>CAWUFW010002531.1:1200000-1800000 GCA_963921515.1 Calotriton arnoldi | reverse complement strand
TACTGTAAATTATGATATTGTGCTTTCCAATTGTTTTTCTTTTGAATTCCCCTTCTCTCACTCACCTCACACATGAGCACTTTTTCTTTGCACTCTTTCCTAGAGCGACGTCTATTGATATACTGTCTTAGGTTGGGATGACTTTGCTATTTTCATAACAAGAGAATATAAATAAGATTTTGTCTTTAAAATACAGCTGTTGTTTCTTTCTCCCTGGTGCGTTTTGAAGAGTATTTGGTTCTCTCTTGTGCAACAATTACGTGAAAACATTTTGAGTGACTCAGCCAATTAATTATAAGAGTCACAACCTCTTTGGCCTGTCCAAGGAGGGACGTTAGGACCACTTGTTGTTCTTATTACATTCTCTCAGCAGCGTTCCCGGGATGACTTCAGACAGAAGTTCAGCACAGATGCGATTTAAATAAAAAAACAGTCAGCCAATCAAACTGTGTCAAAGGTGTAGGACAGTGTGTTAATTAGACTGAAGCTGTAGAGTCATCTCTTTGCAAGCACAGAAAAATAAAACAATGATTCATGCTCTGAATTTGTGCGACCCTGGAACTAAGTGTGCAGACTACCAGGCATCAATGCCTGTCTAAAAGAAATGTGTGTAAGGCCAGTCTTGCAATAGAAAAACATGTTTAAAGCACCATTAGAAAATGAAGCTAAGCTAACACGAAAACTAAAATGGAAGCCAAATGCAAAACCACATAATACTGTTCTACAGTATGGGACTTTGCAAACACAAGGAGATGATGGACGGATCGCTGAAACCTTTCAGACACTCACCCCTAGTCACAGATCTGGGTTGAATCCATCATCGTTCTTTAGCTCACTTTGCCACCCCAGTTCAGACCCAGCCATATGCAAATCAGTCTTGACCCTGTTCCTCATGGGAACAGTCCAGCCCGAACTGCCAAGCCTGGTCTTCCCTGGACCTGAAGCAAGCATCCTGGGACCGGTTTCGGGGTAAAACCCTTCATCAGCCAGGCTAGCATGAATCTAGTGGCAAAATGAGCAAGGGACCCACGTCTGAGGTGTTACCCCGAAACTGGTCCCAGGATGCTTGTTTCCGGTCCAGGGAAGACCTGGCTTGGCAGTTCGGGCTGGACTGTTCCCATAAGGCACAGGGTTCAACTGATTTGCATATGGCTGGGTCTGAACTGGGGTGGCGAAGTGAGCTAAAGAACGATGATGGATTCAATCCAGATCTGTGACTGGGGGTGAGTGTCTGAAAAGTTTCAGCGCTCCGTCCATCATCTCCTTGTGTTTGCTTTGTTCGCCCTAATTTGGTAGGGTATGCCCAGACGTGGGTCCTTTGCTCACTTTGCCACTGGATTCAAGCTAGCCTGGCTGATGAGGGGTGTTACCCCGAAACCAGTCCCAGGATGCTTGTTTCCGGTCCAGAGAAGACCTGGCTTGGTAGTTCAGGCTGGACTGTTACCATGAGGCACAGGGTCAAGACTGATTTGCAGATGGCTGGGCCTGAACTGAGGTGGCGAAGTGAGCTAAAGAACGATGATGGATTCAACCCAGATCTGTGACTGGGGGTGAGTGTCTGAAAAGTTTCAGCGCTCCGTCCATCATCTCCTTGTGTTTACTATATGGGACTTTACCTCTCTCTACGCTGCTATACAACAATCCACTCTACGCAGCTCCCCTGTTTCATACACTACTGTACTCTATGCAACTCCAAGCCACAACACTCTACTACACTATAGGCCACTCTCTGATACTTTACTCCTCTCTATACTCCTTCACTCCACTGTACTATACTGTATGCCACTGTACAACACTCTACTCCACTCTACAATACTCTAGTTCACTATATGACACTGTATGTAACTCTTTCTATGCCACTGCACCCCACTTTACTCCAGTCTACTCTGACACAGTGCTCCACTCTAATCCACTGTACGCCACTCCAACCCACTCTGCACCACTCAATGCCATTGTATTCTATACCACTGTATGCCAATCCACAATACCACACTCTACAACACTATACTGCATTGTACACCCCTCCACTTTACAAAAATCAACTAGTTTGTATGCCACTGTACTCTACTGTAGTCTACATCACTTTCCAATACTGTACGACACCTCACTACACTCTACTATACAACACAGTACTCCAATTTATGACACTTTATTCAACAGTATGCTACGCCACTCCACTCTACTGCACTCTACGCCACTATAGTCTACAATACGCCACTCCACTCTATGACACTTTACTCTACTCTACACTACCCCATTCCAGTGCACTCCACTCCACTGTACTGCACACTACTACACTTTAGTACACCACTGTACTATACTCCGTTCTACGCCACTCTACGCCGCTCCACTGTCTGACACTCTATTCCACTCTACAACACTGAACTACACTCTATGCCACTCTACTCCACTCTATGCCCATCCGCTCTACACCACTGTACTATAATGTATGACACATGATGACATGCCATTCAACTAATCTCTATGGAGGGTGGAGGGGTTCGTTCTTCTCCTGTTAGTCCTGGCATCTTTGGTGTGGTTCTCCCCTAACTTTTTGTCTTCAACCCTTCTGTGTTTGGCAGCTCTATGTTTGGCGGCTCTGTGTTTGGTGGCTCTGTTTGGTGTTTGGCGGCTCACTGGTTTCCGGCGCACTATTTTGAAGCGGCTCACTGTTTGGCAGTGGTTAACTATTTGGCAGTGGCTCACTATTTAGCGGCTCACTATTTGGCAACTCACTATTTGGCAACTCACTATTTGGCTGCGGCTCACTATTTGGCAGCGGCTCACTCTTTAGCAGCTCGCTATTTTGCGGTGGCTCACTATTTTGCAGTGGCTCACTATTTGGCAGAGGCTCACTATTTTGCTGCGGCTCTCTATTTGTCAGCAGCTCACTATTTGGTGGAAGCTCATTATTTGGCAGAAGCTCACTATTTGGCAGCAGCTCACTATTTGGTGGGGGCTCACTATTTGGCAGCGGCTCACTATTTGGCACCAGCTCACTATTTGCTAGTGGTGCACTATTTTGCTGTGGCTCACTATTTTGCTGTGGCTCACTATTTTGCTGTGGCTCACTATTTGGCAGTGGCTCACAATTTGCCAGTGGCTCACTATTAAGCAGCTCACTATTGGCGGAGGCTCCCTATTTGCCAGCGGCTCATTATTTGGCAGTGGCTCACTATTTTGCGGTGGCTCACTATTTTGCTGTGGCTCACTATTTGGCAGCGGCTCACTATTTGGAAGTGGCTCACTATTACGCGGCTCACTATTTGGCAGCGGCTCACTATTTAGTGGTGGCTTCCTATTTGGCAGTGGCTCACTATTTGGCAGTGGCTCACTATGTGGCAGGAGCTCACTATTTGGCAGCGGCTCACTATTTAGTGGCTCACTATTTAGTGGCTCATTATTTGGTGGCGGCTCTATTTTGCAGCGGCTCAGTAATTGTCGGCTCTCTATTTGTTGGCTCTCTATTTGGTGGCTCACTATTTATGGGCTCACTATTTGGCTGCTCACTATTTAGCGGCTCTGTTTTTGGCAGCTCGCAGGACACATTGATCAACTGCCCATTCCTTAATTCTTCTAGTGTACTTGAAGCTTCAGCAATGTCAGAATTGGTACTGAAAATTCAAAAGCTACAAGACAAGCTACTGCAAGGAGGATGGTGTTCGCTTTTGGGAGGCATAGACACCTGCAGCCACTCACTCTTTATTAGGGTTCATTATGATAGTTCTAGACTTCTTATATTGCAAGGTAGTCAGATGTGTTGCCCCTTCATTACTACTAGGCCTGGTGAGAGCAAAGGGACCAAAAAAATGCACCGCGCGGAGTTTCGTAAGTGACAGAATGTATTAGGTTGTGACATTCACGTTGATTTTTAGCACCAGATGTTTGTCCTGCGCTGGAAAATAAGCGCAAACAAAACTATGCGCAGCACATGAGGGCACTGCTTCTTTCTGCCGCTCGAGTATTTTAGTCTACTTGAGTGGCAGTTTCTACAACGTGAATGGAAGGTTTCTCAACACAAGTGTTCTCAGTCATCCGCGACCACCCGCGTTGGGAAATCTGGCCAGGAGGTGGTCTGGAGTAAGATATTCCTCACTCATGCGTGCCAACTTAACATTGGTGAATGAGAGTGAGGAAAAAATCTCAGTTCTGCAGAGTGGAGTTTTTTGGAACTCCGCTTGCTCCACAGAGTGCGGGTAACTCCGCGAATGGAGCGGAGTTCACAGCCCAGGCCTAATTACTACTACCAGCTGTGATGGCTTTTCTTTAGGGGGGGGTGTGGTGGTTATTTGCCTGTTAGACATGGGATCTTTGGCGTAGTTCTCCCTAACTTTTTGACTTCAACCCTCCTATTTTTGGAAGCTCTGTATTGGGCGGCTCTGTATTTGGCGACTCTTTCTTTCGGGGCTCTGTCTTTGGCAGCTATGTCTTTGCAGCACTGTCTTTGGCGGCTCTGTCTTTGGCAGCTCTGTGTTTGGTGGCCTACTGTTTGGCGGCTCACTATTTAGTGGCTCACTATTTGGTGGCTCACTATTTGGCAGCATACTATTTGGTGGTGGCTTACTATTTGGCATTGGCTCACTATTTGGCAGTACCTCATTATTGGCAGTTGCTCACTATTTGGCAATGGCTAACTATTTGGCAGCGGATCACTATTTGGCAGCGGCTCGCTATGTAGCGGATCACTATTGGCGGCTCACTATTTGGCTGCTCTGTTTTTGGAAGCTCCCAGGACACATTAAGCATCTGCCAATTCCTTAATTCTTCTAGTCTACTTGAAGCTTCAGCAATGTCAGAACTGGTACTGAAAATTCAAAAGCTACAAGACAAGCCACTGCAAGGTGGCGGGTGCTAACTTTTGGGAGGCATAGACACCTGCCGCCACCCGCTCTTTATTAGAGTCCATTATGATAGTTCTAGACTTCTTATATTGCAAGGTAGTCAGATGTGTTTCCCCTTCATTCCTACTAGGCCTGGGCAGAGCAAAGTGACCAAAAAACTGTGCCTTGCGGAGTTCCGTAAGCGGGAGAATGCTTTAGGTTGTGACAGTCACGCTGATTTTTAGCGCCAGATGTTTCTCCCGCACCGGAAAATCAGCGCAAACAAAACCATGTGCAGCACAAGAGGGCACTGCTTCTTTCTGCCGCTCGAGTAGATAGTCTACTTGAGCAGCAGTTTCCTCAACACAAACGGAAGATTTCTCAACGCAAGCATTCTCGGCCACCCGCGACCACCCGCGTTGGGAAATCTGGCCAGGAGGTGGTCTGGAGTAAGGTATTCCTCACTCACACTAGCCAACTTAACTTTGATGTATGAAAGGGAGGAAAAAAACTCCGCTCTGCGGAGCTGAGCTTTTCAGAACTCCGTTTGCTCCGCAGAGTGCGGATAACTCCGCGAACGGAGCGGAGTTCACAGCCCAGGCCTAATTACTACTACCAGCTGTGATGGCTTTTTAGGGGGGGGCTGTTGGTTATTTGCCTGTTAGACATGGCATCTTTGGCATATTTCATCCTAACTTTTTTTACTTCAACCCTCCTATTTTTGGAAGCTCGGTATTGGACGGCTCTGTATTTGGTGGCTCTGTATTTGACGGCTCTATCTTTGGCGGCTCTGTATGTGGCGGCTCTGTGTTTGGCGGCTCTGTGTTTGACGGCGCTGTGTTTGACGGCTCTGTGTTTGGCGGCTCACTATTTGGCGGCTCAGTTTTTGGCGGCCTTTTCTATTGTGGTACATTTCTTTTGATGGACATCATAATGCTGTTATTGCCACTACCTGAACCTCTATTTTTTAACAAAAGACTGCTGTCCTGTCTCTGAGGTAAGCCTGCCAGCACTTATGGTCTAGTACACATTGGTTTATGTGCTAAAAAAAGTAATAAAAGTATTTATTTAAAAAACTTTTGTAGGAAAAGTGCCTCTTTTTGCATAGTTACCCCCCACGTTTTGCCTGACATCTGATGCAACCTGACTTGATGTGCCCTGGGTCCCTGCCAAACAAGTTCCCAGGGCATGTGTTCTTTCCAAAAGCTGTACCTTTGTACCAACAATTGGCACATCCCTGGCCACAGGTAAGCCCCTTGAGAAAGGTACCATAGGTACCAAGGGCACTGTGTCAGAGGAAGGCCTCTAAGGGCTGCAGCACTTATTGTGCCACCCTTAAGAGCCCTGTACCTTAACACCCACTCACAGCCAGTGTAGGCTGCGCATTTTGGTGCAGAGAAAAGTGAAGAGTCGACATGGCTTACATCCCTGTGTGCCATGCCTGCAACCCACTGCCTAAGGCCTAGGTAAGTCACCCCTCTAGCAGGGTGCACTAGCCCTCAGGTGAGGGCACAGTGGCATGAGCCCTGTGCCCCTACAGTGTCCATTCTCAGACACTGTAAGTGTAGTAAAGCCATAAAGAGTATATGGTCTGGGAGTTGGTCATTACGAACTCCACAGCTTTATAATTGCTTTACTAAAAACTGGGAAGTTTTGTAGCAAGCTTCTCAGCACATTAAATCCACACTGATGCCGGTGTGGGATTTAATGTAAAATGCACTCAGAGGGCATCTTAGAGATGCCGCCTGAAAATCGACCAGCCCTGGTGTGGTTCCTGAATGGCGGCCCGCCATTTGCCACCACCAGACATGTTTCTGGACCCCTGGGTAGAGACCCTCCGCTCTCATGGTCCAGAAACAAAGCCCATCCTGGGCAGAGGTGTCATGCCTCCTCGCCCAGGATGGGCTCGGTCCATGAAGGAGAAGCTTCAAAGGCCTACCGCCTTTGGGAGCTGTCCCTGCCTTTTGCTGCCCCCAGCAACTGGCTCCCACCAGTTCTGGCCCCCACTTTGGGCAGGAGAATCAGCGGGAAAAGCTAGCTAGGAAGAGAGGTGTGTCCACCTTTGCCAACCCCACCCCTCAGGTGGGGAGGTGAGGTGAAGCACACATCTCGGTCCCCTACATCTTGAAGATGAGGGGACACATCCAATCAGGGAGAGGCTCATACCCCCCTCACACTGGAGGGTGGCATAATAGGGGGTATACCCACCCCAAGGGAGGGACCCATTGGTCCCGACCTGAACACCCCTTTAAACGCCCCGAAATCTAGTATTTTGGGGCAACCCTGAACCTTGCCTCCTCAGATTCGAGGAAAGAAGGAACGAAGAGCTGTGCTGACCCAGGAAGAAGATGACATCTACTGCTTTGGCCCTAGACCTACCGGCTTGTCCAGACTCCGACCTGCCTACAGCGAAGAAACTGGCGTGTCCAGCAGCCCCCCTGAGCCCAGAGGACCTGCCCTGCACTCCCCTTACAGACTCTGACTCCGGTGAGCACTGGATTTGCTCAACAAAGACTCCAAGACCAGAATCTGGAATCAGGTGACTACATGATTCTGCACCACTCTGCACCCGATGCTCACAGCCTGATTTTGAGGGCCCAACACCACAAGGAGGTCTCCCCAGCAATCCTGACCTGGGATCTGGTGATCCTCGACCTCCCTCAAGCTTCAAGAAGATGCCTGCAGCCTCAACCTGAAGGGTCCCCCTGACCATGACTGGAGCATGGACACATCACATTTCCACAGATAAGTGACCCTTTTTTTGCAATGTGCCTAGCTGTGGATTTTGGGGCCTAGCTCAGCCTGTACCTATGGAAACCTAGCAAACCTGCAGATTTTTGAAAACTAGATACCCAGGGGAGTCCAGGATGGGGTGAATTGTGTGGCTCTCATCAGGTTCTGTTACCAAGAATCCCTTGCAAACCTCAAACTTTGTAAAAAGAACCACCTTTCCTCTCATTTCTGTGATGAAAAGTTCTGGAATCTGGGGGGAGCCACAAACCTCCTCCCAACCAGCATTCCCCCACATTTACCAATACAAATGGTACCTCACTTGTGTGGGTAGGCCATGTGCCCGTGGCAGGAATCGGCCTAAAACGCAACGTGGACACATCATTTTTTCCAGTGAAAACTGACCCTTTTTTCGCAACGTGCCTAGCTGTGTATTTTGGACCCTAGCTCAGCCGGTACATAGGAAAACCTAGCAAAACTGTACATTTTTGAAAACTAGACACCCAGGGTAATCCAGGATGGGGTGACTTGTGTGGCTCTCACCAGGTTTTGTTACTCAGAATCCCTTGCAAACCTCAAACTTTGTAAAAGAAAAACACATTTTCCTCATATTTCTGTGATGGAAAGTTCTGGAATCTGTGGGAAGCCACAAAATGCCAACAACCCAGCATTTTGCCAAGTCTCCCAATAAAAATGGTACCTCACTTGTATGGGTGGGCCAAGCACCCGCAACAGGAAACGGCCCAAAACGTACTGTGGCGACTTCAAAATTATCGATCACAAAAAGACATGGTTTTGCGAGGGAGTCACCTGCGCTTCTGGTCCTGGGCTTGGGCTTGGCGGCCATCGAGGGAAACTAACCAAACCCAGACATTTCTGAAAACTAGCCACCTGGGGGAGTCCAAGGAGGTGTGGCTTGCATGGATCCCCCAACATTTTCTTACCCAGAATCCCCAGCAAACCTCAAATTTTGCTAAACAAAATTAAATTTTCTTCATATTTCTGTGTGGAAAAGTTGTGGGATCACTGGTGTGGGACTAGAAATGTTTTCGTTTTACTTGCTTGTGCATTAGTCTATGTAAGTTAGCATTAGCAGCACCATTTTATGTTTGGCCGCCATTTTGAATCATGTTCGAAACTGCCCCTCGCCTTCTCGAGGAACGGGTTGTGGTAAGTTTCGTTCTTCCAAGGTTGCGCCTTGTTTAGCTAATGAATACACTGTTCTTATTAGCACATACCTTTCTCACTAGATAGAGGCCTTCTCCCACTAGTCTAGTGGCGGGCACAGACAGAACGACCTTGGGTAGGAGATAATGTGTGCCCGGCCTCAGAATCGAAACCTATCCTTCTGTACTCCTTTGTTTAGCTGCATCAGCTTGGAAAATTCCATTATGGGCGTGCCTTCATTGGTTCTGAAATGTACATAATGTATCGTTATGCTTGCTGATGTCAGTCCCTCTCTGCAGCACTCCTAAGAGACTGGGCAGACCGGGCTTCGCTCGAGCATATCTGAATAAACATATATTGGTTTGTATTCCCTACTGTCTGACTGACTCTTCATTTGTATGGAAGGCTGAGTGGTGGTCGTAAGTGACCCGGGTGACCCTAATCGGGTCACTTATGTTATGTTATGTTATGTTAGATTGTATTTGTAGAGCGCCAATTACCAAAGGTCTCTAGGCGCTTGCAGCGTGGACCAGGAGCCAGGAATCCCTTAGTCCCGAGGATACTAAGTGCACAGTAGGTGGGTTTATCCAAATGCCTCAGTAAACAAGATGGTTTTGAGTTTCCTCCTAAACGGAAGTAAAGTGGTTTCCCTGCGCATATTGTCCGGGAGCTTGTTCCAGATCTGGGGGATCACAACTGAGAAAGCCCGCCCCCCAATGTAGCTCTGTTAAAGCACGGACAGGCCAGCAAGCTAGCCTCAGATGACCGGAGGTAACGTCCAGGCACGTAAGGCTTCAGGCGATCTTTGATATATTTGGGCGCTACTCCATATTGTGCTTTATGTGCAATGCACAGACCCTTGAACCTGACCCTCTGCTTGATAGGGAGCCAGTGTAACTGTTGTAGCAGGGGGGTGGCATGTGCTCTTCTTGGCAGTTTAAATATCAGCCTTGCCGCATCATTTAAAACCACCTGAAGTTTCCCCAGGAGTTTGTCAGGAAGCCCTGTGTATACTGCATTACCGTAGTCCAGTCGTGACAAGATTAGGGCCATCACGACGGTACGCATGGTGGGAAATGACAACAGGGTCCCGAGCTTCCGGAGTTGCCGAATCAGGCCTGTGCAGCTCCCCACTACAGCAGACACCTGTTTGTTTAGGGTTAGCTTGGTGTCCAGCTTGATGCCCAGACTCTTCACTGCTGGTACTGGTATCGGGGTTGTGCTAAACTCTTGGGGCCAGAAGAGGCTTGACCAGGGTGAGGCCCCTGTAGTGAGAGCAAGCACCTCTGTCTTATCCGGGTTTACCTTGAGTGAATTGGAGGTCATCCAGTTCATGGTGAGCCGGAGGATATTCTGGACATTGAGCTGTGCCTGGGGACAGTTATCAACTCGTACAATTAACTGGGTGTCGTCAGCGTAGTTGAACACCTGACAATCTAATTTTGCCAGTGCTTCTACCAATGGCTGGAGGTAAATATTAAATAGCAGGGGGGACAACGCAGAGCCCTGTGGAACCCCCCAGCGCAAAACACCCTGCCTGGACCTACATTCTCCTAGTTGGACCTTTTGAGACCGATTCTCCAGGAAGGAGGTAATCCATTGGAGGACCGTCCCGGTGACTCCCAGCCGTCGGACACGGGCCAGCAGCTGCGCATGGTTCACCGTGTCAAACGCGGCTGAGAGATCTAATAAGATCAGTGCTAGCCTCAATTCATCCAGCACCGAGAGCATCACCAACTCAGTGCTGTTATGGGCCCTGAATCCTGCTTGCCGTGTGTGTAACAGCTGATGCTCTTCCAAGAAGGACGAGAGAACTCTGAGCACATGTTGCTCGAGAACTTTGGCCAGGAAAGGAAGCCGGGAAATGGGTCAAAAAAATTTCAAATTGTTGATGTCTGCCCCAGTTTTTTTCGGCAGTGGGATCACCATGGCTTCCTTAAATTTGTGAGGTACCTTCCCTGTAGCCAAAGAGAGATTTAGTAGAGACAACACTTCTGGCTCTACTGCCGGAATGACCCTTTTAAACACCAGAGGGGGGCAGGGATCTTCTGGTGACCCGGATTTTACTTTGGCCACAATATGTGCTAGACCGTTTGAGTCAAGTGCCGGGAAGGTTGAGAGAGAGCCACCCAGAAACTCTGGTGAGTCCACCACTGATAAAGGACAGGGGGTAATACGAGTATTGCCTATTTCAGTAATGGTATTTATAACCTTGGCTAGAAAGAAGTCCTGTACCTTTTCACAGTCCGCTTGATTAGCGACCGTCCTTTGTTCTTTCGTACGACTCAACTCCTTAAGTACGTTAAAGGTCTCTCTCTGAATGTCTGTAGCCTCCCTAATCCTAATCAGATTTGGATCTGATGATTGATTTTTTGTAGAGGGCTAGTTTTGCCTTATACTTCTCCTGGGATTCTAGGTCGTATGATTTCCGCCAGTACCTTTCGCATTGACGGAGAGCCTGCTTTTATCCTCTTAGTTCTTGTGTGTACCAGGGAGCACCCTTCATACTGTTAGTTACCCTTTCCCTTTGCGCAGGAGCCACCATATCAAAAGCTGTCCTTAACCCGGAAGTGAGTCTTTCGTACACCAGGTCCAGATCCCCGGACTGTGATCCTTAGTGTACTGTCTCATTTAGTGCTTCCCTCAGCTTGGCGTCCTCTATCTTGCGCCAATTCCGTGCTGCCCTCCAAACTGGGGGTAGGTGTGTAGGGCAGCTACCCACAGGAAGTTCGAAGCTGATCAGATAGTGATCTGACCAGCTACATGGTCTGCAATCTGCAAGTAACTTAACTTCTGACGTGGTCCATATAAGATCTAGAGTATGACCCGTCTCGTGAGTGAGGGACTCGACAATTTGCTGCATCCCAACATAGTCATAGCCTCTCCGAACCTACTCGACACACAATCCCTAGGTATCAAATCCCAATGATAGTTAAAATCCCCTAATACCAGAATCTGTTGGTATCTTGAACACTTCATGGAACAGGTCATTAAATAGCGGGGTTGGCCGCCATCAGTTGGCGCCCGAACCTTTGGGTGAGTGGCCCTTCCGCGGATGGGGGGGGAGGTCGAGGCGATTGTCGGGTCGGTCGGACGTATGGATCAGGGATCCCTGCATGAGAGAGTTCCTGTAACTCGCAGCTGCCTCTCCTGTCTGCCGGACGGTGCCTCGCCAGTGGTCATCCCGACTGGGGTCCTGAACGGCGAAACCCTTGGATCTGACCGTTTGGTCTGAAGAGTCGGCAGTGGAGAATAACTTCGTTTTGACCTGCATTCATCATGTGAGTTTGTTTTGGTTCTTTGTGGATATGGTACCATTTTGGTTTGTATTTGGTACGGTCTAAGGGCCGTCATTTGGATAAAACCAGGCATAGAATAGTGAATTTGTTTTCTTTGAAAATGCCTGGAATAAGTAAATTGGTTTCTTTGTGCTGTCGCTGTTGTTCTGCAGATGCTAGATTGGAAGAAGCTCAGCCGGCGCCTCCGGAAGGCACTCCTAATTTTGATATGTTTGTGAAACATGGTCTTGGCCCTATTATGTTATGTACATTATGGCACAAACATACGAGGGACAATGCCGAATTGCAGTGGCCGTTGATGGGCACTTTTAATGAACAAAAAATTGGGTTTTTACAGGAAAAATTGTTTGCGAAGCGAAGTAGGCAGTCTATGTTTGATTATCTTTGAACATGGCAAAAGGAGGCTAAACAGAGACGAATAAATATGGAAAAGGAGGCGCGAAAAGGGAGAATGCAAACATTGACTCAGAAAGCTGTAGCACATGATAGGGAGAAACAAGAGATAGGAATTGAACATGAAAATAGGAGGTTTTGATTACACATTGATAAATCTTATGTGGCCCAAGAAGAAAATTATACTTTTGTGGAGGAAATATTAGATAGTCGACCCCCACCTCTGTACGCCCCACAAAAGATATATCCCACTGTTACCTTGCCCTCACAGCCGCCTGTTACTGTCGCTTCTACTGTCTCTGCTCCTGTATCTACTGCTGCTTTTTCGACAACTGTGGCATCGGCTCCTTCTCCTCTTTCTCTTTCTCCTGCCTCCTTACCATCCGCAGCCACTGTGACTGTTAGCACCCCCCTCACGCCCATTGTTTCAGCATCCTTCTTGCCAGCTTTTTCCCCGGTGACGCAGCCCTCAGCATCACTGATACCTGCCACTCAAGTTGCCGCTCCTTCTCTGGTTTTTCATCCCCCGGTTTCCTTGAGTGATGGGATGCCAGTGCGCTGGTTTGGAGACGGAGATTGGACAAAGTTTAAAGAGCGCATGGGTCCGTATGTGCGATCTGAAGTGGGAGATGCAGAGAAAAAGGTAGTGGCTAACCAGGCTGCGCAGTGGGCCCGAAACCCCATTTATAGTATGGAAGATGTGTGGAATGTGATGAAAGATTATGAGCCTTTTGTACAATAGCATGCTCTTAAGCATATGTCTGCTACTCTGATTGGTCTTTGGGAGCAGTGTTTCAAAGACGTGGCACCACAGATTTTGTATGATATTAAAGATCGTGTATATGTCAGTAATATGGGGCCTGACCAAGTTTTTGGTAGTATTACGATGTTGATTGCTTACCGGGTTAGGCTACTTGAGAAGAGCCCCACTCCGGTATCTCAGTTTCCGATGCGGGAGGTTCATCCTATATATCACCCCGAAATACCAGAGCTAACGGATCAGCACGGAATTGTCACTACACCAGGTGTGGCGGCCCGTTTCCAAGAACAATGGGTTTATACTCCCTGGAAAAGGAGTGAAGTTTTGTCTCTTAAGACTCAGTTACCTGATCCTAGGAAAAATCCTACTGCATATTATAAAGAATTGACTGAAGCTGCCTCTTCCACAGTAATGACGCTTGCAGATATTGAAATGTTCTTTGGTCTACTGGTTCCGGTTGATATTTGGAGGCAGGTGCACACACAAGATCATGTAGCGGAACTGGGAGGTACATGGGATCAAATTAAAGTATGGGATCAGGAGAGGAAGCCCAGCGATAAGCCTAAGGCAGAGATACTTGCCTTGCCAGGCCGCATTATCACGTATATGCATTCTCTTATTCCACCGAGAAAGGTTGATTGGGACATGTTAACGGCTTGTCGCCAGAAGAAAGATGAGAGTGTGTTTGATTTTTTCACTCAGTTTGAAGGTGTGTTCTTGGATAATAGTGGGCAGGATTTGTTTATTGAGGGAGGTGTCCGGTTTTTTGTTAATAGATTTGTTTCCAATTTGCTTCCCAAGATTGCGACTCGATTGCAGGCTTCCGAAAGCACTTGGTCCCTCTCTTCCCCTTCTGTTATTTTGAATATGGTGCAGTATTATGAGCATAGGGAAAATGAGGATAAGGAGAGAACAGAGAAGAAGTACAAGGACTGAAGACAAAGGTGTTGTTGCAGCAGGTTTCTAGAGGGAATGGTAGAGGACGTGGTGGTTTGGCCCGACAGCTTCCACGCACTAGCAGGCAGCCGGCTACTACGCCTTTAGGGCCGAATCAGTGTGCGTATTGTAAGGGGGAGGGACACTGGTGTAGCGAGTGTCCTGTGTTGTTGCAGAAGGTGGCAGTCCCTGGAGGACGAAGTGCTCGTGGACGGGGCCGGGGAGCTGGTGGGGCAGGCAGGGCTTAAAATGCTGCTCTTGCCTGTAATCGGGCGCAGTGACTTTCGCATTCAAGCTATCCCCGTACTTCAGGGATATGTTATAATATATGGATCTCACACGGTACTAACCTTCAGCTATTGAGGATTATAATAATCACACTGGGGAGTGTATTTTCCCCCAGGATCTCGTTATACTATTAGCGGGTCGAACACGATTTTATTGATGAGATATTTACTACGTATTTGGAGTAGTATATACATAATATTTGAACCAGTCATACTGTTTGAAGCTGTTTGCAAAGGATTTTATCTGGATATACACACTTAAGCCCCGAGGAAGTCGTAGGGTGTTTACCCTGATACGACGAAACGCGTTGGCTAAAGAGAGTGGAAGAATTTGAATCATTAAAGAGGAGATTCAAAGTCCTCACTATTGTTTTCATGTCATTTAATGTATCATACTTTGATTTAGAATAATGTTGCGTGTGCTTCAAAAATTGTAAACTGTCTAGTTCAATCTATGATTGATGTTTGGGGAATTTGGGTGTATTTCCTCTTTGAGTGCACCGTAAGACACATATATTTGCTCTCAAACGTATTATTTGTTGTAAATACTATTTTAGCACCTGACTACCCTCTACACCCATTTCAATTAATACAATAGTAGTTCCCCAGTTTCCTGTGGTCCCCGACATTACTACTCTTCTAACAATGATTCCTTCTACTGCCAAATTCTTCTCTGTCATCGATTTGAAAAATGCATTCTTCAGTGTTCCTATCCATCCAGATAGCAGGTATTTGTTTGGTTTTACACTAGCTGGCAGAAGTTTTAGATTCTGTCGAGCTCCTCAGGGCTATACTGAAAGTCCAAGTACCTATAGTCAAGCTTTAAAGAGCCAATTGGATTCCCTTTCACTCCCTACAGGTAATGTATTGGCTCAGTACATTGACGATCTCCTCATCGCTTCTGATACAGAACAAGGTTGCAGGGATAGTACAGTTAAATTGTTGTTGCATTTGGCACAGCACGGACATAAAGTGTCCCTTTCCAAATTTCAGTATTGTCGACAGGAGGTCACCTATTTAGGTCACCTACTGTTGAAGGAGGGTAGGAGATTGACTCCTGAGCTCATCAGTACCATTGTTAAAATGCCCATCCCACAGACTCAGAAAGATGTGTGTGCTTTTATAGGTATCACTTCCTATTGTCGGCAGTAGATACCTGGCTACTCGTTACTAATAAAACCCCTGCTCGTCCTAACACTAAAAGATGTGCATGAGCCTCTGCCTTGGACACCTGACTGTCAGCAGTCTTTTGAGCAATTGAAAACTGCGCTTTGTTTGGCTCCAGTACTCGGCACTCCAGATTATACTAAACCATTTGTGTTGTACGTTCATGAGATGGCTGGCTGCGCGCTTTCTGTTTTAACACAAAAATTTGGAGATAAGCAACGGCTGTGTGCTTACTTCTCTGCTTTTCTTGACCCTGTCGCAAGAGCCCTCCCGAGCTGTCTAAGAGCGGTCGCGGCTGTGGCTGTCTCTATAAGACAGTCGGCTGGACTCGTACTTGATACTGACCTCACAGTCATGGTACCCCATGCTGCGGATACACTTTTGAATAAGACAAAGACACAGCACCTCACCAGTGCATGTCTAACTGGCTATGAATTGACCTTGTTCACCAAACACATTGCGATTAAAAGATGTGCCACTCTGAATCCAGCCATGTTACTACCCCTCCCTTCTGAAAATAATGAAATGAGAAACATGATTGTATCTTCCGGATGGAAGAAGAGATGAAAGGACGGGTAGACTTGACTGATGTTCCCTTATCTGACCCACAAGGGGAACTATATGTTGATGGCTCTTGTTTCAAATTACTAGATGGCACTACAGCTGCTGCTTATGCTATCACTACATTGCGTACAGTCGTAGAGACATCACGAGTCCCTTATCAGTCAGCCCAAGCAGCTGAGTTAGCCGCCCTTATTCGAGCTTGTGAATTGAGCGAGGGACTGGTTGTCAATATTTATACTGACAGCCAGTATGCCTTCGGGGTCGCGCACAATTTTGGGCGACTCTGGGTTGAGAGAGGGTTCCTTACTTCCCATGGTACAAAGATCCAACATGGTCATCTTATATTGAGGCTTTTGTCTGCGTTGACGCTCCTTAAGAAGTTGGCAATAGTGAGGTGTAGCGCCAATAGGAAAATCACTGATGATGTAGGGAGGGGGAATGCTTTTGCTGATCAGACAGCTAAGGTAACAGCACGGACTAAAATGAAGAGAATGTTTGTGGCAGGACCTGCTAGGTGGGTACCTGAAGTTACAATGTTTGAGGATACGCTTGAGAATGTGAAAGAAATACAGAGCGAGGCCACAATAGAAGAATTAGCAATGTGGCAAGAAATTACAGCACAATTAAACGATGAGGGGTGTTGGATTGATAAGTCAGGAAAGCAGAGATGGATGTTGCCAGATGCATATGTTCTCCCTGTAGTCACCATGGCCCATTGCCCATCCCATATCAGCGCTAAAGGTATTTGCAAGTTGTTAGACCCTGTATGGCAGAATGACAACTTTTCAAAAACAGCTGCACATTTAGTGAAATACTGTATGGTGTGCATGATGCACAATACTGGAAAGGGTACCCCTACCCCACCCGGTAATTTTGCACCACCTACTTTCCCCTTTGAGGTCGTTCAGATGGACTACATAGAGCTAGACAGGTGTAATAATTTGAAGTATGTGTTGGTGGTTGTCTGTGCATTTAGTAAATGGGTTGAGGCTTATCCTACTAAAGAAAATACAGCTGTTACGACTGCAAAGGTACTCGTGAAGGAGTTCTTTCCTCGTTTCGGCTTGCCCCGTTTGATTTGGAGTGATAATGGAAGTCATTTTAATGCCAAGGTCATTCAGTTAATTTACAATGGTTTGCACATAAAACAGAAGTTTCATGCTGCAAATTACCCACAGTCAGCAGGATTGGTTGAGAAGTACAACGGTACTCTAAACTGAAATTGGCAAAGATTCAGGAGACGACAGGGTTACAATGGCCAGATGCTCTACCATTAGCTCTTTTGTCGACAAGAACAACAGCACATTCTAGAACAGGATTGTCACCGTACGAGGTCTTGTTTGGACGCCCGGCAAATGTCTGGGGCATCCCGCGACCTCGTCGGTTCTCTGATTTTGAGTACCCCTTGTTAATTGACTACCTGTACCAGCTAACTGAAAATTTGCGTTCTATTCAACAACAGGTCCGTGAGTCCCTGCCCGCTACACCAGAGGGACCCGGACACGACATTCGGCCTAGAGATTTTATACTCATCAGAAACTTCCAGCGGAAGAAGAGTTTGGAGCCTAGTTGGAAGGGACTTGAACAAGTCCTCCTGGCCACTCGAACTGCTGTGAAGGTCGCCGGCCGAAAGTACTGGATCCACGCTACCCACTGCCGCAGGATACCCCTGCCCTTGCCCTATGATCAATGGGTGAGTGACGGAATAGGGGACTCTGAGTGCGAGAAGGTGCCTCAGTTCGTCCCCTTCAGTGATGCAAAGTTAACTTGGACCCAAACGGATTTGGAAAATGATGAAGTGCTAAATGCAGCGGTCACCCCAGAAATACGAGCTATTAAGGAGCAGCTGTTTGTCGATCCAACGATGCCTGGGGCTGCTAGGTACAATTTGCGTCCTCGGTTGAGGAACAGTGCACAAGAGGAGAAGTCAGATTAGATAGGGATGGACTGTGTAAGTCAGGTGCACTTTGTCATAGTACCAATGGAGTTAGTTTAGGGTGATGTGAGACTTATGCACTGTTTGTCTTCGAACTTTGGACAGGATAGCTCAAAAGGTATCCCTTTGGGGGTACATTATCCTGATCGAAGTGGGATACATCAAGAGCTTAGGACAGAGCAAGCTCCACCGCCGGTGCTCAAGAGCGCCAACGTATTGATGAACAATAGGAGCCTGTACCAGTGAGGCTCTGACGGACACTGGGAACACTTACCTTTACTATTATTTTTGTTCCACCATCATTCCTGTGGCCTTTCTCTCCTTGCTTAATTATGCATTCCTTTGGTCGGCCTATTGATGAGGAGGAACACCGCTTTGCACCACCACGTTCAATGAGGAGTTGGTCGTCAAAGAGTAAAATAGTCTGCATACTAATTGTTGTGATTGCGATAGTGACAATATTTGGAATATCTTGGTTTTTAGAGAAGTTTCCTGTACATTCCTTAGTAGGTACTACTCCCACTCCCCCTGAACACATCTTTGTTACTCTAGCCCCACACAAAGAAGTACATAGGCAGTCCTATACAGATAATGTCTTCATACAAATGTTACATCATGCTCATAATGTGTCTAATATGACTAATTGTTGGGTTGTGGGTTGCTACCTTCGGTCACTCATAGGAGTGACAATCTGTTGTCTATGCCACTGTTGTATATTGGTAGCTGCGCGGGTTGGTATGAATTGTTTCGGTTGGTGTACTTCCAATTTCATCTCTCTACTTTGAATATGAAATCCACTGATTCTCACACTGCGAATGAATAGTCACGCTTTTACCGAGGGTTTACCCCCATAGGACCGGCAGGACAAGGTACTCTAGGGACAATGTCCTCAAAGTCATGCTTGAAAACGTACCATAAAGTGAAAAATAATACCTGGTTTCGAATGGAAATGGCGGATTTTCAATGGTTTAACACATCTGAGTACTTTCAATCCTTCCGAGCTCGGAATATTACCAAAGATAAAATAATACCTGTGTCAGTGGTTAATAAGACAGCTGGGTTTTGCGTCCAGGGGACTTGGGAGATAATGGTGGGGGAGAATAAATGCAATTGCACATACAAACTGAACACGACTAATAGTCCGCCTTTGATCCTACCCCATAATGTCTATTTTGTCTGTGGGTCGCAAGCTCACGTCTGGCTCCCGAGGGGATGGTCAGGCACATGTTATCTCTCTTTCTTTTTTCCCCCTGTATATGTTGCCCCGTCTAATTACCACAAGACTCATCGGCTACAACGTAGGAATATATTTCTGCCCCGAGTGAAAAGGGTTGTTGACACAAAGGATATAGATCAGACTGACATCACCGCTCAGCAATTTGGAGACACTGTGAAGGGCCTACTACCTTTTTGGGGCCCCATGGCTAATAGCCTTCAAGTTCGTCAGTTAATAAGAGTTGTTGAGGCGGTTATCAATACATCAGCTGGGATAATGACAATTATCACTGCTGAGCTCCAGGCTAAGAGAATAGTCACTTTGCAGAACAGGATGGTGCTAGACGTTATACTTGCAGATTGGGGTGGGGCCTGTCACGTCATAGGCAGCAGCTGTTGTGTTTACATACCTGATAACGCTCCCAATGTTTATTCAGCCATACAAAAATTACATAGAATATCCACTGAAATACACCAAGAAGTAGGTACTTGGACACTGTCGGGGTGGTTTTGGAACACGCTAACTTCCTGGGGTTGGAAGATCCTCACTTTCTTGGCTGTGCTTGCCGGTATCTTCTTCACATGTTGCCTCTGCATAAAATGTCTCCCAGCTTGTTGTTCTTATTGTGTTAATATCCTTACTCCCTAACAGAAAATGTCAATTCATGATACTAATGCTGCAATTATGTTACAAAAGGATATTGATGATTTGATGCAGATTGCCGAAGGTATTTTTGAGACCACATCTTTCCTTGCAGCCTCTATTCCTGACACTGACTATATGAACTGCTCCTAATGCTGATATTCCTTTGTCCACGAGCATGGTATGTTTTCTTTGACCATCACATAAACTGGTTAGCTTATGCTAAAAGGATGGTCGGTGGGACTAGAAATGTTTCCGTTTTACTTGCTTGTGCATTAGTCTGTGTAAGTTAGCATTAGCAGCAACATTTTATGTTTGGCCGCTGATTTTCGTAGCAAATTTGAAGTTTGCAGAGGATTCTGTTCTGGGTAAGAAAACGTTGGGGGACCCATGCCAGCCACACATCCTTGGACTCCCCGGGTGTCTAGTTTTCAGAAATGTATGGGTTTGGTAGGTTTCCCCAGATGGCCGCCGAGCTAGGGATCAAAAACACAGGTGCCCCCCTTGCAAAACCAGGTGGTTTTGTGATAGATAATTTTGATGTCTCCACAATTCGTTTTGTGCCCCTCCCTGTTGCGGGCACTTAGGCCCATCCATACAAGTGAGGTACCATTTTTATCGGGAGACCTGGGGAAACACTGAGTGATAGGAAATTCGTGTCGGCCCAGTGATTCCACAACTTTCCCACACAGAAATGTGAGGGAAATGTAATTTTTTTTAGCAAAATATGAGGTTTGCAGTGGATTCTGGGTAAAAAAATGTTAGGGGATCCACACAAGCCACACCTCCCTGGACTCCCTAGGGTGTCTAGTTTTCAGAAATGTTTGGGTTTGGTAGGTTTCCCTAGATGGCTGCCAAGCCCGGGACCAAAAGCGCAGGTGACTCCCCGCAAACCATGTCTTTTTGTGATTGATAATTTTGAAGTCGCCACAGTACGTTTTGGGAAATTTCCTGTTGCAGGCACTTGGCCCACCCATACAAGTGAGGTACCATTTTTATGGGGAGACCTGCTGAAACACTGGATGGTAGGATATTTGTGTCGGCCCAGTGATCCCACCACATTCCCACACAGAAATGTGAGGAAACTTTATTTTTTTAAAGAATTTGTTTTAGGTTTGCATGGCATTCTGGGTAAGAAAACGTTAGGCGATCGATGCAAGCCACACCTCCCTGGACTCCCCCGAGTGTCTAGTTTTCAGAAATGTCTGGGTTTGGCAGGTTCCCCTAGATGCCGCCAAGCCCGGGACCAAAAGTGCAGGTGGCTCCCTGGCAGAACCATGTCTTTTTGTGATCGATAATTTTGAAGTCTCCACAGCATGTTTTGGGCCATTTCATGTTGCTGGCCCTTGGCCCACCCCACTAATGAGGGAGCATTTTTATCAGGAGACCTCGGTGAACGCTGGGTGGTAGGAAATTTGTGTGGGCTTGGTGGTCCCACAACTTTCCCAAACAGGAATCTCAGGAAAATGTAATTTTTTTAGCAAAATGTAAGGTTTGCAGGGGATTCTGGGTAAGAAAACCAAAAGGGGGAACCAAAGAAAGCCACACCTCCCTGGACTCACCCTGATGTATTGTTTTCAGAACTGTCTGGGTTTGGTAGGTTTTCCTAGATGGCCGCCTAGTCCGGGACCAAAAATGCAGATGACCCCCTTGCAAAACAAGGTCGTTTTGTGATAGATCATTTTTGATGCCTCTACAATATGTTTTGGGCCCTTACCTGTTGCGGTTTCTTGGCCCACCCACACAAGTGAGGATATTTGTGTGGGTTCGGTGTTCCCACAACCTTTCCACACAGAAATGTGAGGAAAACATGATTTTGTTAAGCCAAATTTGAGGTTTGCAGGGGATTCTGGATAACAAAACATTGGGGGATCCATGCAAGCAACAACTCCTTGGAGTCCCCCAGATGTCTAGTTTTCAGAAATGTCTGGGTTTGGTAGGTTTCTCTAGATGGCCCCCGAGCCCGGGGCAAAAAACGCAGCTGACCCCCTTACAAAAACAGGTTGTTTTGTGATAGATATGGGCACTAGCGTTTTTGGTCCTGGGCTCGGCGGCCATCTAGGGCAACTTACGAAAACCAGACATTTCTGAAAATGAGATACCCGGGGAGTCCAGGGATGTGTGGCTTGCATGTATCTACCAAAGTTTTCTTACCCAGAATCCCCTGCAAACCTCAAATTTAGCTAAAAAGTCATATTTTATTAACATGCAAGCCACACCACCAGCCAAGCGCCATCCATGCACACCACCAGCCAAGCGCCATCCATGTACACCGCCAGCCAAGCGACAGACCATGCACACCACCAGCCAAGTGACAGTTCACACACACCGCCAGCCAAACGACAGTCCACACACACCGTCAGACACGTGCCATCCACATAGACCGCTAGCCAAGGGACAATCCACGCACACTGCCAGCCAAGCACCAGTCCACACACACTGCCAGCTAAGTGCAAGTCCACACACACCGCATGTAAAATGCAGGTTTACACACAGCAAGCCAAACACCAGTACACACAGACCATCAGCTGAACTCCAGTTCACACACACACAGAAACTTTTCCTAGTGTCTAGTGATTTTCTGCCCCCTTGGGGGCAGATGAGCCTAAAAATAACGCTGTTCTGCCCCCAAGGAAAGGCAGAAGCAGCCAGAATGTGTTCATAAAAAAAGGGGAGCAACCCATGCCTAAGGGACCGCTCCCTGACATGCCCATAAACATATCTCTGGTGTCTAGTGGGCTTTCTGCCCCCCCGGAGGCAGATCGGGGGATATTGGCCCCATCTTCCCCCCCCGGGGGGCAGAAAGACTGGGGCTATTTTTTTGGGAGGGGGGCATTGGCATCGTACCATTATGGGCACCCCACACCTCTCTTTTATTAGAAAAAATCCCTGGTGTCTAGTGTGCTTTCTGCCCGCCCAGTGGCAGATCGGGGGTAATAACCCCCATCTGCCTCCTCAAGGCGGGCAGAAAGACTGTCACTTTTTTGTTTTGGGGTTGGGGGCATTTGCATGCCCATTCTGGTCAGCCCCCACCCCTCTTTTAGATAGAAAAAAAATCCCTGATGTCTAGTGGGTTTTGTGCCCCCACGGGGGACAGATCGGGGGTAATAACCCCATCTGCCCCTGGGGGGGGGCAGAAAGACTGTCCCTTTTGTGTTGGGTGGTGGGGGCATTGGCATGCCCATTGTGGGCAGCCCCCACCCCTCTATTATTAAAAAAAGAAACAACCCCTGGTGCTTAGTGGGCTTTCTGCCCCCCAGGGGGCAGATCCGGGTATTGCCCCCATATGTACCCGGGGGAAGAAAGACTGTGCCAATATTTGGGAGGGGTTGGGGCATTATAATGCCCATTTAGGGCAGCCCCCACTCCTAAATTAGGTCACACAAAAAACTCCCTGGTGTCTAGTGTGCTTTCTGCCCCCTGGGGAGGGCAGATTGGGGGCTATTGCCCCCATCTGCACCCCAGAGGGGCAGAAAGACTGTGTCAACATTTCAGTGGGGTGGGGGCATTATAATGCCCATTTAGAGCAGCCTCCACCCCCTAAATTTGCAGGGAAAAAAATACCTGGTGTCCAGTGGGCTTTCTGTCCCCCCTTGGGGGGGGGCAGATTGGGGGCTACTGCCCCAATCTGTCTCCCGGGGGGGGGGGCAAAAAGACTGATATTTACTAAAATTTCATGGGGGGAGCAAATGCCCTTGCTCAAGGGGCTGCTTCCCCCTCCCTGGTGTCTAGTGGGTAGATCCCTGTTTCCACTAGGGAAGGGTACCATTGGAAAGGGGAGATTCTCCCCTTTCCAGTGATACCTCTCCTGTTTGCCTTCGTGCTCAGGGGTGAGCCCCCTGAGCACGTAGGCAATGAAAACAAAATGAGCTGATCGGCTCATTTCAGTTTCGGTTTCGGGTCCCGGACTCACTGAGCCACTGGATTCAAGCTAGCCTGGCTGATATGGGGTGATGCCCCGAAACCGGTCCCAGGATGCTTGTTTCCGGTCCAGGGAGGACCTGGCTTGGCAGTTCGGGCTGGACTGTTCCCATGAGGCACAGGGTCAAGACTGATTTGCATATGGGTGGGTCTAAACTGGGGTGGCATGGTGAGCAAAAGAACGATGGATTTAACCCAGATCTCTTGACTGGAGGTGAATGTTTGATTTGCTCTGCATTCCGTCCATCATCTGTGTGTCTTTTACTTGATCTATCTTCAGCATTCGAAACCGTGTGCCACTCCATCTTACTTGACAGACTCAGGGGGAATCGGCATCAGAAACCAGGCCCTGCGATGGCTTTTATTGAGGATCACTCACAGATAGTCTTCCTCCCCCCTTTCACCTCCACCTTTAACTCACTTGTTTGCAGTGTACCTCAGGGGTCTGCGCTTAGCCCTACCCTTTTTAGTATTTATCTTCAACTACTGGTGAAACTCGTAGAGGCACGGGGTGTGCGAGTGGTCTCCTATGCGGATGACACTCAGCTCATCCTTGCCTTCCAGGAGGACTCACCTGTGAAGTTGAGTCCTTTCAATTTGTGTCTGAAAGCAGTAGTCGAATGGATGAATGAAAGCTGCCTGAAGCTTAATTCGGGAAAAAACGAAGTCCTCTTTTTTGGCACCAAGATATCCCCGGATGCTAGCAACTGGTGGCAGCTAGAAGTGGGTGCTCCCCTTCACCGGGAACCTACTGTTAGAAACCTTGGAGTAACATTTGACTCCAAATCAAGGCAATTTCCACCTCATGTATTGCTACACTGAAGTCCCTTGGAAGGATGCTCCACCTTATCCATTTGGACTCTTGTAGGACAATTGTCCATGCATTGGTCACCGCCAAACTTGACTATGCAAATACTTTGTACTCAGGCCTTCCTGCATATCTAATATAGTGTCTTCAAACTGTGCAGAATTCTGTTGTGTGCTTAATCCTAAAGATTCCCCCTCAAGCCTCTGTGTCTAAACATCTTTGTCTATTCCACTGGCCCCCGGTCACCAAAAGAATCCAATTTAAGGCTCTTGTTTTTGCTTTCAGGGCCTATATGCAAAAGGGTCCCATCTACCTCCGTACGAGGTTTAAGCCACATTGCCAAGTCAGACTTTGAGATCGAATAATCCCAAGCTTTTTCAGTCACCTCCCATTCACAAGGCTAGAAGAGGCGGTAGATCCTTGGTCTTACTTGCCTCCAAGCTGTGGAACGATCTTCCACTTCACTTGCGCTGTTGCCCTTCGGAATCCATTTTCGGAAAAAATCTTAAAACCTTGTTGTTTGATTCTTGCTTATAGGGCACCTTACTTTTTTACTTTAACCTCTCGCTTCCCTATGTGCCACTAGTGTAGGGCACCTCTTCGGAGGCAGTTGTGTGCTTTATAAGTTTCTTGTATTGTATAGATGTGAGCATACTAGTTTGTGCACAACAAAAGTCCCAATCCTCTGCCATCAGCCGTGGGCCTAGTACCTCATTCTACCTCTCCAGAGCAGGATTTAAGCTGATAGGTCTATCAGTTTTTGTTAAGCCCCTGATGTATAGTGCTGGTCAAAAGCATGTGAAGTGCACAACGTGTAGGAGGCTCATCCAGGAACTGAGAGAACAAGGCCCGCATTGCCGCACAGAGACAAAAGTATGCAAGCGTCAGCAGTGAGGTGGGGCGCCGCATATGAGAGAGGGTATCCAGGGTAAGAAAGGACACCCAGGGTACTGAGCATCCAAAGTCTTTAAACCAACATGGTGTAGTAGAGCTTATGCCCTAGGTTCAAGAGTGACGGACATGGATGGATGGAAGGATAAGGAAGCAATGGGGAATACAAGCGAAGTTTGTTGGCTCTTGCACCCAGTAGGCGCCAGGCCCTTGTAGTACAATGAATCGTATTAAATTCCAACCGTGCTGTACAATCTCGCATATGCGGCAGGGCAGCATGCAACGGAATGGGATTGACATCATCATGTTCCACTGCTAGGTGTGGAATGTAGTCATGAAGAAGGCACCAATAATGAGCAATATGTGCCTGTGCACCCAAATAATAGAGTTCTAAGTCAGGGGCCTGGAATCCACCCTGTGCATATGGTAAGGTTAGCATCTCCCATCGTTTTCTAGGTTGTTTTCCCGCCCATGCCAAAGTTATTAAATGCATTCTAAGCGCTCGAAAAAAATGTTGCAGCAGAACTATGGGGTTATTAATTAATAGGTATAAAAACTTCGGCAGTGTAATCATTTTCCTGACAGCGATCCTATCCGCCATGGACAGTAGAAGCCGGGACCACCTTTTAACCTGATCAGTAAGTTGGGAGAAAACTCTTCCATCATTATATTGAATCACCAGCTCAGGATCCCTGTGGATCCAGATCTCTAGATATTTCACAGGATTGGCACATCATTGCAAAGAACAGTCTAATTCACAAGGCACAGTGGCTTGGGTCAGAGGAGTAATAACAGATTTAGTCAAGTTAATACCTAGGTCAGAGTATCGCTCAAACTGCATATACTCCCGTATAATAGGCGCTAAGTGAGCATCAGGGCCCCTAACATATAGCACCATATAATTCGCATAAACCGAAATGCTCAGGGGTCACATGGTAAACCGCAACGCCAACGCTGAGTGCCTCTGTCAAAGAATGCACACCAGTGATTCGAGTGCAACAGCAAATAATAGAGAGGACGGGGGACATCCCTGCCTAGTGCCCCTATAGACAGAGAATCGGGCAGATAGTGAGCCATCAATACGCACACAAGCAGTGGGAGCCACATAAAGCAGTTTGACCCACTGCAAAAAGCAGGGGGAATGCCAACTTGCTGAAAAATTGCAAATATATATCCCCATTCGACAGAATCAAATGCCTTAGTGGCATCCAATAGGACTGCTGCCACTTCCAGGGTGGTGTTGAACTGATGAAACAACACAAATATGGTGCACAAACTGTGTTGGAGAGTGTGCCGGTATGAAACCCGACTGATCTGGTAACACTAAACTAGGGAGGAGAGGCTGCAGGCGAGCAACTATTATTTTAGCCAGTATCTTCATGTCTGTTTTAATAAGTGACAGGGGTCGGTAGGACGCACAACATTCCGGCACCTTGTCAGGCTTTAATGGAGCTATGATGACAGCTTCTCTAAAAGAAGGTGGGAGCACATGTTTGTGATATGATTCCATTTATAAGGCATGCAGTTAAGGAGCAAGGCAAACTCTTTATAAAATTCACTAGTGAGGCCATCAAGGCCTGGTGCCTTACCTTTAGGGAGCGTAGCTATAGCCGTTTTTACATCATCCACAGTAATAAACTGGGCTAAATACTCTCTCTGACCAGCAGATAGCTAAGCCAGGGCAATGTCATCTAAGTTGGCCGGAAGAGCACTGGCATGCATAGTATCATGTGCAGCATATAGGCTTGTATGGAAGACTACAAAGCACTCCAAAATGGCACCAGAGTCGCAGTGCTCCACTCCATCAGGAGACGTAATTTTGACTATGTGGCCAGACTGCGCTCTTATGTAAACAATGTATGCTCTACTATTTGCAGTTATGAGCGTATTTGTTTTTTAGAGTTTTATATAGCGCGAACTAGACCCGAGACATCAGGTATCAGAGCGCTTTACATGAGCACCACTTTCGTTACATGAGGACACATTCATTTTTGTTAGGCACGGGGAGATTAAGTGATTTGCCCAGAATCACAGGATGTTGAGCGTCGTTGCCGAGACTCGAACCCGGTTCCCCAGCTTTGAGGTCGACCGCTCTAGCCGTAAGGCTACATCCTCTCCCCAATCCGTATGTATTTCAATATGCCAGCTTGCTTACTGATGCACGCCCCCTTATAGTGACTTTAAAGGCTTCCTAGAGAGTGCCTACGCTGTCCACTGAGCTCACATTATCTGAGAAGTATGTGGTGATAGTGGATCTCAAATCCTCCAAAACACGGGGTCAAGAAGGGTCGCCGCCTGGAGACGCCATATGAATGATGCTGGAGCATGTTTGGGGACATGGAGCATAGGTGCACAGGGCATGATCTGCCGGGTTTTAGGCAAATGTCTAACATCACAGACCCAGGTGCAAATGTCGTGGGTTGCCAGCCAATAGTCTAATCTGGACCAGGACCCGTGAACAGAAGATGTAAATGTGCCCCCTTGTCGTGTGGGATGTCGGAGCCGCCAGAGATCCACCATCCCATGCTCCTCCATCCCAACCCAGAGCACTCTGGCAGGTTGCTTGTCATGCACATCCGTCGCCCCAGACCTATCCAGACAGGGGTCAAGATATGTGTTGAAGTTCCCTCCCCACAGCATTGTGTCCATTGCCATCTTAAAGCTTTGACTGCAAAGTTTTAGATAAAACTCAGTGTCATCCACATTTGGGCCATTGACATTGACCAAAGCAACACGGATGCAGCAGAGCACTCCCTGGACAATAACATAATGGCCCTGCTCATCAGTCAAAGGGGACGTAACATGAAAGGGGACCCCTCTCTGAACCAGAATCATCACACCCCTAGAGTAGTAAGAGTATGAAGAGGCTATTCTATGCGCAGCCCAGCAAGTACCCATCTTACATTCAGTCTGCTTAGTCAAATGAGTCTCTTGGAGGAGGGCAATGTGTATAACATGGCAGTCCAGGTTTGTCAACAACTGGCGCATTTTGCAAGGGTTATTCAGCCACAGCACATTCCAAGTCAGTAGTGAAATGGTACTACAGGACAGAGACATAATTCTATAGTGATATATTGCCATTGAGATGGCCAGGGCAATCATATGGTACAGCCCATACATGTAGCATAGAGAATAACAGCAGTGCTGTGACAAATCAAACAAACCCTCCCACACCCCCACCCACATAGTAACTATAACTCATGCCCTAAAGTAACTATAACTCGCGCCCCGCCATGCACAGTGATATCATTAATGATGTCAAAGAAGATGTCATGAGTGATGTAATATCCAGGGTAATAAGCAGTGCATGGCGAGGGTGCAAGTTATAGTTACGTTAGGGCACGAGTTATAATTACTCTAACTGTAAGTTTAAAATTGAACATTTCACCTAACTATAACGTTTAACCATTGGTTTTGTACAGTGAATTTTTAGGCATTTTAGGCATTTTTTAATGTAAAGTAATATTTAATTTCTATACATTAATCCAACCCCCGGGAGGTTGGCTGCAGGGCCTGGATGTGGCCAACCCTCCCTCATGCAGCCAACCCCACGCTGCACAGGGCAATTGGTTGTGCAGGGGATTGGCCAGACCCTGCAGCCAATCCCCTGCATGCAGCCAACCCCAAGTGTTGTTCACAAGGCATGGCCTGCAGCCACGCCCTGTGGCCAACCTTCCAAAGGCAGTTGACCCCGCGCAGCTCAGTGCAGAGGCTTCGGCTGTGTGTGGTGGTGGGTTGGCCGCAGGATCGGGCCCTGGGGACCCCAGGGCCTTTTTTTTAAAGAGGAGGGGGACACGTGGCACTCTCCCCGAACCTATAATGACCTTGGGGACCCCATACCACAGGACCAATAATTACAATTAAGGGGAGGGGGACGTGCGACCCCCCTCCCAAGGCCGATTTTGGCCACTGGACCCCATCCCCAGGGACCGGCACATTTTTGTGGCACGTAACTCCCCTCCACAGGCTGTTTTGGGCCTGGGGTCCCCATCTCCAAGCACAATTTTAGGTGGAGGGGGGCACGGGCCCCGCTCCCTGTGCCCCTATTGGCCCCGGGAATCCCATTCCCCAGGACCCAGCAACATATTTAAGGGGGAGGGAGCCACGTGCCCCCTGCCACGGGCCGATTTTAGCCCCAGGGATCCCGTCCACCAGGGCCTGGCCGGATATGTGAAGGAGGAGGGAGCTTGGGCCCCCTTACCCAGGCCGCTTTTGGCCGCAGGTCCCCATTCCCCAGGGCCCAACAACTTTTTTGGGTGGAGGGGGGCACGGGCCCTGCTCCCTGTGTCCCTATTGTTCCCGGGGACCCCAATCCTCAGGGCCCAGCAACATATTTGAGGGAGAGGGGGGCCCTGTACTCCCTGTCACAGGCGATTTTAGCCCCAGGGACCCTGTCCCCCAAGGCCTGGCTGCATATCAGGAGGGTGAGGGAGGCATGCGGCCCTCCTCCCTGGGCTGATTTCGGCCCAGGAGACCCCATCCCTTGGTACCCAGCCAACAAAGGGTGAATGCCCTGGTGCTCACCACAGCATCCACCACACTTCCGTTGGGGGCTGTGGGGTGAGCCCCAAGACCCTCCTGGTCCCAGCTGGCTTCCGCATCCAGGAGGAGCCAGCATTGCTCCCGCCCACAGGGAGCAGCAAAAAATAATGCTCCCGGCGGGCAGGAGAAATCTTTTTATCTGTTTCCCTGTCCACTTCACTTCGGGCAGGGAAACAGATAAAAAGTCCTCTCCCAGCGTGTGGGAAAATTTTTCAAGCTCCCGCCCACTGGGATTGGATTTGGCATTTCCTCCCGCTTGGCGGGAGATTTGAATTTACTCCCACCAAGCGAGTGCAAATACAGGTTTCCCTGCCTGCGCCAGTGCAGGCAGGAAAACCGATATGTCCGGGGGGTTGACTCCCCAGGACATAGCCCTAGCCGGCCCTGAGAAATGGAGTCCCCAGGGCGATTAATTGCTCAGGGAGGTGTGGCCATGCGGCCCCCCCTCCCCTTTGTAGATGTGGCAGGCCACGGGGATGGGGTCCCTGGGATCGAAATTGTACCGGGAAGGTGGGCTGTGCTGCCCCCTTCCCCCTTTGGATATTTGGCCGTGCCCTGGGGGATGGGGTTCCCGGGGGCCGAAATTGGCCTGGAGAGGGGAATCATGTGCCTCCCGCCCCCTTCTGAAAAACTGTCGGGCCCCGTGGGATGGGATCCCTGGGGCTGAAACAGGCCCTGGGATGGGGGCCATATGCCCACCTACCCCTTAACAATGCGGCCTGGCCTCAGGGGATGGGGTACCCTAGGGTCAAAATGGCCCGGGGAGGAAGAATGCATGCCTCCCTCCCCCTTAACAGTGCAGCTTGGCCCCAGGGGATGGGGTCTCTGGGGCCAAATCTGCCTGGAGAGGTGGGCCACGCACACCTCCCACCCCCAAAAGTGAAATATTTGTTGCCCTGAGACTGGCCCATCCGGGGGGCTTTAAAAAAAACAAGTACGGAAGAGCACGCTTGCTATTTGTGGTGTGGATTCGCAGATCCTCCGTAAATTTGGGGCAAATGTTTTTAAAACTTTTTGTCCCCAGACCCCACCACCAGGCCTAGGAGGTCAGGGTACTTCGTCTTCTACCCTGCGCCTATGCATCTTTTTTCCTTTATTTTTAGGACATACTTATCAGAGCCCCAAGATGTCAATAGAGGACCATATGACGCCATAGCCATTTCATAATTTTTATAATACATATTTTGAAGAGGTACAGTGGAAAAGGTGGGACTTTGCTTTCCTCAAGAGTAAAACTACTGAATGGAACTACACCAAACCTGCCATGAAACTAGAACTTTTCTCAGAGAGGTGCCTTTACTTACATAGGTGTAAACACGTTCAGTACTTTTTGAGAAAGGAGTTGACCAAACCACCTGGTGATGGACAAAGGCCAGGAGCAGTGGGGAAATGCCCCCCATGGCAGGTTACATGGTCTTCCCAAAGGCCTAAGGTTGTGCTCAGTGGGGTTTGCCCATCTGTGACAGGTTGGCCGCAGGCCGTTATCAAAGGTCTAGGCCTGCTCTCAACCCCCATCACACACAGACGAAGACGTTGAACTGTGAGTTTGGCTGCCCACAGTGAGATGACCACAGGACTTGACCAAGGGCTGACACTGCAGCCAATCCCAGATGTGCACATCCAAAGGGATTGATCTATTGCAATGATTTATAATTAGAGCTATGCATCCGGATATAAAAATCAGCAATCTAGATGAAAACTATAATTATTTCAAAACTGTATGATGTCCATGAGCTAGAATGAATGTTTGCAGGCTTACTAGAATCCAGGGTTTGGCCACTGTCCTTTGAAGCTTGTGTGCACCCGAAAAGTCCACAAGCTTATATTGTAGAAAATAGCATTTAAAATAATGTAAGGTTATGCATTGCACCTACAATTACACGCTTGCGTGATGCCTGGAGTCAGGTTTGTTATTTGCAGTGTGCAATTTTAGTGATCAGAGAATTTTTTGTAATGTTGCAAGTCTGAGGATTCAGTGTCCGGAAGCATGGCTGGAGACATGGCTTGCCACTGAAGACTGCAAGAGGTGGAAGCATTGCTCCAAATGCAATTGAGCTAAGTTCATCTCAGAGAAAGAAAGGGGCCTGGCCCTTTCTGAGTGTCATCATTGTCTGGAGAGAGGCTTCATGTATGTGGAGAATGCACTACGCGACAGGGCCCCATCAATGAACTGTGTTTCCCAGAGGCCACTGACTCCTGCTCAGTTTGTTGACACAGTAATCTTGGATATCTCGGTATGACATCCTTAGTGGTCCATGGCATCTTATCTAGGCAGTCATGATACTATCTGGCTGCAGGGGGAACCTTGTTACAAGAATCAAGGATTTCCTTGCAAAGAACTGCTGCTTTCCTTTGGATTTGTTTAAGGGCATTTTGAAATACAAAGAAGTATTTTCGAGGTCCAATTGTGCTAGGAAAGCAAACTGAAACTGTTCTTGAACATTTAAATTGAACTTTTGTAAAGACTGTAGAATTGTCATTACCCTTGAGGTTATCCTGTGAAGAAAAAGGAAGGTCTCTTAAGTCAAACTATGATGAACATACTACTTATTAATAATCATGCACAACGTATTTAGTGTTCCTATATTGTTATAATAATTGCAGAGTTAGAAATCACAGGATATAATTGTTTATTAATTACCTTGTAGTGGCACACGAGTCAAGAGGGTATTATAACTCATCTTCTTCAAGACAATACATGGTAAAGTAGTTATCCTACATATACGGAGAAGTGTTGATGAACATATGTTCAAGATACTTTTCTCTTGTATTTTTAGTTCCAAAATAACAAATTATACATCAAGTACAAAAAACTGGTTACCAGGAGCGGCCCGTGCAGGTAAGAGCGGTAGGGCGGGGTGGGGGGGATTTGACAGACGACGATGAGGGAAAATTAATTGTTTATTCATTTTCTGTCGAGTTCTCCCCCCAACCCACCCCACGACTCTAACCTGCACGGGCTGCTCCTGCTGGTTACACAGAGATATCTTTAAATCATATGTATTCACTGATACAATTTAGTGCAGAACTATTACAGCTGATACCAAAAAAAATCTAGCACTGACTTTAGACAATCTACTACTTCCTGTTGACCCTAATGTCCACTGTCTGGTTTCTGTCCTACTCCACTCGCTTTACCCCAACTTCACCAGTTGCTCTCATATTCTTGTGTATGTAGTCATTGGAGAAGACAATGAGAGACTGGAGAGTGCCTTACTTCTGCTGGACAGGTGCGGCCGATTCAGGTAAAAGCGGTGGGGCAGGGGCGGGGGAAGTCAACAGACGATGGATTAGGGAAAATAAAACCACTTACCTTGCGCTCACTGCATCGCCGACGATGCGGCAAGCGCAAGGTAAGTGGTTTTATTTTATTTTTTCCCCTATTCCGTCGTCTGTCGACTTCCCCGCCCCTCCCCACCGCTCATACTTGAACTGGCCACACCTGCTGCTGGATCTCAAGTGCAAGCTTAGTGCTCTGTGACATTCGGAAACAGAAACTCATGAGCTTAAAACAGGAAGTCACACACTAACTGTCACCCGCTTAGGCGAGATATTTTGTCTGTAGTCCACGGGCTTTCACTTTTGAGCCTGCAAGCTTACACTGTAAAACATATTTAAAATATGTTAACAGAGGTATTATTAACAAATGTTTATATGAATGCCTTGGTCACACTGAAAGCAGTATTTTTGTTTAAACCTCCTGAGATGAAACTTGTAGAAGGGAAGAAGCATGCCTGGTACAACTATAAGTGCAAGCAAGCTAAGTATGAGCTGAGAATGGCCATTTTGAGGGCACTCGTTTAGGTGTGGCCCTAGCGCGTAACAGTTATAAATTAGCTCTTACCAAGGCTAAGCGTGATTGGGTCGACAAGAGCTGCCAGGACCTATTGGTCGCAGCCAGGTGTAACGATAATCGTTCATTGTGGCATATCATAGCACATGGGAGTCTGGATGGTGTTACTATACTGGATTATTTTATCCAGCCTGAAAAATGGATTGACCACTTCACAATGCTTTATGATAAACGTGAAGTTACTTCTCTGGTGGATGGTACAGTTGACCAAACCAATTGCCAACTCTCTGAGTCAGCATGTGATGATGACTCTGGTGGCCCTCTTTTCAGTTTGGATGACACTCTTAAGGCTATAGATAGATTGAAAACAGCTAAAGCCCCGGGGCACAACTTGGTACTTGGTGACCTGTATAAGTCAGAGCCACTTGTATGGCCCCTTACATAAACCTCCTGTCCAATGCTGTAGCCGATGGGGGAGAAATACCCAAAACCTGGAGAGGGGCGGAAATAATTACCATACATAACAAAGGAGATGCTTCACTCCCATCAAATTACAGGCCGTACTCACACCTACACTGTTCTCCCTGTATGTAAATGAAATAGTCAAGGTTATGATGAACTGTGTAAATGACTCACCAGTGCTCAATGGCACGAGAACACCAATCCTGCTGTTTGCTGACGATTCTCTACTCATTTCTAGGACCCCCAAGGGTGTACAGAAATTATTAGACACATTTTTGGCTTTTTGTGAAGCCAGGGGCCTGGAACTAAATGTGGAGAAGACTAAGTTTATGGTATCTGGGATGAGAAAGGGTGAACCAAGAGCGGTGAAGCTGACAGAAAAATCGCTAGAGAGGGTGGCCACTTTTGTCTGCCTTGGGGATAGGCTGAACGACACCCTGGGTTGGGACCCCCAGCTTGAGAAAAGCTATTTGACTCGTTACCATAAATCCAAACCCTTAATGTGATTCCACAAATAGACCCTGACTTGTTCTATAAGTCCAGCGTTAGAGGTTTATCGGATGAAAGCTCAAAACACAGCACTATATGGTGCTGAGTTATGGGGCCATGTTGGCACACACAAAATGCAGGTGAGCGAGAATATATTTGTCTGTGCCCTTGTTTGTGTTCCACCTTGTACACCGCTGACGGATTGTATCTTGACTTTGGGATGAGGAGAATTGGAGACGTGGCCACACTAAAACCATTGATGTTCTGGCTGCCTTTGTGGTCCACCCCATAATTAAGAGAATACTGTGAGTTGCTGAGAGAAGTCATAAATATGAGCGGTGTAAAAGGATTCCCTGGCTACTCCATGTTGCAACCTGGTTTAGATCTCTGGGGTTGACTAATCTTTGGGACTGTCCGGAGTGTATTTGTAAAAAAGATATGGTCTCTGTAAAATCCAAATACTGGGTCTTTGTGGCGGAATGATATGCAACAAGCATATCTGCAGGGCGTTTAACTACTGAGTGTTTAAATCTTAAAGTTTGAGCCCTACCTTGATTTGATTAAACCACCAATGGCTAAAAGTCTCTATGCAAGATTCTGTTTGGGTTGTCTACCCCTGAGGTCCTTTAACCATTGGGCCTCCCACAATATTTGACTACTTGCCCAGCCTGTGGTGTTGCCACCGAGACTGTTGAACATTATTTGTTCTTCTGCACTGAATACCGCTTTCTTCAAAGAAGTTGGATTCAACCTGTTTGTTGTAACCTGGGAACTAGACATTATTGGATTGCCTTGAGGATCTTAAAGGCCGATACATCAAATCCCATTGTCTTTGCTGTAAGCAGGTTTTTAGTGAATGTCTGGTATAGGCGACAGACGTTTTTTTACCTAGACTGTTCGAACGGTTTCTATTCTAACAGAGACTGAATCAAGCATCTGGCAGCATGGAGGCCGCTTTTTGAAACTTTCTAGCATAATGGCTCGACCATACTTGAATCAAAATATTTTACATACATGACAGCAAGATGTTTTTCTTTTTATGGCCTATTTTAATGCATAAGTACTTATTATATTCAAAGAGGGACCAGTATATTTTCAATGTCTGTCTTCACCTGATAATTGTACTACTGCTCTGAACTATATCGTTGCTGCTATTAAGATGAGGAAAATAAGCTTTTTTAATTGTCTCGGAGGCGGTACAGTGATGATAATTATATTATTTTAATATGATAAAAAATGTATTTTGCTCTAAATTGTATTTTAATTGTTCTATTTCGAATCTTTATGGCTTTCCTAAATGGCCCAAAACTTATTATGATTATGATATTATCGGAAGAAGGTACAGGCAGATTGACAGTCCTATGGTATTTCCACTAGTTCCGATTTTTACCTGTTTACATGGTGGAACCTCATGAGATTTTTGTTGTTAGGCGTGTGCTGAGGTGACGTCTTTGCCTGTACACTGTTACCATTTTTTGATTCGTAATTGTAATTTTCTCTTCGTATTATCATATTTTATCATATGTATGAATTTCTTCTTCTTGCTGCTATTGCCATTTTTTTAAGTGTTTTATGGTCGACATTGACCAAATAAAGATATTAAATGCTTTGGTCAAGTTGTGGATAGTAGTGTGCAATTATACTAGACTCAGATTTATTTTTAATGTTATGAGCTCCCAGGGCGGAAATTGGAAGCCTGCGAGTTAAAACTGGAAGCCCCACCTCAAAATATCAATAGCAAAGGTGAGACATATTTTCTTCAGCCCGTGGACTTCTGCTTCTTGGCCTGCTAGCTTACATCTCACAAAAATATATATACAATGGTAAATACAAATGTTATTAATTAGAGGTTTATTAAAGAAATGCAATGGCTCCCGCCCAGGGGTCAGAATGTCAATAATAGTGTGCAATAAGGTAAACTGAAGTTCTGTGTAAAGTTAAGAGATCGTAGGCCTGGAAGTGGAAGCCTGTGAGTTAAAAACAGGAAGTCAGACTGCCAAATGTCATGACACAGACATGCACACTTCCTCTTTCAGGCTTAAAGCATTGAACATTGAAGCAAAGTAGTGATCTAATGGATAAGACATTATTATTCATCCTTTGCAGCAAACAGTTCCTGTTGGAGAAAGAAGAAAGACCTTGACTTAATGCAATGCTGTCATTCTGCTTTCCAGGTTAGTCATTGCATCTTCTCTGGCCAGTGAGAGAGGATTAAAGCCCTCATTGACAGGGTAGATGTGAATTCTGAACAAGAAACACATGCATGTTCAACCTAGACCAGACAAATCCAGATTTCCACCTAGAAGCAATTCCAGAAACATTCTCTGTGAGTGTGATTGCCAATGAACACTCAGGAGAAGAGGGTGAAGCATTAAGGATTCTTACACAGGGGAGCATTTCCCAATGCTCCTGACAAAATAAACGAAATTCTTGCAAAGTGGTTTGCACCTTTATGAGCAAGAACACTGCCAGGGGGAAGCTGGAAGATATTTTGGGACAATTGCCCTTTCCCAATACTTAAGAGTTAGGCACAACATCATTCATAGTGAGAGAGGAACTTTGAAGGCAAAGAAAGAGAAGGGATAACTGTAGCCAAAGTCCAGGACAATTTCTGAGGAAATGCAGTAGGAAGAAGATGCAGATGGAACTGTGATGCGCATAGTATATATATACACCTGCATACACTGCACGCAATAAACCACGCAGGCCGCCATGCTCCTAACACCAACTTACCAATGGTACAGAAACAAAGAAAAGAGAAATAAAGAGAACAGCATGGAGGGCAGCACAAGTTAGGACCTGTGTTTTGTGTACTGGTAACCGTAACTGAAGAATTTCAGTGATTTTCTATGCTTTAGCCAGAGCCATAACACTCTTTTAACTGTATGTTTTCAGTGAATGCCATTGTTCTTTTTTTATTGTGCTTAATTTATACCCCCTACTGTGCACAGCCTTTAGCCGTGCACAGTGGAGGTGGGTCTCAGTGCCTGGCCGCCCTGCACCCAACCTGTCCGCTGAAGGCTACTACACTCTGCACACAGTCTTTGACCAGAGAGCCAGGCCTATAGCCAGGCCCTGCGTTCAATCCAACGTGAGTCTAAAAGGGACGACGGGAGAAAAGGTTCCCTCGTTCTACTGGATTTCTTTGCTTTTTGAACTTCTGGACTTGTGGAGGATCGACACATCTCAATTGGCGCTGCTGTACAAATGCACAAAATCTACCAACGCTCACTATCTGAATAAAGTTCTACTTGGAGGCCAAGTTTGGTGTAAATCCATTCAGCTGTTCGGGTTGTAGTCATGAGGAATATTTCATATGTGGTCTACAATGAGTAATAACTTTTAAACCCCCTTAACTTTTTTTTTTGCCTGAATATATCTGCATTAAAATTGGCATGCTGGTATTTATCTGCTTAACTGTATGAAAATCCATCAATGGGGTCAAAGGTTATAGGCAAATCAAAAAAATGCCTTTTCAATACACAAGCACATATTTAGCAAAGTAAATTAGGCTCTAGTTTTGTTGACTTCCAGCTTCTAGCAAGAACGCCTCAGCCTTCTGTCCTACCAATTAGGAAGAGCGAATATTATTAGTTGAGGTATTCGTAACGCCTGCCATTCACAGAACTGCGACATGAATGCCAAAAAACACGTTTTTATAATTGTATTAATTTTTTTTTTTTTAAACAGATTTTTATTGATTTTCTGAGAAGGTCAAACAAATAGCTTCATAGACAGCATACATTAATGATTCGGGGAGCAATACATTACAAGTGCAATTAGTGTCATAGCTGCAGCCTCCCATAGGGCGCCGCTTAATGACTCCCCAGGGCCCTCATGCCCCAATACTGAATCCCCCCTCAGCCCCCGCTTTATGCAATTATACAATCCCTAGCAGCTCCATGTATATTATCGTTCAGAGTGCAGGGTCATCGTAGGCATGAGGGAAAAACAAAAACAATAAAACACCCAGCCCCAACACCCCCCCTCCCCTACTAACCCTCAAGTCCCTTGTAGACCACCCCACCCCACCCACCCCCCCAAGCATGCCGCTACTACTAACTAAAAGGTTCCAGGTATTTCCAGGTCTTCTCCATGGACCGCCTGACTCCCCAGCACTCAAATCCGCATTCTTGGTAGTTTATAATTGTATTAATATTACAATTTCAAACTGCACATTTTGTTATTGACACCTCATGAAACGCTGCTGGCCACTGAAGTAACTCAACCTCTGCAAAGTCTATAAATTCCCACGGAAGCACCTGGTAAAGAAAGTAGAATGAAGTATTAACATTGGCTTCCGACCAAAAAAACAAAAAATACAAAAGAAGATCCCTTGCCTGCTCGGCTTCGGCAGAGCTTTCCATAACTGGAAATCTACGACCAATGGTAAAATCAGTTTTGTAAAGAAGTTTTCCCTCCATCCCCTTTTCTATCAACCGTGATGTTTTTTTTTCTTCTTTTAAACCCATGCGAGTCTAACCCACCAAGGCATTGTGAAAGTTCCCCATTGAATCCTGGGGGAAGGGGATTAAGAAGGGGAGGACCGTCTAGGAACTTGTAACAACAGTTGGAGGAGAGTTTTCTCTATGAAAACTGTCACTGCCCCTTCTTTCTGTCTTTCCCCCTTTTTGTGCCTGCTTTGTTAAACTCGTAAAAGGTCTCATTCATAAAATGGCAGCCATAGAATATCCCTGCGGCACTGACCTCATATCCATGAGCAAAGCCCCTGTTAACGCTATCTGCAGGTTTTGAAAATGTTAAAAAATGTTGAAATCTGGTGTAAATTGTGCAGAAAAGGTAGTCTAGCATACCTTCACCAAACAAAGCAGAGGTTACCCTGCCTTTCCTTGCTTTAATTTTCTTTCATCATCACATGATAATTGTTTCATTCTTTAAATATTAAATTACGTTAGAAAATCTGACACAAATGTGGCTCACAGCGAGAATGGACATGTGCAGCTCAAGAACAGATCCCTCTGCAAGGGCAGCATGAAGCACGCAGAAAACCATTTTAATTTGAAAAGTACAGTGTATAATAACATCGGATTATTAACATTCCCAATCTGTTAATGAACACTCTCTCGGGACACATGTAAAATGTTTACATTTCAGACAGGCAGTTTCTTTTCTTTTGATGTATAGTGTGGCATGGTGCAATCTTGTGTATGGCCCTTCTGGACAAGGGCGACTCTGAGTGTGGAAGTAAATTTAATAATACACCATCTATTTTCATAGTATGTTTACTAGGGTGGATTTGGTGTGCCTGTGTGTCTCTCTCCCTCGGTATCTCTTTGTATGTGCCTGGATAACCCGGACCTGATGACGACCAGAAGTAATTACAAGTCGAAACGCCGTCGACCATTCAGCACATCTCTTCGCGCTTTTGTGGTTGCCTAAAACAGTGGATTCATTTTTTGTACTTCAAATATACTGATCTGTAACTATTTTTCTTCAAAATCTCCTGCGCCGTTTATTTCGCTGTTTCTCCACATTATTTCATGTATCACTTGCGCCGATCACTTCTTGCACGAGCACATATGTGCACACGTTTATTTGGGTTACACCCACATACATTGAAAATAGTGCTGATATAACTATTGATGTACATTTAATCTTCTACATACAGACCGTTGTATGTATTTGATAAAATTCTTGATTATCTCCCCTTTTTCGGTGCATCTGTAATTTACATGTTTTACTTTGTAAATCTGCCTATTTAAGTGTTACCTGTTGAGACATTGTTGATTGCTATAAATGGGTATGTGGAGAGACTGATACCCAGGAACATACATTGCATCGGTGGCTCTCAATGTCTTTGTACATGTGCCTCGCATTCTCTGAATCTCTCTTATCCTCGCTCTCTCTCTCTCTGTCTTTCTCTAAGTTTACTTTTTTGTGTTTCCGTGAGCTTGTCTTTAGCTGTAGGTGTTTATCTATGCATTTATGTCCATTTACCTGGGTCTCACTCTCTTTACCTATGTATGTCTGTTTCTGTATGTCTCTTTCTCTCTCTCCCACGCTGTGCCTCTGTTTGTGGTGTGTACGTGCACCGGGATGCAGCTATCCATAGTGCAGCTTGTGCATTGACACCGGGGCCCGGAAGCGTAAGGGGACCACTGTACTCCACGTCTGTCTGCCTTTTACTACCGAAACAGGGGGAAGAGAGGACCATTTTATTTGCCTGCATTATGGTCTATGGTGCTCTTGCTATACTGCCGTCTTCGCAACAACATGGGGGGTGGGCAAAATTTGCATAATATTATTTTGCGTAATTAAGTGAAATTTTGGAAAAATTATGCAACATTTCCTGAGGTGCAAATCTAGCATATTTCAGTGTGAATTTTGTCCGCCTGTCCATTTTGAACGTGATGATGCATTTTGGGCAAAAAAAAGCGAGTGCAGTGAATAACAGTGGCTCACATTCTCTTCATGAGGTTCCCCTACAAGATTTTTACCTTAAAGGACTTGAAATTAGGGAACATGGTGTAATGAAGTCATTTGGAAATTTTATATAACAAACTTAATGCAAAATGCAGTAAGTATGCGAGATTACGCCCTGGCCTAGTCTCTATCCTGCAGTTTTCTCTGCCTGTCCCTCTTTCTGCATCTCTCTGTCAGTCTTTGACTCTGTATTTTGCTGTTGATGTGTGGTTGTGGATGCATGTATTTTTAAGTCTCAGAGTTTGTGTCTGGGTCTCAGTCAATGTTTTACTCTGTCTGTATTTCAGTATGATTTCCCTTCTCTCTCTTGTGCTGTCCATGTTTGTCTGTGGCTTTGCCTGTGCTTATGACCAAGTATAGTGGCCACCATTTCCAGGGGCGTAGCTTCAGGGAGGGTGTCTGGGGTGTAACACCCGCCTAATAAATGTATTTTCTGGTAAATAATTGGGTACAGGTGCATTCAGTCGGGTATGGTGAGGTGTCTGTCGGATTTCACAAGACATTTTTACATACACACAGTCTAAAGAGCACACATACTCTGTTTTGAAAGTCTTCAAAAATATTGGGTATTTTATCAAATATTGTGTTTTCTCTCATCTAGTACCCTCTCCAATACACATGCTTCTCCCTTTCGACTGACCCTAGACCCCCTCTCGTGTCCCCTGCTTGTCTAATGTATCTTAACATTCTATGACCGAGTGATTGTTGGAAAATCTGAGGCTCACCCCCCAATCTTAGTGACCGAGCTACGCCCTGACTATTTCTGTAATTTCCAATCCTTCTCTCTCTTTCTTTTCTACTTTTTCTTTTGCTCTATTTTGCTTTCCCAGTGGTTGTGTCTGTGAAACTGGATGTGTTTATGTTCATGTATCTGGATCTCTGTCTGTACACAGCGGCGACTACTCCACTATGACGGAGGAGCGTCGCCCACACCCCGAAAAGAAACAGCAGGAAAGGAAAAATAAAACAATAATAAACACTCGTTATATTGTTCCTTTCCTGCCGAGCCTTGGGGGTGGGGCCAGTGAGGTGACAGGCACTGAGTGGAGTGGTAGTACACTCCCTTCACTGCGCATGGCGGTTTGGCTGGCCGTCTCAGGCCAGCCAACACATCATGCGCAGTGGAAGCTCTCTCCAACCCAGCTGGATTGGAGAGAGCAGGCGCTGGCTCCCAGTCTGTCATGGAGCGTAAATCAAGGGTGCTCAGGCCAATCCTGAAGCTGCTCTCATGAATGAGAGCAGCTTCAGGATTGGCAGCAGTGCATTCTCGGAGCATGTTTCGCCTGGTGGAGAGGAGCAGAAGAGTGCGGCTGGCTGCAGGTAAGTTTTTTTTTTTTTTTTTATCACCCGCGATCCCTATGTGCCCCCTTCTCCCCACCACTACCCCCACCCCACCCTCCCCGCTGCTCATACTGCACACCGGCCACTACTGTCTGTACATCTTTCTGAAATGAAATGAAATTAAAATAGATACTTATAAAGCGCACGGCTACTCCACTGAGTGTCCCGGTGCTGAAAGGACCACCAAAAGACATGTTTGTATGTTTGTGACTGAGGTATAGGGTTTGTATGCTTGTGACTGAGGTATAGGGTGGTAAGTTAGGCTATGTTATGTTAAAGAGAACGTTATAGCACACTTGTTGCTATTAGTATGACTTCATCTCAGCGCCAAGGTACCTCAGGGTAGATGTGCACTTAATAAATTGCTGTAACATAATATAACATAACATAACATTTCACTGTTGGAGTTTGAATATTTCCAGATCTTGATCTCAATGATTCTCGGAATCCGTCACAGAGTGGAGTCTGATTTATGACTGTTTGAGCAGAATCATAACTAGTGTGACTGCAGTTGTTACGCATTTTAATGTATATGTTTGGTCATGTTTGACTTGCACAGTTTATTGATGTTTGGTATTAGCAGCTTTAGGTCTTTATCAATTTGGTCACATGCCTACCAGGAGGATTCGTATTTGCAATGCCAAGTATGAATTTTGTGTCTCGGGTAAATGGAAACATGGGTTCTTGTTCACAATTCACATTATACCTTTAACCAAATTAACTGGGGAATTTGGTTGGGCAGTGGGTTTTGTTTGTTATGTGTTATGCTGTTGTACATTTGGTGAGTGTGAGTCAATTTTATTTATGGTGTTTGCGGTCTAAAGGCACCTCTCAGTAGAGAATTTAAGTGACAAGCACATCTATTATCATAAATGTGCAATATTCTCTCTGTTTGTGTTTATGTCTCTGTGTGTCTCCTTTTGTATCTATTTCATTGTGGCTGTGTGTGTCTCTGCCTGTCTGTAAATGCATCTTTGTCTCCATGAGTGGTTGTCTGCGAATGTCTCTGAGACTCTCTCTTGCTCACTCCTTGTTTGCATCTCTCTGCATTTGTGTGTGAGCCTCTCTCACTTACTCGCTGAATTTCTGTAATTATCTGGGTTTATGTTACTATGCATGAGTCCTCGTCTCTGTCTTTTCGTCTGTCTCTTTCTGCACGACTCTCTATATTGCTCTCCCTTTCTCTGACTGTTCATGTGTATCTGTGTGTCTCTTTGTGTTTATGTCCACGTATTTTTGGGTATTTCTCTCTCTCTGCGGCTCCCTAATTTAATATATAAACATCTGTTCTCCCTCTCTTCTCTTTTGCCTTCGCTATGGGAAAGTGGCTGTCCTTCGGTGTGTGTGCCTGGGTCTTTGTCTGTCTCTTTGACTCTCTCTCCTTCTGTCTCACTCTTTAACATCACAGTGATATCAAAAATGAGGCTTAATACATGGTGGAACTACTCTTCAGTGGCATTGTAAACCTGACCAATACAGGTGTAGATATATGGAGAAATCTTGCATAAACAATCGACAAAGCAATAAGATGCTGTGCATAGTGTCTTATGGTTTCACTCCTCATTGAGACAATGCACTGCAGGGGGGAATATACATCTGCACAAGAAGAGAGAGCAAAAAGGAGTAAGAGAATTAGAGGATTCATAGGGCCTGATTCACAAAGGTAAACGTACACTTTTTACGTAAGTTTACTATTTTTTTGGTATTGTCGAACTGTGAGTTTAATTTTACTAATAGCAATTTTACAACTGTGGAGTCTCCGCACATAAAAAGATAGTCCTCTCCTATCTTTTTATGTGCGGAGTCTCCGCGGTCATAAAATTACTATTAGTGAAATTAAACTTGCAGTTCGTCAATACCCAAAAAAAATGTAAAGTTGCACAAAAGTGTACGTTTACCTTTGTGAATCAGGCCCAATGTGTGTAATCATGTAGTAGGGTTGTAGAATTGTGACAATAAACAACAAAATGGTTTGTATTGTCACCAGAACCCAAAGATGGCATTGTATGGAGAATAGCTTATATATATTTGTATATTACATGCATACGTTTGGTTTAGTTCGCGTTCATTGATTTACACAGAAACATGCCATTGAAAACAATAAGTTAAATGTTAAAACAGATGAATTTGTTATCTGTGTACTACAATAAAAAGAATTGAAAACTGTTACTCTGTGGTGGTTGGTAGGAGGGGTATTAGTGGAAATTATTTTGCTGATTTAAAAGTATTTTTTATCTTCAGGTATAAGACATTAAAGGTTGCTCTTAGCAATGTTCACTTAACAACGGACCTCTGATGTTTAAATGTTTATATACTCTTTATGAGGAAGAACGCAGACTGCACAAATGAAAGTGAATAAGTTGGATAATATACTTTGATGCGAATATTCGTAGAGACTAATTGGTGAAAAGCAAATCAGTCAGAAAATCTCATTCCCAGGCTTCCCATTGGTAGAAATCCGTATTCAAATGAATTGTGTAAAATAATATGTCTGTATGACATCATTCCTGTGTATTACAAATTTTGAAACCACTGCTGTTTTTTGCACTAATAACCAAATATGTACTATTCATTTCATGTTCAACCTAGAACAGTTTTTTAAAAAGAAACATGCACAGACAGAGCACCCAGATTCTGCATGTATATATACTTTTCAGCTAATACGGAAAGAACAAAAGGTTTGACACTGGCATCGAATTAAAGTGAAATCATGCGTTTGGTATAAATCCAAGTATAAATCTCTGGGATAAAACACATGCTCTCTTACTAACCGATATTCGGGGGCTTTAGAACAAACTCCAGAAGCCCCATAAGAGCTAAGTTTAGACTTAGTCTCTAACACAGTTTTGGGCTGACTGCAGTCTTAAATAGTTGAAGAGTGGGACCAGTGCTGTTTATGTCACCTTAGACAGTGGTAAGTAGTTGCTGCTTACAGGAACTTCCAAAGTATGTGCTGTTTGTGACTGGAAATGCAGCCACATCTATTGGCCCATCTTGAGTAAACAATTGAATGTGACACAATAACACGCAGGAAGCAACAGGACAACGCATCCAAATAATAACATGGCACACCACAACTAAACTGTAAAAATGGAACGAAAGCAACAACTGTAGTACAGGAGAAATCGCATTGCAATAATGCAGCACACAAACACAGCGGTATAAAAAAAAAACAGATCACATTAGCACCACAACAAAATAACAAATATGCGTATTCATTCTTCTCGCGCATTACCACCTCCAGAATCCTGTTTTCATAATACAGGGGTAAAAGTTGTTTGGAGTAAGCACTGCCTTAATTTACCACCAGGGACATGAAATAGCATCAGGCAAAAATGTTTGCGATCCGACCTCCTGCCTCTGTGCAGGACATCCACTTAGAGGTGTAGCAAGCGTGCCATTTGCCGTAATGCAAGAAAAATGGGCGCCCAACCCCATGGTTTAGCAATAAAAAAGATATAAATGAAGTACAGTGGGCCTATCAGGCCACAAGGCCCACGTGCCACTCAATCAATCAATCAATTAGAATTTATAAAGTGCGTATAGTCACCCGACAGGGTATCCAGGCGCTTGCAGGCCTCGGAGGCTAATTCGAACAGCCAGGTCTTGAGGGCCATTCGGAATTCACTGCACCTTCTGCACTAGTGATAGATACATCCCTACATCCACTGAGCCTCTTTGAAAGCCTGGAAAGCCAGAAAGGCATTCCTGAGAATATGTAACATATATGATAGTTCACAGTCCTGAAGCTGTCATGAGTGCAAGAACAGGAAGACACGAACTGACCTGGAACTCTGACTGCAGCTCCCTTTTCACATACCTGCCACCCCCAAACAGGACACACTGTGAACTAAATCAGTTTTTCAAATACCCTGTAAATGAGTCACTTCAGGCTTGGGGCAGATTACAGAAACTAGGCACAAGTGTAATAAGCGAGCAGTGGATGCACATCCGAAAGAGAGGAGCCCTTCGTACAAGTTTTCAAGGTAGCCAAACACAAGGAAATGAAGCCCATTCATTTTAATTTAATTGCATGTCTTGAATTACTCAAGCATGTCTTGATAAAGTGTGGCAGGACAAACATCTGTAGGCTGTGCCTATTGCACTATCTGTGTGTGGGTGTCTCTCTCTCCACAATATATATATATATATTTATACTGCTTAATTTGTAAAATAGCAAGTGCTGGTGCCCATGTTTTTTTCTCAGATGTCTGCAGCCGGTGCTGGCGCATGTTAGGATTGTCGAACACCAAGGCAGCCTAGTATTGATTCCACCTCATGCCTCTTTCTTCCACCACCATACACTCCCTGCCCCTAAATTTTCACTCTTGCGGGTTCGTTTGCATCCACGCTTTCTCCCTTTGTCACTGTTTTTCGGTCTTTCTCTTTCTTCCCCCTTTTGTGTTTTTCCCTCTCTTGCTCAGTCTGATGAGGAAAAGTAAGTATTAATCCCCTAAAAAGAGTGCAGATGGCCCACATCTGGAAGCACTGTCTCAATATACATGTGTGTGTGTGTATATATGTGTGTGTGTATATATATAGATAGATATAGATATATATTTATATAGAGAGAGATATATAGATCTATATATATATCCTGAGAATGGATGTTGCTGAGCATATGGCCTGCAGTGATGTTTTTCAAATGACGAAACACTTTTTTGTACTGTGCAGCTGCTTCTATGGTAACCATTTACACATCGATACACAAATGGAGAGGACAAGCAGTGAAACATTTACAAAAAATGGCATTTTTGCCTTGTGAATAATTTTAGGTGCGGCTGAAGTTTTTTTATCAAAGAAAATCAAAATATATAAATAATATTCTTTAAAAAAAAAAAAGTGTGAAGAACTGTTTTGCAGCCTGTGAAGTAAAGTAACAACCCTGCATTGTTCCAAACAGAAGACAAATGTTAAGAGCAGAAAACTCTCTTTGCGCCACATCTCTTTATATACCCACTGCATAAGTAGAGCATATTGAACCTGCTGTATTTAGTGACTAATATCTCAGCTCTATTGCACGTGGACTCTTGTAGATTCTGTTTAGCCCATTCCTTACCAAGTAAGCACTGAAACGCGCTCTCAATGTCTGTACCAGTGCATAGTTTACGTGACCTGGGCAGGCCTTATGCAAATTACGCGTGAGTATAACTTTAACACGAATAACAAGTCTTGCCTCTGCAGTGTGGAAATGTTGGCAGCCATTGCCCCTCCTCCCATCCCCCACTTCCGGTCGCGCTTGCTTGATTCCTGGGAGGGTGGGAGATGATTTGCGCTGCATATGCATGACGTGTTAGCTGCCTTTGAGGTTCTGACACCTTAAAATGCATTTCAGAGCCTCTTTAGTGCCGATAAACTGCATGCAGGGGCACTGTGAACACTCGCTGACTTCTCGCCCGCTGAATCAACGGGACCTCTTGAAAGAAAACCCTGGTTAAAGTCCGGGAATAAAGCCAGACACCAAACTTATGCAACAAGAGAAGAACCAGCCTGATACACCTTCTTAATGGCACCCAAATATGGCATAATATTCTCCCTCGCCTGTACACGTATTCAAACAGTAGCGTCAACCTTTATAGTCTTGTCGAACTTATATGGAATTTAAACAGTTCCCCAAATTTTCGGCCAGGTCTGCGCCCGATATTGTAACACACCAAAATCCGATCTGGGGGGACATAATCCCACACCCACGTCACTTACTAATTGGCACCTAGAAACAGATGCAACTTGGAGCGGTTTTGCTGTTGTTTGCTATTATATATATATTTTAACTGACTCTGCGCTTAATGTTTTTGCAGTGGGGGGGGGGGTAATATCTATATCTTTTGGTCTGAAGGTTATCCACAGAAAGAAAATAGGTTTTGCATTTGTAGAGGGAGCGGGATCAGCAGCCCAAAGGGGGGCACCAGTTTATGCATAGGTTGCAACTTGATTCAAATGGAAACATTTTCCAACTTTCCATTTGAGTTATTCCATGTACTGAGTGCGTTTCCAATTCGGTGTTTCGACTCTTATTTAATCACAGTGCGTAACATGAATGTGTAAATGCCGTACTGAGAACTGACAGTGTTGTTTATATATTAACTATGAAGCGCTTACCCGGCGCCCACTCGTTTCCAGGCGCTTTAATGATAAAAATAATGATATTGTTGTCGTAATTTAATACAGCTTCTTGGTGGGCGTTGTATGCTATGACAGGACATCAACAATATGCTTCTAAAACGTGTATAGTGTTTAGGTAATCTTATGGACACGTACTTATCACACATTTAACAAAAGTTGTATTCGCATACACTCATTACCTATTCCCAAAAATTCTAACCGGACCTGAAGTTCCCCTGACACTTTCTTAAACTGGGGAAAAGTTTTCCGTCTAAAAAGCGCAAATCACTGCGCCCTCGCAGAAGATACACAACACAAAATCTGTTAGCACCGACACCACATGCTATGCCCTTATTGTTACTATTTTGTTGCTATTTAGAAGCCAAAGAGGCCACATAAAGCAAATCAACAAAAAAAGGCAAACACCTGGACGGAAAATACGCCTACCCCTACCTTCAGTGCTTCCAGGATCAACTAAGCACTTAGCATGTTAATTTCACCTTTATGTAATGTGAATTTGGTATGTTCTGTAAAATCGTACAGCGCCTTGAACTAGTCTTGGGGTGGTAAGTGGGCTCTATGCGCAACACAATCGATTGCATAAAATGTGTTTTGAAACAAGGTCTATCCCATGCACATTTAATTTTCGCAAAAGGAGCGCGATTTTGTTTTGAATCATGTTCTGAATGTGGGTTCCAGGAATAACGGTTGGAAAATGTACCTCAAAATGACTTTCATCCTTCACATTGTAAAAGTTGAGGACATTTATTTTTCTGCCATGTGCTTTTAATTAAAGAAATGGGGAATCATCTTGCTCCTCTGTTTGAATTAGTGAAAACTTTCATTGAACACGACTTCAATTAAATTAACTAAGTTGCAAAAGTGACACAATGGTGCATAATTAACTTCCTCCACGTTTTATACTGGTGCAAAACTTTACGCATGCCACGGTATCTGGAGAGATAGGAAAAACTACATAATGTCAAGTTTTGTATCTTTTTCTCCGAGTGGAAGAAACAGGTATTTTTGCGTGGAACTCCCCCTGGATTATATTACTTATAAGCTCGCAGAAGGACAATTTGAAGCAAAGCCATTTTGTTCTACTTTGTTGTGCTTGCCTAGTATGAAATTGAGCAAATGCGCGTTTTCTCCACTTTTCCGATGCGAAACGACTGGGAACTCTTTGTTTCATTCCCCGTATATAAGAATCAAAAAATGTTGAATTTTTCTCCATTTTCAATAAGGTCTTATGCGAGGTTCCGATTTTGTTAAAATCACTATGACACACATTAAACGATATATTAGCAATAAATGCATTCTCGATTTTTTTTGCAAGATTTTTACGAATCCTTTCCTTTAATTGTGTCTTGAGTTGACGCAATTCCTCTCATGTAATGTGGAAATGTGGAATAGTGCAAATATGTTTGATTCCTTTCCTTGCATGTAAGGAGCCACACATAGAATGTGCAGAGAAGTAGTGCAATTTAGACTTGCATTTGCACCAACACAAGAACACAGAAGCAGACATTTGCACAATTGACATTTGCCTTGATAGATCAGTGGAATAGTTGTGTTTTGCACTGGTCGGTCGATGCAGACATGTTTGCACTGGTTGGCAACAAGGCACTACACTGGTAAGAAATCGGGTCATGTGTTAAGCATGTGATCACATGCAAACAGTTTCTGCGTGTTCCTCAAGTCTGAGGTGACCTCCACTCTCCAGAGATTGCTTGTCTCTCACCTGCCGTCCCAAATCAGTGGGACTTAAGAAAGGAGCTAAAACAGCTTGATGGCCGAAAGTAAACACCTTCATGGCTCTGCCCACTTGGCCATCAGAACTCTGCGATTTGTGGCTAAATCTTACCTTACCCAACCGGAACCCACCTTTCTAAGCACTCTGGAGCTTCATAGCTAGGCTGGTGCCGAGGAACTACATTGCCACTAGGGTGCTCCCTGGCCTATTATATGCATATAACACAATGTGATGCAAAGGTATACACTAGTATGTGCGGCACAGGGCTGATTTAAATGTTAAACAAGGCATATGCGTTGCAGTCTGGGTTTACGATAAAAAGTTAAAAGTGTAGTAAATGCGGTGCAGTTGTTTATAGATAAACTAGTCTCCCCAGCGCAGTTTGGGCCAAGGATACACAGCACTTGCGGCACAGTTTTGATGTAAATACAAAGTGTACACAGTGCTGTTTGGGTTTAAGGCCTAGTATATGCAACGCGCGTTGGTGTTAAGGTAAATGCTTAGTGTAGGGGAAACAATTGGTTGATGCATGCAGTTTTGTTTTAAAGTAAACGTTAGGTAGGTAAACACTGAGGCAGTAGCGGCCCGTGGTGGGAGTGCTGCCGGGCGGTGACGTGGGGCGGAGGAGGGGCAGGGTGGGGGGTAGTAAAGTACGGAATACGGCCGTATAGAGGTAAGTAGACATATAAATAAATAAAACGAATTTCGTTGCGCGCGCTGCATCTCCAAATGCGATGCTGCGCGTGCAACAAAATTCATATTATTTATTTATATGTCTACTTACCTCTATACAGCCGTATTCCGTACTTTACTACCCCCCACCCCACGTCACCGCCCAGCAGCACTCCCACCACGGGCCGCTACTGCACTTAGGGGCTTATTTACAAGCCCCTTGTGCCACCGGTGCATCACTTTTAATATGGAAAAAGTGACGTACCGGTGGCGCAAGGTTCTTGTAAATAAGCCCCTTAGTGTACTCAATGCAGCTTTGTTTTAAGGTAAACACAAAGTGCAGTTTAACTTCAGCACATAGTTTATGTATTTCAGTTTTGTTCACGTACACATATTGTCTATAAAGGCCAGTTCTTTCTAAGGTAGACGTATTGGATACGCAGTGCAGTTTGGCTTTAAGCTAAACACGGACACTCAGTGCAGTTTTGTTTAGCTTCACAATATTTCTCCCAGGAACCTACGCCCCCACGTCTAAACAAAACAACACCTGACATTTCCTTCTGCGGGTATTTTCCACACACGCATCACCTCCCACAGGTCTGTTTTTATTTACGCTGATAGCGTAGAGCTCACGCGACAGTCGGGTCGTTATTATTATTTACGCTTTCCTGCACAAAAAGCAGCATGGTACGGGGGTGTTATTAATATTTACGCTTTCAGCGTAGAGCTCACGCCCCTAGAAGCAGCAAGCAGTCGGGTTGTTATTTACGCTTTCAGCGTAGACCTCAGGTCCCAGAAAGCAGAAGACAGCCGGTTTGTTATTAAAAGTGGAACTTCGCGGGCGCCGATATTTTGCGCGTTGCTTTTAGTGAGACAGATTAGCAGAGCCGCACTGTTCAAGCTTTCCTGATCATCTGTAATTAAATGCGGAGTCGGGGGGGATTCTCAGAAGGCGTTTAGAGAAGCTGCAGTGAGCCAAAGTCATGCTGCTGTGTCAGAGTGGCATTTTTATTAATGAGAATACAAAAAGCTGGCATATTCTTAGCCCGGCTTGCGTTTAGTTACCAGGCAACCAGTGTATGGTAATTCATCCGCGAAATTTAAATCTTTGCGAGGGGAGCAGGCGTTGTGCAGAATGGTTGAGACCACGAGGAAAACAACCTGTGGGACCTGCTGAAGCGACTGCCGGGCTGGGTGGGTCGGGCGGGGAACCCGGGGAAGAGAGGAGGTAAAGAGAGGGAGAGACAGGCTGCAGAGAGCACTGGAGACAGAGAGGCGGGCTGCACGAGAAAGTGAGAGCGAGAGAGAAATGGCAGACACAGGAATATAGGAGGGAAAGTGAGAGGAGATTGAGAGACAGGCTATCCCAGGGAGCGAGGGAGACAGAGGGAGAGAGAGATGAGAGAGAGGCTGAATATGGCAAATAAGAGGAGAGAGAGGGGTGGTGTTAAGTGAGAAACCACGGGGAGAAAAGATAGCTAAAGCCACAGAGTGATGGAGAGAGAGAGACAGATATTAAGAGGGGGATGGAGCCAAAATAGAGAGATAGACGGTGAGATGGGAGAGAAGAGGTAAAAGGAAGAAGAGAGCGAGCGAGAAAAAGAGAACAAGAGAACAAGAGAACGATTAAGAGTTGAAGAGTCTGAGTGTGAAAAAGAGAAAGGGATAAAGGGTAAGACTGAGAGGCTGGCAAGAGAGAGAGAGAAGGATGGAGAGAAAAAAGCAAGTAAGAGCAGTGGAAGACATAGAGCAGAGATTAAAAAAGCAAAAATAGAAGAGGGAGCGAGAGGGGGTGACAGAGAGATCTAGGAGAGAGAGAAAGGAGGTGAGAGTGGCTGATAGTGTGTGAGCGAGGAGAAGTGAGGAAAAAGAAAAGGAGAAACGGGAGCGAGGAAGAGTGGGAGACAGAAAGAAACGTAAAGAAGGTTATAAAACAGCAAGATGGAAAGAGAGAGCGCGCACTTGAAGAAGAGATGAGAGGTCAGACATATAAGGGAGGGAGGAGAGACATAGTACAAGAGAAAGAGAGGGACATTGAGAGAGGTGGATTTGAGTAGAGCGGAAGCCGGGGAGAGAGATTGTATGAAACGTAGACAGGAATCAATGAAGCAAGGGGAAGAGAGAGAGAGAGTGTTGATGAAAGAGATGCAAAATGAGAGAGAGAGAGAGGTCGTGAATGAAAATTAAATGAGAAGGAATGCAAGAAAGAAAGAGAACAGGCCAAGGAGTGAGAGGGCGTGTGATCGACCACACACCCGCCCATAGGCAACCAAACTCAAACATTGTTTATTTGTAAGGAGACACATTTGAGCCAGCAAACACCCGTGCAAGCACACTTATACCTACTTTCAGGAAATGTGCAGACCTTAACATTCACTATCAAACAGTACTTGCTGCAAACTTTCATGCGGTGACAGGCGTGCCCATGTATGCACTGAGATACTCGGATGCTCACACACACGCAGGCAACTAGGCACACTCATACACAAACACACACCTATACACACAAAGGGTGAAACGCAGATAAGCAAACCCTCGCACAGCACTCTTTTGCACCGCACATCGTCAGACATTTCCTTCGACATTTCAGGCTTGCCCAACCACACAGGCCCAATGTAAACAGGCGCGGCGTGCGTACGCCAGCGCGCGCACGCTACCAGGCGGAGCCACGAAACATCGATGGAAATGAACAACAGACACAGGACGCAGACAGTACACACACGCACCCACTATGAGGGCACACACACGGAGCTGCTATACACAGATCCCTCTCAGCGAAAGGACACTGCAAACGCTCCCACCAAGAGTAAGCATAAGCCTTATATAATACAAGTTTAAATTAAATGTTTTTCTTCGAAATACACTGGCATTTTCGAGCGTAAAGCAGCAAATATGATCGATATTTCGGAAATTATTTAGAGAAATTAGTGAATTGTTGAGTTTTCCCTTTTTAGGAGCTATGGTGTTGTGCGCTGGCAAATAACTGAGTTGCTTGTAAAAAAAAAAGTCCTACTTCACGGTTTCCTATCAGTATTCCGTCTACCCCGTTTCAGGCGCTGCGGCCTCTCCCGAGACTATGTCCAGGAGCCCGGCCCCTGCCCAGGGCTCAGCCGGCCGAGTTAACGATTAAGAAACGAATCCCTGTTATTAATTGCCAGAGTCAAGGTCAAGACCCAGAATCGACCCGGCCGCCAACACGTCACCCGGTGACCTTTCAGCTGCAGGTTAACACCAGCGCCATGGGACTAACGGGGACCGGCAGCCACCCACTCGCACCACAAGGACGGCACGTTCAGCTCTGCTGGACTGCACCGCACTGGGGCTTTCCAGGGGCTGACGGGGTCTGCAAGGGATGCCGTAAATCCACAAGTAAACACACAGACTCCAGTTACAATCAACACACGCAGACACACACTAGCATGGATACGCACAGCACACACCGTCATCCAGACACGGGGCAAACTGACATTCCAGCACCCACAACAACATGGCCATGAACGACATAAATAGCCTATATAGACACCTAGAAACCAAATAGACAAAAATTGCGAAAATTAGCGCCAAAGGCATTATATATATATATGAGCACACACTCACGTTTACATGAATAGAACATATAGACGTAACAGGGTACCGCCTGCACACAAACAAGAACGGTCAAGTACACAATTACAATTGCAAAATACTCAGCCACATAGAAACGGTTGCACGCCCACAAACTCACTCCCAGAAAGCACACAGGGAACGCACGTGCGTGTACGCACGCGCAGACTGGCACAAACACACAATCTATCAAGCACACACACAGAGAACACCCAGCCAGGGGCGCGCACACACACTGGCACGCAGTTACAGGCCTCCCACAGCACACACTCACAAATGCCACACAACAGTATCTTCTTAAGATATGCAAGATCACAAAGAGGCACCGGCATACAACAATGCGAGGGGTGCACTTGACTTTGCAAAGTGACTACTGCGCTGAACAGTGGAAAATTCCATTTTCACATCTAAGGCCGTTGCCTATATATATGTGGCCTTTTTGAGGTGTTCGCTACCACAGAGCACCTCAAAAGGCCACATATCCGTAAACACTGCGTAATGGAACGAAGAGGCGTGGGGTTATGCTCCTGGTGAGGATACACACTATCACAGAATACCCCGAAGAGGCCAAAATGTACGTAATCTCTGTCTAATGACAACAAGAGCATGCTATAACCGTGCCCCGGGGAGCGGGCTCACTGCTACACAACACCTCAAAAAGGCCACCTGTAGGTAAACACTGTAATGACAGCAGGATCATTCTGTTACCGTGCCCCCGCGGAGCACACCCAATGCCACACAACACCCTGAAGAGGGCAGGTACACGTAAACACTTGTGAATGACAATTAGAGGCATGCTGGTACCGTCCCTGAGGAGCACGTTCACTGCCACTGAACACCTCACAGAGGCCACGTGCACTTAAACACTATAATAACACCAGAAGGCTTTTAGTTTTATCGTGTCCCAGGAGAGCACCTTCACTGCCACAGACCACCTCACAGAGGCCGCATGCACTTAAACGCTATCATACAAGACAACGCTGCTATCATGTGACTGGTCAGCAAGTCGTGTGCACTGCCACAGAACACCTCACAGAGGCCGCATGAACTTAAACGCTATCATATCACATAAAAGGACACTGTCATCGTGTCCCTGGTGAGCACGTTCACTGCCACTGAACACCTCAAAGAGGCCAAATGCATCTAAACAATATCTCATGGCAGCGTTGTCTATTGATTTCAGAGAAGTGTTTGGACTGAGGCACACACTCACCACATCAATGAATACTTATGATGGTCTTAGCATACCTTTGGGGGCCTAGATTATCTACCACAAGGTGTTCAAAACACAGAAATGTTTTGGGGAGGGGGTTAGGAAAACACATGTTTTTTGCGGGGGAGGGGGAGAGTGGGACGAGTGACGTGGGAGAAAGAGTGAGACTGAAACAGACGAAGACAAAGAAAGCAGGAAACAGAGACAGGGACTGAGAAAGAGAAAGAAACAGAGGCGAGAGGACTAATTAAAGGGAACAGATAAATAGACAGACAGGTAGATAGATAGATAGACAGACAGACAGGCAGAGAGCTAGATAGACAGACAGGCAGACAGAGAGAGAGAGAGAGAGAGCGAGAGAGAGAGATAATCTGTGCAAGACGAAGGACAGGCGATCATGGGAAATGATTTGTTTCATGGCGAGAGAGAAAGTATACTTGTTTGGCAACAGGAGAGAGACAGAGAGGGGTTGAGAAAGTGTGTTAAAGAGGGAAAGTCTGTCTGAAGAAGAGGTGTGAGAGAGGGAGAAAACGTGTGGGGGTGCGAGGAAGCAAAAGTGCAAAGGAGAAAGGGGAAAAAAGCTTGTAGATGTAGGAGAGAGCAAGGGGGTGTGATATGTGTGAGGTGGAAGAGAGAGAGAGAGAGAGACAGACAGTGCTAGGATGGAAAAGGGAGAGCAAAAGAGAGGTGTAAAGATGGAAAGAGTAAGAGAGTGCGAAAAGAGGTCAAAAGGGAGACAGCTGCATAATTTCGTTGTGCACAGAGGAGAAAAGAGTTTCCAAAATAAACGAGCAGAAGTAAATTCTTAGAAAGACACACATTTGAACTAGCTGCAACAAATGATAAAACATAATCAGCCGAGACACAAAATGCAAAAATGCAGCATCAACCATGTTTAAACTACAACAAGCGAAGTCAGAGAGAGCAGGCAAATGTAGCAACTTCAGCCTAGACACAAAAAGTAACATCAACCACATCTAAACTAAAAGTGCACCTAGATAGAAGCAGACAAATGTAGCAACTTCAGCCTAAAATCAAAATGCAACATCAACCATATCTAAATTAAAAGTGCAACTAGACAGAAGACAAATGTAGCAACATCAGCCTAGACACAAAATGCAACATCAACCACGTCCTGAGTACAAGTGCAATCAGACAGAGCAGACAAATATAGCAACTACAGTCTAGACACAAAATGCAACATCATACAACGTCAACCTACATCAAGTGCAATCAGAGAAATGTAGCACCATCAGCCTAGACACAAAATGCAACATCAACCATGTCTAAACTAAAAGTGCAATCAGACAGAAGCAGACAAATGTAGCAACTTCAGCCTAGACACAAAATGCACATCAACAACATCTAAAGTACAAGTGCAATCAGACAAAGCAGACAAATGAAGCAACTTCAGCCTAGGCACAAAAGGCAACATCAACCACGTCTAAAGTACAAGTGCAATCAGACAGAACAGACAAATGTAGCAACTTCAGCCTAGACACGAAATGCAACATCATACAACGTCATCCTACATCAAGTGCAATCAGACAGAGAAATGTAGCAACATCAGCCTAGACACAAAATGCAACATCAACCATGTCTAAACTAAAAGTGCAATCAGACAGAAGCAGACAAATGTAGCAACTTCAGCCTAGACACAAAATGCACATCAACCACGTCTAAAGTACAAGTGCAATCAGACAAAGCAGACAAATTAAGCAACTTCAGCCTAGGCACAAAAGGCAACATCAACCACGTCTAAAGTACAACAAGTGCAATCAGACAGAACAGAGAAATGTAGCAACTTCAGCCTAGATAGATACAAAATGCAACATCAACCACGTCTAAAGTACAACACGTGACATCAGGAAGAGCAGACAAATGTGGCAACTTCAGCCTAGACACAAAATACATCAACCACGTCAAAACTACAAGGGAATGGATACATATTTTCAACTGGAACACACAAATGTAGCAACTTGATGATTCCTGGTGCATGTGTTAGCAAAGGCAGAAGCAATGTTTGTAAAACATTTTATGTGAACAAACCCTCCATTCACAGGGAGAGACAGCAGACAGAAAGGAGGAAGCGGGAGTGAGAGAAACACTTAGAAAACAGGGCGAGGGCGACCAAATAGAAATTGGGAGAGAAGTATTGAAAGAGGAAAAAAGAATGATGCACACACAGAAAGTGGAAACTTTGAGATAAAGGGAGTATGAGACAGCAGAGTTGAGGGGGGTTACATTTTTTATTTTTGAGAGGCAGACATTAGAATCTACAGCATGCACACCTAAATAAAAGAACAAGAGGAGTGTCATCAGGTCTGAAGATTATAGAAAGTCACCTCACGCAACCAGATATTGAAAAAGCTGTGCCTTAGTTGTCCACCAGAACACACAGGGCCTACAGACAAGGGAGGCAGGGAATCACCACTGTATAAAATGCCACACAAAGCGGGGGATCCTTAAATGGTGTGCGGCGACCTCTTCACTGGACTTTCAAGAACAGGGTGACAGAGAATCTACAGCAGAAAGACTTGCTGCAGGGATTTACACGTGCCCTGGAAGGGCCAAGTTTCTGTTTAAACAAGGCAGACATGGGCCTAGGTCAGTGGAAGCGCTCTGTGGTGTCCTATGCACGAGCTTGTGCGGCCCAGGCCAGACGCTGACCTGCCCACATACTCTGTGTATGGGACTATGTGGACCCAGCTACTCGAAGCCCTTAGCGGTACCCACTGCGGGCACTCATGGCACAGGACTCTGTAGTGCAGTGTTCATGGACATGTGGGGACCCAGCCCTCTCTGGCGCTCTATAACATGGGCATGTGTGGCCCGGCTGAGGTGCTATGTCCAGATTCTCTGCATTGGCCATGTGAGAGGGAGGGAAGGCCTCTCTGGTGCTTTATACATGGGCAAGAGTGGCCTGGGTAAGCCCTCTTGCCATGGCTATGTGTGGGAATCCTTTATTCTCTAGAAGCCCTCTGTGTGCCCACATATGTGGGCCCTGATCACAAGAAGCCGTCTGTGGGGCCCCAGGCACTGGCGCGTGCGGTATGGGTCACTGGAAGCCATAATCTGCGGTGCCCTGTCCGGGGCAGGCCAGTAGCAGCACCGCTCCTGCCCGGCTGGCGCACCAGCCGCCGCTCAATGGCTCAGCGTGCAGCCCGGCCTCGGCTCTTTCTGTCTCGCACACACCCCGTGGCCAAATCCCGCTCCGAAATTCAAATACCCCGGCCCCCGCGCTTAATAACCCGCTGCCACCCATGTGTGAGAAACAGGATTGAACCCACGTGCAAAGAGCGGCGGCCACCGACATTATTCAAAACGTGCTCCCACACACCGCGCGCGGACTTACACGCACACATATCACTCAAGTCGGACGTGTGTCACGATATCCTAGCCAGAAAGTGCAAGTGATAAATGTTTATATTTTTTACTGTGACCAGTGAGGGCAGTAACACACGTCTCAAAGCCAGGTTTCTGCTCCGAAGAAGTTATGAAATAACAAAAGGCCTGCTCGAAAGGGAGTCTGTTACACCTGCCACTGGAAGATTGGTTACTGTAATCTCTCCAACAAGCCAAAAAATTCAGAGATAAATTCGGCACCCCCCCAAAATGACCTGACTTTGTAAAAAACGAATAATTCCACGTCGAAAATGTATAGATCGAACACATAAGAGTTGGGGGAGTGCAATTTGCGCAATTTTTAAAGTTTATAAAAAAAAAAGAGAGAAAAATGTTATGACTATTATCACTTATCACAAAGTTTTTATAGTTATGCGTTTTAATTCTGTCTAAACCTGTACAACATAAGAATGCATGTACTACACTACTACAGACACTATGTGTGACACATGGCAAATGGCATTCCAAGCAAACGCCATGTAAACACTTCAAGCGCGCTAACATTTTGAACCGTGAACTTGCACATTTTATAAAACTTAGATAATTGCAGTGCACAAGTTGCCGGGTTTTATTAAAAATATAAAAACAAATAAAAAAACTTTCTAAACTAGAAATGCCAAGGTACTTTATGTTTGTGAGATGCGGTTACCGATATTTTAGTCTGTTGTTCGATAAGCTTTGTTGGCAGTTAAATATCTCGCAGCATGCGCATCATTACGGGACCATACGTGTAAACAAACCATTCCCCTATATTAATCTTCAATGTCAAACCACCGGACTGTCTTGGGATAATGATCACGTTTCTTAAGGCCAAGTTTCCTAAACACACATTCGGTTCAAGATCTGTCTTCGCGCATTTAGTGCACGCGAATAACAACAACAAAGAAAAACTTTCACTTTCACTAAATGTACGAAAACAATATTTAAAATTAATCCATACCTGATTGTATAATGTTGATGGAATTTATATTTTATGGAGTCTGCGCTTTGCATTTTGAAATACCCTGGCTCCAATTAAATAGATAATCGTAATAATGTCCCTATCTTAGACCCCGAATTTCACGAACTTTTTGTATAAAATAGTTTGTAGATAGACATTTTTACATTTTCAGACACCTTCCTTAGGCACCAGACGCAACTTTGTTTATTCTAAACAAATTTATTGTCTCAATCAGCTCTTACGGAACCACTACTCAAATTAAATTACAGTCAAATTATCACATCGAAAAGATACCCTTATTCGCCTAACATCTGTCCATAGTTTCAATCGATTTTTGATATTTTTGTGCTCGTCTGAAAAAAACACGTAATACAAGATCTGGGGGGAAAAATAAATTACCGTTTTGCAGCAGTTCATAGGTATTCGCGAATAAAATATTAAAAGAAGTCATTTGATGAAAATATAAAGCAAATATTTTATTTAGATCAACAGCGGATCTAAGAATTCTATATTGCCGTCTTTTTGAAAAGTCTGTTTATGAAAACCTACCAAAAACACTGCTCGGAAACAGCAGCATTATTTTAATCTCGTCCACGGCGCCCTTTCCGGCAGTCCTGGCACCAGACCTCGGGGAGGGCCGCGTGCAGTGAAACCGCAGCTGCAGGGCCTCTTCAAATGACCAGTCTTCGAAGCACTCAGGATATTTAAAGTAATAATAAAAAATATTTTCTTTAAAAAATGATACTATAATGGTATGATTGATATTTTTCTTTTTGTGATGTGGAGCTGGCAATACCGGAGACCTTGACAAATGTACCCCGCCCCCCACCCCAGTGTTTACTTAATCCAGGCCCCCTCACCGTACACACTGACCTCATATGTAGGTGATCACAACTTGCCAATTTTTCCCCGTGTGTGTCTAACTTATTTCTCATTGTTCCCTGGCACGGCAGCCTCTTAGCACTTGGCAATGTTTGTGTTATTTTTGCGTCTTGTTTTCTGACTGCGTTTGTGGTAGCGTGTTATCTGGGCCACGTGACGCCTTACAATTTCTAGCTTGCTCTGAAAAAAATATATGTTCAAAATGTGGAACTGAGTGGCCAAGAAGAACAGGCCCGGCACGGCATCGGCCTTTTTGCGCCGAGGACAATTGTTGTCACCATATAATTTCAGGACTGAGTTTGTTTTTCTACCTGAGGAGCTACTGAGAGCCACACTTGGTAATTCCGAGTGTGTGTTTCCGTGTGGGGAGCTGGGTGTGTAATTTTATTGAACGGTCTTTTCAGCAGTGGGCTCGGCAGTGTCACGTGTGTGGAAGCGATCTGAATTATTTCATATCAGTAGAGTTAAACACCTGCAGCTATTACAAGTCCCTGCTAGAAATGACAGTTGCTCGTGGTTGCATTGTGGAACTTGTTTGTAGTGCCAGTTATGTGTTGGCCTGTACAGGCTTCGGTTGGTGTTTTTAATTTTTGATGTACTTTTTTGATCCACGGATGTCTAGTGTCTCGAGAACCCACAGGCTGCAGCTGGATGCAATCTAACCCTCTGCACAACTGGGGATTGTGGTCTGCACTGGGTTTGGGAACCTGCCGTCCCAATAGAGAAAGGACTAGTCTTTTGCACTGGGTGAGTGTAGCACAGAGTTTAGGATTTGTGGCAGCGCTGACCTGGTACTTTCTGCTCAAGAACGTAAGGTACCCTCAAACCGAGGCACCCCCCCCCCCCCTATGAGAAAGAGGTTGTAGCAGACTATTAAGCTGGTTTTTCAAGAGGAGATGTCAAGGGGGTGGAGGGCGTTTTGTATAGGTCCTTAAAATAAATCAGTTGTCTGAAATGAAGAAGACAGTGTGCTATGTTGGTGCACTGTTTCTTTCCCTATGTCTCATACTGTCACAGTATGTGTGGCAGTCTTTTGAATTATCTGAGTGTACTTAAATGGTGCTCTGGAGTTCTTGCTCTACTCTGTGTGTGTATGTGTGTGTGTTCGTGTAGGTGTGTGTTTGTTTACAACGGTAATCTGCGTCTTGAGGAGCTGACCTGCTGCCCGTCTAAGTTTGTGTGTGTGGATGGGCAATTTGGCCTGAACTTGTTGCTCTAGGCTGTGTGTGTGTGTGTGTGTATGTGTGCGTTGCTCCTCTAAACTGTGTGCCTTTCTGTGAGTATGCTGCTTGTATAATAATTGAGCTCGGAACCTGCTGTTCTTGCTCTAGACTTTTGCCTGAGCAGCTGTATGGGTGTGTAAATATGGGGACCTGGGGCTGGTGTAGCTGTAGGGTGCGTGTGTAGAGCTATTGGTGACAATCATGGGGCCATTGATGGCTTCGCCACAGCTCTCAAAACCGTCACAGCGGTGGTGGCAGTCTTTTGAGGTGTGTTTACGTGTGTGCGGGCGCGTGTGTGTGTTTTTAACATGAGGATTCGGGCTAGCTCATGTGTGTGGGGTAGGGGCATCCTATTGATTCCACCGAGATGATCCTCAAATGCATGCCCTCTATTAAAACCCTCACAGTATCAGGGCCAGCGTGTGAAGCGTGTGCTTGGGTCATGTCGAAGCTCTAGTGTATGGCCGGCAGGGGGCGACAGGAGAGCATCGAGGTGCCCATAGGTGGCTCTCGTCTTTTAATACTGAAACAGAAGTGATGCCAGCCTTTTTGAGGTGCTTGTATAGAAAAATTGCTAGTCTAGCTGGTCAACAGCTGTGATTGGGGGTGCGTGGTGGCTTCCCTGCTGTTCCCTTTCCTCCTGGTAGCGTACCTGTACATCTCCGTCCCTTTCACTGTCGCTGACAGTCTTTTGGGGCGTGTGTGCATACAAATGAGGAGTCTGGCTGGTTTTGCAGCTCGGGTACCCGGGTCCCCGTTCGGCCCTCGTTCCCTGGTTTGCCTCTCCCCCTCTCATACCATCACAGTATCTGTGGCAGTCGTTCAGGCTCGTGTTTATAAAAAAAGAGTCTGGCTGTCAGGGCAGCTCTGGCTCGGAGTCCCTGTGCTTGGCGGTGCCCCCTTACTGGACGCTGGTCTGCATGCCGTGGTGGGGGGGCGGCGTGTCGTGGCTTCCCACCTGAGGGTAGCCGTCGTCGGGCCCCCCCTGCTGCTGCTGGGGCAGGCCTGGTGGGGTCATTCGCTTCTCCTTCTGCCGCCGGTTGCAGAACCAGACCCTCACCACCTCCTTCTCGAGCTGCAGCGAGTCAGCTAGCGCCGTGATCTCTTGCGCCGAGGGCTTAGGGCACTTGAGGAAGTGGCTCTCCAGCGCGCCCTTGACGCCCACCTCGATGGAGGTGCGCTTCTTGCGCTTGCGGCCTTGCGCGGCGATCTTGTCGATGCTGGTGGGGGAACCCGTCGACGAGTCGGCCTCCTCCAGCCACTTGTTGAGCAGCGGCTTGAGTTTGCACATGTTCTTGAAGCTCAGCTGCAGCGCCTCGAAGCGGCAGATGGTGGTCTGCGAGAAGACGTTGCCGTACAGGGTGCCCAGCGCCAGCCCCACGTCGGCCTGCGTGAAGCCCAGTTTGATCCTGCGCTGCTTGAACTGCTTGGCGAACTGCTCCAGGTCGTCCGAGGTGGGGGTGTCCTCGTCGGAGTGCGGGTCCTGGTGGTGGTGCTGCTGCGGCGGCTGATGGTGCGGATGCGGGTGGTGATGCTGGTGGTGGTGGTGGTGATGCTCGGTCAGCTCGGGCGTGTCCCCCCGCAGGTGCACCAGGCCCTGACTCCCGGGGGGGCTCAGCATCCCGTTCACCGTGAAGCCCCCCGACTGCGTGTAGAGCAGGGACTGTGACTGCTGTCCTCCGCCACCCCCGCCGCCCAGGGAGGAAAGGTGGGCGGCGGTGGCGGCACCCCAAGGGTGCGTCTGGTGGGGCGGCCCCAGGTGCGACCGGTGGTGCAGGGGCGCCCCCGAGTGCAGCTCCTCCCGGCTACCCTTGACGTCCTGCTGCTGCTGCTGCTGTCCGGGGCTGCCGGCCATGCCCACCGGGCTTGAGGACCAGGGCGAGCCGGCCTCGGAGGGGGCGTGCGGCAGGGCGCTCACCCACTGGTGGCTCAGCATGTGGCCGCCGTTGCTGGCCGCCGCCATGGCCCCCTGCATGAAGTCACTCTGCACCATCTTGACGGAGGACGGGTGGTAGCCACCCGACACCGAAGTCACCACACTGTCCGAGTGGCCCAGGGAGCCGGCCGACAGGAGACCATTGCTGGGCAAGTAAGGGTTAGAAGCCGCCGTAGCCATTGCTTCCCCCCTGCCCGTCGCAATCCACAGATTGGTGCCTGGAGTGTCCCTCTTGATACTGGGGTCAACAGCTCTGCCCCTGGCTGCCCCTGCTCATCGGGGTGCCCTCGGCAAATATCCTTCAGCTTCTCTCGTTTAGTCTTTGACTACGAACTTCATCCAGTCCTCCCTCTAAGTTTTAGACACACGGAGCTTCCTGGGTTTCTTTGCACACTTTCGGAAAACAGGAGCAACTTTGTCTCAAGTCCTCTTACCCAGAAGCGTACCTTTTATGTTCATATCCCAAACTTCCAGAGGTTGCGGGGAAGATGCATCGCTCTAAAAGTTTTTATTGCTTCGCCGGCCCCTTGGAAGAGGAGCTGCCCTCGTGTCTCCTTTTACCAGTCCCAGCCCGATACATCTTGGATGCAGCACTCAAACGCACAGTGCTGCATTGGTACCTCCCCGCCGATGATCCTCAGCTTTGGGTGCAGTGTCGGCTTGGTACGTCTCCAGGGATGCACACCTCTGTGATGCTGTGCTTCCGGGTTCTTCTTCCCCAGGGACGCAGAGCGCGGAGGCACGGTGTTGTCTTGTTGCCTCTCCCACGGGTGTTCACTGGACTGGGTTACCGTGCTGTCCCGGTACCTCCAATGCTGCCTCAGTTAGTGAATGCGCGGCACTGGATTGCAGCGCTGCCTTTGTACCCCTCCTACAGAGCTGTCGGGGTCAATCTCTTCAGTGATGCACCGTCCTCGGGTGCAACGCCCCTGGTGTACTTTTCTCCTAGCACTGCCTTGGTACTGCTCTTCCAGTGCTATCTTACTCCCACTTTTCTGATGCTGTAGCGTGTTGTGCACTTCTTAACTTAGCATCTCTGACACCTCTCTCCCAGTGGTTTCTTGATGCCTGTTTTCAGATGATGCCCAGGGGTTGGAAGCACTGATGCTTTGGTACCTCTTTCCGAGTGCTGCTTCTGCGAATGTTCAGAGCATACAGCCACATTAACTCTCCTCTAGTGGTGCCTTGATACCTCTTTTCCGATGAACCACTGGGTTAGGGATACCTCTCCCCTAGCGCTGCTGTGGTACCTCTTTTCCGGTGATGCACAGGACAGGAGTGCACCCCTGCCTCGGTATACCTCTCCTGAGGTGCACTGTCTGCCTGGTTTCCACAGGCCAGGGCTCCAACGCTGCTACCCAGCTCCAGCACAAGCTCCTTGGGCAACGCGCGGCGTCTGCAGATGAGCCCGGGCACTCTAGCCGCTGCTGCAGCTCTCTATTGCCCCGCGCGCTGACAGCTCCGGCGGCCGCTCTCCCTCCCTCGCTGAGCGGGCGCAGTGCAATGTTTACCCTCAGCTCGGCGCGCGCACACCAGCGCGCTGCACGCGGCACAAGGAAGTCGAGCGGCAGCGCCCCCGCCGATTGGCTGCCCGCTGCGTGATTGGCACCTTTGGAAATGGACGCGCGGGCCCCCCTTCCGGCCGTTTCGATTGGTTGCTTTTTAATTCAGACGAAGTGTCGTAGGGAGGCTGGAGAAAAATCTCCCCCTCTCTTGCTTCCCACCTCCTCCCAAACAGTTAACTCTTGATCCCTAGCAAGAGAACCTGCTATCTCACAACAGCGAGGACCTTCTCTGCAGAACAGTCTTTTTTCCTGGTGCCAAGCGTTGTGTGCATGTAGGTGGAGTGGTAAAGAGATGCGGCTTCAAAAAACGCAGGCATTTATTGCATCTCCAAAGTAGGCAATGAATAGACTATTTGCTATTTAAATGCACACACGGTTAGCAAAGGAATCCCACAGTGTAACTCAATAATACAAATGTGCTTTCTTGAAACTAGTCACCATGTCTTTGTTATCTCTGAGAAATCCCATGGAACAGCAAGCAAGGATCTATCTATCTATCTATCTATCTATCTATCTATCTATCTATCTATCTATCTATCTATCTATCTTTCTATGATTAAAACCAATTAAAGTTCATTTGGCATTTATTTTTTTACTTGCAGTCTGGTTGAAGGAGTTAACAGGGTTTGCAGCTAAGGAAGGGGCAGGCGGTGGAGTGGGATAGTGCGCCCAAGTGGAAATGCTTCACCCAGGAAACCCCCTTGTTCCATGAAACAAGAACAAGTGGTGCCAAAACGTGAGGAAATTGAACATCCTCTCTCCCGGAACTCTCCACAAATCAGTGAAGCTCAAGAAAGCATGGCAACCAATGTGTTAATGATTATCTATTCATGATAAGTAATATGTGTCTACATGAAAGGCACTAAACATTTGTTTAAACACACTTATTTACATCATTTTAAGTATAATCTATCTATCTATCTACCTATTTTCTCATTGAAATCCATCCATCCATCTATCCATCCATCTATCCATCCATCTAGCCATCCATCTATGTTTTTTCTCTTTTCCCAAATCTCTCCTGTCATCCAGCCATTCCCCCAACAACCAATTCAGTATTTATCTATCTAACCCTTTCTCTTTTAAATCAATCCATCTATCCATTCATCCATCCGAGAAAGAATACATCCACCCACACAGATCTATCTATCTATCTATCTATCTATCTATCTATCTATCTATCTATCTATCTATCTATCTATCTATCTATCTATCTATCTATGTTTTTTTCTCAAGTCTTTCCTGTCATCGATCCATTCACCCAACTCAGATTTGTCCATACATGTTTTACTTTGTTTCATAATCTGCATTGCATTCGCGTTCTACGACATGTGGCTGCAAAGTATGAGATGAGATGCATTTAATATTCGTCATTAGGGACAACGCCGGGCTCGAGTTCTCCAGAGTACCTGAAAAAGCCCTGCGGTGCAGCATGTTTTTGACCTGGGGACCGACTGCATCATGATAAGACGCCTGGAGCCGCGTCCGCCTCCAGCCCTGCACGGTTAAAGTCAGAAACTCAGGCAAGTAGAGAAAAACACACATTACTGGGAAATCTACAACACCGAACAGCACTGGCAACTTCACCGTCAACGTCGCCTCATTCCTGTCCCTTCCCGTCCTGCAGCAGCCTCGGTTTTAGTTTTTTTTTTTTTACAGCAGGGACACAACACAGTTTTCATTGAATAAATCTGAAATCTCCAGGTGCAGACGTTTGAATAGTCACTGCCAGAGCCCCATGTTTTCCTTTCCAGCCGATTTTGCTTGGATCAGGCTCAAAAACGCGAGCAAGTCTCGTGGTGTTGTTTACTCTGAATGGGCAGGATAGGAGCGATGCCGTGGGGCCGTCTTTCATTAATATACAGTGAGGATTTTGTTTAAATTGCAGCTATGAATTTCACAGAGCAGGCTTTCAAAAGACGTCTCAGGTGGCCTGGTGCAACGCGATAGCTCCTCCGCAAACAGATCCGCGCCACCCCTTTCACCGAATCACAGAATAGACGAAATAAAAAAAACGCCACAACGACAAATATATGCCGTTTTTTGACGTTTTCTCTTTTTTAAGTGCCTGTCCCTTTTCCCCCACCCCCTTGTCTTTGAGCGTGTGATTGTTTTGTCTGGTAGAGGAAAAAAAAACATTCAAAGTATAACAAGAGGAGAACAGTTAGTACTGATTTACATTTGCATAAATTTTCATATATTTTGGTGAAAATAATAGACTAGTGGAGAGCTCGGCTTAGTGGAGTCAGTGCAAAGGGAAATGCTGCGATGCTCGTTTCGCTGGAGTTGAGAGCACGCTATTTTTCACCCCTCGTGTTTCATCGTCCTGCAAAACGCCTCCAGAATTCCCAAACTTTTTCGGGAAGTCGCCTCCGCCCTGCATCTCGGTGGGTAAGTTGTGTCTAATGGTCTCCTTAAATTTGGTATGGAGCACTTCCTTCTCCTAGCGCTGTTCATTTGGACTGCAACTGTAGCTGGGGGCATATTTTACTGGGGGGCGGTGATCTAAAGTCAGAGTTATAGGAAATTGTGGCAATAATCGGACATTCTCCTCAAATCGCTATGGGAATGTAATTTTGCATATTGGCATGTTTGCTTTCGGCATTCGAACGTTTTAGTCCTTTAGGCGCTACTATTTGCTTCGCTGTGAGTGTGAGTGGGGGTTGAGGGGAGGTGGTGGTGGGGGGGGTACCCATTAACTTGCTTGCTCTGTCTCGGGTTATCATTGAGCTCTTAGTTCGCATGTTTTCCCCCTAAAATAAGGCTGCTTCTGCGTGTGGATGCGGCAGTGTGCTGTGCCTACAGCAGCCCGAGGCTGCCAGGCGCTGGGACGGTGCCCATGAGCGAGGAAGCGGCCCCGCCGACCCGCCATCGCCGGGGGCTGACGAGCTGGAGGTGGTACAGCGAAGAGAGCGAGAGGGCAGCCGTCGGGACGCAAGGGGTTAACGCCGTCACTTGGCAGCAGACGGCCGAGGCCACCGCATCCCCAGCACTGCGGCGATGATCGCCCACCAGAGACATGAAGAGACCTTCATCAATCAAATCTAACCAGGACACCTCTGCCTGCCGGCCCTGCGAGGCGGCTCCGGCGGCGGTGTGACAGGCCAGCCTCCTCAGGCGACCCAGACCACCCCCCCATGCCGGATAATGGGGGACCCCGTGCACTGACAGTCTTCTCGGGCTCCCTGCGACCCCCACCCACCGGATAATGGGGGACCCCGTGCACTGACAGTCTTCTCGGGCTCCCTGCGACCCCCACCCACCGGATAATGGGGGACCCCGTGCACTGACAGTCTTCTCGGGCTCCCTGCGACCCCCACCCACCGGATAATGGGGGACCCCGTGCACTGACAGCCTTCTCGGGCTCCCAGCGCCCCCACCCACCGGATAATGGGGGACCCCGTGCACTGACAGCCTTCTCGGGCTCCCAGCGCCCCCACCCACCGGATAATGGGGGACCCCGTGCACTGACAGCCTTCTCTGGCTTCCAACGCCCCCCACCCACCGGATAATGGGGGACCACGTGCACTGACAGCCTTCTCGGGCTCCCAGCGCCCCCACTCACCTGATAATGGGGGACCCAGTGCACTGACAGCCTTCTCTGGCTTCCAGCGCCCCCCACTCACCGGAAAATGGGGGACCCTGTGCACTGACAGCCTTCTCGGGCTCCCAGCCCACCCCCCCACCCACCGGATAATGGGGACCCCGTGCACTGACAGCCTTCTCAGGCTGCCAGCCCCCCGCCCGCCCCTCATCGGAAAATGGGGGACCCTGTGCACTGACAGCCTTCTCGGGCTCCCAGCGCCCCCCCCTCACCGGAAAATGGGGGACCCCGTGCACTGACTGAATTCTCAGGGTCACAGGATACTCCCCACCACCACCACCAATTTCCCTATAATGGGAAACCTCATGCACTGACAGTCTGCTCAGGCTCCCAGCACTCCCCATCGCATAATGGGGAACCCCATGTACTTACTGCCCTCTCAGATCAGCACAGCCCCTCACCGCACACAGAGGGACCCTGACATGGTCAGCTCCTCAGGCACCCTGATGTCCCCCGTCCCCGCGCCACAGGTAACGGATGGCTCGTGCACTGGACCCTCCTCAGGCTCAGGGTGTCAGAGCACCCTCTTACCAGATATTAGGGACCCAAAACAAAGATGCCCCCAGGTACCCAGACCCCCGTCCCCCCCGGATAATGGGTAATCTATGCACAGTGAGCTCATTCAGGCAAACAGTACGCCCCCCCCCCACACACACAGTGGCCTTCGTGTATTGACAGCTTCCACAGGCTCCCAGAGAAACCCCCTTTCCGCATACTGCGGACCCCGACCTCTGAGGGAATACTAAGGCACCCAGTGCCGCCCCCGTGCACGGACAGCTTCCCCAGGCTCCCCAACCCCAAGACCGGACACTGGGATATCCCGTGCACTGACAACGGACATCCCTCGCAGCTTCTTTTTAAGTTAACGCTTTATACACCATAACCCACTCCCCACCCCACACATGTAACCAACGGTCCGGTGGAGAAAAATGAGGTGTATTTATGCTCGGGGACAGAACGACTGGGACACGATTATGACAGGCGTTTAACCCCTCAAGTGGGCAGACCGGGTGGTAGGCGTGTCGGGATGGGGACACGAAGAGAGCGACTAACAACTTCAGGGTTTTTTTGTTTTTTTAAAAAGCGTCACTAAATGCGATCCATATTCAAGCCACTTCATAATTTCTCCAGAATACACATCACTTCTATACCGCTTAGAATCCAAAATAGCGGTCAACAATTCATTAGGAGAAAGGGGGCGGCAATCACCCCCAACAAAACAAGCCCTAAACCGATGCGTATGTTTACTTTGCAGCTGGAGGTAGCCCTCGCTCTAACTTCGACTTCTACTCGGCGCTCCGAAACTGGCTCCCGCTCTAGTGCTGGGGTTAACGCCGTGCTTCCCACTGGAACAGATGCCGCTTAGAGAGCTTCTCCCCGAAGATCATTTGTTTCCTTGATGGGGGAACATTTCTGAGGCGAACATATTGGTTGCCATAGAGAGTGAAATAAAGGAAGGAACACTGGCCACATTAAGCTATATGTTTGTGCACTGGGCTCTGGATAAAAGGGTTGGGAGAAACAAGCCAAAGCAGAGCTCCCCAAACTCACTAAAACTAGCTTTATTGTGTTCTGAACTTTAACAGTTGAAACATATAAGCTAATTTTATTGGTTGTCATTAATTTTATGTGGTACGGTTTACTGAGCAAAATAAACTTTGCAAGTGCTCTGTGGGAGCCAGCGATATATTACTGGCCCGCAGGGGGCGCAGCGAGACGTCACACGAGCGAGGAAATTGAAACAGGATGAAAAGTCGCCTTCCTGCTATTTCTTAGGGAATAAAGTCCAAAATAAGGTGAAATCGGATTTTGTTTTCCGGAACTGGCGCGGGACAGAAGGACAAAGTTTTCTTACAGTGGACAGATCCGTACCTGTCACAATCTGAGAAGAGTCCAAAATAAAACATTTGTCTTTGTCGCCTCGGTAAATGCACGACTACTAAAATATTAAACACGATATCTAATTGCATTATATAATAAAGTAAATGTACTGAGAGTTCCGAAGTGACGCCCAGATGCCGAGGACATCTTAACATTTAAATACTCACACGGTACCTTATTGTAATACACACAGTATGCAGAACTATTAGGATGTTACATGAAATAAATATTGTGTTTTACATCTTTTCTGTTGCTTGTAAATAGTGAGATGAATTCACTCCCTGCTGCTTTCACAGCATTAAAAGACAACTTTAAAACTTTACCTATTTTGGTGTTCCAACATAGTGGTAATGCACCTTGCTGCCCCCGACAGACAATTAATTGGCCATTTTAACATATCACACAGCATTATGTGGGCTTTATATATCTTAACACACGCTCCTACATTTTACCAGAGGAAAATACATTTTTAATGACAGCTACTGTACCCATGTTGCATTCATAACTCTTCGATCAAACTCCAGAAAACCTTTCTTTACAAGTGACCTGCTGCAAACCGTTCCTTTTGCGGAGTCGACGTTTTAGGAGTATGACCTGTTCTAGGAGGCAACTGTTTTTTTTTTTACCAAGGCCTTGTGGCTCAGGCATAGCTCACTAGACTACTTCTAGCGCCTAGAAGACTACAGCTGCGTGAATATTGGCCGTTCACTTCGGCAGGGTTGTGAGTTGTATTTCCTGTCAGGGCTACCATGCACAATGTAACGCGAGATTTTGACGGGAAGCGCCAGTACTCTACAACTTTTTTAAATGGTAGACCCACAACAAAATACCTGCTTTTAGGTCTGCTCCCACTGTGAAGAAAACCAGTCATCAACAGTATAAAGAGAAAAAACGGAACATTGAGATACTACATTGCCAGGATACGGTGGACATAATCACAAATGTACAGCACGTGGCCCAGTTATTATTGCTGGTAAATGCGTCAGCGGTGACCCGGAAGCACTCCTGCGCTCCAATGAGCACACCAGGCTTCAGATACACTTGCTGTGGACGCATGCCACCATGTTTATTTTTGTTATATAACACGTTTCTCGGAGTACTTTTGCTCAAATGCGATAGGAACAAGGGTGAACGCCAGACCGTTTCTTCACAATAACAAAACTATTTAAACACACATCTTAAAATCGCAACTGCTACCCACAAAGGTAGTTTCAAACCAATGATTTAAAGGCAAATGTTTTAAAATACTAGAAAACTAACCGAGCACACATTCGGGACCTAAACTTCGTTTTAAATCATTACCCTACTGTTGGGAAAATAATTAATTTGGAAACTGCTGTGGCTGTTTGAAGGCAGGCGCGCGCACACACGTGCATGTCTTCACATGTAAGCACACTTGGTTCTGTCACCTCCTTCAAAGCCAAGGCTCAAAGGGAACCTATAATTGGTTTCTGATATCCGTACTCCCTACATTATTTGAGCAGGACTTTTACTGATTATTAATAGCCCAGAGCGCCTCGAGCAAGGTTGTCTCGGAGAGGCCTGTTCGACAGGAAAATATAGCAGGACATCTCAAAGTGTGTTCGTCAAACAAGGCGTGCTTTTCCGAATAGAGTTCATTATATAAATGCACAGTCCGGCGTCGGTGGTTATAAAGTTTATGTCTATTATTTGTGTATCTTCTAATGCAGACTTGAGCTGTCAATCACTGTCACTCATTGAGTATGCAGATACCATGAAGGTTTGCGCAGGTGCGTGGTTCCCCCGTGAAGCTATAGTAGAGAGCCACCACTTAGTTTATTTATTTATTTTTAACTGGGGTGGGACAGACGCACTTGTCCCGCAGAAGGCACGTGCGTGGCCATACCACGCCGCTTCTTAAACGAGGGGTGTTCAGGGCAGCCCTTCGTAGTGTCGTGAGGTGAGCTGCGCTCACGGGTGTGCTGTGAAGACCCTGGTTAACACCTGGGCCCTCCCCACTGCTCCGGTGACCCGTGGCGGTGTGATTGTGGGGACCGACGCAGCCGGGGCCATTTTGGGCAGCTCTGCATTTGTATTAGATTTTTTTTGTGGTGGGTGGCGACGTTTGAACGCGCCTTTGTGTGAGGAGCTTGGCGCAGATTGCAGCAGGTCAAGCCCAGGCTGCTCTTTTTTATGTGTGTGGGGGTGCATTTCACGCTGGCACGCTCAAGCCTCCTTTTTCTGATTTTTGGGCGCCCCTAACTAACACTGCACTCATCACTCGAGGTCTGCCAAAGTCAGAGTAGCTAGATTTATGAGTTATTATTAATATTTTGTAATCATTATTCATAACAATTACGACACACACGGGTCATAATCCTAATTACGATATTTGTTATTATTTTAATTATTATTTTTGTTGTTTGTTGATAATAATTTTAATAATACTGTGTTACACCGTTTTTGCATATAGAGTTTTAACCCGCAACATGTCATACTGTAAAGTTCAATATATGTATACACATCCACATTTTATTAAAATAACCGATAGAAGTACTCGCATGACCTTGCCTAACATCCTTCCCAGCACAGTGCAAGGCTCCCTCGTCTCCAATTCACTCTGTAAAGGCAATGCAGAGTTCCAGGTAAACAATCCGAGTGCCTGCTCCTGTGGGCTACCAGCACCACGCACAGAGGCATAACGTAATGCAATATAAACAGCGAAAATATCACTATGGGTCACAACCTCATAATGCAACGTACAACGTGTATATAACATACATCACAAGTAATAATGGGACATAACTTCGAGTACAGTACATAACATATAGTAGCAAAACCCAGCCAAGCTGAGCGTAAAGTAACGCAACGTAACGTAACATGACATAACATAATATAAAACAGCGAAAATACCACTATGGGTCACAACTGCATAATGCAACGTATAACGTGTATATAACACACATCACAATTAATAATGAGACATAACTTCGAGTACAGTACAAAACATACAGTAGCAAACCCCAGCCAAGCTGAGCGTAAAGTAACATAACGTAACGTAAGGCAACAAAACATAAGTAACATAGCATAACATGTTATGCAGATCGGACTCCTCTGGCATCTGAGAGGGTTATGACCATATTAGATGTGTGACCTCATTGCTCACAGATCCCCGAAAGGCAGTGGTAAGTTCGCACCACGTTATACACACGCGGAAAGCGCAAGCTCCTTCCGAGCGTCCCCTACACGTCGTGATTTATATACGATGCGGTGCGGCCGCCCCCTCTGGGTTGGCAATGCACAGGGGAGCCTGGGACTGAATATTTGATTAAGGCAGGCGCGCATTAATCATTTCATACACCGGAATATTTAAGCGAACCAGGGTTGCAAAGGTACTTGAGATGACGGTGCAAATAAACCACCCACGACACACCGGCCAAAGAAAAGGTGTGTGTGTGTGTGTGTCGGGAAGGGGTAGGAGACAGGGGAATACTGAGGGTCACATGAGAAGCAAGGAGTGGTAGAGAGGGGCACAGGCAAGAAAGCTCCACGGGGGCGTGGGGGATGCCCACTGGTGCGCGAGGGCACGGTCGAGCACGCAGGGCACGCCGCTGGCGTCTCGTGGTTCCACTCACTGCCACCGCAGCCGGCTATGCCCCTATTTATGATTCTCACTGAATGTGGCTGCGTGGGGAGGGGCAGGGGGCTGCCGGGAGCTTCTTTTGTTCCTGGAAGCTGAGCAGGGTCACAGCCGCTTTGTAATAACGCGCTGTGCAGGGGAGAAACACCCACGACATGGCGACTGCACCACTGCGACCTCTGTGCAGCATGATTTATTTGGTGACGGTTGCAGAAAAAAAATACATTCTGTGCAAAATTACACAATCCAGTCTGGGGCCACGTACGGTGTGCTGGATGTGTTTATTTCCCGTAGCAATAAGCCCCAAGCACGGGCTTTGCAGCACTTATTTCACAGCCTACACTTTGTCTTTCCAGTGTGGTGCAGGGTGCACTTTGACACAGCTCGTGCGGGTGTCTGTACAGTGCTTTGAAGGGTCCTGTGAGGTGTCACGCCTAGTGCTTTTCGCACAGATCTTTCTTTCCTCAAGCGTAGCAGGCCTGCACCTTTGTGCCGAGGGATTTAGGGCGGATGATGCCGCCAGCAGCCTGGCCTGCAGCGAGGCACAAAGGGATACGTGACCCTGCACTGGGAGACAAAACCCCTCACTGCCTCGCTCTGCGCGCGGCCTCTCTCTGGCACAGAGCCGATGAGTCATTAGCAGCAGCGGAATTACCCCCCTTGCCACCCCTGCCAGTGCGTGTGCGCCTGTGCGCCTGTGCGTGCTGGTGTCTGCGCGTGCGTTAGCGGGTGTGCGTGCGCCTGTGCATTGTGCAGCGTGTGTTCCTTTCTGCGCGTGCATGTGCGCGCGCGTCTGTGTGTGTGTTAATGTGAGTGGATGTGCATGCTCTTACTGGTGTGCGGGTGTGTGTGTGTGTGTGTGTGTGTACTTGTGTTTGTATCTGTCCGTGACGGGTGTGTGCGTTTGTGTATGCGTTCCAAATTCGTGTGCGTGAGAGTGCTCGTGGGCTTCTGATACATACACTGTGTGCTTCTGATACATGCACTGTGTGCTTCTGATACATGCACTTTGTGTTCAGGTTTCACTGGTATGGGTCAGCAATGATGGATTTCCTTTCTCTCGGTGGTCATTTCTCACTGGGTTGTTTCCCCAAGTTCTCCAGTCCTTGGCAGTTTGAGGTACTCCGTGGTTGGCTTTGGCAAAATATGTATCGTACTTTTGAGGATCTGTAATTGGGTCAGCAATTTCGTTGAGTTTGGAGTATTGTGGTAGGTATTCCAATCAAGGAGCGGCTTGCCCTGTCAGGAAGTAACCACACCCCAATAGAATGGATTGGTGCAAGTCCATTGTGCGTGTGTATTTGCTTGTGTGGATGAGTGCATGTGTGTGTGCAGTGCTTTAAATTGAAATACAGGAGTTCTGGTACCCACTTTGAAGAGTACCTGCTTGCTCCCGAGAAGTGCGGGGACTCTCCCTTTCAAATAAAAGAAGTGCAGGTACTCAGTACCGGACAGTACCCACCCACTTAAATCACTATGTGTGTGCTGCATCTGCGTGCCTGTTTCTATGTGCACCCGCGCGCCTATGTGCCCCTATATCGTGTTTCCGTACGTGCCCTTGAATGCATTCACTTGATTTGTTTTGCGTGTGTGCGTTCACTCGCTTGTGCTGGACCATGTGCAAAGGTCCCGCCTCCTCTTCCCTCTCCTGCTGGAGGCTGGGCCCAGATTGCAAGAGTCGTTGCTCTGCTTGTGTTTGTCAAACAGGGCGGCCTCTCCTGAGACGGGGGCATGTGGCGGGTCCCAGTCCCGGATTACATTAATCAAGGCATTATTTCCCCCGGGAGGCTCAGCACAAATGAGAATAAATCCAAATAAAATTGCATGACTGCGGCATTTAGCGCTGGAGGTAATCTGCTACCTCTGAGAGACGCACCTTTACATCTGCATCACGCATCGTCTTAAAAAATGCAAAGCAGCATCTCCAGTTTACATATTTTTGGGACTTAACAGATCAGTTCAGGCGACATGATCAAAATGTCCCCTGGGACAAAAAATACACAGTGAATGAAAGAATCGTAGTAAATAATCAGCGGCAATCTTAAAACATGCAGGCAAAAATCTGTAATATTTTGAAGTAGAAGTAGAGATCTTTCTTTTGAAGCTGTGTTTTGATCAGCACTTTGTGGGTTTTTCAAATTTAGAGGTGCAGGAGTTACAGAAAAGCTGTGGAGTAAGGAAAACCGCATCAGCGTGTCTCCCGAAGGAGGGCAAATATAGTGCAAATAAAAATGCAGATAGTGAAATGGCAAGTTTCACTATCTGCATTGACCGCACCATAACTGCTATTTTACCAAATTAGGAGGGGTAGCGGAAGTGACATCATGCATCCTTTGACCATTGATGACATCAAAGCGTTGATTCCTGTTCCCGACCATAGCCCCTCAAACAGCACCTTACTTGCTTCTGAGGAGCTTAGGGTTGGACAAGGAGTGCAGACTAGAGAAAGCAAGCATGGTTTTTAGAACCCTGTTTAGTTTCCATCTTTGTTTTGCATCGTAATTTCATGTATCCAGTGCTCCATACCATAGCTGTTCAGTATACTTTATTCGGCTGATCTAGCCATAAAAGGTGCCACAATACAACAAACAATTAAAAATACAAATATTAAAAAGGTGCAGCCATAAAAACTATACAGAATACAATCAAAGCCTACTAAAACATACGGTGGCAGCAGTACATACCATAGCTGAAGGGCATAATCACATAAAGGGGTGTGTAGCATGATACACTGTGGGCGAGTGCTTGGTTCGATGAGGGATGCAATTGACTGTGGCCAATGTGGGATGTGTTATGGTGTCATGGGTGACTGACCAGAGTAGTGCTCTTAGTCTATTCTGAAGTTTTTGTATAGCGCATGGCTACCCGCTGGCCTCTCAGTCCTTTCACAGCTGCCGTAGAACAGCCTGGGGATAGCATTATTCCCTAAATAGTCAGGTCTTCAAATTCTTCCGAAAAGGAAGTTCCTGCTCCAAAAGGTGTAGTTCAAGAGGGAGAGAATTCCAGAGTTTGGACACCAAAAAGGATGCAGAGTGTCCACCCCAGCGCGATCTCCGGATCCTGGGAACCATGAGTAGATGGGCAGAGACTGATCTGAGAAGCCTACTTGGCACATACAAGGAGGCTAGTGAGTGTAAAAAAGGAGGAACTCTACTGTTTATCGCCCTGTGCATAATGCAGAGAGACTTAAACTGGACCCTGCGCTCCACCGGAAGCTAGTGGAGATCCTTAAGGGTCTTAGTAACTGTCTGACATTTAGGTGTATCTGTGAGAAGTTTAGCAGCCATGTTCTGCATGGTTTGCAGCTTTTTAACAACATAGCACGGTGAGCCAAGGTATAACGCATTCCCATATCCCAGTCGTGCCAACACCAAAGCCTGAACAATCACTCTTCTGGCTGTGAAAGGGAGGAGCTTGAGAACTTTCCTCAGTAGTCTCAGAATGCCGTAGCAGCTTATCCTGACATAAGTGCAGTGGGAAGGAGGGTAGTGAGTGAGGTTGAGTGAGGGACAGAAACCATGAGCTTTTTGATAGTTATTATAGTACTCAATTTTCGTGGAAGGGTTTGGGTTATTGGTGTGGTCTAAAGGGAAGTGCTTTGGGGCTGTGCTGATGAGTAGTGTAATGCATTTCTCATGTCATTGCGATCGTGGAGGTGCGTGTGGCTGCACTTATGCCAGGAGTGGATTGGAGCGAGATATACATGCCTACCAGGACTTCTGAGACTAGGAGTAGAAAAGGTAGTTCCAAGAGTACCATGAGGCAAACCAGGGATAGCCATTGAGACCTCTGTTTACCCATAATTGGTATCCATGCTGATAAGGTGCCATATTATGCAGCAACAGCAGGGCCATCTTAACAGCATTATAGGGTCCCGGGCAAAGCAGTGCACTGGACCCTGCCTACACAACCACTCACAGGAATATAAAATGTTTAACAGAAAATTAGTGTTAAATTCTGTCCTGCATGGGGCCCCTATGCTCGTGGGGCCCCCGGGCAACTGCCCAGTGGGCACTGAGCAACAGTGATGGAGAATGGAGTATGGATGGCGTCATTGACCCACTGAATAGTAAATTTCAGAATTGCAGACAAATAGGCCAATGTTTCCCAATGAGAATTATATGTGTAAACTAGCAGCATAAATTGTCACTCCGCATAACCCAAAAACTTGACCGGATTTTACTATATGGTGGACCAGTGAAGTTGCTTTCTTAATTCTTACCAGGGATTAAGTCTACCAAATGATACTGAGGTAAGACCAAAATTATAACTTACCAGACGAAACACTTGGGCAGGCATGCAAAACATGTAGATTTCAAAATAAATGCCTGTTAACGTGACTTTAAGATATTGATGAAAGAGGTAAAAAGCCTCACAAATAAACATATCGGCCAGACTCACAAAGATTGGTGTATGAGTAGTTGTGACTTACACCTTTGAACTCCGGGTTTACTCATACATTTCAGGTGTAAATCAGGAGTATTCCTGGCTTTCTCTGGGAATTCAGGAGTTCTACTAGAGTATGTCATAGCAAAACTTTGTTAGTCAGGCCCATTTTGTCTAAAGTGAGGCGAGGAAGCACTAAAGTCAACTACTATGCTTTTGAGTTCGAGAATATGTGCTAAAGCTGGATTTTCCAGCAGGATCTTGCCACCTCTCTGCCTTGATATTAGGATAAGTTTTATTTTCGTACAAAGTGTGTAGGCACTGCCATCTTCATTTATGTAGCACTTGCCGCCACTGGTGCAGACTGAAATGCAGTTACTCAGGGCTTTAAGTGGGATGAAAAAACTGGGGATCTCTCAAAGGGGGGTGACCGATGTAATTAAGGGTGTGGTTTAAAAACACCTACGCTAAAAAATCTGTGCTTAGAACAGTGGACATACAGGAAATGCACCAGCCCTACAGACCTAACACCAGACAATGCCAATACCCACTACAGGCCCAAAAGGACAACCATCCTCCGCATCCTGAACATCATTGCCCACAGGCTGACAGTACCAACACAGCGGACAACCAACATCCCTCCGCAGACAAAGCTGCTGGCTGTGCTGCACCTGTTGGCCCCTGGTATCCTCCCAAACAACAAACGCCCGAGTCGGAGGAGTCTCACAGCCAGCCCCATCCAAGTTCCTCACACCTGGCCTGGATGCCCTCACCAGCTAGGGACCCCAGTACCCATACGTCCCCCACAATGCGCAGGAACAGCTGGAGACCAAGCAAGGACTATACGCCATAGCTGGATCCCTTGCGTGTCGGGGGCAATCGACTGCACACTTGTCCCACTTGTGCCCCCTGCCAACACCGCACACAATACCCCAACAGAAAGCACACGCATCCCATCAACTTGCAGGCAATAGTGGACCACAGGGGACTCCTCACCAATGTCATAGCCAACTACCCAGGCAGTGCGCATGATCCCTTTATCTTCCGACAGTCCAACATCAACCAGCGCTTCCAGGATGGCACCTATGGAAATGCACTGCACGTTGGCAAATACCAAATGAACACACCACACAACTCAACTCCACAATCATGCAACTCACAACTCTGGCACTGCCCACGTCACAAAATCACATACAACATGCCAAACAACATGCCCCCCCACCAGACACGACAGCACAACTTACTGTGGCAACCTTGGTTAGACATGTACATGAGCCATCAACGGCATGGCACCTCAGCCACACAATACCGGAATGTGGGGAGAGGTGGGAACCAGGCATGTGCGAAGGAGGCAAGTGACCCATGAATGATAATGTACGCAATGCAAAGTAGGGGTGTGAATAAAAAGCACGTAGCCCTGGGCGTGGTTCTCTTCCGGAATGCCCAACGTGCCTGCCAGGGCAGCGCCTCCCACCCCGCCACGAGGCCGTCGCCGTGAGCGGTGTGGCCTGCGATCCTGTGCGCCTGCTGCACCCGGGCCGCTGGTCCCCGGACCCATCATGCCCGCCCCTGCGCAGCCAGGCCTCATTGCTAACCTGCCGACACCGGCGTGTGTCGAAGAGGGCCCACCACGTGCCGGCGCAAGCTCCAAGTCCGAAGCCGGGACCTTGGCACCCGCCTCAGACCATCACGGCCTCCGTGACACAGGCCCGCATTACTCCTTTCTCGTTGACGTACTCCACCGCTGCCTCCGGCCTACACTACGGTCAAGTAGGTCACACATTTGGAACTGAGTCTTGATTATGCAATGGCAGAGTACACACCTTATGGCTGAGTTTATATCACTGTACTCCCTTCGATGTGGTGCCACCAACTCTGTGCATAGCATTCGAACTACACCTGTCTGTGGTCCCTTGCTGACTACTGCCTTCGCCCCACACTGCGGTCGAGTGGGTCACACATCTGGAACTGAGTCTTGTTTTCTGCATGGCGGAGTTCATATCAATGTACGCAAGGAGACGAGTAAGAGGAAGACGCTGTTCAGTCCGGAGGAGAAAAGGACCATCGTTACGGACGTGATCGAACACTGCCGACAACTGCTCTGGTGTCACTAACTCTGTGCATCGCGGGCCAACGACACGTGTCTGTGGGCCCCTGCTGACTGCTGCCTCGGGCCCATACTGCGGTCAAGTAGGTCACACATTTGGAACTGAGTCTTGATTATACAATGGCGAGTACACACTTTATGGCGGAGTTTATATCACTATACTCCCTTCGATGTGGTGACACAAAGTATGTGCATGGCATCCCAATCCACACGTGTCTGTGGGCCCTTGATGTCTACGCCTTCGGACTACACTGCGGTCCTGCAGGCCCCACACAAATCCATGCCAGTCCGTACCAGGCAGGACACGGCATCGTCGCTGGCTAAACACCCACTCAGCTCTGTCGCTACTGCCTCAGTCAACCACGAGTCATCCCCACATGCCATTTCAACGCCGTGTGTCAGTGTTCCAGGAGGAGCTCGCTGAACAGCGGTTGGCCCGCGCTGGCCGCTGCCTCCGGACTACACATCGGTCGAGTTGGGCACACATTGGGGACTCAGTCATGATTCATTTATGGCAGACCTGATATCATTGTACTGGCCTCGTCGCAGACTGCATCCCCTTCCAGCTCCGGGGCCACTAAGTCTGATCCCCCCGACAACCATGGACACTTTCTTCTTGAGATTTGTTGGCGACTGAGTCCATGGACTGGGAGTTGTCTTCATCATCATGTCGGTGATACTGACTGTGTGGCCAAAACGAGGCAGTAGCATTCCAGTCCTCCATTTGCCGCTTCCGGCCGGCTCCTGCCCTCTGCATCATGCCCTGGAGGACACCTTCCACTGTCCCCATTCTGCTTGCATGTAGGGTGAACACTGTACTCTCTCCGGCAACCACCATGATGCTTCACAGTTCTTTCTGTTATTCTGATGTTTCATGTTTCTGCTTCAATTGTGATCACTGTTCAAGTTGTTGCCAGCACCAACGACTCCCTGCGGGCTGGCTTACACTCACCCCACACACATCCAGCACATGCGTAACTGTACATGAGAACATGCCAATAAAGGTGTCGAGCACGTGCTCATGGCCAGTTCAACGAACTATCTGAGTGTGTCCGTGTGCTCATGATGTATGCATTAGGGCCCCGGCCCCACAACCTTACATTGTGCCGTGTGCAGAGGACGCAGCCATGTCACCGCAGGCAGAGGGTGGGACATTGCACATGTAGCTTTGTCGTCCCCCACCCAATACGTAGGAGGAGTGAACTTGGCCGGCGTACGCCAGTCCGGCATGGGGGTGTGGGTGATTATCACGTGGCTCTGGGTGTGGTTCAGTACTGGAAATGTGCAAAGGCATGTGTCCCTGTCGCAGTGTGGGTCTCCGTTGGGGTGTGTAGGTGGTCCATGATGGGACTTTGACACCCACTTATGGGATCTAGTTCGTCTCTCATGAGGTAGTACCCCACTCGCACATGTTCGGCCAGCCCCTTCTGGCAGTCTGACAGCTGGCCTTGGAAAGGGATGTGTGCTTAGGTGGGCTGCTGTGAGCCAACCCGGGTGGTGGGTGCGTCCAGCTGTGTTGTCCGTGCAGGGGGTGGTGTGTCCTAGGTGCAGCGGGGCTGACCCGCTCCTGGAGCTCTATTGCCTGAGACGTCCATGGGCTGTTGTAGGGCGTCGGTGTCAGAAGTGTGGAGGTCCTCTTCAGCATCACTGATGGGTTGTCTGGTCTGCTCTGCTGGAGGTGTTGTTTGTCCCTCTGCAATGTGAAGGGGAGATGCTTGTTGACATTGTGTTGGCATGTATGTTGACGCATTGTTCGGGTTTACATACAGACTGCATGACAATGTACATTGTGACTGTTTTGGATTGGCGGACTATTTGATGCGGGATCGTGGACAATTGGACTACATGACGTAGGTGAGGTTGTACACGTACATTTTCATCTCACAGTTTCCTGCTATGTCCGATGTGATTGGCCATTTTCTACGCACAGGCAGAGCCAGTTGTGTCCTCTGTTCTGCAGTGTGTGTGTTGCACTGTGTACCACATTGTCGTCCATGTGGATGTGCGGTCACTGCTATGTGTGTGTGCTGCATTGTGGGAGGGTCGCACCTGCAGCTGTGATTTTGCTGACCCTTATCCCTTGGAGGCGGTGTGGCTTTGACTTTTGTGCTTTTAAGATGCTGTGATATTGGCGACTTGGGTCATTTGTGCTCTTGGACGGTGTTTGTACTCTTGTGTATTGTTTGTCTGCAGATGTATTGTTGACGTCAGTGGTTGTTTGTGCACGTGGATGTGTCAGAGTGTGACCTGCTCCTTTCTGGATGTGGTCCACACTCAGCCACCTCAGTCTCGTGGCGTGCACAATGTCATGGTGATTGCACTCCAGCCATGCTGCTCGTCATGTGGTGTCACTTGCATTGTCAGTGTGGCTCTCACATGCGCATCTTTGCTGTGTTTCGCACAGGTGCATGTGTGTGTCGTGGAATTGGTGATGTGTGGGGTGTGACCCCTTTGGGCACATGGTGGACTGGGGCCTACTTGATGTTTGTATGTGTGCTGCAGTGTGCCACGGGGATCAGGGACATGACCCAGGGTCATTGTGGGTGTGCGGTGTGCTACATGTCGTTGTGCATGTGTGCCATTGTGCCCGTGCCCCCCGTCCCCCCAGTCCCTGTTTGTTACTCACCCTGTTGATGTTGTGTCAGGTCATGTCGAGCTGTGTCCGGACTCCCGACTCCTTGCACCGTCTCCGCACTGATGACTGTGGCCGCCATTTGCTCCAGCTCCTCCTGTGGCGCTGGACTCCCACCTCCATTCGCCGTTGCTGCCTGCCTTCCTGTTGGCAGCGGGTTTCTGCTTGGTTTGGCTTTTCACATCGTGCCAGCGCATCTTGGCCTCCTCAACACTCCGACTGCATTCAAGATGGAATGCCATTTTTCCGTCTGTGTTGCCAATGACACGGTGGAGGTGACGGACAGTTGTTGTTAGTGCTCTGTCACCTCCGTGACGACGATCCGGTTGTCATGCGGACTGTACCCCGTCTTCCTCTTCCTCTTCTCCTTGGCCTTCCCCGACCCCGTGGTTCCTTGCTGGTGGTCTGTGGGGCTTGTGGGGTTCGCGTTGACCTGGGCTCTGGTTCCGGGTGCATCCATGTTGCTACGCAGTTTATTTTGTTTTTGGTGTGGTTTTTTCTTGTTCTGCTTTTATGGTGCATTTTTCCGCATGATGCGTGGGAATTGCAGGCCTGTCGCTGGTTATCGCTGATTTTTGTATCGTGGTTGGCCTCATCGCAACTTTATTTGCGTTCGTGTTTCGCATTTTTGCGGCGTTGCATTTATTTTAACGCAGACATTTGACGCGTTATCGTGGGACTATCGCATGGTGCCGCCAGGTTGTGAATACTACGTTAACACAGCGTTGTTTTCCCGCGATAGACTGTGATATGCAAAGTTGTGTTAGGCTAAATTTGCGGTGGTTATCACACGTTCTTGAGAATATCCCCCTCTGAGTGTTAGTTAGCACAGGCTGCAGATTGCACTCTTCTTTTTGCTAATTGGTTGTGCTGCACCATTCTGTGACAGATGCACCCAATAAGACTGCACAATGGTTTTTTTTTTACACCCAATTCTGCAATCATGAACATTGGACCAGAATGCCTCCTGCAGAGTTCTGCACATACAATCGGCCAACTCATCGGCTTGTGAATAATACTCCTTATGTGGGAACCGGTGATACTCAGGGAATGGAGTTCTTTAACATTTAAATGAGATGAAGCTGACAGAGTGATGCCTACTTTTTATATAGACCAAAGAGTTTAGATATTGGCCCTCAGTCTGTTTAAATAAATAGCAGCATTTAAAAGTGGTAGCCAGGTTCTCTTTTGCACTACTTTAACCAAGCCCCATCTGGCTATCAATATAGGGCTTAACCCCTTTTATGCACTACTTTTTATAGTTGGCAGGAATTTGTTTTGTGAGTAGAGCTCAACTTACTTCAATTCTAGGTAAAGTTACTCATTTGACCTCTTCCTCCAGCAACAGCGTCAATGTTGATCTTAGGGTTTGTCAATCCAGACTTTTTGGTTGGGTTGGATTTTCTGAAATTAATTGATCACATGCACTGATTTTGTAACTTTATTCTTGGGCAACTTCCACATTTTTTGATACATCCTTTTCTAGAGGCTTTTGACTCCGGTGCCTTTCTCCGTTTTTTTGTTTTAGAATATTCTACTATAAAAGAGCAGGCAAAAGTGTAATAAAAATAAACATAACTTGCCCCAAATTTATAACCTACACACCCTAATCTATTGCTTCAGAGTCACAATCTAACAGGATGCGATTGGACATATTTTCTTAATAAAACTAATAACTGTAGAAAGAAGTATCCATATGCTTTGCCCACTAATTTAAGGATAAGTCACTCAAAAATGGTGACAATTACTTTTTCTAACATAAAAAACAATAATGCGATTAAAAAAATGTTTGGTGATATTCCATTGGAGGGTGTTTTCATCAAAACTGTTAAGCTAGACTATATGTTACAAAAAACAAAAATGTTAGAATTTCTAAGATGCCGGGGGACACTAGGAAGGTATACAAAAGAAGCAGTGTATGTGTTTCAAGAGCACGGAAGCAGTATTAGTCATCACTGGTCATTTCAAGATCTGTGCGCACGTGGATAGAAGGAGGTGGCACTGGTGCTCCTGTTTTTTAAAATAAATCAACCTGCTGGAAGAGCATGTGGTAACTATCTTCTCCGCAAGTTAGGGCATGCATTGCCCATAGAGTAATTTCTTTTAAATTGGCTATTTTCAGAATTTGTGTAGAGGTATTCACGAGATCATGATTAAGTATGTGCATCGTTTTTAATATGCAAGCATACATTTGTGTAATTCTAAATAATTGGCTTTGAAATATTTTACAATAAGAGTAATTTTCTTTTCAATTTCTCTCTCATCTTCTTTACTTCAAATATGTAGGCAATATCTTGAAATCAGCTTTTTGTATGTGACTGCGTAGTGAGTGGCTTTTCTTTGTAGGTGACTAAACACTCACGTGGGAAAGGTACGCCAAATTATATTGGCGTAAAAAATTATGAAAAAGACAATATGTAATGTTAAAAGCACACAAAAGAACCGATTTTCATGGGAAATTCAAATTGCCTATAATTTTGTGACCATTGCCTATTTTTTGCAGTTTTTTTGTGCGAGTAATATAGGAGGGTTGTGAGAAAAACTTGCAAAACTGTAACCCTTGATACCACACAAGGGGCTGGATTTACAAACCTTTTGCACTGGGATTACTTCACAAAAGTGACACAAACCGTGTTTTGTTGGATTTACTTTGCTGCAAAAAACTTTGCGCTCGAAAATTGCCTTAAAGTATGGCAAAGCAGCACAAAGCACTGCTTTGGTGTACTCTGTACCAAAGGGGCATTACATGGGTGGTACATGGGCATTCCTGTGCAACCACCCTTGCTTTTTGACCCAAATCCATATCGACTAACAATAGTAGAAAGGGTCTTGCTCCACAAAGAATGCCACCTTGAAACAGGCGTTAAAAGGAGAAATACTTTTATTTCTCCTTTCTTTTCCAACTTTGCATGTGAACTGCACTGTACAGGACACGTGCAAAGTAGGAAAAGTTTTACAGGTTGTCTATGCAAAGTATTTTGTAATGCAAGGATACCCTTCCAGTACACAGCCTATGCTAGACTCACGCAGACACCCTTGTTCTATGGTGCAAAGGTGTGTGTATGGCGCTCAGCGGCCTGATTGTGTGCTGGCACTAGGAAGAGGGGAGGAGAGTGCCATATCTCTGTATATATGGCGCTTTCCTCCTCTTTCCCTGTCACGCAGAACAGCGCAGCAACTTTGGGTACAGTGCTGCGTTGTGTGACAGGGTCGTAAATCTGGCCCTTAGAGTGCCAAGTTTAATACCTTACAGATACTAACCCTGTACTGCAACAGTCTTTATATTTCCCACACACATATTTTCATTTTCACCATTAGATTATATATGTAATAATGTAGTCTGACGTGGCCACAAAGGAGCCCTTTGGTGCCATAGAAAAATGGAACTAAATAAACAAACAATTATTGTTAACACAATGCATCAGAAGTGAAACTGAAGACTATGAGAATAGGAAAGTTGTTCCTGAGAGAAAAGACAAGCATAAAAGAGATGTAACAAAATGAAAGGGAGAAATCATGTTAATAGCATAGCGATATATAGATAAGCAGCACATGAAATTAAAGTTAAACAGACCTAGATGATGCAAAGGGCCCGATTCACGTAAAAGTGTAAAAGTACAGTCAGAAATGTACTTCTCCACCGCATTTTACTTTTCCAACTTTTGTTAATTTTTATACCAGTTTCCAAGCATTTGTAGAAGTATGCCTGGAAAGCTTTACTAGGAGAATGTTACCATGTTTACTGATGAGAATGGCGTTTCCCTTGATATCTAATGCCTCCTGTGCTGAAATATACAGAGAATAGATTTCTACACAGGGGGAGTATAGCCCTCTGTGTGCTAATGCACATTTTTTAGTTTTTTTTCTCAGTTCGGATACATTTCGCCCTGTGGAGAAAGTCCATCCCATGCACCCTCACCAAATGTGGGGGTGATCTCTTCCTCTACTCATCCTGGAAGGGGAGCTACTGCTGGAGTAAGTTTTCGTCCCTTTCCAGAGGAGGAAGGGGTCGGATTGGAGTTTGTGAATGCCAACATGTTCATGGATGTTCACAAACTTACAAGGCATGCCACACCTTACAACGCCCACTTTCCATCCTTTGCGTGGGACATGCTATTGTGGATTTCTCCAAGAGTCCACAGTAGTAAACCCATTGATGCCTGCCTGGAATCCTTTTGTAAATTACCGGAAGGCATGCATAGAGGTATCTTTTGCTGTAAACATACATTTATGGCCAAAAATATATTGGGGCCCAAAGAGTTTTCTGTCTGAAGAGTAGTAAAAGGGTGTATTTTGTGAATAATGGAAAAAAGTCAGGTGAATTATTGAAAATATTTACAAACAAAGGCAAAAAGAGCAGTTGAGGATGATGCTAAGATTCATAAGAGATGCAAAAGAAAAGATAATGACGGGTGAAACAGGAAGGGGAATGGTGATATTGAAGGAAGTGGCAGAGGGACACGCATGGAAGGAAGTCATCTCTCTTCACGGTGGTTGTTGTACATGTAGTAACAAGGAACCAGGGGTGTAAAGCAGTGAGACCTTCAAAGTTAATACTGGATGAGTTAGGTAAATGTTGAAAAGAAAAGTAAAATGTGCATTTCTATAGTAGTAGTAAAAACTTTATTCGATTTTTCTCTAAAATCTCAAAGTATACAAATAAAATACAAAGTATAGAAAATCATTAGCATGACACCACTACAAATTATAAATGAATAAATAAAAGAGGGCATAATGCTTCTATGACAAATTGATAAAGTCACAACATTAAACCAGCTGGGAAAAAGCCCAGATGTTTAAAACAGAAAACAAATACTAGAAAAATCACAAAAGAACCCAACAAAAAAGCTAACAGATGCCAAAGGTACAGTAGGAATGGATAAGAAGAATGAGCTAAGCACTGGGTGTAAGAAATTGGGTTATTACATTGGGAGAGGGTACTCGTACCAATGTATAAGCACAATCTGGTTCAGTCTCAACACAGTTCTGAGAAAATCTCTGCTTAACCCCTGGTTGACCCGAAGTGGAAAAAAGTAGAGAGAAAAGGATGAACCAGACAAAAGTACTGACATGATGCCAAAGCTGGGAGGAAGAAGGAAAGAATGACCCACAGTGCATAAGGCAGAAGAGTGGAGAGAATGATCAGAAGGGAGGACATGATGGGCTTTTCTTTTAAGGTCTTTTTTTAAAAACAAAAAGTGTTAATTAATGAGTCCTATAAACTAACCCCAAACTGAAGAAAACAACTAGCAAAAATATGTTAAAGTTAATGGGAGGAAAAGCCAGATGGAAGGAAGATATAGGAGGAGTGGATTTATTGGGGGGTGAGTTGGATGTGTGGATACGAATTATGTCTGTTTTTTTTTAATGATATCAAGGGAAAGCAGGATGAAACTAAAATATGAGCAGTGGTTACACTCACAGCACTGTTACCATAACACCAAACTAGTATTCAACACCTGCAATGCAAGGAGGTGGATCTTAGTCCTCTGGGAAATCCCAATATAAATAAGGCTTAGCCTATGGGAGCCTCTACCCCACATCAACATCATTTAGTTGTGGTATCATCAGTGCATGCCTGGCAGAGAACTGGCTTGCCACCAGGCAGTAGAGATGGCACACATATGTAATGTGGATTTCTATTTGTGGTATTAAATATGTTTTATGATAAAAAAAAAACAATAATATTAACATTGTGCGTTTGTGTACTTGATCTCATTATAATCCCTCAGTTGTGATGTTACAGCTCAGGGATTATGCTATATTCAGCGAATTGGGATATTTGGGAATTCTTACTGTCTGCAGCCGCTGAATGCACACTCTTTACTCTGAGGAATAGTGGCGCCAGTGAATTTTATGGCAGGCAGCTACAGTTCTCAAAACTTATTTTTTTTTCAAAATATGGCATAACTGTTCTTTCTGCTATTGACTGCTTGAAAATTAAACATTCATTTCCTTTTGGTCTCACATATAATATTATTCCCCATCAAATACATTTGAAAGATAAGTCTCACTGTATTTCAATGAGTTTATAAGGTACTGAAACTGGATTTAAAATGTTGTACATATCCCAGAGGATCCAGATGACAAGTTATGCTTGTAATGTACATTTATATGATCACCCACGAAAGTAAAGAAAATGTATTCCAGTTGGCGCAAGGCTTCTTCTCTCTGCCCCTCCAAATTTTCTTCTCTTTTTATTTTTCTACACAAAACTGTTTTGCTCTTTCTCTCCCTGCCTTCAGCTTCTCTGTTAATACTTTTCAAACTCACCCAGTTGACATATGCATTGTTTGCTTAGCATGTCAGTGAAACATCCTCATAATGAGTAGTGTTCAACTTTTTCTAAGTTAGCTGCCAGTATCTAATGATTGAAAGGGCAATGTAGCCTCTCGTTCACAGCGATGAGCATCCTAAATGGTGCCTATATGGTGGTATACACATACAGATAGAAAGGATACATAACGAGCAAGCAGCCCTATATTCCAATCAAGGGGTTCTTATAACACCATAAGCCACGAAGCCAAAGCCCCAGCGGTTTGAAAATGTCACAAGAGCGCTATCTTGGCAAGGGAGGATCATATTATACTTACCACCTGTTATATATCTTTTCTATTGAATGGTGATGTGGGATAGGTACCTTGACAAAGATGTTTCTCCAAACTGGGAAATGTTTATTGAAAATAATAAGTGAAATACTAGAACCAAGAAGACAATAATAATTAATTATGTAGGTAAGAAAGATAACTTTTGTACATAAAGGGAAAGATAGTTGAAGCTGTTCTCTGCACTGTGAAGCAAACAGTGGGCACAGATGGGAATTAAAAGTTCAGGTGATATTTACCTTTCATGAATAGAATGCTGATTTGAGATGGACAGTGATCACCCTCATTAGAATTGTGTGATTCTGTGGTATTTAGTGCATAATTATGGATTAACTGCAATTGCCACATAATTTGCAACATATTTTGCTTATTGTAACAAAAAATTATTTTGTTTCAAGCTTAACTGGATCAAAATAATACTGTCAGAGAATATGCTGCAAATTGTTGCATAATTTGCTTTTTCTTGCAGCATAATCTAGATAACAGCTGCATATATTGCTCTTTCATAGCCACATGATCCTTGTGGCCTAAACAACGATAAAGCTCTGCAGAGTGGTTTGGGGGCTTTCATGTTGATGATGAAACCCATACTTCACTCGACCCACAAAATATTTTCTATATTTAATTCATCCCTCTGAAATACATTAAATCCAAAATTCTCCAGTAAAAGCTGCAGCCACAGAATTAAACAAATCCATTGGCTCTCACCATTCCCCATTATTTTATTAATAATTTACTCAAAAAAGGCAAATAAAACGTAGGCATTATAAATCCAATCAGTACCCATTGTTGCTGCACCTGGAAGAAAACAGTTTTTTCAAGCTAGCTACCCCAAAATAAACACAAGATATAAAAAAACATTATGAGTAACATGTTTTACGATGGTCCTATATTGTGTTTTTTGGGTTCTGGTGACATTTACCAACCATTCAAAACCTTGAACTCTCCAGTACAGAAAAAAGTGTCTTTTATATAGCGCGAACTAGACCCAAGAAATCGGGTATTAGAGCGCTTTACATGAGCACCAGTTTCGTTACAGAATGACACATTCATGTTTTTTTGTTGTTGTTAGGCACGGGGAGATTAAGTGATTTGCCCAGAATCACAGGATGTTTTAGCGTCGTTGCCAAGACTCAAACCCGGTTTCCCAGCTTCGAGGTTGACCGCTCTAGCCGTAAGGCTACACCCTCTCCCCTCCCTGTGCTTGGTTTACTTCAAATCTGTTCAGAAGATTCTGAGTAATTACAAAAATGTGTTGGGTTGGCTTGACAGATTTAAAAAGGCAGAAATATCTTGACCTTTGAAAAGTTTTTGATATATACCTATGACTTCAGCACCATTTGACAATGTTTAGCCTAATTAAAAACAAAGATCATCAAGGAGCAGTACAGTGAAAGGGAGAAGGTCAAAAAGTTTTCATTGAGTATTAACTGTGGCATAATTTGGCAAATCCACTTGGAATCTGGCAGAGATTTAGAATGTTTAATCTTATGTGGGTATGGCAAGTTTCATACAAATCTATAAAGAGAAAACTAAGTTATTAGGGGGTCAAATAGGGGAGCGAAATAATATTCACTTGCTAATAGCTTTAGTGCTGTTCAATGACTGTACATCAACTCTGTCTGTTAGCAAGTTAAGCCTAGTGCAGGTCTGAAGCTGATCCAGCAAAAAGGCCCAAAGGGAATAGGCAGTAAAAAAATCATGGAGGTGCTAATACCTTTGGTGCAGTATAATAGATCTGTGCAATGATTGCAGACACTTACAGTGTTTAACAATAAAACACAGGAGGGACTAGGAGCTCAAAAAGGTCCAGCGACATGCTCCCAAAGCTAAATAAATAAACTGAGTATACAGCTCCCATGAAACTTCAGAAAAGGAGATATTGAATGAAAGGTCAGAGGGATCTTAATATTCAGATGCAAGACCTCACTCAACCAATTCGGTGGCATGCTTCATCATTGGGCGGTTCCTCGTTGGGCCAGTGCTGCAAAGCTCAACGGGCCCCTCAAAGGGGCTCTTTGTCAGAGATCTTTTAGATGTTATTAGCCGTGATGAGCCTAAAGTGAAGGTTCTAAGAGTGTAGATTGAAAATGTGAATGGAAAGGATTAAAAACCTGTATGGTTATTCAAAGAATAGTCCTTGAGCTCGGACTTCAAGGACTGTCCACAGCCATATATTTGAAAAATAAAAAAGCTCTTCCATTTGATGACGGAGATTTTTGCATCCATTGTTCATTTTTGGGTCTGCAGACCCAAAGTTGCAGCTACAAACTTTAAGACTATGATTGATAAAAAACAAAAAAATGTGTGCTGCTTCTGTCATTATAAGACACAGGGATAGGTCACCTTGTCCTATAAAAACCAGAGAAGTGGCAAAACGGAAAAGCAGCCCCTCACTGACTGGCTCATGTGGGCGACCCAAAAGAGCTGCTCATTTTTATTAAAATAATTACATAATATTATTGAAATATATATAATAAAAAAAACTAGTAGGAGGGGGCCTACCCCTGTTTGGTCATCTTTGGTTGGCTGTGAGCAGGGCCTAGCCAATGGCCATGTACTGCAGCCAGTCACTGCTGCTTATGATGGGTGGGCCGCAGGGTCTGGCCAGAGTCCAGGACCTGTGGCCAACTCCCACTGTGCACAGACAATGGCCATGCTCATTGGGCATTGTCCACTTTTGGTGGGTTGGTCACCGGTCCCATTGCATTTAGATTTTTTGACCTCCCTTTAACTTTGCCCCCTTGTCAGTTTTCATTGAAACCTTAGATTCCTGTACTGCATTTAAACAGTGCAAAATTATTAGCACATAAAAAATATTTTGTTCTCCCTTTATTCAGCCTGCCCTTATGAAACTGCATAAAACAACTTGACATATCAACACAAAACTGAACATGCCAAATGAATGCCACAGTTATTAGCAAATGAACACCTTTTTGACCATCCCCACATAGCTGTACTCTCCTTAATGGATCTGCACACATAAAAAAACCATAAAGGGTAAGATAAGTGTTAGCCAAATTTTGTGCAAATGTGTTAAATGGAGATAAATCAAAAAACACCATTTCAACTCAACAGTCAAGGTATCGCTAAATGTTAACTCTTCCAATGCCTGCAGAACTCAGTTTACAAACACTAATATATCAAAAAATATTGAATACATTTACACAAAACCAAGCAAAGCTAAGTCACTCCTCTGAGTAAGGTTCCATTTTTAACCCACCTTTGGTGCAATCCTGTTAAGAAGTCTTTTTCTGTATATTTCCTATGGAGTTTAAATAGGAAAAGCATCTTTGTACCTCCTCTTCAACTTTTGCCCTACATGAATATTCAAGAAATTTGGCATACCAAATCTTAACCAATTTTGCCACGATGTGCCAAAGTTTGTACAGATTCCTCAAATGATGCCAAAGATATTAGCAATCCAAATAGTTCATTTCCAATGTCAGATCCATTAACTGAAAAAATACAATTAAAGTGAAATTATGATCAGACATCATATAAAATATTATATCTTGCATTTATAAAAACCTCAGAAGGTCACTGAAAAAACATAGATAAAGTGAAGTTATTATTAGAAAACATTGAAAATATTTTAAAGTACTTAAAAAAATCTCTGCAATTCACAGAGAAAAACAAATTCAAAGTGAGGTTGTTGTTAGAACAAACATAATGTGTTATAAGTTGTATTCAAAGAAAAGAATTGCATTAAAAAAGACCTAAAACACTGAAATTCACCAGTTATGGTTAGATAATATAATTAATGACATTTTACATGACTATGTTTATGAAATTAGTGATGATATCTGAAAATTGCATCATTGATTACATCTCTGATAACATCATCCTCGATACCTCTATACTCATTAGTATATTTGTCTACTGATGTGAACAATGACTTTGTTATGAACTTCAAAATAAATATATGTATGTTGTTTTATAATTGTTATAATGGGTTTCTTGTTCAGTAATAATAACCTTATGTCTGGCCATTGGTTCTATAGGTATATATTGTACTGTGTTTTATTATAGTATTGAGGTGGGTGTTGGGGTTTCTGACACTACGTTTCTTTCTGTATAGCGGTGTATATGTTAGTATATTTTAGAGGTTAATAGAACGTATTATCGTGTATCTGTCGATGCTTATTTTACCTCTACTGAGAGAATTTTTTTTTTATTTAGTGATGGTTTTAATAAGAGATGTTTTCTCATATGACACTCTTCATATTGTTATGTTATTTTATACAAGTGTTTTTATAAAATAAGAGATTTGTTGTACTTTGATATTGAATGTTTAACTTTTTATAGTGGTTGTAATGTTCATTAGGCTGATTTTTGCACGGTGTGTGGATGAATGTGTCGCAGTAACACTGGTGTGTATCTGTAAAATGCTCCTTGTTTAGTGTTTTATAACAAGTGTATAAGGAAATAATATTGTAGTTATTTTAACATAAAGTTACTTTTTATATGATGGTAGGTGCATTTTTGTATGGCAGAAAGATCTGATTTTGTAGTAGTGGTTATGCAGTTATAACACCGTCAGGAAGATTGCTAAAAAAAATTGCACAACACAGCACAGCAACAAAAGTGACCTTGATACATTGCACTAGGAGGAGAACACAGCAGTGCCATATTTCCTAAGATATGACACTCCTGCTCTGCTCCCCAGGGCTGGTGCACAAATAGGCTGCATAGTGCTGCACACACCTTTGCATCGTAGAGTGAAGGTGTGTGTGTGATGTCTAGCATATGCTTTATTTTAGAAGGGCACCCTTCCAGCACAAAATACTGTGCTTATGCATACATTAAAACTTTTCCCACTTTCAATGTGTTCTATACGATGCGGCACACAAGCAATGTGAGAAAAGTTAGAAGAGCATGGACCTCAAGGAAGCATTATTTTTTGGGAGCAAAGCCCTGTCTACTATTGTTAGTAGATAGGACTTTGAATCAAAAACTATGGGTGGTAGTTTGAGACGTCCATGTACCACCCTTGGGATGCCCCTTGATGCAAAGTAATGCAAAGCTGAACAAAGTGCCATTTGTGTTACTTTTAGATCTACTTTTCAGTGCAGAAAAAGGTTTGCAATCAAAAGTAAACACTTTATCAATATTTTGGATGAATTTGTGTCACTTTTTCGTGACTTTGCACCTGCACAAAATGATGATTATTCTACTCCTACATATTTTATGACAAATTAAGTGGATTATTACTTTAGTAATGACTATAATAATTAGTATATTGTTAATCAAAATACCATTAAAAGGTGATATACTAATTAAATATTAATTTTCTTAACAATATGGTTCTAAATGCAAAGTGAACAAAGTAGTGGTACCTTTGGGTGATGCCCTTAGTGTGCGGTCATGAGTAGTGCATGGTAGGAGCATGAGTTATGGTAGAAACCTTTTGCACTGAAAAGGCATTTTTTGATTTGCCTATAACATTGGGCTGCGTTTCCTGATCTGGAACAAATTTGGATTTCACTTACACTAGTTAGGTTAGGCCCAGTATGCCAACTTTCATACAGCAAGAAGATTTAAGACACGCACAACCGGTGTTGATCAAGATAATACCAATGTGGCGTGCTACCGGGGATTCACTTTCTGGTCCTCAAAGTGGTCAATCAGTAATGTAGCTAAGTTGCATCTCCTGATTAGGAGATGTCCCCCTGTGCACAGCTCCGTGACCCAGCAGATGGGTAAAAATTTGAAACAAGGAGTAATCTTCCCAGAATAATCTCTTGAGCAATGATGTTTATTCACATCGATTTACAAGGTTAACGTAGTTCAATAACATCTTGGTTAGATGAACAACTCCATTAGAATATGTACATGATGTTTACATCAATCCCGATGCATTTCGGGCAACTGTGTGCCCTTCGTCAGGGGAAACATCTGTAAATGAGACCAAAAAACAGCGCTTACATGAGGAACTCACCCTTCATGGGTGTATAATCTAAAAATAACCTTATTTCCCACATGTGCACGAAAGTGAGGGAGTGAACAGATGGTGCTGGGTCAAAACTGAAAACAAAGGACAGTGGAAGTACGATGCTTTGTGAACATGCAGTAGAAAGCCACTTTCCGGCGTAAGATAACCACGTGTAATCACACATGAAAAGACATCCCGTGGATGGTGTAAACACAATGTGCTCAAAAGTGTGCATTACGTAGACAAGAGCTAAAGTATACAAGAAACTGTTCGTGAGTTTAAAGAATAAAGAAACAAGCAAACGCTGACACCAACGTGCACCCGGTTCTGACGGCAAAACTCACTGGGTAGTCGCTCGTGGACGCGAGTCCCCCTAAACAAACAGCGAACAAAGGTTAATAACCTTAACTATCGGCGACGGCCTATGATTTAAAAAAGTAACTAACAAAATGGTACTTACAAGTGTAAGGAGTTTGTTAAACTCTGTAGATGAAACACGGTCGGGGCCAATCTTCCGAGTGAGTGAAAGTGAACACGGGAAAAGACGCGTCTTACGTGTTAGTGGGTCATGTGACCCGGACATAAACTAAAGGTGAAAAGTGAAGCGTGAACGGGCGCCATCTTAAGATGGAACTATGTACCCAATAAAAACACACAAAGGTGAGCTTAAAACTCCCGACAAGGTGCACAAGGATAAACTCAGTATAGAAAATGACGATATAGCAAACAATGCACGATGAAGAAATACTGATCAAGTGGGTTACTAAAACAACAGTGAAAATAACATTATGCTAGTGATATTGGCTGCTGAAATGAAAACAAGGTGACATATGGGAACGAAGATATGTAGAACAATAATACAGTTTACAAATAACACAAAAATTCCATCCGGTCATTCAGTCCATTAGGCTTCATCGTGTTCAGAAAACGGATCCAATGGTTCTCCCTTTGTAATAATCTGTTATTGTTATCAATGCCTTCTCTTTTATCCACCACTTCTAGGACCAGGAATTTTAATTGACAGATGTTGTGTTGTTTCTCGAGAAAATGTGCGGCCACTACCGACTTAATATTTTTAGTTCTTATACTGCTTTTATGCTCAAGAATGCAGGTTCGAATCTTTCTCTCAGTCTTTCCTACATAACTCAAACCACAGGGGCATTTCAACAGATAAATGACTTTGGATGTATTACATGTAGCATTCACCTTTAGTTTGATCTTAGTACCTTTCATGGGGTGAGTCATGGTGGAACCCTGTATGGTGTTGTGGCAATTGCTACAGTTATGACACGGTTGCAAGCCTTTGTAAATGTTCGGAAGTGTGCCATTAGATGATCTGGTCAATATTTCTTTCACATTGCGCCCTCTTGTATATGCAAAAATAGGTTTGTTTACAAACAATCCATTGAAATTAGGTTCCATAGCTAAGATTGGCCAATGTTTCAGTAAAATGTTTCTATAACGTTGACTCATCGTTGAGTATTTTGATACAACTATCATCCGATTTTGTGCATGTTTATCCTTGATCTTTAGTAGATCCATTCTGTTCCTGTTGGCGCATCTTGATCTAGCTTGTTCAAGAATTGCAACCGGGTAACCACGGGTTTTGAACCTTCTGAGCATTGCTTCGGTTTGTTGTATGCATTGTTCAGGTTCTGATACAATTCTTTTTACTCGCAAGAGCTGCGAATAAGGTAGATTGTTTTTCAAGTTTGGTCTATGAAAACTGTTAAAATGTAAAATGCTGTTCCTATCAGTGGCTTTTCTGTACATGTTTGTAATCAATTTATCACAAATTCTTTGTATTTGTACATCTAAGAAAGTTATGGTATGTTGTTGTACATCAAAGGTAAACTGGATGCGATCATCCATGTGGTTGAGTCTCTCAAGGGCCTGTTGCAACTCAAGGTATGGACCAGTCCAAATGATAAAGATGTTGTCAATATATCGTATAAAGATTTTCGCATGTAACTTCCAAATATTTAAATTCAGGATGTGTTGCTCCTCAAAATGATGCATGAAGATATTAGCATACGATGGGGCTGCACAGTTGCCCATAGAAGTTCCGGACAGTTGTAAGAACCATTTCTCATCCCATTTGAAATAACTCTGATAAAGAGTAAACTGTAACAGCTCCATAAGGAATACTTGAAAGTCTGAATCAAGTTTCGCGTGTACCAGAACGTGTTCAATGGCTTCAATGCCAAGATCATGTGGGATCGATGTATAAAGAGCTTTCACATCCACTGTACAGAGCCAAAGTTCTTCTTCAGGAGAGATGATAAGGTGGTTAATTTTGGTAATAAAGTCAGTCGTGTCTCTGATGTACGTCCTGATATTGGTAACAAATGTTTGCAGATGTTTGTCAATGAACTTGCCAACCGGTTCATGAATGCTTCCCTTGGTTGAAACTATTGGTCTGAACGGTGGTCGGTGTAAATCTTTATGCACCTTCGGTAGCATGTACAAAGACGGTGATTCAGGATTATCCTCTTGACTCTCTCGATGATCACACCATTGTCAACGGCTTTGTGAACGATGTTTTTCAAGATGGTTAAGAACTGATTGGTTGGATTGTGATCTAGTAACAAATAGATGTTGGTTTCCATTACATGAGCAATGACTTGTAAAATTTGCTGTCCATTACGACGAGGGCGCTGCCTTTGTCGGCATTTTGACAAATAATGGATTTGTTGTTTGCCAATTTTTTAAGAATGTTCATGTCCTTAACTGTGAGGTTGGTATGTTTCGATTTGTGTTGAAATTTTAAGGAAAGTAGTTCATGTTTGACTAAGTTTTCAAATGTATCCAGACTTTTGTGACTTACGGGAGCTAGAAAGGTACTCCTCGGTCACAACCCTTTAAGAAGCGTATCATCATCAGTATCCTTGTCAAGCACTACATTTTCAAAATAGTTTCTGAGACGTAAGTTTCTCATGAGTCTGAAAAGGCTCATCTCTAATTCTGAGGTATTAGTGAATGTAGTGGGGACAAATGATTGCCCTTTCTGTAGGGTTCGAGTTTCACTCGCGGTCAATTGATAGGATGAGATATTGATGACAAGATTGTCGACGTCTGTCACTTCTTCCCTCTGCCCTTCCTGCTGGTACTCGGAGGATTCTTCACACCGGGTGGATCTTTTTCTTTTTCTTTGACCCCTCCTGGGTCGTCCTGATCTACTACGCCTTCGTCCAAAAAATGCACCGCAGTGGTTAGTGAAGGTTCAATGTTGTTGGTGGGCACAGTTGATACACCGGTGGATCGGGGTGCTCGAGAACGTGTGTCACTGTCTGAAGATGAAGTTTCTGTATTGGGATTATAGGGTCTGTTCTGTCTACGGCGGGCATAGACTTCTGCCCAAGAATATACCTCACCGAGTTTATAATCAATCGTATCGCGTTTGTACTTGCAAATCTTCCGTTCCTGTATCTCTTGGGTATATTTGTCCAATTGTATGTTGATGTCATCCAGCATCTTAGTGAAGTCTTCTGCTTCCATCATATTATTTAATTCCATTTTGGTTTGTGCAATTTCTTTAGTTAGGTCCTCAAGGACTTTAAAAAGTTCTTCTATAATTAACAATATCAGGTTGAGAGAACATTTATTAAGAATGGCGTACCATTTTTCTATGAACCGTGGATTGTTTTTGCATAGGAGTGGGTTAAGGGGTATTCTCAATCCTCTAGGGATCCTCTGAGCACGATGATACCTGATCAAGGTACTGGCGTGTAGCCTTTGATTGGACTCCTTGTTAGTGAGATAAAGTAACTGTCTTATGCTACTTTCTTTGTTTTTAATGTTAGATAGCGGGGTGATATCTTCATGGATTAGCGCATAAATTTTAGTCGCATCCGTGTCCGTAAATGCGAACGTGTCAGCTCTTAATTCAGTCAAATTGGAGATATCCTCATAAGCCATGGTGCAAGACAGAATTGAGCAGTTCGGTGTGCCGTGTCCTCATGTAAGCGCTGTTTTTTGGTCTCATTTACAGATGTTTCCCCTGACGAAGGGCACACAGTTGCCCGAAATGCATCGGGATTGATGTAAACATCATGTACATATTCTAATGGAGTTGTTCATCTAACCAAGATGTTATTGAACTACGTTAACCTTGCAAATCGATGTGAATAAACATCATTGCTCAAGAAACTTTCATACAGCGCCACTTTCAGATCCAGCAAAATGCACTAAAGAAATTAATGACAAACATGACATGAAAGTAGAACTTTATGCAGAAGATTTTGTTTGTTTGGTTTAAATTCCTTCAGTAGCTTTTGAGATGTTAGCATTTTAAATAGTGCCACTGGGCATGAAAGAGATAACATTTGTGTATATCTCGGCTGTTTGAAATCACAATTAGGAAAATTTCAATTTCTGTCAGTCACATTTGAATTTTTGTCAAATGTGATTGACTGATGAATGGATCCAAATTGTTTCCTACCATCTTTAAAATCTCACTTTTGAACAAAATTGAGATTTTTGCAAGGTGGAAATTGAATTTCCACAACAAAAGGGGGGCACCAGACTTCAAAGGAGTGCTGAGGTTGCTCAGAGGCATGGAAAATGAGGAAAATAATTGAACAAAAGAGGCTGCTATGGTAAAATCATGATTTTCATGATTCTGAAAACCACAATCCAAATCACATTTGGATTTGTGGTTTTCAGAATTCATGAACCAGTTGTTTCACTTGAATGGCTTGAATATATAATTTGCAAAGTTCGCATTTGATTTGTGCTAAAAGATGTAAAGAGCACATATGAAAAACATGTTAATCACTGGTTGAAATTGAATTGATGTATCAAATAATAATCATGTTATGAAACATTGTCAAACTGTTGATATATTGTTTAAAAGTTGTGCACACCTTTGTCCAAGTTGCCTGCTGGTACTTGGCCATCTTTCACATATATATCCCGTGCAAGGCAGACACTTGAAGGTGTAGCAGACAGATAGTTTTCCTAGTTCCTTTTTTAGCACATATCGCCAAATAATTGGTGTGCACGATCTACATATCTTTATTACTTTTAGAAAGTTGGCATTTTTGTGCCCAAACCAACTGTGCCTTTCTGCCAGTAAACAGGGTCACGTGACTGTGGCTATTCTCCTTTGATTGTTTTTTGATTCCTTCCAGACATGGGAATAAAGTACTAAGTGTGGACAGGATGGCTAGGAAGGGGCTGTACCAAGCCCCACTTACAGTTCAATGGGTTTTGCCTACAGTATACACAATGGAACCTGACACTAGGCCTGTCCCACCTTTTGTCACAGTAGACAAAGGGGAGCCAAATCAAGGAAGGACAGGAGAACTGGACAGAACTAGTGTGGGGAGGGGCTAGCATTTCCCCCCACACAAAGATGGCACTGGGGATAAAAAGTGGCACTTTCAGACCCCAAATCTGATCACTTCTGGACCTGTGGAAGACTCAGAAGAAGGACTACCCTGCTGCCCTTCTGTTGGAAGTACTGCCCGGCTGCCTGAGGAAGATAGACTGGACAGGTTCCCTTGAACCCCGGACCACCAGAGTGACTCCAAGAGCGAGCTGGCTGACCTCCATTGTGAGCTGCAGTGACACAACACACTTCAGAGACCTGCCCTGCAACTGCCAAGCTGACCAGCACCAACTGGACTCAACTGGACTTGCCTTAGCCCTGCTGCTGGCCACTGGTGGAGTGAGTCCTGATCCCCAAGAGGTGCCCCTCAGGTCCTTGGCCCTTGGCCAGAGTCAGGGTGTAGTCCTCCAGGAGCAGTGGACACAACCCAACCCAATGCAGGACTTCGCATCGCAGTCCCTCGCAGTTCCTGATCAGCGGCTCATTAGAACCGAAACAACACAACGCAACGAAATGCAAGGCCTCACATTGTAGCACCTTGTAGTTCTTAATCAGTGGCTTGACTGGAACAGATGCAATGCAACGCAACCCGACGTGGGACATTGCATCTCACACACTTCACAGTTCCTGAACTACGGCTTCACCAGAACAGACACAAGGCTGCACAGACCAATGCAGGACCTTGCATCTCAACACCAAGGACCCAAAGGTACAACTCCCAGTAGGCCAAAGTCAGTCCTGTTTCCTGCCCGCACTCCATCGCGGTCGGCCTTAACTTGTGACTTTGGCCCAGTCTTGTGTGACCAGATAACCGCAGTTCATGCTGTGTTCTTTTTGGGGCTATTTTTCACTACAAATTTTAAAAATTATTAACTCTGTAGCTAATGATTGGATTTAATATGTTTTGGTGTAATTTTATTTATTAAAATTACTCTATTTTCTCAAATCAAATCAAACAGTATCTATAGAGCGCGGCTGTTCACCCCTGAGGGTATCCAAGTGCTGAGGGCTCGCTGGGCTCAGTCAAAAAGCCAGGTCTGGAGTCCCCTTCTAAATTTCACAAGAGAGGGAGATGTTTGTAGGTGGAGGGGTAGGTCGTTCCAGGACTTGGCAGTGAGGCAGGAGAGGAAATGGCCTCCACTGTAGCTTTGGCGATTGAGGGGTGTGTGTGCGAGGGCGAGGATGGCGGAGCGCAGGTGTCTGGAAGGTTGGTAGAAGTTCAGGCAGTGGTTGATGTTTGCTGGTCCTTGGTTGTAGGCGTGTGTCAGCATCTTGAACTGGCATGTCCTTTTCATGGGGAACCAGTGGAGGTTCCTGAGGTTGGGGGTGATGTGGTCCATTTGGGGAGGTTGAGTCTGGCCGCTGAGTTCTGTATCATCTGGAGTCTCTTGAGGAATTGGGTGGTGATTCCGGCATAGAATGTGTTTCCGTAGCCTAGCCAGCTGGTGACAAGGGCTTGAGTGATATTTTTTCTGGTGTTGACGGGGATCCATCTGAACATCTTTCGGAGCATGCTGACGGTGTGGAAGCAGACTGAGGAGACTGCGTCGATCTGGCATTTTCATGGTAGGTTTGCTGTCCAGGATGATGTTGAGGTTGTAGGCATGGTCTGTCGGTGTGGGTCTGAGTTCTGCAGGCCATGAGGTGTTGTCCCACGGAGAGGTGTTGGTCCTAAAGATCAGCACTTCCATCTTGGCCATGTTAAGTTTCAGGCAGTTTATCCTCATCCAGTCAGCAACACTAGTCATGGCATTGTGGAAGCTGGTTTTAGTGGTCTTCCATGACCAAGAGGATGAGCTTGATGTCATCTGCGTAGGATATGGTGTTGAGTCCATGGGTTCTGACGATGTCGGCCAGGGGTGTCATGTAGGTGTTGAACAGGGTAGGGCTAAGGGATGAGCCTTGAGGGACACCACAGATTATGCTTTTGGGCACTGAGGTGAAGGGTGGTAGGCAGATTCTCTGGGTGCATCCTGTGAGGAAGGATGCAATCCATTTGAGGTTGTCTCCCAGGAGCCTTATGTGGTGGAGTCGTTTGATGAGGGTGTTGTGGGATACCGTGTCGAACACTGCTGAGAGGTTGAGCAGGATTAGGGCTGCTGTTTCACCCTGGTCGAGAAAGGTTTTGATGTCATTGGTGGCAGCAATCAGGACAGTCTTAGTGCTGTGGTTGGCACGGAAGCTGGATTGGGAGGCGTCCAGCAGGCTGTTGCTTTCAAGGTGTTCGTTGAGCCAGTGGTTGACGACCTTCTTGAGGACTTTGGCAGGGAAAGGGAGCAGTGAGATGGGGCGGTAGTTCTTGAGGCTGCTGGGGTTGGTGGTGGGTTTCTTCAGGAAGGGTCTGACCTCTGAGTGTTTCCATCCGTCGGGGAAGGTGGCCAAGGGGATGGAAGTGTTGAGAATGAAGGTGAGTTCACCATTGATTTCTTTGCATCTGAGGTTGAAAAAGGGGTGGGGGCAGGGGTCCGTGGTTGCTCCGGAGTGGATGGTGTTCATGATGGCTGTGGTGTTCTGCGAGGTGAGTAGATTCCATGCACAGAGCTGGTGGTTTTGGGTGGTGGCTGTTGGTGCGTGGAAGTTGTATAGGTCGTAGATTGAGTTTCAAAGTTGCTGTAGATGGTGGCTATCTCGTTGTGGAAGTAGTTTGCCAGGGTGTTGCAGAGTTCCTGCGAAGGGTGGATCGTGTTTTTGGGGGCTGATGGGCAGGAGAACTCTCTGACAATGCTAAAGAGTTCCTTGCTTTGGTTGGTACTTGCTGCGATGCGGTCTGCCAGGGCTTCTTTATTCGTGTCCTTGAGGTGTTGGTGGTATTTGTTTATGGCTGACTTGAAGGTGGATTGGTCTGTGGGGAAAATACATTTTCTAAATTGGTTTAGAATTTTTCTTTGTGTTGTATTTTCAGTTTCTTACTGGGGGTTGTGTGCTGCATAAATAATTTACTCATTGCTTCAAAGTTAAGCTTAACTGCTTTTGTGCCAAACTACCAGTGGGCAAAACATGGGTTGATTTATTCTCAATTGTGGTTCATCCTGACATGGCTTGTGTTTGCTGTTTGAGTGGGGCTTTCACTCCCTCATCAATAACCCAATTTCTTACAATAAGAAAACAGACATTTACCACTTTTTGCTTTATACCTGCTTACAATGTATTGCTAATGGAAAACTCATGGGAGACGCCAGGAAGCTATAGATTGTAAATGCTGGGCAAAAATCAAAACTTAGCAAGGGGTCATTTGTGCAGATTGCTCAAAGATTTCTTAAAGAGACTAACTGTTGAAATAAAAAAATAGTACTTGAGGCATTTTTTACAGGAAGCAGATCTTGCAGTCAAAGATATCTATAGTGTTAATTCTTTGTTTTATTCTTTGTTTAAAAGCCCATTTGTGGGCTTGTGCCTGTCAGATTCTGAATTACCTTACCCATGATGCTACGTGATTTGCAATTTCTTTTTTCAAAATGTGTTTTTGTGGACGTTGACTCACAATACCAAGTTAAAAATATTGAGAATTCAATTGCTAATACCAATTATCCTATCATCTTGCATTCTCACAACAGAAGCCAAGCTGTACGGCTAACTGCTGACCACTACTAAAGGCCATGGTGCACTGGGCTGCCTGCATGTGGTGAGTTGGGCACAGGCCTGACTGGCCCTGACCAAAGTTCAAGCCTTGTTGCACACCATGCAGCACCTAGCATTGAGGGCCATGTGCAGTGGGGGTTAAAAACTGTCAGATTTGGGGGCCGGACTTGGCCTGTCCCTCCTACCATCCTGAGCTGCATTGCTAGATATTATGGGTTCAGAAGTTTGGAAAATTTCTAAAGCAACTGGCAACATAATTTTAGTTTATGGTACCTTTCTCTTGATTACATTTGCCACCCATGGACTGAGTGGAATCCTACCCCAACCATATTTTCATCATATACAGATATTAGGGCTTTTATTGCTGGGCTCCAGACTTGCTGGCCAGAAGAACACACAGAACCTTGCGTTTGTCTTATCTTTAATAATCTGTTCGAAAACATGACAATTCCCCCCAAAGACTGTGCACAGTGGGGAAGCGGACACTTTGAAAGAAGTTGTATGCAGAACGTCATATAAAACAGAAATTGACTGAAAACAAAGACAAAAAAAGTGAAGTTAGTATTAGGTCTGGTCATAACACATAAACATATATTTAAAACACATCTGGAATCCAATTAATAAAACATAATTAAAGTATGTTATAGTTACAAATTAAAAAAGAAAACCACTGATATTGATGGAGCATGGGGTTCAGCCAGTCACTTATTCCTCACCAAAAACCCCATGTACATCCAGTAGCATAACACAACTTGAGGGGGCCCCCTGCAAAGTACATGTAGTGGCCACCCCTCCGGAGTAATTCAGACAGTCAGGAGCTCTCAGGCTAGGGTACTGTGCTGAGGGGGCCCCCTGGAGCTCGGGCCCCCCCTGCACCGCGGGGTTGCAGAGGCCTATGTTACACCACTGCATACATCTCAGGTCGAGGGATCTTTGTTGTCAGCTGAGACATCAAACTTAAATCTCAAAATAAACCATTTCCAATTATCATTACTTTAGTTCAGTCAATAAAGAGAGTTATGTTGAGTTAAATGGCTTTATTTTAAATCTTTTTGTTATTCACTCTTTTTATTTGAATATTATTCTCCAAAAGTTATCAATACAGGTTAACAATCAATCAATATTTGATAATGAGTCAAGTTAGAGAATCAAGTTTTAGCACTAATACAATAAAAGTAACAAGCACGTTCCATTAAGAAGCTTCCCTATTCTAAACTAAGTCGAGATAGTTGTAAAAAGGAATGAAGGTGTTAGTAAAGGTCTCATGAAGAGTGCTGTTGAGAGAATCAAGCATAAGCACAAAGCTTTAACAGAATAAGCTGGAAAGTATTGTCAGCTCAAATAACAGCAGATCAAGAAATGACAATGACTTCCCATAAAGTGATGTCAAAGAACCTCAGTACAGAGTCTACTCTTAGAGAGTTAGGAAAGTGTAAGGAGGAATGAAACTCAATCAGTCTGCTCTGCATTAAAAAGTGGAAGAATATTGTCTGACCAAACTAGCTAGGAACATGCGCTAATATAAACACATTTTCTCTATTGCAGAATTAATGTTCTTTTCTAATTCATGTTAACCAATAAAATCTCAGCATGCTCCTGAGAACAGGTGTACTCCCCGTCTTCTTACCAGAGTACAATCATCTTTCAACCATGTGACCTTGAATGTTGCTGGCACATCCTTTCTTGTTTGTAAAATCGTCTTCCCATGAATCATACTCTCTGTCGTCTACATGTTCTGTGGTGTGAACCTCAATATCAGTCGTCTAATACAACAATCAGTAGCTTTCAAAGTTGAAAAGTCTGAAGCAAACAGAAGAAAAACAACTTGCAAAACTGTTGGTTAAAGTAAAAAATAAGCATTCCAGTATTAGTGTGCCTTCACATTAAAACATGGTGTGATTACATAGGTCAACTTTATACAAAAACCAAGCATTATCACTAGGTTACAGGCCTATAGGTTCTAAGTATGGTGCCTACTACAATTTTTGCATTAAACATACTTTATTTTTAAGCTTAAATTTTGCACATAGCATTTTCAATATAGCATTTTGTAAATAATTAAATTTGTGTTAGCATTATGCACCAATTCTGGTTAGCTTAGCAACTGATAACTTGCACAACATCCATGCAAACCATAACTCTCACACCAAATGCAATTCGTATGACCTTACAACATTTTGACCTATAGACAACAACGCCTAAAAGCACAAAATTAATAAAAAGCAAGAAATACTCCTACCAATAAATAAATCTTCATAGGTGTGTCATTGATAGTGTTAATAGTAAAACTGTAATTTTATATCTAATCTCATCTGTAAGATCATTTATGACATTTGTAATTGCACCTGTCACCTCAAGGGTGAGGTCATAAGCATTTCATTTTGTGTAATTCGACAACTCAAATCAGCCTCTATCCTGCTGTTAGCATATTCTAATATTATTTGGATTAGCAAATGAAGTCAGTTCAGCACATGCCTTACATGTCTAGAGAGAAGCGAGAATTATTGGAGGTGAAGACATTAGTACAAAACATGAAACAAAGGGAGAGGGGCCATATAATGTAGGCCTCTGCATTTATAAATAAATGAATGAATTCAATTGTACCACTTAGCATCTCATGCACTCATTGTTTGAAAAACCTGCATATAATAATAGGAAATAAATTAGAATTTTTAAAGCAAATGTTTTCTTTGTTACTGTATGTTCTTGGGAAGGAGGTGCAAAAGTGCAAAAAATAACGGCCACATATTGACCTTTTACACCTCATTTTAAATATGGTCAGATTTATTTAGTTTTGTTGGCTTTCATACTGATTGACCTCTTAAAACTATTTAGGGCTAAAATAGGAGTTTCCCCTTAAATCAGTATTACAATTAATGTGGTAATACCTCATGCAACATCACTGCATATAATTACTGTGGGTGCTTCTGGGGACAAATTTTCCCGGGCACATCTGGAGAAATTTGCCCCAGAAAATGGCCTGCAATTTGAAATGCTGTGTGAGAATGTTTAGGGAAATACTACTTTCTAATATTATTCTTCATTCCATAAGCACTGCATGGCGGATTACCTGTAATGATATGTTATTTTACACCAGGAATTACTGGTACCCAGGGGATCTGTAATTCAAATGACCAATGCTGTTATAGTTGGAATCTATGCTGACATTTTTTTGTATTCCCATATAGCCTGGACGGTAATTGGTATCACATCTTTATTGCGTTAATTACATTTTCATTTTTTGTTAAATTGAAGTAAAACAAAATAAATAAATAAAAACATCAGCTGGGGTCACATATGTAGTGTCGCGCTCTAGTGGTTACGCGTCCGCGCGATGATGTAGAGCGCGGCCGCCATTTTAGGTGCTGATTTAGCGCCGTGATTAGAGCGGTACGGACGCGTTTCCCGGCGCTCTCCTGTTAAGAGTAAATACCTAAATAAAAATACATATACACAAGCTGAGTGTGCAGCGCTTTTATGGAGCAGAAGAGAACTTTACAGTGGCGACGAGACTGGGACTGAAAAAAAAATAAATAAATAAAAATAACAAGAAAAAAAATAACAAGAGGAGCAACACAAGTACCCACCGAAGTACTCAGCACGGCAGGCCACGAGGACCACTGGCTAAGGGAAGTTACACAGCAGGAGAGCGTGGCAGAGGACAGCACTACAACAAGCCAGCACCCACAGGACAGGTAGTCGCAATCAGGGGAGTGTACACAGCCCACAATAAAGGAGGGTAGAACACACTGGGAAGCAGAACGTCACCCCTCCAGATCTTCCTATAGGACATCTAGGGCCCTGGCGGAAGCGGTGCAGCACAGCGACGGGGGAGCCTCAGGGCCCCATCAAGACCACACACACCCCAGAAGCACAAGTGCACCGGGCAGTCCAAGAGGAGACAAAGCTATACCAGAAAGAAGCGCCGCAATGTGTGCGCAGGCGTCTTCACTCACGACACCAATACCATTCCTACCTAAACCAGGCGACCCATTGATGAAATGGGAAGATTGGAGAGAATACTTCATGAACTACTTAGAGGCCATAGAAGATGAAAGTGGAGAAGCATTCCCCAGCAAGAGGAAGAAAAGAATATTACTCCACAACCTAGGCCCGGAGGGAATCAGAGTCTTCCAGAACCTGGTCCCCACACAACGACCGGACGCAGATGACGACGTATTCCAACACACGATTGAAGACCTAAACAACCATTATAGACCGGCAGTGTGCACGTCCATAGACCGATATAACTTCCAACAGAGGAAACAAGCAGGGAGGGAGTCCATAGACGACTACGTTGCGGCGTTAAAGAAGTTAGCGATCACATGCAAATTTGGTGCCTTGCATGACGAATTTATCAAAGACCAAATAGTCATGCACACGAAGAACACAGTGATCCAAGACAAACTATGGGTAAATGGGGACGCTACCCTGAAGGAAGTCATAGCCATGGTGAAAAAGGCGGAACTATCAAAGAGATGTGCTGAGGCAGCGAAGAAAGAAAATATAGAGCGGCCCATGGTCAACAGAGTCACAGAAACAGAACCACCAGAGAGAGGAAAAAAGATGGCGGCGGAAGGGAGAGCACAGAACAAATGGACTCCACGACCCACACAGGCACAGAAACCGAACAAGGAAGGCACAACCACGTGCTACAGGTGCGGCAGTCCATCCCATGCGGCACATGATAAACGATGTCCGGCCTTCCGGGCCAAATGTATGTATTGCGAAATTGTAGGACACTATGAAAAGGTGTGTCGCCGCAAGGTGAAGAGGCCAACGGTCAAGTACATAGCACAAGACAGGGGAGGCGAAGAAGAAGAAGGAGAAGAAGAAGACGATAACGTGCTGTGCATTGAAGGACAGGTGCTAGGCATAGACTGCAGACGCTCCAAGAAACCACAATGTGACATGGTAGTGGGAGGAGTTCGGATCAAAATGTTGGCGGACTCCGGATCTCCGTATACCATCATTCAATGGATGGTGTGGAGCGAGAACTTCAAACCCAGCCTGGGATCACACCTCGAACCCCCAGACATACGTCCGGTCACATTCACAAGTGAACCCATCCCAATGGTGGGATATCGAGTCCTGAAATTCGAGTTCAAGAATCGCAGCGCAGAGTGCAAATTATACGTGGCTGAAAAGGGGCCCTCTGTTCTTGGATGGATGGACCAAGGCGATTTGGGCATACAATTGAACCCAGGAGGGGACACGCAAGTCCTGATGACCAGCACAGACAACCAATCAAACTTCAAAAAAATGAAAGGCGAATTCCCCACAGTATTTGGAGGCAGAGTGGGAAAACTAATGAAATTTACACACAGAATTGATCTTAAGGAAAATGCCAAACCAGTGTCCCACAAGGTGAGGAACATACCGTTAGCAATCAGGGAAGCAGTACAACAAGAGCTACAAAGATTGGAAGACGAAGGGATCATCGAACCTATAAACAGTTCGGAATGGCTGGCCCCGTTGGTGGTAGCGAGGAAACCCAACGGCAAAGTTTGTTTGTGCGTGGACCTGCGCGAATTGAACAAGTGCATAATAGTGGAAAAATTCCCATTACCTAGAATAGACGAAATGCTGGGAAAGACAAAGGGAATAAAATGGTTTTCTACCGTGGATCTCGCCTCGGCATATCATCAAATAGCCCTGCATCACACGAGCCGTAAACTTACATCCTTCATAACACCTTTTGGATGCTACCAATTCCGCCGGATGCCTTTTGGCCTGGCGTCAGCAGCGGCGGTATTCCAGAAGTTGATGCACAAACTGTTCAAAGATATAGAGGGAGTACAATACTTCCAAGACAACATCTTAATAATGGGCAAAGACCAAGCCGACCACAACAAAAAGCTAGCAATGGTGTTACAAATTTTGGAAGGGAACGGCCTGTCGGCGGAATGGGAGAAGTGCAGATTTGGAATGGCGTCGCTTACATATTTGGGTCACGAGATCAGTGACCAAGGCATCACGCCCAAACACGCCAATGTCAAAGCGATATGTGACGCACCTGCACCAACGAGCAAGGAAGAAGTGAGATCATTCTTAGGGATGGCCGAATATTACAGCAAATTCGTGCAACACTTCGCCACCAAGACACACCACCTGCGACTACTCATACGAGACAAGACGGCCGTCAGGTGGACAGATGAGGCGCAAGGGGAGTTTCAGAAAATCAAGGAGGATATCAGCAAAGCAGTTCCCCTACAAGGATATGATCCGCAAGGAGAATCCATTTTGACCACAGACGCGAGCGACAAAGGCCTAGGGGCAGTCCTGATGCAGGAAAGGAAGAACGGGGAGCTGGCGACCATCAGCTTTGCATCGAGAGCATTATCACCAACAGAACAGAAATTCAGTGTGATAGAAAAAGAGATGCTGGCGGTGGTGTGGGCCATGGCGAAATTCCGCCAATTTATATGGGGCGCAAGATTTCAACTCAAAACGGTCCGTTTGTGGTCCACAAACCCCTAGTCAAAGTACTCACGTCCTGCGGTCACGCGAGCGCCACACCCCGCATCGCCAAAATGACCCTCAAATTGTTAGACTACAGGTATGATGTGGAGTACATCCCGGGAGCTAAGAATAAAGTGGCAGATTACCTCAGCCGAGCTTCAGCTATGGAGGAAGCTCCTGCAGGTACGGACGAGGATGACGTCAGGGTGGCATTCACGGAAGATCATGAGATAGTGATAAGCGGTCAGGAATGGAAACAAGCCTATGAAAATGACAAGGACGTTAAGGACATCAAGGACTTCATACTAAGAGGGTGGCCTGAAAAAAGGCACCTGAAGGCGGAACAAAGGAAATTCTTTGAAGTGCGGGAGGAGTTATCCATAGGAGACCAGGGAACATTCCTGTTTAGAGGAAAGAGAGTAGTTCCTCCCGCGTCGTTAATACCACATCTACTAGCAGTGTTGCACGAAGGGCACTTGGGCATCGTGAAAACGAAGTTGAGAACCAAGCAGATGTACTGGTGGCCCGCAATGGACAGTCATATTGAGAGGCATGTTCGAGGATGTGACCAGTGCCAAAGAGCGGATAAATCACAAACGTTACTACGCCCGTCACTAGGGAAGTTCGACAACCCTGCCAACCCATGGGAGGAACTGTCAATAGACATTCTTGGTCCAGTGTTGGATGCAGAGGGAACCCCGAAATATGTAGTAGTTCTCATAGATCGGTATTCCAAGTGGCCCGAATTGGATATACAGGAGGTGATGGACACAGAGATAGTTCTTAGGTTTCTCACAGCTACCTTCCTCAGAGAAGGCATCCCCCGTTCCATTTTGAGTGACAATGGACCTCAATTCACATCGGATAAGTGGAACAATTACATGGAACGAAATGGCGTCCAAATCAAACACACATCTGTCTACCATCCGGCGGGAAATGGTCTAGCCGAAAGGTTTAACCGAGTGATAATGGGTTTCATACAATCAGCCATAGGAGGGGGGAAGGACTGGGAGAAGGAAGTTAGGAGTATGCTGTGGGCCTACCGAATCACACCGACTGGCACAGGATACAGCCCGTTCCAAATCCTAAGGGGACGTGATCCGTTCACTAAGGACAATCTAGCATGGAAGGAAAAGACGGTCACAAGTAAATGGTCCCCGGCAGTAGTTCACCACAACTTGGAGAGAGCCCAGACAATATACACAGAGCAGTACAATAAGAAGCGCAATGTGAAGGGGACGTCCCTGGAAAGAGGGGAGTGGGTCAGAGTCAAACTTGCCCAATTAAGGAGGAAAGGAGACAGCAAATACAGCTTGCCTATGCAAGTTGAACAGGTGTATAACAGAGCAGCCTTGCTAAGTGATGGAAACGTCTGGTCGCAAGATCGTATGTCCAAGTGCAATAAGATACTGCAGTGGGACAGAGAGGAAAGATCAAGGACACAAGAGAACCCAAGTTCACCTACAGGTAATGCAGCCCCAGGAGAAGGAGAGAGGGACCTTGGGATAGAAGGAAATAGAGTGGAGCAGGAAGAGGACGAAAATATCATCGCAGATGAACGGCAGGAGGACAAAGGCAAGACTCCCGGGAGAGAGAGCCCTAAAGGACTTGGAGAGACACAGGCAAGCCGAGCAGAGGAAAGGGCGGAGAGTTCCACCTCCACTCCGGTAAGACGTACACGGGCAGGGAGAACCGTGGTAAGGCCAGCCAAATACAAAAACTATGATTTGGGAGAAGTGAAGTAACTTCAGGCCGAGAGACTCTTTGACTCTTATCTATATGTTATTATTGTTGTTGTTGTGTCCCTTAAAGAAGGGAGATATGTAGTGTCGCGCTCTAGTGGTTACGCGTCCGCGCGATGACGTGGAGCGCGGCCGCCATTTTAGGCGCTGATTTAGCGCCGTGATTAGAGCGGTATGGACGCGTTTCCTGGCGCTCTCCTGTTAAGAGTAAATACCTAAATAAAAATACATATACACAAGCTGAGTGTGCAGCGCTTTTATGGAGCAGAAGAGAACTTTACAACATTGCTTAAAAGCAATCAGAATTATCCCGCCCGTTCACTGCTCCTCGCAAACACCGAAAATGTGTCATTATATCAGTATACACATAAACAAGCCGAAGTATAAACTCTAACAAATCTGTGTCTTCGATAAACTTTTATTTGAAACTGGGTGGCCTGGTGTGGATGCGTGGGAGCTGCTGGGGTGCACAAAAGGGCAGGCAAGCAAGATTATTATTGCAATGGACAAGGCAGGATTGTAAAACATTGTTAGGTTAGCAGTAATCGGTTGTTTACCGCAGTTTAGAGTGATCTCTATAAGCAGCAAGCAATAACCAACACATAACAACTTCAGGCTATGGTGGACGATCATGTAATTTCCGCTTTTGATAGAGAAATGATAACTGAGCTCTTGAATGAAACCGGAAATGAAGTAAACCATCCACAACTTAGGCAGCGGTAAAAATCTAAGAGTACAGAGAGGGAACTTCTCAGCTGATCTTTATTTCAGGAATACGGAATATCTGGTACCCATTATTCGTCGGGCTGGTATTGAGCCTTCAGTATCTGAAATAGGTCAAAAGGAAACGAGGGAGAATGCTCTGGTGATAATTCTCCTACATAGCTACTATGATATGGCACTGTTTTCCTCTACCCTTGCACTGGCTCGCTTAGGCTGCCATGCAACAATGCACACCCTGAGCACTAAAGTCCAAGATTGTTTGTATTCTATTAAGCGTAGCAAATTATACTTTAATACTTTTCCCACTTGATGTGTGCTGTGCAGTGCAACACACATGCAAAGTTGGAAAATGTATAGTTTTAAAACTTGCTCTCCAGTTACACCTGCTTTGAGGAGATGTACATTTTTGCAGCAAATCCATGCCTACCAATGTTAGTAGATAGGGATTTGTGTCAAAACCCATAAGCGGTTGCATGGGAATGACTATGTACCAGCCATGAGCCTCTCCCTTCAAGCAAAGTAGTATAAAGTAGCGCACAGCACTACTTTGCCTTACATTGGCCAACTTTCCAAGGCAAATCCTGGGCTATGTTAAAATACTCGCACACTCAGATCCCTGTCTGTGTGAGTCCCAGAGCACAACCCAAACAGCCCACAGCCGTTCAACTGCTCATAATTCATGCATCATACTTAAGGCTCCCTGTTTTCCGTTTTTACTGATTTTTACTGATAAATTCCTTCAAAAAACCATTTATTTTCTTGTTTGTATTTATTTTTAAATGTGGATAAAAACGGAAATTGGGTGCTTTTTGAGTGATTCTAAATACACTTTGCCATGACTGCCAGGGCAATAGATGTGTGGATTATTAGATAGGGGGTTAACAAAGAAAGGAATTTTAGTAAAGAGGTTTAACAGCAGTAGATATGCACAAGGTTGATACTGAAATTTGCACATTTTCATATAAGTGCACTGATTTATCTTCTGCAGGTGTTCGCAGCACTGAAACCTGGCAGACATTCAAGCGAGAGTGCATATTTATCGTTAAATAAGTGTGGAAATATACTAATTTCAGCTTAATTTTTCCACAAAACTGAAAATAAATATGGATAAATACAGATAAAATTAGCAAAAAATAAATATGGATAAATACAGATGGAAATGGCAAAAAATGTAATACCATAAAACCGGGAGCCCTAAATTCATACTGTAACAAAAGGCCAGACTGAGCCCAGACGTGCACCATGCATATACTAACATAGCATAGCATAACATAACACAACATAACATAATATAACATAACAATTAAAGAAAAGTAAACAATCTTCCATACCTCTAATGTAGTCTTAACAAAAGGCGCTAAAATATTGAGGTAACTACGACTATCAATGGAAGTCTGGGAAACTGTTTGAGCATTTGTGGCAAAATGCATTGGTAATGTTAAATAATTTAATGTTTTATTTCAATTTGTTTGAAGTGTATTCATTTTTAAAAAAAGTATTCCTTTTGAATAGGCTAAAGCTCAAAGGCCCCTGTTTTAACCTTAGTGGTGGGAGGTGTCAGCCTTGCTCTGCCAAGGTTATACCTCTGGCTGGCAAATTACGCAGTAGGGATGAAGGCACGTATGCTTCATACCTGTGACGCAATTCCCAGAATTGCCCCTTTGTCCAGGATTATCATGGCCCACTTGAATCCATCAGGCCCTAGAAAATTCCTGAGATTCCCCTTTTCGCTGCCACCCATGCGAGTCAGTGGGGGTGCGGAATCGGCTCAAGAGGTATCAACCAGATACGTGTTCTGTCAGACACATCCTTGTAGGGCTAAATGGAGGAAGGGGACATAAGCATGGTGCTGCATGTGCCTCCGTGGTGATATCCACCAAGGCGCTGTCGTTCTCCACCCATGGTCTGACCGGCCAACTTTGGTAATACTGCAGCACGCATCAACAACCATTTTCACCTGATGGGCAAATAGCCAGTGGCGGCACAGGGATTGACCTGGGTGGAGGCCATGCCTGCGCTCAGGTTTAATTTAAATAAACCCCAAAGGACCCAAATTGACATAACACTAATTTAGACAGTATGAAATACGAAACACCGTTGTAATAATAATTTCTAATATTGCTTTTCATGCTTCTGTCTTTTCCCCCCTGTGTCCTTCCTGTTTCCCCTTTCTCTCCAATTTCACATTGATTTGTAATACCAATAACCTTTTCACTCAGGAGCCCAATTACTTAATCTTACATAGAGTTAAACAAAAAATGGTTGTATTAATTATTAATGGTTCATAATTTGCATCACATTAAACTTTCCTTGACACATGAAGTGACCCCCTAACGTGAACTGTTCAAATCCCAGTTCATTGTTTTTAATCACATTCACTCTGCCGCATTCAAAATGTGATTTGATTTACTTTGCCTCTAAATATGCCCAAGCACATGGATGGAACAATGTGAAGGTGTTTAAATAAATGGTGTTTAAATAAGTCTAGCACATATCTATATTTTAATTTAGATAGCTAAGACATGTCTCAATATTCTTAGATCGGTGTCATTGTTCCTTGACGTGCCAGATTTCAATTTATTTCCCTGAATTCAATATAATATTTTAGGATTTTCGACTGACCAATTTTGACACCATTTGAAAAAAAAACTAAAATAAAAAATAAGTCCATTGCAGTGAATGATACATTGATTGTTGCTTGTGGACCCTGTTGGCAATGTTCACTGTATCACACTTTACGAAACATTACATCATGTATGAAGGTAGAAGAGTTGGGCTCTGATGCCACATAGTGATGCAATCATATTGTTTATGTTCATGCAAAGACCACTCCTAGCTGAATTAATAGTCAATAAAAATATCTGACGGTATTAGTGGTTACCAAACATATTTAAGGGAATAAGACTTACATGTTCAATTATTACAACATAAGTAACCCTTAGGGATTGGTATTTTCAAATCAGGCAACATACTTAAGAAATTTTATCCAAGGGGGATGGTGCTCCCAGGTAGTATTGATCAGTGTGAAGTCAGAGTCTCTGTAATAAAGCTGAGGGCATTACACCCTGGCCATTTGGGGGAGATGTGCAACCTCCTTTGTTAGATGGCATGTTCTTTGATAGCACTACAAAGATGGAATCTATATGAAAGAAAATTCGTGGTTTTAACTTGGTCATTGCTCTCTGCATTCTTTCTTCTGGAGAAGCATGAGCTTTCTTTCTACTGAAATGCATTAGATCAAAAGTTTTTTTTTGGGTGGGTTATAAAAAACAACATGTAAAAAGTGTGAACAAAGATTTTAGTCACATTTCAGTGGTGTACCTTTGATTTTGGGAAATGTGAAAACATTTGTGGAGACTCCACCATGTAAAAATTGTTCATTTTCTTCTCGATGTTTTCATGAAAATTATTGATAGGGATCCCGAATGCTGAAATGAGTACACATTGATCTCAATTCATATAACCATTTGCACAAATTGGTCAATTAACAAGTGCAAGATTTTGACAAAACGTGACTTTGTACTCATACTTTCATTCACGTGCTTGATATACTTTCCCATAATGAAGTAATATTGCTCATGAATAAATCCAAACAAAGAGTAGAGGAGAAAGCATTTTAAGGTGATGTTTTTCCAGGTACATTTCGTCCCACCTACAAACCTGAGGCTTTGTGGGTATTCTCAAACTCCTTTCTGACCCCTTTGCCTTTCCACCTTTCTTACACTGGAAATGTTCAGAGATTTATTCTTGTTAACAGCAGGTATAAATCCCTCTCATGGGTGGAAGGTGAAGGGATGATCAGTCAAAATTGCTGTGGGGGCAGCGGAGGGAACTTCTCAATTTGGGAAAAAGAAAACAATTGTGCCATTGCACTCAGACAATGGAATTCCACCATAGTGCAAGTTTGATTTGGAATGAGGTATGATTAAACAGCGCATTTTCACTCTAGTGGGCATCGTGGCACTAGGGAACAATAAAAACTCATACCATGAACCTGAACAAAAAAACAATTCAACAGATAAAGTAGGTTTTCACATCATTCCTAAAGACAAATGATTTTGGATAGACTGAATATGAAAAGGAAGTTGATTCCAAAAACTTGACAGGGGCATAGCTTCAGGGAGGGGGGGGGGTGTTTGGGGTGATACAGCCCCCTAATGAATGTATTATGTAAGCAATAGTTGGGTACAAGAGGTTTCAGTCTGGTAATTAAGATGTCTGTTCATTTTCACCTGGGATTTTAATTACTCACTCAGACAAAAACACACACACACGCACACACACTCATCTCTGTTTTGAATGTCTTAAAACATGGTTATCTTACAACATACTGTGTTTTAAGTACCCTTCGCAATCCTAACACCTTTTCCTTTCCACTGTCCCTTACAACCCTGTTAGACCTGTCATCCTTAGGGTGGTCTTTCTGCAGGCGTTTTCCCTTTCTCCTCCTGTTTTCCTGATTCGTTTTGTAGGCCTTAGGACTCTTAGCACTTTACCACTGCTAACCAGTGCTAAAGTGCATGTGGTTCCCCCCTAAACATGGTGACATTGGTGTATACCTGATTGGCATATTTAATTTACTTGTAAGCCCCTTGTAAAGTGGTATACCACATACCCAGGGCCTATAAGTTAAATGCTACTAGTGGGCTGCAGCACTGATTGTGCTACCCACACAAGTAGCCTTTCAAATCTGTCTCAGGCCTGCCACTTCAGTGCCTGTGTGTGCAGATTGCTGCCACTTCGACTTGGCATTGAAAACTACCTGCCAAGCCTTATAGTCACTGTTTATTACACATAAGCCACCCCTAAGGTGGGCCCTAAGTAACCATAAGGGCAGGGTACCATGTAAGTAAAAGGTAGGACATGTGTGTTAAAACTTTACATGTCCTGGTAGTGCCAAACACCCAAATTCATTTTTCACTACTGTGAGGCCTACCCCTCTCAGAGGCTAGCATTGGAAATTCCTTAATACACTTTTAAGATGCAATCCCTGATCAGAGAGGAGTAGCTTTTTCATGTTTCATAACTTTGGAATGGTAATGATTAATCCTCCTCACTGGTGAAATTGGATTTAACATTACCGTTTTAGAAATGCGACATTTAGAAAGTGGTCATTTCTCTGCACTTACTGCTCTTTGTGCCGGCCAGCATGTCTCCAATACACATCTGGGGTGGGTGACAGCTACACTTTGTGCATTCCCTCCGAGACAGTCACAACACAGGAAGGATAGGTGTGTCTGAATACCCATCTACATACATCTGCATTCTGATGGCCTTGCCTGGGCAGGATGGAAGGAAGGGGCTAACACTTGACTTGACTGGACTTGTAACTGAAGCTTTGGCAGAAGAACTGCTATGCTGCTTAAAGGATTGAACTGGACTGCTGAACTGGAAGGCCTGCTTTTCTGTTTGTTGCCAAGCTGCCTGCTTCTCTCTGACTCTGCTGAAGGACAGCTGGACTCTACCTTTACTCCAAGTGATCTCCAAGGGCTTGCTGGCTTGCCTCCTGTTGCTTGAGACTCAGGGATATCAAATTCCCTACCCCTGCTCTTGTGCCTGGCTCACTGGAAGTGGCCCAGATACTTGCAACACGGATTTCGACGCATCTCCTGTCTGCGTGTAACAGAACCGGTGCATCAACCATGTTGTGGGAGTAAAATCGGCGCATCGCCTCAGAACCATTGCTTTGCCTCCAGAGACTGATGCATCGGACAGCAAATCTCTGCCACTGCAGCTTGGTGAGATCGATGCATCCCCTCGACTGCGTGGCAGAATCCAGCGCATCATTTGATGCCTCTCGACACCAGGACCCATCTTCGGAATTGACACATCACCTTCACTATGTGCAGAAGATTGACGCATCCTGCACCTGCGTGCCTCGACATTGATGCATCGCGCTGTTTGCAATCAAGAAAGGAACTTTGTTCACTGGTTCCTGTGTGGGTCCTGTTGTCGGCCGGCGCTCCATTGCGATTGTCCTGAACGTTGACTTTCTCCGGTCCAGCGTGACCCAAAGCAACTTTTTTAGTGCTACTTGCTTTCTAAGCGCTATACTGCATTTATTCCTTTAAAATTCCAAATCTCAACTTCTATACATTAGATTTTTGTCGTTTTGGTCTTGTTTTGTTCAGAATATAATAATCTATTTTTCTAAGCTTGTGTGGAGGCTTTTTGTGGTGTATTCATTGTGTTACTGTGTGTGTTGCACAAATACTTGACACATTGCATCTTTAGATAAGCCTGACTGCTATGTGTCAAGCTACCAGAGGGTGAGCAGAGGTTATCTTTTAGTGTGCATGTAGCTTACCCTGACTAGAGTGGTGGTTCCTGCATGGCCTCAGCCGACCAGGAAACCCATTTATAACAGGCCTCCTCATGCACTGCTTCCAATATAATGATTAACATGATATGCCAGCGTGATTGTTGGAAAATTTGAAGCTCACACCCCTTCAGTCTTACTGACTAAGCTACAACCCTGGAAATGAACCTAAGTAAGCAGGTAACTGTCCCCTCTGCCAGCCTGCCTAATTCTGGGTATGTGTAACAAGAGAAGTGAAGTAGATGACAGAGTATAAGTAAGAAAGAAATGGTCACATAAACAAGAGCGAGCAGTGCTTTGAAAACGTAATGCTTCCTACAGTGGACTTTGAATTCTAACATCAGTACTGTAGGTAGCCAATAACACGCGCTTTACTGTTAGCAACGTTGTGAATTCTCTGTAGCTTAATCAAAACATTAGTCGGAATTCCTGTGTACAGAGAGTTACATTTGTTCATGCTTGAGAAAACAAAAGCACCAGCTCCCGAATGGAAATTGAATGGCGGTAAAGAGGAAATGCCCCTGCATCATCGCAAATAGGAATTTGGCATAGTTTTTCAGAACTGCACTTGGAAACCAGTGATGGCCACAGCTTTCCAGACGAACCTCTGAAAAGCTTTGTGAATGCCTGAAAGTCACCATTCACACTCTTGCCAGGTTGTAAACCTACATGGCTGATTAACTTTTTTTGTTAAGAATTATGAAGCCAAGACATTTAGCCCTCGCCAAACCTGCAATTGCTATATCAGAGGGTTTATGACCATAAGCAGCTTTTGTACTATACCAAATAGCAAAATGGGTTTAGAAATGTATTCCGAATCGCAATTTGTAACAGGTGTGTTTAGGGCATCTCTTCCAAGCTGCAATTCCCAAAGCTATGTTTGTATCAATAGTTTGTGACCGCAATTTCGGTTACAACCCATTGATACATTACAGACTTCTCAAAGGAGGGAGTAACCCATTTACAACAGGGAAGGGGGTCCCCCTGGAAATACTTCCCCTTTGTGAAATTAAACAGAAAAGAAAAGTTTTTTTGGATGCGGCAGTGGTCAAGGGGAACAAAACAGTACATTATTTTCTTAAATGCAGATCCGTTTCCTTTAAGGAAAAAGGGCTGCATTAAAAAAATGTACTTTATTTAAACGCAATCACACTCATGGTGGTCGGCTGACCCAAGCATGCCTCCACGCCTGTCATGACATCCAATCGTAGTCAGTTGCAATGTGTGGCCTACTTAATGAACAATATTGAGGTAGACCATTTTGCAATCCATCCCAAATGGTGATTTTGCAAAGCAACATATTAGTACAGAAGCCGGTTAGCAAAATTAGACTCAATTAGCAAAAAGCCGATGCGCAATTTGAACCACTTTTTCAGTTTGATTCTTTGTACATCTGGCCCTAGTTACCTTGTCCGTAATTTCACAAATATCTTCTTCAATAATGTCAGACCTATATTTGATATGCTTAGTTGTATGTATACTTCCAAACGAAGCTGTCAATTGATCTTACACATGCATTGTAGTTTAACCTCATAGTGATTACTCTATGTATTCGTAACATTGGAGGCACAGCCGAATGCCTTGTTGCTAGAATAAGGCAATCAAGTTGTTACCTTTTGATTAGGTTGCAAGAAAGGATGACAATCAGGGATTTAATTATGCTATTTGTTGTTAATGCAGATTGTAAACTGGCGGTTTCAGAAACGTGTAGCTAAAATATGGGTTTTGGTTATTTGAGCTTAATATTGTATTTAAAGGGTGAACTGTAGTTAGAGACAGAATGCCCGATATGCCTATCTATTTTTTCTGTTGTTTAATATCAACTACATTTTGAAATCTGTAAGCAGGATGTTTTGTTTGACAAAGAAGGATTTATCTAACCTTCCTTTGTAAGGTTTCAGGGACTAGTTAGTGGAGCAGGAAGCAAATCAGTGACAGATTTCTTGTTTAAAATTAATTCGTTTTTGGGTAAACGCTCACTAGCCCCCTTCACAAAATAGTTGCCTGTTAGGCATTTAATTTTACGGCTTGCAGCTTCCATTTCTTTTTTCAATCTTTATTTTGGATCTTCATGCATTGACTGTCACCGGTTACAAATTTACAATGTATTGTGAGTAAAAAATAAAAGAATTGTATGGACATATTTAAAAGTACACATCTCTTTTCTACTGGAAAGTATCTGTAAGTGTGGTTTATAAGTGAAAATATTTAAAGTTAATTAAATGTAATAGTTTAAAATAAGTAACATTTGTGGTCAAACACGGCAAACTAATCATGCAGCAAGACACTTTGCTGAATAGGTGGGTCACAAAACATAAGCATAATGTTGGAAATCGATCTCTGGTGAATATAAAAAACAATTCTGCTCTGTAAGCCAAAACAATATGCTTCATCCTTCCTTATGTTATTTCTGCAGTATACTGTACCTTTTCCAGCGCTCCTTTGTAACACCTTAAATTGTATTTTAGCTCCTGTTGTGTTATTGTTGGTGCTTCACCGTATAGTGTTGGGGACATATATGGCTGCATGAATATAAACTATTAAATATTATGCTTTCTCTTGTGAAATATTAAGGACTTTTCTGGCTTGATTATCATTTTACTTCCTATCATTTTTCCACTGTAAAATGGTGTTACTAGCCAAGGAAAACACTGCTTATACAGTGTAAACAGAAGTGAGGTGACAAGAATAGTTCCATGCTGGATATGATCAAAATCCCAGGAAATTCACTGATAAAAATAAAGGTTATTGTGGAGTTCTGTTTAACTCTTTATGGCTAAGCATCACTGTGCTCAGATTTTGCCTTTGCACAGTAGCTACTGGCTTAGGCCCTGTACAAAACTTGTTGATGGCAGTTTACCCCTAAAGAACATGGGTTTTAGGCATGCAAAGCAGGGATGGACTACAGAGCATGGCCTATTGCAATGTCCTGAACTGTACCTGCACTAGGGGATGTTCTTGTTCCCAAATCACATAAGGACGACTCCTGCAGCCTTTGGCCATACACAGTGGGGGGGGGGGGCTACAAGGCCCAGCGTGCAGCTAGATCCTGCAGTCAACACACTGCAAACAGCCAATTGATTTTTGTTTTTTTATGTTTATAAGAATTTTATTTCTAAGACAATTTTTGGTAAGCTTTTTTTCAAACCTTTTTGATGAAATTTGTTTTACAATGATGCAGTATAAAAGCTGATCATTCTTTACACAAGATAAAAATCGATTTTGACAATGAAACTCTAATGTGCACTTTATACACGTTTAGAAAAATAACAATGAAACTGAGAAAAGTTGAAGTACCAGCACCATAAAAGCGTGCTTGGATTTATAGAAATAGAAGATTTTTAGAATAATGAGTTTAACATGTTTATTAACTGATTACTTTATTATTTTAACAAAGTTGTTATGAAAGGTTATTGATGGAAAAACGTTCTATGATGCAAAATAACAAACTATTATTATGAAGCAGTAAATCTATGTAACAAATGAGTCTTACACATGTTTGTGCAAATCTTAATGATGAAACTTAGCATCTCTATTGCCTTCATTGTAATGCACCATAGCAAACAAAAAACTGGTGCAAATCAAAATTGTTATATTGTACATGATTGAAACTTTCAGCATATATGCTTGATATTATTAGAATCTTAGTTTCGTAAAACTATTTTATTATAATGATTTTTAAGAATGGTTTGCATGTATGTACATTTAAATTGGGGTAGTAGGCCACATTTAGAGTTGAACATTTCATTTCTATGCAATAATCACTGACAAATGATACAATTACTTCTTCACATGATATGCTTAATTTATTTCATTATGCTTGATAATGAGTTTATTTTACTAAATAAGAAGTGCTGACTTTGAAATGCATTACACTTCCCTTTTCCTTAGGCTGCATTGTTTCATAGCCTAGGTAATGGACTTGTGTTATGTTTCCACAAATGTTGCTTTATCTGTCCTCTTTTTACACAACATTTTTAAATCAATAGACACTTTTTCCGTACTTCTTTGTGAGTGAATTGATGGAAACTTGACCCTTCGAATTAATACATAAAGAGCAACAAAGTAGTTTAGTTCAGTTCAATTTCTTTATTCCGAAGGTTCACCCTTCCATAAAAGTTCATGCACATAAAACAATCATCATTACATCATATTAAGAGCATAGGTACATTTTCGTATTATTATAAATCAGATAGGAGCATAACTATATATGACACTGTATTAAAAACAAGGATTAAAAACACAGAATAGCAGCAGATTGTTATAATAATAAAGTGCCACGTACCCTCACAGCATGTCTTAGAAATGAGCCTACATGTAAGCATGTTTCACTGTCAGACAGTTGGAGAATTGATGAAAACATTGCTTTACTCTGTCTAATATCGCGGTATCTCCTTTTAAAAAGTGGGAGCAGAAATAGCCTTGTATACAATTCATAATATTTACAAAACAGTAAAAAGTGTATTATGGTTTGGCCTGACTTATTATTGCATGGGCAAGGAATAGCAGGTACCCAGAAGGAAAACACAATAAGTATGGAACAGTATCAGCACGAAACCTAAATAGCAGGGAACGCTCCCATCCCCCACAAGGCTGTTCTAAATAAACGGGTGGTAGCACGGGGATACTCTGGGACAAATATGCGGTTATCAATGGTTTCCCAACTACACTTTTAAGACGACTTTCACGTGCTGAGTTATAAAAAGCTAAGGCTACTTCCTTTTTGTTAAAAGTAGAGCATAAATCTCTCATTGTAAAATCTCGCTCCATACCAATTTTCCCAAGTCCGATTTAATATATGCCAACCACGGTATTCGGAGGCCATTATCACAGGAGATGCAGTCATTTATTATTTCTCTTGTAAATTATGCCTGCTCATTGCTCCAAATAGATAACCAAAGTAACAATGGCCTAACTCTGCTAAAATCGGTTATGTATAACAAATTTAATTCTTTATGACATATGACATTGGGGCAAGAAAGTGGTACGCCCAGCAAGCGCCTGCAGAACCTATTTTCCTCTGATTGTATAGTTACTCAGTTTGCAGCCCCCCCCAAATAGCGGAACCATAGGTGGCAATTGGGACGCATTGGGACTTATATATTTACACAACGCTTTCAGCTGCCCCCAGCCACGTGGCTGAGGAGGGGAAAGTAATGATCCAATTACCTTCAAGAATAACATTCTACGATGTGCGATATTAGGTGACCAAGCTCCAGAGGCCGAAAACATAACTCCTAAGTATGGGAAGCTCTTGACACTTGTTAGAGAGTTATTTCCTACTTACATAGAAGACAATTGAATGCAACGTGGCCCACATGCCATAATATGAGATTTTGTAAAATTTGTTCAGAGATCTAGATTAGACATAAATTGATAAATGCTGACACTAAAAGGCGTAGTGCCTTGGAGGTCACAGCCATTAAAACTGCGTCATCCGCATATACAAGTGCAGGAAGAGGTTTCCCTTTGACAGATGGAACATCACTAGTTATGGGAGATAGAGATGGGTGGAGGTCGTTAATGTATAGTATGAACAGGAGCAGGGCTAACACTCACCCCTGTCGAACACCCCTGCCAATCTCAATACCCTTGGATATATTCCCGTTGCCATTCATTCTGACGCTGGCTCTCATGCCCCTATGGAGAAATGCAAGAAAATGAACAAGTGGGGATCCCAGGCCCTTAAGTATCAACATGTGCCATAGTTTCGACCAGTTCACACAGTCGAAAGCGGCCCTTAGATCCATAAATACCATGTAAAAAGGCACACACTTAACAACTGTGTACTTACCTATTATTAGGTTCAGGTTGGCACATTGCTCAGTTGTCCCTACCTTACTTCTAAATCCATACTGGGTGGGGATATAAGATCGACTTTATTTGGGCCCATTCATGAATCCTATTATAAATAACATGCCCCAGGACTTTTACAGTTTTGTCGATTAACGATATTGGTCTGTAGCAACTGGGGTCTTCTCGGTTACCTGTCTTAAATATAGGGATGATAGTAGAAGTGCGCCAGGAGTCTGGTATATATGTATGGGGTAGTTTACGAAACACATTCGTTAAAATAGGAGGCCACAGTTTGATATTGAGTTTAAGTAAGCGCCGGGACACTCTGGGGAGTAGCCGCGCGCTTAATAAATACCTGCTAACATAACATAACATAACAATTGGTGCTCCGTTGGGCCCCGGTGCTTTACCGCCCATGCTTTGGGATAGGGCCTATTCTACGTCCTCTATTGTAATTCTGACATCTGTTAGCTTTCTATTATCTATAGTAAAACTATCTAAGTTGGGGGGAGACATAGACCTTGCTAAAATGATCTTCCCATGATTCACTAGTGATATGGCAAGAGATCGGGGAGACTGTCAGATTTTTACGTCTCAAACCCGAGTCTGTGGTCCAGAAGTGCTTGCTGTCCTTCGTGTTAGCTGCTTGTGCTAGTGTCTCCCATTGATCTGTGAGAACCTGGTGCCAGCACTTAGCCTTAACGGCCTTATAGTTTTTCCTCAAGGCAGTGATTAGTACCTTATTTCTGGGCTTCTTCCCTAGTGCTATCCTTAATTATCGGTTAGCTGCTTTACAGTCATGGTCAAACCAGCCATGTAACCTATTGGATGGGCATATTGGTCTGAGAAGAGTGTTTTTTTATGCCTAGACAAAGTTCATTAAAGGCACCCACTATATTGATTGCACTATCCTTTTCAGATAGACAGACCTCCTCTGATCTCCTATTCTCTTTCACAATTTTCTCTAAAGTTCGTGCTGGGTCACGCATTCTCCATACCAGTTTTAAATTATCCATTGTGGGTTGAAGATCACAGGCCCCTATCAGCCGCTCATATACTTTCCTTGGGGCCATAAAGAAGACAGCCTCAAGTGGGTTGTGATCGCTAAAGGTGGATTCTACAACTGACCCATGGAGCAAACTTTGTTCTAGGCTCCGGGTGATAAATATAAAATCAATCGTGGACAGAGAACCCTCTGCCTTTATAGGTTGGTGGAATAATAGCATCTTTCCCTTCAGTTACCATAATATCTAATAGGTCATGGGATTCCACTATCAACCCCAACTCCTTACTTTTATGGTCTAACCCCACCTGTGTATTTCCCAAAGTATTTCTACCATTTGGGAGTTGTGCATTAAAATCGCCAACAAGGCAAAGGTATAATCCCTAGCCCTGAGTAACAGCCCTGTCAGATAACTTGGTGAGAAAATTAGTTAATTCTAAAAATATTGGGTTGGGTACATTATTAAAATCATTATTATAAAAATTAACCAAATAAAAATAAAAATTGGTTTTCCAGCAGAGCACTTCAAAGCTAGTACTAGCAGTCTCCAGGACCTCCACGTGACCCCCCAGAGCAATATTCAGCCATACTGACAATCCACCTGATGCACAACCAGAACGGGAACTGATGGCAGGAATATTATAGCACTGGTACCCATCTAATATAGTGGGTGCCACCTCCCACGTCTCCTGTAGCAAAATTATATCATATTTTTTAATAAAGGAGAGCCATTCTGGCACAAATATCTTGGAACTAATCCTTACCACATTCCAACTCATAATGCGCAGCCTATTATCCTGGATAGGCAGCGCAGTGGAAATATGGGTAGGATTCTTTATAGAATTAGGCAAGGGGTGTGCTGGGACGGCAGCCACTGGGAGTCATTCTATGTCTTCCAGTGTGCTAAGAACTTAGAATCTATTATTACAATTCAGTAAGGGCGCTTCCCTAATAGGGAGATTGCGGATAGTTGGTGAAGTTACTGGCTTATGAAAATAGCCAAGGGGAATTAACACAATTTGTGAATTAGTGTCTGACAATGATTGTCCATATTTTCAAAGATTATGTGCATAGATTGGAGCTCTAAAATTTACCACAATACAGTCTCCTGGAATGTCCTTACGCCTCTGTCCCACCCATCCAATTCTCCTTAACATAATAATTCCCCCCGCATTCTCAAACTCAAACTGTTTATGTTTATTCAACCAGTGTACAGTTTTGTTCTTTAACTGTGACCAGGTCTTGACTGAGCCCGCTATCAATGGAGGTACACCGGCGAATATCAAAACATATGGACAAGCAGCTGGAGGGAGGCTCAATGAGTCTTTCATGGGGGTAGACACTTCATTAACTCCTCCGGAAGGGTCAGGACGATTTGATCTCAGAGGCAGTGGCTCTCTTGCAGAATTGGTGATTGAAGGGACAGCTGTTTGTGGGACCAAGCTCCTTCTAGCTAACGTTTCATTGTTAGAGGAAGGGTCCTTTAGTGGCTTGTTTGTTTGTTCAGTGCCACTGGTCAGCCTTATCTGCTGTTGGGCGGGGTAAGTTGAAGTTCGTATTGAATTAGAACATACAATGGGCCTGTCCTTGGTTGCATTGTTTAGATCGCAGTGATTACATAGAGATTTCTCAATTGATTCTAGCCGCCTAATAATTGGGCAGAGTTTTTGGTCGAGCATTGAGCTGAATATTGAGATCAAAGTGCTTTGTACGCCATCTGATGTGAACTCCTCTGTTTGAGTTGTCTGAGTCGCACTGTGAGATTTAGGCCAGTGTGGAATTACGTTCTGTTCACAACTCCTCTGTGGCTGTTTTTTTAGATGTAGCCACTGTACTGGCCCCTTTGGTAGCCCCAGCTGGTTTCCTCCTTTTTTTAACAGGTTGATTAGTATTTGAGGTTTTGGAGGAGTTTAAGCATGAACGGGCAATATGCAGTACAGGGTCAGGGAATCCATGAACTGTTGATGGAGAGATATGTGTGTGTGGTAGAGTAGGACAAGTTGAGCTGGGAGGGATAAGAACTGCATCAGATGTAGAATGTTTGTGACAGTGCACTGAATCCGTAGAAAGCCTGCGTTCAACCAATACGATTTCATCTGGAATCGCCCCCACTGCTTTAGCCAGCATACTGTCAATCGCTGTAGTAGTATGGGTTGAAATACCAGCGCCGGGAGCCTTACGTTTACCCATTCTCAGTGATATACAAAATTGGATTTAAAAAGGAGATGTACCTCTGGTCTGGGTGAAGTTCACATGCAGAGCTGAATAACTCGAATCACACTTCAAAGCGGGTGGGCCCCTCCGGATGCTGATGGGTGCAGACTGGCCCGCTCTTGGCCCGGTCTTCATCCGGGCACGCGCCAGGGCACGTTCTGCGTGTCTCCCATGCTGCGGGAGCCCAACTGCCTTGATAAGCGCCTCCAGGTGCGAACGGCACAGTGTCGGTTCGCGGCCACTGCTGCGATTCCTTCTGGGGCGTGTGTTCTGCCCCAACGATCTCCCCAAACAAGAGAGTGTCCCGCGCTGTGGGAGCCCAACCGCCTTGATAAGCACCTCCAGGTGCGAGCGTGACTGTGTCGGTGCATGGCAGCTGCCACGATTCCTTCTGGGGTGTGTGGTCTGCCCCATCGATCTCCCCAAACAACAGGGAGCCCAACCGCCTTGATAAGCGCCTCCAGGCATGAGCGTGACGGCATCGGTGCATCGATGATCAGAAAATCGTATGGTGACAATTGATGTCACAAATGAACTATTTGGGGTATAAAAAAGTGACTTTCCAAGGAGGAGGACTGGAATCTCCCTCTGGATTTCCTACCTACCCACATAGCATCGGACTTTCCATGCACCTTGCCTTTCTCTCTTTGCTGATAGACTTGCCTGCTCGATGATTGGAAGCTTTCTGGGAAGAGTCCAGACTTGAACTTTCCTGATTGTAGCTCCATTCCCCTTGCCCGTGCCAATTGACCTTTCCTTAAATGTGTAGTTTTATGCTGCGTGCTGTAAGACTCATGACTGTACTGCTTAAAATGTTACTTTATATGCATTGATTTTGGATCTTTAATACAATAACAAAATTATCTAAAATTTGTCTGAGTCTTTTATTGTATGTGACTTAATGTTCTTTCCATAGAAACTGTGCTTACAATTATCTGATTTCTAATTCATGATATAGTCAGTCCTAGATCATTTTCAGAACATCAAGTTCCTTTGCACTTGTTCTGTGTAGCCACAGCAGAGCTTCTGGTAAGCATGATTCTTGCTAGATTGAACTTCTTTAGGAGGTTTGGTCTTCTAATTACAATATTCTATGTCTATAGCATAGTTCTGAGAGTAGTGTATATAAATGTGATCACTAATTTGTGAGTTGGCTACTAATTATTGGTCTTCATTAGGTGGCCAACAGTTAAACACTCTGGGGCTTATTTACAAGCCCCTTGCGTCACCCGTACGTCACTTTTCCCATGTTAAAAATGACGCAAAAGTGGCGCAAGGGGCTTGTAAATAAGCCCCTCTGATTTCTCACCTCTCACTGCGATGAAGAAAGGTCCATCCGAAGACCAATGCCTCTGTGGGTGAAGCATAGAATCTGAGTAAAGTGACAAAGTTGTAAAGTCATTGTTGGGCCCAGATGCCAAAGAGAAAAGAAAAAGAGAAAAAGCTTCCGCTGCAACAAAACTATTTTTTAAAAAGTTATTTTTTGGAACTCTTATTTTTTAAACTTTAAAAAATGTCCGTTTGATATTTCTTCAGATGTTGATCAACTGAACAACAGATTTGTTTTGCCTTCATTTTACCTCAGCAAATGACCTAGTTGCATTGATTGCAGTTTGTAGAAAAAACTGCAATCTGTGATCTTCCCAAGCGTCTTGTTGTAAGACTTCTGTTTGCAATGTTTCCCCCTTTTCTGCCTCCCATAAGTGCCTGTGCAGCTCTGCTTGATATTTCTCATTCCAGTGCATTGCTCGCATGTGCTTAATAATGCCACTGTGTCTGGATGAGTGGTAAGCGGTTGGTATAGTTGATCTCAGGTGCATAGGGAATAACTCAGTGGCAGCCGGTACAGTACTGGGGTGGGGAGGCGGGGGTGGCGGGTGGGGTGACGGGGAGTGGAGGGTTGTTGGGTGTTGTAAACAAAATTGAAATTCCCTTACCTGATCTTGCCGCATCTCTCCTTCGTCTCTCCCATGTTGTGTCTCTTCCAGGAAGCACCCAGGCTCCCCACAGCCAATCACAATGCTGGAAGCAGTGTTGTGATTGGTAAGCACCCAGGCTCCCCTGAGCCAATCACAACGCTGCAATGCAGCATTGTGATTGGTCTGAGCACCATGGTTCGGCGCTCAGACAGCGGCTGGGGGCCTGGGCATGTTCTCCACCCAGGCTGTAATGCAGCCTAGGTGGAGAACATGCAAAGTGCGAATGACGCTTTGGCCGGCCGAGACGTCGGCCAAAGCGTCATGCACACTTTACAGTGCAGCAACCACTCCTCCTCCCCGATGTCAGGGGAGCCAAGCCCCTCCCCACCCGTGGCAATACTAAAAACAAAATGATAATAACTTCAGTTATTATCGTTTTCTTTTTTCTTTTACATTGCTCAGTGAGCAGTGGGGCGACGTTCCTCTGTCTTAGCAGAGGAGCCACCACTGGAATAACTATATCAATTAGAGTGACACTCCTCAGGCCTCATTTGAAGTGAAGATAGGTATAGAAATAATATTATTTCATATTACCTTTTTGAGTGAAGGACATCTTTTTCCTTTAGTGGAGCAGACAGATTTAATTGTTAAAATCGCTTGCATATTGTATTGTGTATTTGCTTAGAAAATGCACCGAAGAAAATTGTAATGGAGGGTGAGCTGCTGCAAGGAGTGAGATCTATGTCATAGTGTGTCGCACTGTGATTGGTCAGTGGTGTAATGTCGCGCTGAGATTGGTTGACTACGTCATAAAAGGTTGCGCTGTTATTGGTTGTGATTGCCGAACTAGAGAATTGTGGGAGAGTTTCATTTTCTGGTTTTGTGAAAAACAGTTGTAAAATACGAAATTTAATAAAAATGAAATTTTTCAAACCTTTATGAAAATTAATACCAGGAGATGTGACCATACCTGTTAGAGGAGGATAAGATGTATCGCCTGAAGGTTAACCAGGATACACCGCATTGATGGATAAAGGATTACATCCATGTATTTGGCTTGACCAATGTCACAAAATTACAGAGAAAGACAAGGTCCTACAGTTTCCTCGTTATGGGACATTTAATTTGAGAAGTGTGAAGATAGAGGGACCTCTGCTACTAATAGGAAGTTCCTCTAGGCAGGAAAATAATAATACATACTGTAAATTTCTAGGGCAACTTCAACAATTATAAAAACAAAAACAAGTTAAAAATCAGGAGAGACACAAACCAATGTATATAGAAAGGTACAACAATAGTTATTTATTGATAATAAAGTATTCCTTATTCAAACATGAACAGTGAAACAAACCACATACACACCACATCCATCTCAGCATTCAAACTGGACAATCAGAAAGATTTATACATATACAAGTAGAATCAACACTTGAGAATTCATCAAACAGGATAATCTATATATGTTCTGATGTATTTTTTATCTTCATGACATAAATGATTGTCTTAAACGTTTTCTATAGATGAGCCTTGTATGTAGGCTATTAATACACAAGAATGTATCTGTGTCGTGAAGCGACTTCAGCTCCCGGATGGTTTCTACACGCGTTTTGGCATAAAGATGCCTTTTTCAGGAAAAAGCCACCTCAGATACAGGTACTATCAATAGAAATGTAACCTCTCTGGCTCGACCGGATGATGTAGGAAACATCAAACAGGCATCCAAATGAAGCTTCACATATATTTCATGAAGGTCCACATGAGGGAAAGTGCCGGACGCCATACGCGTATTGCATTCTGCACGCGAGGTGTTGTTAGGCTCTTCGAGTGCCGTTGTGGATCCTCATTACAACGCTAATACAGTCTTATCCAGGACATTATCAATCAGGGGTTTGTTAAAGCGCGACTACTCACCCGTAAGGGTCTCAAGGCGCTAGGGGGGGGGGTGCAGGTTCCATCCATCAAGGAGGGGGTCTGTCGAAGAGCCAGGTTTTGAGGTTTCTTGCGAAGATGGGGAGCGATGTTGTCTGTCTGAGGTGGAGCGGAAGGGCATTCCATGCTTTGGCTGCGAGGAAGGAGAAGGAGCGGCCTCCCGATCTGGTCTTTCTGGTGTGGGGGACCACGGCGTAGGAGAGCTGGGCTGATCGTAGGGTCCTTTGGGGTGCGTGGAATTTGAGTCGGCTGTTCAGGTATGCTGGTCCGGTGCCGTGGAGGGCCTTGTGTGCATGGGTGAGCATCTTGAAGGTGATTCTCGCCTCGACAGGGAGCCAGTGGAGTGTGCGCAGGTGCTGGGAGATGTGGCAGTGTTTTGGCAGGTTGAGGACCAGTCTTGCGGCGGCGTTCTGGATGTTCTGTAGCTTGCGGGTGAAGTTTTTGTTTATTCCGGCGTAGAGTGCGTTGCCGTAGTCGAGTCTGCTGGTGACCAGGGCGTGAGTGACGTTCTTTCGGTGTTCGAGGGGGATCCATTTGATGGTCTTACGAAGGAGGCGGAGGGTGTGGAAGCAGGAAGACGAGACAGAGTTGATCTGGCGGTCCATTTTGAGCTCGGAGTCCAGGATGATTCCCAGGTTGCGTGCGTGGTCCGTGGGGGTTGGCGGGGAGCCACCAGGTGTCGCTCCAGGCATCGGGGTTTGGGCCCATTATCGACCCATACGTTTTTTGAACCTGGGGAACAAAGAGAGAGATCAAAGAGTAACATTACAAAATCATTTATATGGCACTTTCCCTCATGTGGACCTTCATGAAATATATGTGGCGCTTCATTTGGACGCCTGTTTGATGTTTCCTACATCATTCGGTCGAGCCAGAGAGGTTACATTCCTATTGATAATACCTGTATCTGAGGTGGCTTTTTCCTGAAGAAGTCATCTTTATGCCGAAACGCGCGTAGAAACCATCCAGGAGCTGAAGTCGCTTCACGACACAGATACATTCTTGTGTACTAATAGCCTACATACAAGGCTCATCTATAGAAAACGTTTAAGACAATCATTTATGTCATGAAGATAAAAAATACATCAGAACATATATAGATTATCCTGTTTGATGAATTCTCAAGTGTTGATTCTACTTGTATATGTATAAACTTTCTGATTGTCCAGTTTGAATGCGGAGATGGATGTGGTGTGTATGTGGTTTGTTTCACTGTTCATGTTTGAATAAGGAACATTTAATTTGAGAATCATTGAGAATTTAAAGAGGAAATTATACCATATGAAACCACCTCCTAGATCTGCTCAATTTGAGGCATTAAATACTTGGGAACATATAGCTCATCAAAAACAGAAAGAAAAATATCAGGGAAAGGTATAAGAGAACCATAGATCAGTGTGCAGAAGCTAGATGGGATGCACAACAGAAAGTATGGAGAGCAGATGTTATTCAGGGAACAAGAATGTATCTTTTGAGAGCAGTCAAAGGAGATGTTAGGGAAAACTAAAAGAGAAGCCGAAACATATTGAGACAGAAAAGCAGAAGGAGAAGGTAATGACAGAGATGATAATGTCTTGAATGACTTGTTGATGAATCGGCCACCACCATACAATGAATCTCAGAGTGAGGGTTTGACAAATGGAAATACAACTGAAGTTCTAAATGCCCCTGTTATGCCTGAAATGCCAAAAGAGACCACACTTGTTTCTCCTGTAAGGGGGGGGCAGAAACAACAGCTCCATTGAACCCATTTCATTTGAATGCTCCAGATGCTTTAACCATTCCTGTTACTATTGGTCCTGTTGTACCTCTTCATAAATCTGGGCCACAGGTAAATACTGCCCATACTTTCACTGTACCTGCTGAAGTAAATATTGCGCATGGTAATCCACTAGACTTGACAATGAGATCTTTGCTTCAGACGCCTATGGTTCCGACTCAAAGCAATACTACAGGTACTAAGAATACAGGCTCCTTTGTAAATCAGAGGCAATTGGACCCTACAAGCAGTATGGTTCAGAGATTATAACCTTTTTATCTCCCCAGAACAAGTGAGCCTCCTGAAATGTTACAATGTTTCTGAAATTACTGTGCCAATGGGAATTTCAGTTCCTGATGCATCCACATTAAGTATGCAACCTGAAACAAGAAGAAATGTGACCAATGGAGATTTGCATTCAAATACTCCAAGAAAACAATCCGGATTTACTCTTCAAGAATATGATGATTGTGCTAAAGAATTTAGTACCCCGATTAAAAATCAAAGTCTGAAACTTTTCCAGTACGGGGAAAGGGAAGAACATTAAATGTGGCCAAGCTAATGATAGAGTTAGAAGAAATGATTTTGGAAACTTCTAGTCCATCTCGATTAGATGCCTACCAGGAGGAGGAACTATTGTTTTTCTGTAAAGATATTACCCGACGAGCTAGACAGACACACAAGAAGCTGATTGAATTGGATCAGAAATATGAAATTGATATTCAGAGACCAAAGGTTTTGCAAAGGACATACAGATTCGACTTTAGTGACAGAGATTTTGGTAACATGAGGCCAGATGGAATTAAATTGCAGATTAAGGCACTAATGACACTGGCCAAGAAATGGAGCAAGAGAGAGAAATGGGAAGGTAGATGGTTGAAAAAGAAGGAAGCAAAGAATGTTAGAATGCAGACACCTCCAGTTGTAATAGAAGGAGGAGATGGAGAAATACAGCTGCTTCCTATGAGGGAAGTACCTGGTGGAGGATATATACATGTGCCTTGGACTAGGTGTGATATTTTGTTATTTACAAATTAATTCCTGAAATTGAGAGAAAATCTTGTGGAATGGTACAGACAGATTGAAAGGTTTGTGAAAATTGCAAATGTTTTATGGATTGATTTGAATACCTTGTTTGACATTGTGGTTCCAGGAGACATATGGACCAAGTGCAAACTTTCTGTGGGTTGGCCTGATGCAGAACCAGATAGGGATCACAAAACAGGCACACCATCTTCAGTGGTATTAAAGAAATACCAACAGGTAATAAATCATCTGAAACCCAAGGTTTCTCCTAAAGAGATAGATTGGTTACAAATTGACAGAATGACCCAAAAACTTAAAGAATCAGTTCATGCCTATTAGGAGAGATTGATACAGGTTTTCAGACTATACAGTGGAATGGAAAATGTGGCTGAGAAAGATATGGGACATTTGTTTAAAGATTCATGAATGATTTGAAACCCGAGATTTCTTCTATGATTCATAAGCATTTAATCTGTTGGCAAAATAGACCGCTAGATGAGATCTTGCATTACGCCAAATATTGCGGAGATAAGAAGGAAGTGAAACACAAGAGGTTGATAGAAAAGCTAATGATTGCACAAATGAAAGCTGTTCAGAAAGGTCAGAATCAGTCAGGGTATGAAAACACGATTCCCGTACAAAAAGGATATAATCAAGTGCTAATGATGCAAGGTGATAATGGTTTTCAACAGCAGAATTTTCAGACATAGGGTAGAGGTCTTGGTGTTCCAGTAGATTCTAGAACAGATGTTGATGTGTCAGCTTTGAAGAAAATTAATCCTTGTCACTTGTGCGGAAAGGTTGGACATTGGAAACGCATGTGTAGGTTTAATGTGAATAATGCTGTAAATCAGATGCAGAATGGAGGGTATGCAGAGTCTCAGAGAAATAACATGGTCCAGTCTCAACAGACACAAGGACAGAGAGTTCAAAATCCTATCATATCTCAATCAATGCAGATACCACAAGCTCCGATGCTTCAACAGAATTTTCAGGTACAAAGGTACAATAAGAATCAGAGTCAGCAGACAAACAGAAACTCTTTACCAAATCAAAATGCATCACAAAAATAATTGATTCAGATAGACGATTTTAATCAGGACCCATCAGCTTGATGGTGCCTGAGGGGGGAGGAGGACTGCATGCTTGGCGCAGCCTTAGAGGTAGACCAGAGTGGTCCATATGTGGACAGAGAGGTAAATGGGAGTCATGTCTCATTCCTCATTGACACTGGTGCTACCCGCACTACTGTAAGAACAGCAGAGGTTCCTAACCTAACCCTTTCTATAGAAAGTATCCAAGTTATAGGAGTTTCAAATAAAAAGTTGTCCATCCCAATTTCTGAAGCAGTTCCTGTTAAAATAGGGTCCTTTGAGGATCAACATTGGTTTGTGGTGTGTGATTCAAGTCCAGTTAATCTACTTGGACGTGACTAATTGTGCAAGCTTAATTGTTCCATCTATTGCTCTCCAAAAGGTATTGAATTTCATACCAGTGATGATGTTGTTTTTAAACTAGCCTGAAAGAGATCTGACATGGGAATGTACCCTCGCTTGATGAGAGATGATTTGCCAATTGAATTGAGAGACACACTGTGTTACCTGAATTCTGGGACTTTATGGGTAAAGATATTGGACTAATCAAAGGTGTTGAACCAACCCGTTTTACTGTCAAACCAAATGCAGAATTTCTGGGATTCCCACAGTACATTTTGACCCCAGATACTATTGCCGGTATAACTCCTCTGATCGCCTCAATGTTTGAGCAAGGGATCCTAAAGGAGATAATGGGAGTCCATGTAACTCTGCCATTATGTGCTTGCAGAAGCGAATGGCAAGTATCGTATTGTGAAGCCATTATAGTCCCTTGTTGCCCTGTGGTACCAAATCCAGCTGTGGTACTGTTTCAGATTCCATGTGAGGCCGAATGGTTTTCGGTCATTGACTTGTGCCAAGCCTTCTTCTCTATCCCTGTGCATGAGGACAGTCAGTTCCTCTTTGCTTTCTGCTTCAGCAATCATGTCTTGGCATGGTGCCGAGTTCCACAACGGTATACGGAAAGCCCCTCAATATTTATTCAGATTCTCAAAAAGAACCTTGAGGCTCTGGTAATGCCAAACCATTAAGTGCTAGTACAGTATATTGATGACCTGCTGGTGGCTTCAAATACTAAGGAAGCTTGTAAGATTGATAGTATTACACTTTTAAATCATATGGCTGGAAATGTACATAAGGTATCCCCAACTAAGATATAATTTTGTCAAACTGAAGTCATGTACTTAGGACACCACGTTGAAAAAGGAGCAGGAAAGTGTCAAAAGAAAGAATCTCTATGATTCTTAATATGAGTCCACCAACTACCCAAGAGGAAGTCTGCATGTTCCTAGGAATGGTGGGCTACTGTCGACAATGGATTCCAAATGTTTCCTTAACAACAAAATCTCTTCAGAGGTTTACACACAAGACATGTCTGATCCGGAACCTTGGGATGACAGCTGTATGACTGCCTTCACTGAGCTGCGAGAATGCCTTTGTAGGGCACTGGCACTAGGAATGCCTGATTATAACAAGTGCTTTATCTTGTTCTATAGTGAAAGGGAAGGCTGCGCTCTTTCAGTACTGACACAAATGCTTGGAAGTAGTCACAGGCCGATCACCTATTTCTCGGCGACTTTTGACCCTGTTGCTGCAGTTTTGCCTGGATGTTTGAAAGCAGCTGCATCTGCATGTGTGAGTCTTGAACAGTGTGCAAGCATAGTCATGGGACATCCACTGACTGTATTCTTTGCCCCATTCAGTGGAACTACTGTTGGCCCCTACTCAGACACAGTATCTGACCAACAGTAGACTTACAAAATAAGAGCAACTACTTTTGGGCACAGAGAATGTAACCCTTAAAAGGTGCACAATTCTGAATCCATCCACTCTGTTGCCACTGGCTGGAAATGAAACTGTAACTGATGAAGTTGAACATGATTGCTTGGATTTGACTGAGTTATGCACAAAGCCCCAGCCTGCTACACGGGATTGACCCATGCCTTAATCCGATCATGTTTTGTTTGTTGATGGTTCCTGTTTGCGAGCCAATGAAGGGAATCTGAAAGTTGCTTATGCTGTTTGCAGGTGTTGTTGAAGCATCATGGTTCCAAGGAGTGTTTTCAGCACAGGTTGCTGATTTGATTGTCTTCACACTGGTTTCAGAACAACTCAGAGAGACAATTTTCACCGATAGTCAGTATGGCTTTGGAGTCGTACATGACTTGAGGCAATTTTGGTCACAGCGTGGGTTCATGACTTCCTCTGGATCGCCTATTTGAAATTGATAAAGTGTGAGGAACCTTTTGAAGTTCCTACAATTGCCTGCCCAAATTGCAGTACCTAAGTGTGTAGCTCATAGGCAAGGCACTGGCTATGTGACAGTTGGCAATAGATACACCAAAGAGATTGCTCAAATATTGTTCATTAAATGCCCTTACCTTTAATGAAGATTTGAAAAACGAGACATCAGATGCCACAAATTGCAACCTGTTGTTAACTTTTATAGACACCTGGAATGAGGTTAAGAGATTACAGGAAGAAGTGACAAAAGCTGAACAGCAAAGTTGGATGAAATCTGGATGCTCCAAGAGTGAAGTCGAAGTTTGAGTTTACACTGATGGCAGACCTGTATTACCTGATAGTTTGTTACCACCTATGGATAGACATTATCATGCTCCTGTGTATGTAGGAAGAGATGCAATGATGCGCCTCTTTCGACAGGTGTGGTTCAATCCCAGATTCAGATTGATAGCTGAGAGTCTGTGCAATTGATGTGAAGTGTGTCAACATCAAAATGCTGGAAGAAAAATACAATTTACAATGAACCATGTAAGGAGATCGGGAGGTGCCTTTAACCGAATGCATATGGATTTAATTGAGATACCCCTTTGCAACAGTTTGAGATATGTTTTGGGTATTGTTTGCATTTTCTCAAAATGGGTGGAATCTTATCCAACATGAAGGATTGACAGTCTCACAGTAGCTAAATTGTCGTTGAGGGAATTGATTCCAAGGTTTGGATTTCTGACTTCTCTTGAGTCAGACCGCGGAACTCATTTTAACAATGAGATCCTGACAATGTTATGTGCAGCATTACAAGTTGAGCAGAAGCGCATTGCAGGTATTGTCCATAGGCTTCTGGACTCACTCGTGGAGCAGATTGATGGCACATTGAAATCCAGATTGGCGGAGGTGTGTGCTTCAGCGTCTTTGAAGTGGCCCAATGCATTGCCTCTTAAGTTTATGAGTCTGAGAAGTACACCAGACAGGAGGACAGGATTGTCGCCCCATGAAGTCAGCATTGGCAGAGTCATGAGACTGCCAGGTGTTCCTGCAAACGCTCTCGTCAATATTGCAGATGACTTAATATTTGAATATGCAAAGGTTTGGCTGATGTGGTACATTCTGTTTCTCACCAGGTCGGAGAGGCTGCACTTGTGACTGGGTAATGATGGAGAAGCAAGTGCGAAAGTCATGCTTGGAACACTGATGGAGGGGGCACTACTAGTTGATCCTAGTCACCAACACTGCTGTGAAGTGTGGAGGTCTTCTGAATTGGTACACGCTGCCCATACTCACAGAGTACATGTCTCCTTGATGATACAACAGCACCTGTTCCCAATGTGCCGATGGTTACAGTGAAACAGAGGGAGCAGGTTAGTCAATCTGTTGGGGACCAGCAAGCAGCTGGAACAGCACTCAATTGGCATGAGGGGGGTCTGGGAGAGTCAACTATAGTCAGTACTGAAGGGTCCCAGCCAGTAAATTTGACTACAAGAGATACAGATCCTAATGAAGGGCTTAGTGCAACAAGAAATTGAGTTGTACCTGGAGACCATTGGCCCAGAAGAGCTGAGATCCTGAGAAACTGTCTGACTGAAGTGCGAGCGCCACAAACCATTCCTCGCAGCTCCAAGCAGTCTGATCAGAGTGACTGTGATGATGAGCAAACAGCTGTAAGGAGATCAAAAAGAGCAAGAGTACCCAGCCAAAAGTACTCATCTCCTGAATGAACTTATCTGGCAGCAAATGAATGGGAACAATAATTCTTTGCCTTTTGCTTTAACAATACGAGTCTACCTGAACATCCTTGAAACAAACTTTGTTGTGGATTTTAATTTCAATCTTGGTATACCACTTGATGGGCTGAGACAATTTCTCCTAGATATACTCATTAATGAAGCTGATCTGCGTGTATCTCCATACTGCACAGAACCATCGAACTGTGCTTTGGTATTTTTGTGCCGAACTTTGTTGAACTGCTCAAACCACTTGCTGCCATTTTTTTTTGTCAAATGGTCTGAATCAGGAAAAGTCATGAAGCCTAATACTGAAGTCACTCTTAGATGCAAATGTGTATATGGAGGAATCTTTTCTGTTATTGCCTTGGTATTAGTTGCATTGCTTATTATTTTAAACTTGCCACATTATGTACCCATAGAAGAGTCTAAGCTTACAACTGCTTTCAAAACTGGCCAAACTCATAGCACTGATTCTATTGCTTTAAATGACAACACTTTACCTCTTGATTTTCCCAAAAAACTGATCATTCACTGAGGGGCCGATTACGATGTTGGGCAGACTTGCGTCCGACCGACACCATCTTGTAAACGGGACCGACCGACCTCCAGTCGGCGGTCTCAACCGCCTGATTAGGATGTGATGAACACTGTTCGGTCGCATTCCGACATTTCCCTATTGGAGCATGTGTTAGGGCCGTAAACCGGCAGTAGTTCATACTCCCATAGGGAAATGGGAGGTGGTGTTAATCCCTGCACCCCGTGGATGGCACCTCAAGGTGCCTTCCACAGGGTGCAGGGATTAACAGGGGGGCACCATAGGTGCCCCTTCGGCCCCCAACCGTAGGCCGTGCACACAAGGGGGCCCTTAACCCCCAAACATGCTTTCCGACAGGGTTTCCATGTCGGAAAGGCCGGCATGGAAACCCTGCCTGAAACCGTGCATCATAATCCCAAGGGCAGAAAAGCCGCCCTTTGGGATTACGGGCCGGCCTCCGACTGGCCGGCGGGCTCCTTGAGTCTGTCGGAAGCCAGCCGGAATGACCAGCCGGTTTCAATTCCGACCAGCTGATTCATAATCAGCTGGTCGTAAATGAAACCGACAATGGTCGGAATTGAAAAATGATTTCCAACCGCTATTGTAATAAGCCCCTATATGTCTACACCAGTTTACTGAATGACTATATTGACGCAATGGATGCTAGTGATGGCCACATATGTATGCAATTACCTTCATCAGTTGCTGAAGGTGTTACCTACCATAGTTTACTGTTAACATATGGAATTTCTTGCAGGCTATAAACTAGTTTGTTTTATGGTTTTGACCATTTTCATTTTCGTTATTCAAATGAAGATCTGATCTTTTCTGAACTTCCTGTACTAAAAAACTTTAATCAACATCCTGAAGCTTCACTAGCTGAGACTATGGGCTACCTATTTAGACCAACTCAATCTTTGGACATGGCTTATGCACATATAAATAACCTAATATGTAAACTAGGGAGAGCTGAAAAGAAATTCATAGATTTAGTAGGAAGTAGACGAGGTAGTGTGACAATTAAAACAACTGCACCTCCTAAACTAACTCTTTGGAATTTACAGAAAGAATAACATAAAATAGTTGAAGGAATGGCTACATTAGCTTTAGACTGGCAACATAAAGGAAAGCTTTGTATATATAGATAAAGGTCAAGTATTAACACAAAATGTGTAGGTTTTAGTGAATGTGAACATACATTTGATGATTATGAGAACTGGGGAAGATATTTAGAAGGAGTCGATCCTATTTTTTCTAGACTGTATTATATTTGTGAAAAGAATGCTTTTTATAAATTGCTGAAAGGATGGTTTGGAAGTTGTAACGTGGGAATTGTCTTTCTAAAAATGTATCATGTGAAACAAATTGAAGGAGAATTAAAAGAGCAGAACAGAAGAATAAAGAGAAGTGTGAGTACAAATGGGAAAGTGTGCAATATTTTTGGAGCTTTAATACCTTCTGTAGGAGTGGAATTAAACTCACATAAAATTAGAAACCTTTCTACTATAGTTGATAAATTAGCCACCAGTACCGCTGGAGGATTTGCTTTTGTAGATATTGAAATGATTTCAATAAGATCTATGGTGATGCAAAATCGACTTGCCCTTGACATCCTTCTTGAGAAGGAGGGCAGAGTCTGACGGTTCAAGGTCCAACAATGTTGCACCTACATACCGGATAAGAGCAGAGATTTACAAAGCTCTATTAAAAACGTTACTGACTAAAACAAAAACTGGAAAGGGTTAACATCTGATGGTGCATGGGAAATGATAGGAAAAGGATTGTCAACTGTTAACAACTGATTGAGTAACTTAGGTAATGTAAGAGTGATTTCTATCCTGAAAGCATTAGTGGCGATCTCTTTGTGCATAATGCTGATGATATTATCTATCAAATTCTGTAGGTATAAAAATAATACACATGGAGTGAAAAGAACAAGCTCTGATCTTGAACTAGAAGACGAGCAATGTAAATTATTTGATGAAATGAAAGTTCTGGCAGAGTCCAGAAGAAAGTGGCTTAAGACAACAAAACTGTAATTTGTGATTATCTGATGTGGGATATAGTATGATGTCTTGATTTGCCACCAGAGGGGGGCTTGATGCAGCATAAAAGCTAATCATTCTTTACAGGACATAAAAAACAATTTTAACAATGACACTCTAATGTGCACTTTGCACAAGTTTAGAAAAATAGCATTTAAACTGAGAAAAGTTGAAGTACCAGCACTGTAAAAGTGTGTTGGATTTATAGAAATAGAAGATTTTTAGAATGAGTTTAACATGTTTATTAACTGATTACCTTATTATTTTAACAAAGTTGTTATGAAAGATTATTGATGGAAAAGCTTTCTATGATGCAAAATAACAAACTATTAATATGAAGCAGTATACCTATGTAAAAAATGAGTCTTATACATGATTGTACAAATATTTATGATGAAACTTAGCATCTCTATTCTCTTCATGGTAATTAAGGCTTCCGGTTTTCTGTTTTTACTGATTTTTACAGATAAATACCTGTCTGTATTTATTTTTAAAAGCGGAAAAATACTGAAAATGGTGCTTCTTTTGAGAGACTCTCCATGCTGTCTTTCATGAATTCCAGACAACAGCTGAGCAGATAGACAGCATGGAGAGTTGAAAAACAGGATGAGATTTCCTTAAATACAGGAATATGCTAACACATATTTGTAGTATAACGCTAATATGTACCTGTGAGTGTAGACTTTTGTTATAAGTGGCTGCTTAATTTGCTAAAACATGACAGGCATCCTTGTATGAGTGCACGTCCTAGAGTTAAATAAACGTGGAAATATACCATTTTACATCTCCATTTATTCTCAAAATACAAAACAAATATGGATAAATACCAATGAGTTGGCCCAAAAATAAATATGGATAAATACAGACGGAAATGTTAAAAAAATAAATACCATAAAACCGGGAGCCCTAATTGTAATGCACTATAGCAAACAAAAAACTGGTGCAAATCAAAATTGTTATATTGTACATGATTGAAACTTTCAGCATAAATGCTTGATATTATTAGAATCTTAGTTTCCTAAAACAATTTTATTGTACTGATTATTAAGAATAGTTTGCATGTATGTACTTTTAAAATTGTGGTAGTAGGCCATATTTGGAGTTGAACATTTCTATGCAATAATCACTGACAAACGTTACAATTACTTCTCCACATGAAATGCTTAATTTATTTCATTATGCTTGAACTCAATAATGGGTTTATTTGACTAAATAAGAAGTGCTGACTTTAAAATGCATTAAATTGCCTTTTTCCTTAGGCTGCATTGTTTCATAGCCTAGGTAATGGACTTGTGTTACGTTTCCTCAAATGTTGCTTTATATGTCCTCTTTATACACAACATTTTTAAATCAATAGACATTTTCCCGTACTTCGTTGTGAGTGAATTGATGGGAACCTGACCCTATGACGTAATACATAGAGAGCAACAAGGTAAATAGGCGCTTTGTCAACTAACTTGTGAGGCCATAATAGACTGTTGTTTCTCTTATCAACATGGGAAAATATGCTGGAATATCAGTTTTGTACATGATGAGCGAAAGAATGGTCACATGATGATCAGACTATCGTATGGTGACAATTGGTGTCACAAATGAACTATTTGGGGGATAAAATGTGACTTTCCAAGGAGGAGAGATAGAATCTCTCTCTCGATTTCCTACCTACCCACCATAGCGTAGGTCTGATCTTATACAATTTTACTCATAATGCTTTCTAATCGCGATAGCACTCCTAATTAGCTACTGCAATGCAAATGTCAGCGGTTACCAGTGTGTGCAAGAAATTAAAATCATCAATATATGAACAAGGGCGAATATTCCTTAATAATGGCAGCAAAAATCTAGTTCTCACAGATATATATAATGTGCAAAATAATACAAAGTGCATTGTGATTTGGCTGGAAGAATTACCACACGGACAGGGCATGAGCCTGCCTGTCCATCCTCTTTGGCGTGGAAACGCCAACAAAAAGTGCACAGTGCGTAAGCAGAACCTTGCTAGATAAAATCTAACTGAGAGTTGGTAGAGAAAGTTAAATAAAATTGTATAGGAGCACGAAACAAGTGGGGCTCACCCATATCACCATATTGCTGATAATTGTGCATATTGCCCCTAGTGCAATACGCTTCTTTAATAATGACCTTGGCTTAGAAGGGATTCTTTCGGGATTTTCAAAAAAGTATCCCAGTCCTATCTCATAATATTTTCCCCTCTGATAATGAAGCCAGGGTATCTTTAAGGCATTATCCGATTTTAAGCAATCTTTGATAATATCCCTTGAAAACATTAGATCATCTGAAAGCCAAATCTTGGCCCATAAATACAGAGGGGCACTGCCTAAACGGTCTTCTATAAACTCTAGACCTAATTCCGTATGACAGAATAAGGTGGGGGCTCTTTTCGGTGTCATCTGTAATTGCTTGATAAATTTGTTCTCTATTACTTGGAGCTGTTGGCTTTTATTGTATCCCCAAACCCTGGCCCCATATGGGGCAATAGAGAGACATTTAGCTCTGTAAAGGGTAATTAATTCCTTCACAGGCTTGTGCCCCAATTATGTGGAATTCTATTATCCTAGGTCTTCTGTATTAAGGAACAAAGAATCCTATGGAAATTAAAAATTAAAGTCTCACTGTTGGGTGGGACCCCTTTTTTCTTGGCCCACTGCTTGATGGTTCTGCACAAAATGTATCATGAAGAACCGAAAGTGGATGTACCTTTTTAGAGAGTTTTGTGCAGGTTCGTTGAATGGCACCAAAGTTATTTAAATACAATTCTCCCACACATACTGTTCTGAAGTTCTGAATGTTGGGAATTGTATGGAGTCCTAGTGCTTGATTGCTGGTTTCAGTGACAGACTTATCAATAACTGCTCACCTCATGTGAGTGGATGGGATTGGAGGAAGAACAAATGCTCAGTAAAGAGGATGTTAATTTGGTGTACCCAGAATTAAAGATATTGAGAGTCCTTTAAGTGCTGGGGGTGTGGAATAAACAGGGATCCCCCTGTAAAAGGAGGAATTACCAGTGGAACCGGTAATTCAGAATTCAATTCCACTGATTATTCCTAATTCTCCCCTGCAGTTTTCCAAGAGAATTTGGCTGCTTCTAGCAGTTATAATCTCCAGGGGAAACACAATAAGTCCATGGTTTATAATTGTCTGTCACCAGCCACATCAGGAATTCCAGGGAACCCATAAAGAAGCCCCCTGTCTTTTTCCTGATTTAAATTAAATGTTCATACTTTTATCCAGAGAATGGGCAAAGTGGGCTAGAGCAAGGTGCCTCCAGTGATGGAATCATCTTCTATGCTTGTGTATATCTCAAGAGTCTATCATCCTGGGACAAGTGACTATTTGGGTTTGGAACAGAAAAAAAGTATGGATGGGATGCATTCATGTGGCACCATTGTGTAGTAACCCACTGCCAGCTCTGATCAGCACCTGGGAATCGGTCAAAATTCAATTTGTGCTCAGAAATGCATGTCTGCATCCCATTTGTAAATTTATCGAGATGAACTATACCAGAGAGTGTGTCTGTGTGTGCAGCTGCAACACATGACTTTCCTACTATTGCTGCTTCTGAACATATTCCTAAAGTTGAAGGGGCAGCAACCTGAATAAAATGACTGGTGTAGTGGTATGAGACACCACTTCCGCCTCTGGGCCATTATTCTGGCTTCACAATTGACAGCAATGCAACTGACCCTACTTTACTTTGCTAGTTTTCTGGAAATGCTAGCCTGCCCACTCATAATTGCATTATAAATTAGGACAGCATTCCCTTAAACCTCAAGGTTTTCTACTTTGCCTTGAAAATGCATGATTTCCCATCCTTGGGGGTGCATCCTTCAGGAAGAGCAATATGAATCCTCTTTTGGTGAGGACAGCAGTGTTTCACTGTTCTTGCATTTTGTGCTGTTGCAAAGGTCTTAAGAATGTCAGTATGTAGAGGCCACACCTAAATGACATGCCAAAATACTCATAACTCTTAATCATAATCTTTCTCATCAAAGACCCCACACCATAGGCGCTGGAAGCAGTGGTGCGGGGGGTGCTGCAGCAACCCCACACTAACCATGCTGGAGATCAGAAGGTGAATGGGCAATACAAATGCCTTTAGATTTTGTTTTAATCTTGTCAAAGAGGTCAAATGTTAGACTCCATCTTCATGGGAAAATGCTGCTCATTCCTTTACCATTGGTATTTACTTTTCTTTCTCTGAGAAAGGAATTTGTAATGTGAACTATGTGACAACCTTGTAGAGTGTGAGAAGAAAGGCTGTTGAATGTTTTTTTTTCTAACACAGCAAAACATGAACTGTACGAATACTTCAAAATATATCAGCAGTTAGGAAAGCACAAATGAAGCACTTTCTTTTGTCATTCTAAAGTGTTATAAAAACAAATATTTTAGTAGGATTAAAACAAATCAAGAAACTTTACTTAGTGATGTTCAAATGAAAAATATGGCCATGTCAATGGAAATACCATGCTTTAGTAATATATTTGCAACAGTGTGCTCCAAAATGCACCACTAATACCTACCACACCCTTACCACTTTCCTGCTGAATGGACGTCTCTCATTTACTGCACATGTTCTTTGTATAAATGGGATGGGAATGGCTAGCTGTTTCAGACAATTAGCAACAGGGCTTTATGGCTTGAAAGTAGGATCCACCATGTTAGAAAGAACTTTCATAAGTAAGATTAAGAGCCTCATTTAGGGGCAAATTGGGTGAAATGCTATCCTGGAATGGTAGGTTGAATATTGCCCTGCCCGGTTATGAGCACACCAGCAGCAAACATTGCAGGTGACCCCTCCATTATTACTACACAGGATTTCCTCCTGTTCAAAGCAGGAGGAATTTGTGTGCAGAAATTTGCACACTGCATGAGAAAATGAGGAGAGTAATTCCAGAGAATACCTGTCAGTACTCGTACTGGAGCCCAAAAACTCAGAAAAGCAGTGCAAGGGAGGAATTACCTGCCAGAATAGGTGATTTCAGCCCAAGTAACTCAGGGCTCCTCACAATTGACCCTTAGAGTTTGACGTGAGCTGAAAATCCTTCAGTGTCCAGAGGAAAACCTAAATACCGAATAGAATCCAGTAACTGAATTTCTCCACAATATTATCCCTATGATGAGGGAAATGTAGGTTATGGATTCTACTCTCTGTTTACAGTTTCTTTCAGGAACTAGAGGATTTTCACTTTGATCTAGATTAAATGGGGCCCTAAAACTGTGTGCAATTCAGATTACCTGTAAATAATCTCTATTTTACTTTAATATCGAGGAAGCATGTGCCATTGTAGGTGGGTCACAGAATGAAAACCCATCTTAAAAAATACAACAGAATTAGGGGAGGGGATCGGATGTGATGCGCCTTTGTTCCCTTTCGCCCTTTCGTGTGCCTTTACTTTTGTTTTTGATTAGTGTTATATTATGTTCTATACACATAACTTGTCATGCAAAACTCAATAAAATGTGTTATAAAAAAATCAAAAAGGAGCAACAAAGGCGAATGTGTTTGAATAAAGCCATAGCGACATTTAAGAACACGCCTGACACAGGTATGCAGTAACACACTGGCACTGAAAATGTTAAATATCACACCTTTGCAACATGTACAGTTTGCGAAATGTAGTTTGGCACCTGTAGAGTAATAAGCAGATTCAAAACGTGTTTATTATTTCCATGGATAATGCTCATTCATCCATAGCAAAAACATGTTGCATTAATTGAATTCAAACTTCATAAGGAATAACCGCTGAACTGTTACTTCTGTCGTTTGGTGAGCATGTCCAAGGTGTTTCACAGAAAAGGACAATTCAAATGGAAAGGGTTCTCTCTGCTATCCATAATTAATTTTACCAATTATTATCAGGCTTCTACAACACGTTCATCGTGAGCTACCAGTAGCTCACAGGATCTGTTGGGAGTTCTGGGAGTCTGGGCTGAGGGTGCAGCAGCAAGATTCATACACTCTCTTTTTAAATAAACAAATGTGCTGATGCTATCTCATAAGATGGTTGGAAATAAATACCTCAGCACACATTGTTTGTACACCTCTCTGACAATGTCCCTGAAAAAGTATGGCTTCAATAACTTCAGAGTCATTGAGAGTGTCACTACATTTAAATTTCTTTCCTCTTTTCTTTCTTTCTTTCTTTCTTTCTTTCTTTCTTTCTTTCTTTCTTTCTTTCTTTCTTTCTTTCTTTCCCTTTCCTTTTCCTTTCCTTTTCTTTCTTTTCTTTTCCTTTCCTTACCTCTCCTCCACCCCCTCCTCTCCTCTCCTCCCTCCTCCCCTCTCCTTCTAGCAATTTAAAATCGGACTTTACCATTAAAGAGGATTTTAAATTATAATTTAAATGAGTGGAAGTAGCATTTCTCTATCTGTTCACAAACTGAAGTTATCACTTATTCAGTGTAATAATGTAACCCAGTGTTAATCTATGGGACAAATAGCCTTATCACAGTGAAAATGACTTGAATAGTTTTTCATTTTCAGAACAAGTAAAACTTATGCAAGTGGCCTAATTTTTATCAGCATGGACCCTGACCTATGACCCTTCAGGGCCTACCTTAAAAGGGACTTATAAGTATTAAAAAGGAAGATCTAGGTCTGGCAACAGGTTAATTTTGCCAAGCCGAAATGGCAATTTACAATTGCACTACAGGCTGCAATTGCAGACCTGAGACGTGTTTTATAGTGCTACTTTAGTGGTTAGCACAATCAGTGCTGTAGCCCACTAGTAACATTTAATCTACAGGCCATAGGAACACGTAGTACCATTTACAAGCACTTAGCCTCTGATTAGCGTGGGTAAAGTGCACAGAGTACTAGTGGCAACAAAAACAAGTCCAGCCAAAATAGGGGGGTGAAGGCAAAGCAAAATCTGGGGGAACACCATGCCAAGGATTTCAGGTCTAACAATGTGCTTTGTATCAATATGTGGCAAACAGGTTTCTGTGATTAGATAACTCTCTGAGATCCATTTATATCCCATCAAATTTGACCGGACTCGGCAAAGAGAACTGTTTTTTACTACACTAGTCGTTCACTTTAAATTAACTATACACCTGTTTGTTTACAAGTGAAATCTTGCAACATGACTTACTCCAGCACACACATGTACAATCATTACTAGGTCTAATATCGGAGGGAAGGTATTTCATATGATCTGTCAACATTACATTAGGGTTCACCAGGATGCAGGAAGTCTGCCTTATTTTACACTGTGATAGTGCTGAACTGTTTAACCCTGCACCATTCAGGCGATACAGATCTTTTGCTTTGAACTCTGCTGGGAACATCCAAGATTGAACACATCCTAAAAATCATTTGTCTTAACACCAGTATCACCCAAAATATATTTTATGGTTCGCACAATGTGAAAGAGGTGATAATCTACTAAATAATTTCAGAATCATTAGCATACCCTTACCTAATCAATTGCATTGCTTATTCCGTATGCACTGTTATATTGCACAAACAACAGATTGTTGTTAAGGTTCTCAGTGTTCCCTTTTTTAACATTTGTTTACATAAAGTGGAACATACACTGTTGATTTCCATATTTATTTTTTTAGTACAGAAAAACATGAAAAATCGGTCTGCTTTAGAGAGATTCTCAGTGACATCAGTCATGACTGCCAGATCAAAAGCTAGGTTGTTTGGCTGGTAGTCGAGTTCATAACAAGATGATATTTGCTACAGAAACTTAAGCAGTTGCAGACGGACACATATGTTAGCACTACACACTTTCTCCATATTTTAATTAAGAACAGCAAGGCAAAAGTGGGAGGAAGCTAGCTGGGGTGATCTAGTGGTGGCTGCTAGGTCCGGTGACAATAGGTCGTTCTGGAAAATGATTGACCATGGGAGCAGATGTTCTAATATGCAGATAGACTGCCATTTGAATCCAGAGGCCTGGGAAACCCATTTTTCTAAACTATACGAGATTTCTCCCATTGAGCTTACTGTGGTCCCCTGCCCCCCTTAGATTTCATCCTCCCAGCTTTACATTTTATGCTTGAGGAAACCGAGGCAGGCATCAATACTATCAAACCGGGCAAGGCTCCAGGGCCAGATAAAATCCCATGTGAATTATTCTATCATTACATGTCAGTTTGGGTGCAGTGCGTTAATTGTTTAAGTAACACTTGTGCTTCGGGTGCTCTGATCCCCAATACAGGGAAAGGCGCAGAAATGATCCTGATCTATAAAAAGGGAAATTGAGGAAGTCCTGGCAATTATAGGCCAATAAGCCTCCTGGATAGCCTCCAGAAAATCTATGCCAGACAGCTGCTAAACACATTGAATGAGTGGATGAGGAAACTGGAATTTTGACCACTTATCAAGCTGTGTTTAGACCCAAGACCAGCACTAGTGACCACGTTCTGAGGCTGCTTGTTATGATTTGGAAGCATACAAAGCTTGAAGAAGGTAACCTTCATCTAGCTTTCATTGACCTTAAGGCAGCCTTCAACATGGTCCTAGGGGACTGCTTTGGGCGTCATTAAAGAATTTAGGGGTCCCCGAAGCCATCCTTGGGCAGTTAATAAGACTCCATCATGATAATTAAGCCCAAGTATGATGGGGTCCCCAGGGGCAAATTACAGATCGTATTCCAATATTCAGAGGGGTGAGGGAAGTGTGCGTACTGGCCCCTCCCCTTTTCTCCCTATTTGTGAATGATGTAGTTGGAGCCCCTGCCATGGAAACATAAATGTCCCTAAATTAGAAGGGGTTAGTGCCCCTGCTCTTTTATTTGCAGATGGCACTATGCTAATCTTCAGATCCCTATGGGTTTGCAGCAATTAATGGACAATTTTTATTTTTATTGCATGGCCAGGGGTCTGGGGATTAATGTCACCAAGACGAAGTTTATGGTTGTCAGACCCCATAGATCATTCAGGAACGTATTTGTCCTGGGAAATGAGATGATCAAGTGTCAAGTGTACCTTTAGATTCGAATATTTAAGGGTCATGTTGGATAGCAGGGCCACGTGGTCTCCCCACATTCAGAAAAGAAGGGCGGTGCTCCAGCACCAAGCTTCAGTTTTCTGTAAAAAAATCAGGGTACCACCTCTAGAGCCCTACTTCCGGCTATTGAGCTATACAAATTAAAGGCCCAATCAGCAGCCTTATATGGCGCTGAAATTTGGGGCCATGCGAACACAGACCCACTCACTTTAAGTTGAAAATAAAGGTATTTGTTCTCTTCTACACTTGACCAAAGGCACCCCATTAATACCCATGTTCCTTGATGTAGTGTTTAAATGGGTAGGAGAAATTGCCTGGTTAAGGCCAGTAGTACACTGGGTAAGGATCTGGACTACGGAGGAACTCAAACCATACAGGTATGCAGTGGACGAACTGTTGTCATCTGACTAAGGCCTTTCCTTTCCAATCATGGCTAGGAAAGCTGGGCCTTGGATCTTTTTGGTCAGACACTAGATCGCTGACTACTATCTCCAAGAAGCAGTTAAAATCTTGCTACTGGGAGTTCATTCAAGCTAGTATCCACCAAACTTCAACCCACTGGAGTCTGGCAAACCAATTCATGCTCATTAAAGATAGGCCCTCATATGAAGCACTCTTAGACATCCCCAACAACAATTGTCTAAAACTTTGTATTTGAAGATCCGTTATGGCACCCTTGAACTGGGACCTTTTACCTCTATGTGGAATTCTGGCAGGTGCTCTAATCTCACCAACTCCTGTCCAATATGTTGTTTGCAAGTAGAAGAAAGTATAAGCCATGTCTTGTTTTTCTTCCCTGCTTATAAAAATTACAGATGTAAATGGATCCGTCCACTTTGTAATCACCTCGGCATTAGGAGACATATTGAGGCCCTAAGAGTGGTAAATTGTGACATGTCTCTCTATACGGTGGCCACCCTTATTAAATATTTATTTGCAGTCGGCATGGCAAGAAAAGAAAAAGGCCTAAGACTTTACACGCCAATGCTATGGGTACTCGAGGAACACAATGTGGCACACTAGATATAGCCGTTTCCTCCCCAAGATTTATTAGGGGAAGAACGAATCGCTTAGCCTATTAAATACATTTGCTAGCCTTAGGTGAAGGTTTTTCCCTATATGTAAGACTCACTTTCATTAGAATTTTAACAAAAACCTAAATATAATGCACTTTATAAATTTACCAGTACTTATTTATCCATTTACTGTCCTATGTTTTGCTTCTTGGAAGCAAGCACAAAATCACATAGGAGAGAAGTTAATACACAGTGTGTTGTTTTTAATGCATTATATTAGATTTTACAGGAAATACACATAGTAGTCAAAGTAATTTTAACTTATAGCCTCTGCAAGTATATTATTACATGTGTTAAAAAGGATATATTACAGCTAGTCTACGATACGAGTTAAGTAATGGTTAGTTGGCTTAAAGGATTGTGTTAATACTTTTGAGCATGTCCAATCAAGAATTGTGCGCTAGTCGCCCTATTAGATCAGTCACTGGGGGAAGGGTGGAGCCTGATAATGAATCAATGCTATCCTTGCACATGTATTTTATTTTGGATGAATCAGATTTTAATGTTTTAACTTAAGCATGACTGTATTTTTAATAAGAAATGTTTTTCTATGTGTATGTTTTATGGAGAGTAAATTTTGAAATAAACATAAAATAACACTCTTTCCACTTCCTCACCCCTTATTTGCCACTTCACAATTCCCTCTCCAGTTGCCTATCTTCCCTGCCATTCCAAATCCTTCCTCACCCTCATTGTCTCTCATAACCTCGGCTCTTACTACACGCTACACCTCTGACTAAACACCACGTAGTAATATAACATGCAGTGCTCAATGTAACTACCTCCCACACATGAAACACCTCTTCAGTAACTACCCCACCTATTTCCTTTTATACACCACTCCTACAGTAACATCATAACTCAATTATCATTTCATAATATAATTTTTGTTCCTAGAACAGCAGCCCACACAACTAAACTTAGCACTACTCACCACTCCATTATTATTTTACTGAAATTATCTTGTCCTTCCATTATAATGCATATGACTGAAACTCCATTGAGTTAAGGGATATCTATCTCTGTTGAGGATTAAGCCAGACAGCTCCGATAAACTTGTATGTAGATGCCAACAAGCTACACTAATATTATTTTCCACTATGTCAATATTTTATGTTGATATACCTCACACAATCTTTTGCAAAGTTGTTGTAGGTTAAACATGATTTATTTTATTGACTCAAAACATCAGTTCGCCTAATTATGTCCTAAAAGTAGGTTCTCTGCATGAGGTACCTGGTTTACCACTTTCAGTTTTATGGAGAGATGTGGCCCCAATCCCTCCTTCATAACTGAGATATCCAAACCAGATACTTATCAAACCTGGGTAATCCTTTACTAATCCAAGTTGCCATTATTTCTTGTTGGATGCAGGTATTATGCAGAATACCTAATTTATTGTGCAACAGACAGATGAGTGTTTGCTTCCTCAGGGCCCAAACATAAGTGCTGACTAATGACTTGAACTGGGTTTGGAGAGAAGGGACAGGAAATCAAGTCCTGGGTTACAAGAATAGTTATGTACCTGGTAATTCATTGCACACTACTTTCGGTGAGGTCACCCTACATTTGGAATAATTCTACTCAAGGCTTTGTTTAAACCTGCCCTTTTTGACACTAGATGGATGGCTGAATTTGTGAGGATAGCTAAACAGGTCACATGATCTAATGATGGCACAGAAAAGGTCTAATATTCATCCCAGAGGCGAGTGGTGACAATAACCTAATAATAGCTGTTTTTTAGTAGGCCAATCTATTCCGTGTTTGGGACTAGTCAACTTTTCTATGCTACTCTTATTTTGGTAGTTCCGTATGAATTTAGTTATGATTGATCTTGCCTGATATATTGCACATTGATCTTAGCCACATGATAATTATTCAACCACGTAATGCAACAATATTTCTTCACTATCCTATTCATGTCTTTATATTCTTCATTCAATTTACCTTCATAGTTGAGATTAATCATTTCTGACCGGTTACTTGAAATCCAGGCACCTAAGTATTTAACCTTTACCTGGAATATTGGATAATGCTCACTGGTGTTGCATTTGATTTGTACAATATTTTTTGATGTATTTATTTATACCCAGAGACATCCTCATAATTGTTGAAAAGTAATAACAGGAAAGCACATGTTACCCCAAGATTCGACCCATAAACCACAATATCATCTGCCTAAACAGCATTTTTAGGTTGCCAGCCATTCAGATCATTATAACCTGGTTGTTGAGCTGGGTTTAATGGGCAGCAAGGCCTAGTGCCATTATTAACAGTTATCGGGATGTCCAATACCATATGTGTTGATAATTAGGGAAAAGTGGGACTTATATATACTGCTCTAACTGACCTAACATGACTTAGAGGGAGGCTGTGGGCAGTGGGAATGCTCCATAAAAACACCCACCACACTCTCTTGAATGACTTCTCTGTGCAATGACGGTAGAGGCTGGTACTAGCTTCTGGGAGATTATAATCTGAAATGCCATTTTATTTATTTGTGTTTGCCTGCTGTGCTCGCAGCAGGCAGGACGACGCTTCTCCGCTCCTAAGGAGTAGTCCAAGGGCGGCTCCTCCGCTATGGTGGAGGAGCGTCGCCCCACTGCTTTTAAGCAGTGCACTGCAAAGTAAAGGAAACATAAAATGATAATAACTTTGAGTTATTATCATTTTATGTTTCCTTTGCCGGTGGGTGGGGCTGCTCTGCTCTCGGACCAGGACAGCGGAGGAGTGGTTTGCCCACTCCTAAGTGCGCAATGACTGTTTGGTCGGCCCTCTCCCCATTCTCCATGCAGGCTGCATTCCACCCTGCGTGGAGAACATGCCCAGGCCCCATTCCCTGGTTGAGTGTTGAACCAGGATGCTCAAAACCGATCGTGATTGGTCAGGAGAGCCTGGCTGTGCTTCCTGTGCCTCAGTCCGATGAGGAGAGCAGGAGCAGAGACGCGGGACCCGGCGCGGAAAGGTAAGTTTTTTTGTTGTTGTTTTTTTTACAATGCGCACTGTTTTCCCCCTCGTCGTGCCCCCCGCGCGCCCGCACCCGCCCCGCCACCCGCGAACCATGCCGGCCGCCACTGTAGGAGTCGCCCCTGCACCACACTCTCTTCCATAACTTCTCGGTGTCAATGAAGGTAGAGGCTGCTGGTAGCTTCAGGGAGACTATAATCTGAAATGCTATTATGAAGTCCACTACTTAATCATGCACATTCTTATTGGTGATAAATCCATGCTCTTCCTCTCCTATCAGCCTCCACCGTATGTGATTTAATCTTAGATAAGATTGCAGAAAAATTGTCATAACCTGCATTTACAATTGAGAACAGCTAGTATAACCCACTTTATAAGTATGCAGATTGTATTTATGTAGTCCATTCCTCCCCCACATGATTCAATCCCATACCTTTACCACATCAATGTCCTCTACTCTGCAAAAAACCTCCCACAGCACTGCACATCACAGAAAGCCTCAACAACACACCACATTCATGACTGTACAAACAACTGCCATACTACCAAGTGGCATCTCCATTACACTATTATTTTACTTGGTGTCATGTTTATTGGTTTGTCCTTTTCCCATTTCTTTTATCTAGTTTTGAATTCCCACAATATCCACATAAATATGACTTTGGTTGTGTAATTTACATCTGGTACCAGTTACAGTTTTCTTTCATGCTCCATAGCTCCATTTTCGTTTTGCTGCATGCACTGGTGGAAGCCAAAATCTTTAATGCTACCAGAAGCTCATATAATTGGCTCCAGCAGCTCGAACACACTAGTAGTGTGAAAAAGGAGTGCCAGTCATCCCGACTGTGCTGTCACTGGCAAGATTATGCATCCACCAAGTCATGACACAGAAATACGACTGTGGGTGTGTAAGGTACATTTTCCTATTGACTGCTGGGTTGTTCACTTGTGTATCTTTATCTATGGCTGCTTTTGAGAGCACACCCGATGTGTAACACACATTATAATTAGGGCTCCCGGTTTCATGGTATTTGTTTTTTTTTACATTTCCGTCTGTATTTATCCATATTTATTTTTTGATAATTTTATCTGTATTTATCCATATTTATTTTGGGTTTTATGGAAAAATGAAGTGGAAATTAGTATATTCCCCATTTATTTAACCAATAAATATGCACTCGTAATTGAATGCCCCCGAAGTTTCAATTCTGTGAACACCCACAGAAGATAAATCAATGCACTTATATGAAAATATGCACATTTCAGTATCAACCTTGAGCATTTCTCCTGCTGGTAAAGCCTCATTACCAAAATTCCTTTCTTTTTTAACCCTCTTACCTATCAATCCACACAGCTATTGGCCTGGCAGGCCTTGCAGACAGTATTTAGAATTACTGAAAAAGCAACCTATTTCCCGTTTTTATCCACATTCAAAAATAAATACAGACAAGAAAATAAATGTTTTCTGTCTGTATTTATCTGTAAAAATCAGTAAAAACGGAAAACAGAGAGCCCTAATTAAAATGTGTTTACTTCCGCAACAGAATAAGATACTTCACATATAATGATAAAGCTTGCAAGATGTATTCGCTGTCCCCTTTCAGCAATGAATAAAACATTCAGTTAGGAAATTCCTCAAAGAAATCAACAATAGTAATTTAATTTTTAACAGCATTAAATGTAAGGTTAAACAGCTTTGGATGGAAATCTATGTAGATAATGCACTGTATAACTAAGTAAATGTCTTCCATTCATCTATCTCTCTACTAAGCCAAGTTTTCTGAAGACAATCTCTCTATATTTCCAGTCTCACAAAGGAAGCTAGATCTCCTCACACACTACTGTTCCTGGAAATCAGCTTTGTGAATGCCTTTGTCAGGTGACTAAATTGCTAAGAGTGAGAGTAACTGACTGCTTCTGCATGGTGCCAAAGACCAAGGTACATTTCTCAAGGGACGATTTTGGTTCGGTAAATGGGTAAATTGTAGTCCAAACCTAAAAAACGGATTACTTCAAAACGCACGATTCACACAGCACTGAATTATAATCAAAGAAATATTTCCACGATGGAAACACTAAACATCCGCACTACTTCTCCAAAATATATCTTTAACACTCTCAAGGAATAATCACTCTCACCCAGTAAACACATCCAACTCTGAGCCTGAAGAGTGCTCAATGTTCAAAAATATGTCTGGAAAAAACAAAATATTCAACATGACCTCACTAATACAATTAACTTTATTAAAATGTATAACCAAAATCAACCAAAACTAGAATATACATTGCCCAAATAATAAACTGTTTAAAGTCACAAACAACATTTTTAAATGTGATCAAATCATATTACCCATGAAATCCCTCCTATCTAAGGGTAAATACGGTCTTCACTGATACTTGTAATTCTAGTCACTAAACTAATCAATACACCTTTTTTTCAACCACGTATCCAGGTAAAGGAAATGTGGTCCTGGGTTTCTATCCTTGTTAAAAAAAAAATCCAAAATTAGACTTTAAAAAATCAGCATTCTACTGCCAGTATCCATTTCGAGCAGGCTACTCTAAATATCACCTGCTGGGAGAACTAAATCACCTCAGAATCTGTCAATCGGACATTCACTGAGGAAGAGAAACTGAAACCGCCTTCCTCTATGCAAAAGGAGATCTTCTTTAGCTATCAAATAAGGGACAATTTGTTGCGCCATGATGCTAGACACTGTTTAATATCTCAGGCCATATTTATGACCCGATTTGCATCGCGTTTGCGCCACGCAACGTGATACATGCGCGACGCAAACCTTAAGTGAGATTTATGAAGTCACGTTGAAATATGCCGTATTGACTCAAATACGGCGCATTCCTGCCCTTTCCCTGTCACACAGTGCAGCACAGCAAGGTGATCTGCTGCGCTGCGTGACAAGTTCGTAAATCTACCCCTTCATTTTCTAAAACTAGAGTCAGTTATTCTTTGATCAGATTGAATGACAGAATAGGGCATATATTTCTTTGCTAGTTGCACTTCCCAACTTTGGCATGCAAACATGGTTATGGTTACAGAATAATTAGTTACAACTTGTAACCTGTGCAGTCTCAGAGGTCAATGACTCTCCATATTGGCTTTACTCATGTACAAATACCACATAAGTACACACTTTAACATTTATACAAAGTGGATCTATTATCTCTAGCTACCCCTGACATCGACGTTTCATAAAACAATACTAGGCAATTTTCTAAAAACTTTACATAAATCCTTTTACCCATACTATTATTTGTTTTATTTTAATATAATAATTGGATCAACATTTATTAATTTAAACAGGAGTGAAAGTGAAATTGTATTATTAGGCATTGAAAATAATGGAGTCACACAGTCATTTTTTGCAGGTTATATTAATGTGCTTCAACTCAAGTACTATTTAATTGAGGTTATCAACATGTATTAACAATTCGGGGAGACACTCCTGTTAACTCATTTAAACTCCAGACTTACTGAGGTTGAAGCCATGTTGAAAGTGAAATATTTTGAAATTGTATTCACCCAAAAAAAAAAAAAATATATATATATATATATATATATATATCAAGTCAAGTCAAGTCAAGTCAAAAGGCAACGTTTATTTAGACCATAGGTCTTTAAACAGCGTAAAATCATATAAAAACATTTCCATAAAATAGTTTAAAAATCATTAAAATACCATCAATGTTTCCAATCAGTCGATGCCTTATTTTTCATAAAAGCGCCTCAGTATCGCATACATTTAAATTCCATCAAAAGTTATCCATAGTATAAATATGTCAGTACAATACTAAAAACAAAATCAATTATAAAATGCTTCCTGCCTATAAATAAAACCCCCTAATTAATATCCATACTTTAGCTTTACTAAAGGGCACGTTCAGTTCATAACTTAATTTACAGTATCATTTTCCATAAAACAACTTTTCACCGCCTTCATATATCTACCAATAGCAATAGCAATATCCAGATTAGGCATACCAGTAAGCAGCTCTATAGCTTGGGCCCGTGATTGGATACCATACTTTAAAAACATAGGCCGCAGCCAAAGTTTCCGCTGGGCTAAGACAGTTCTACAATCAATCAATATATGCGGGATATCACATTTATTCCCAAGCATACATCTGCAATTGCCATCGGGCTGCGTCGTTGCTAATCATATTTTATCATTTGTTCTCCATGGGTTAATTCCAATCCTTATTCTTAGGATTTCACACCTGAGCCAGTAATTAGGAAGCGTATCAAGGTACGGGTATCAGGCATCATTCTGCCAAGTCATACTCATAAATTGTACTGATTTTTTCTTGCTCAAATACTCGGCATCAACCCTCCTAGCTGCTACCTGCCCTTGGGTCCTTAGTATGCTTTTATTTGTTTCTACCTGGAGTGAGTGTGGGCAGATTCTCACACTCAAATTCTCACACACCTTGTACAATTGCTTTCTTGACTCTCTGGCCCATTTTAGGCTACTAAGCTGAGTTTCATTTCTACACCATTGTGAAACCTTTTGTACATCCCCTGGGTCCTGACGTTTCCAGAATCTTAACAGTGCCATTTGAGCTTGTATGCCCCATGATGTTACACCTAACTCAGCTCTAATGGCTTGGATCATTGCTGATCCTGGTAGCGACAGTAACATTTTTAGGCACTTCCCATCTTCAAGTTCCCACCCATGTTTACCACTTAAGTAAAGCACTTCTGCACCGTACAATACTTGGGGGGGTATCATCGCACTATATGCCTTTATTAGTGGTCTGTGGGACATCTCCCCATAGTCCCGGTTAAATTTTTTCAGGCCATATACCGATGTAAGGGCCTTAGCTTTCTGGGCTTCTATGTGTGTATGCCACTTTAAAGAGCTGTCGAACCAGACCCCTAGGTACTTGTATTCCGTAAGTGTTTCAAGCTTCAGTGTCCCTAGAAACCATCTGCTCCTAGGGGCTCTTTTCCCAAAGCATAACATTTTAGTTTTATCTAGGTTTACTGTTAAATGCTTTGAGACACAATAACCCTTAAAAGCGTTAAGCTTTCTTTGAAGCCCTATCGCGGTCTGGTCGAAAATCACAAGGTCATCTGCGTACAGTAAGCACGATAGGTGTCTGCCATTCATTTTTGGACTGGCACTTCTCTCCACCTCTAGAGCTGCGGGTAGATCTGCTAAGTATATGGCAAATAGTAAGGGTGCCAACACACAGCCTTGTCTCAGTCCATTTTCAACAGCTATCTTTAGTGTCAAAGACCCGGCCGTGTCCTTAATTACCTGCGCCCAATTCCCTCTATGCAGCTCTTGAATAATGCACAGCAGGGCTTTGGGGATGTTATATTTTCCCAGGGTTTCCCATAAACATTGCCGGTCCACTAGGTCGAAGGCGGCCCGGAAGTCCACAAAGCAGCAGAAAAGCTTCCCTACTTGCTCAATTGACTTCCGTGCCACAGCCCATAGAGCGAAGCAGTGGTCAATTGTGGAGTGTCCCTCCTTAAAGCCGCCCTGTTCTACTGGCACAATCGACTCTTGCTCCACCCAATCTTTTAATCTGGCTAGTAGTATTTTAGAAAAGACTTTCTCCCCTATGTCCAGCAGGTTTATCAGTCTATAGTTTTTTGGGGAATTCATGTCTCCCTTCTTATGCACTGGTCTGATTATGGATCCCTTCCAATTTTTGGGGATTTTTTCCGGAGTCCAAAATGGTCATGAACATACATGATAGGAATTCAGCCCACCACTGCATCTGAGTCTTTATTATAATAGCAGGCAGGTTGTCAGGTCCTGCTGCCCTGGTTAGCTGTAGCTCCTTTATCATGTTTTTCACCTTCACTACTGTGAATTCTAACTTTAAATCTTCCACTTGTCCCCCCCAGTGCTGCGGTTCTCCTTTCTCTGATGAACTGCCTGTCCCATACAATTCCTTCAGATATTTTTCCCAAGCCGATTCCTTGACCACACAATTCATAGCTCCGACCGGTTGTCCGGATGCTGCCTGTATTAGCTTCCAGAACATCTGTACATTTTTTGCTTCAATGGCTTCCAACAGGTTTTTCCAGCATTTTTCTTTGTAAGACCTTTTCAGGCTTCTAACTAGCTTTTTATATTCATTTCTTAACTTTCTAAGGTTAATAAACCTTGCCAAGTTGTATTTGACTTGGAGAAATTGAACTTCTCTCCGTATCTCCCTTTTCTTTTTAATACATTCCTCTGTATACCACTTGGCCTGTCTAACTGGGGTTTTTAGTTGGGTCTTAGCTCCTATCTTCTTATTTTTTAGTTTAACTCTAAGGCACTGCAGTACCTGAACAATTTTTTCCTCAAACCATTCCAGGTTTTGCCCTCTAGTATTTCCCAGATCTATCCCCTGTTGTAGGGTTGTCAGTTTTACAATATATTCTTCGGATAGTCTCGTTGTGGCCATCCTAGGGTACTCTACTTCTTGGGGGAATACTATATCTCGTGCCCTTGGAAGCTCATTTGCAATCTCAATCTGCAGATAATTGTGGTCACTTCCTTCCCTACGACATACGTGGAACCCCTTAATAAGTTCAAAATTCCAAGCATATGTAAAAGCATAGTCTATTGGGCAGACCTGTGAACCTATTTTAAAAGTTTTCTTTGCAGGGCGATCTGTATCCATCCTGCCATTTAGGCAGAATAGACCTTTTGATCCTAGATACTTCCCTAGATTTGTGTCTTGTCTTATAGGGGTACTATCTAAAAATGAGGCCATCATTATGTTATAGGCATTCAATACTTCCTTAAACCAAGGATCTAACTTACTCGGGTTCAATTTATGATTGAAATCTCCCAGTATTAAGAACATATCCTTATTATATTTCTCACATAACAGGTCGATATCTTCTTTGAAAAACCCCATCTCTATTCCATATTCCACTTGACTCTCCCATTGCATATAAACATTTATGATAACCAAATGTTCACATTCTCTGACTGACGTAGTCATGGTTATTCTGCAAGCAAGCAACCATTTACATTTAACTTTTTGAGGGTTAACATCCTTTACAATTTTGGTTGACAATGGAGTCATATATATCAAAACATAAGTATCATCATCATTTGTATGTTTTCTACGAAAATCAAGAACATTGGTGTTCTGAAACGAATAGTATTGTAGAGTAAGCACTCGAATATTGGCTAAATGAAGCAGGTACGATGGCTCTCTAAGTTGAACACTCGCAGTTGAAAATAGACAAATACAGACTCAGCCTTCCATTTTGCCAGGGTTGGTAAACTGAGAGCAATTAAGCTGGATAATAGTGATATCTACTATTTACAATTCTTTTGAAAGTATGTGATATGAAACTGTATACAAAACAAGTTGTCATTATTAAAATAATATTTCATGTTCAAATAGATTTTGTAGGTATTCTAGGTGAGGGGCATTTCCACATGGTTTCACTACTGACCTATTTATCCTGTTAAGACATGCTAGAATGCCCTTAAATAACGTTGTACCTCATTCATATAGGGGAAATGCCAATAAGTATGTAAACCTAACAAAAAATAAAAATCTCAATTTATGTTTGGAACTAAAAATTAACAATCCCAGAGAACATCACATTCTGCATGTACTCATTAAAAAATTATAGGCTTTCCTAGAGGAAAAAAGAGACTGCAATTTTACAGTTTTAAGGAACAACGTTTTAATTAATTTAAACAGTTGTTATGTAACCGTGCAACACTGTAAAAAAGAATAACAAAGCTGCTAATTTAGGGCCAAGGGCAAGTATAAAAATGTATGCTGACTCACTCAATATAGGATAATATTGAAAACTGCATATACATTCAAGTCAAGTCACATAACTTTATGTCGCCAGTCAAAAACTGGCATAAAAAGTATTCTAGACAAACAAATTTATCAATAATTTCCACACAATAAAACATAAAATCAAGTTTAAAAAGACAATTTAACAATCTAGAGATAAAAAAATTACAAAATAGTAGTCCTTGATTCGTTAAAATGACTCCTAGTTTATGTACAAAGACCCCTTTGGTTGTAGATAAGAAATCACATTTAAGCAGTTAATCTCCTCTTTTTTAAAACACATAAATAAAACGAAGCCAAGCAAAAACACGTAAAAGGATCCGGTAATGTCTTGAGGTAACAGAGGGCTGGGCGACATTGTCTAAAATTCAGGTTACGCATAAGAGGGAGAATATATCTCTTTCTTTCATAAATATAGGGGCATATTAGCAAGACCTGCGATAAAATCATCGCCGTTTTAGCGGCAGGAAACTGCCGCTAAAACGGCGATAATGGGCTTGCTAATATGCATTATAGAATTCCAATAGAAGCCCAGGTTAGATGTGCAGGACATCTAACCTGGGCTTCTATTGGAATTCTATAACGCATATTAGCAAGCCCATTATCGCCGTTTTAGCGGCAGTTTCCTGCCGCTAAAAAGGCGATAATTTTATCGCCGGTCTTGCTAATATGCCCCATAATATTTACAAAAAAATATAAAATGCACGTCATTCTGCCTAGACTGAATGTCACAGGGACAAAGTGGGAGTGCATCAATCACATATATTTTCGATGGATGATCTAACATTAAAGGGATTTAATTGAATCGAAATCTTAGTAAAATATATCTATGTTGTAAATTAGTAACAAACGACATTCACTATCATACTGAACACAATTAACAAGGTCAAGTATAATGCTAAAATACACACATGCATCGTGTAGGATAGCTGAACTGGTTTTAAGCACATTGCAAATCAAGAATAAATAGGCATAGCAAATGTGCCGCACAGACACCAAGACATCATAATAGTGACCAGATTCTGCCACACAAAAATGAAGTGTTCACATATCACTGCACACTAATACAATTCTCATTAACCAACAATCAATACGTCTAAATGGTAATGTGCACAAACGTATCATTTGCACACAGTTGCACAGTAAAGTGACATCTAGATCACCAGTTACAGATATCAGCTTAATACAGCAGATATGTACAGATTCCAATGTACACAAAGTATCACCAGCAGAAAACAAACAGAATTAAAGAAGCCATCAAGTGAATGATGTCTTAATACACCACAAAACCCTGGCTGACATCATCAAACAAAGCAACTTTTTAGAATGCCCGTTGTTGGCGAATGTTAGGAATGCAAGACTGGGTAAAGAGAAATGTGTTTTTTCTCTGCACTGGATAGGCCTCTTAAGTTTGCACATGTCAATACAATACAAACTTGTAGATAACATTTCAAACACATACAAATTCCATAAAAAAGTTCAATCTCATGACAGCAAAAGCATTCAGGCCAAATGAACAAACCAATATCTCCTCGTCCTTCCTTGTCTCACTACTTATAATGTGAGCCTCCACATGTGTGCAAGGACTGGTATGAGGAAGACTAGATACTGGATGACAAAACATTTTAACTGGCGCTATTTCTTGTCCCTGGTAGTAAGTTTAGGCAGTTCTTGGTGCAAATACCTTTTACCATTACTTTGTGTATGTGGTTGTGTTATATTCTGTTGTTTCCTTTAAATATGTAAAAAAATGCTGCTTCATTTCCAAACCAAAGGTAGCACATGCTGGTAAAGCTCCTGCGACAAGCAACTATTTACCACTTTCCAAAGCAGTAAAATTATGCTGCTCCAATTCTTCAACTATTTAAAACAACAGCTAGTGCAAAACTGTGGTAGAGAACTATGTCATAATTTAGCATTCCCACTGCTCCCTTTATTTGATACATCCTAGGTCTTCCACTGAAGAAGATTACCAGTAAATAATTTTGAAAGATCTGGCTTCTCTATTAGGACATTAGCCCCTGGTGGTCCACGAACTTTCCATTCTGTTCTTGGTCACGTTTCTCTCTTGTTTCTGTTGCAGGCCTCTTTGACTCACTATATTTTTTTGTCATTACTATTTCTATTTAAGGATTGTCCAATAAATGCGTTATGTGATCTGAGAAAAAAATATTTTCTGTCACAATATTTTTGTGAGCCTTTCTTCTTTAAAACTCGCATACTAGCATCAAGTTCTTTCAATACGTTTCCTTTGATGAATGTCAGGCTCTGTACTTTATTCATTTTTTTTCAATAATCCAAAATCGTTATCAGGCCTCTCTATCTTAATTGTCCCAGTGTAGACAGCTTCTGCCTCAAGCCACATAAAATATTTTTGAACAATAATGGTAACTTAATTGTGGACCTTGATTTAATTGTCTTTATCCTTCTGGAGGTCTGACCCCCCAAACCAGACATAGTAAAACTGAGCAGGCCGCACAAAGGATGCATAACCAATACAGAAAAACAATATTAAAATAACACCGTGTAGACAATTAGAGCAGTATCAACTTCCGAACAAACATTTTTTTATGTGTGATTTGTAAGGGATTACATGCCACTGGGAACAGTTTCAAAGTGCCATGAACATAAAGGATGGGGCAGAAAGTCAATTACCACATCCAAGTGATAATACGGATTCAGTTTATTTCTTTGTTATTGAATATTTAGTTCTAAAACTATATTTAATAATGTTTCACCCAATATCTCATGAAATCATTTTTGCTGGCTAATACAATTTTTTGCTGTAAAATATACATAATAAACAATTTACTTTTTTAACAATTTCAACCTTTCAAAGAAAACGTTACTTTCAATGTATTTTCTCCCACACAAGAGTCTCAGAAAATTGAACAATACTGCAATTCTACATTCTTCCAGATTTTGCATTATGATATCTGTTTTATAACATCTGAAGTTTCCTTCATGCAATAAAGAAAATGAGATTATGTATGTTGTTGTATGCTAAAAATGTGGGCATTCACACCTTACATGCTTAAAACAAGCCTACAGTTATGTTCCAGAACACATCTTTGCATTTACCCACTTTCCCTTTGGCTGAAGAGTCTATTATATTATAGTGCAGCATCTATACATTCTTCAAAAGCCTATCAGTTGTCCCGAAATGAAAGAGACATTCTACATTTTCTCTTGAAGATTTATACCTATGTTTGGAGTAAATTTGCTACTTTTTGAATCATAATTTACCCTCAGTAGTACGTCTGGCAACATTCAACAATTGTAGATTTGCAGGCATATTCATAATCCTTTGCATGTGCACTTGATATTTTTTGTTATTTTTTTGCCATGGAGAACTTATTCTTCCTCACTGAGAAATCCCTCCCCCACACCCTGAGAAAGGCTGATAGCATTTTCTCTCCATTCACAGTCTGGGAAATGTCCTTATGCCTTTGACAGAATCAAATGTCAGACCGTATCGCGGGTGGGAATGGGCTGAATACGCACAAACTTTGGAGTTTGCAGGAGTACCCTAACTATCCATGGCATCCCTATCCTCTAATGCTTACTACTTGTCTGTGGAGACCGACTTATTCCCATTTAAAAAAAAAAAACAATGCACTAAGCGTTGTAAGTTACAGTGTGCATGAATGCATAGTAAGAGCATGTTTTGCAAATTTCAGACTTAAATTGTAAAGTGTCTCATTTGTCCACTTCAGTTTAACTTAGGTGGCAAATGGCTTTGTGAATTGGGCTGACATGTAGACTGAAACATTCTTGAAAGTCGCAAGTACCTGTGATAGTTTCAAGAGCTGTATCGGGAAATGTTTAAAACTCTTTTATTGACCACTTGCTTGCTTCAGGTCACTTATAGGCAATAGGAGTTATGCACGACAAAGAAACATTTGGGCCATCCATAGCCTGAGCTCCTCACCCTTTGGATATAGACAATAGGCCACATTTCATGAACTGCATTTGTTACCTCGTCACTGCGCTGAAGAGGTTAGCCAAAGGAAAGGGGAGAACCATAATTAAAAAAATACTTCACACAAAGAACAAATTATAGAATGACTGCGTTTGAGACTCAACACTCACCAGGAGTGACTGCTTGATATGCTCAGAACTCATAAATAGTCCTCCATTGTGAACCTACCTTTATTTCAACAGAAAAAATAAACCAATTAACTTGTAAGATTAAGTTCAAAATGTGTTTGTTCAACAGCTGCGTTAGTGCTGGTGACTGATGGCATCTTCAAAGCAAACAGTGTTTTCTGATCACTCCCCATCTCCTGAGCAGCCAAAGCCCTCATTCATGCCATGCACAGTGATGTCATTTATGATGTCATTTCAGATCTCATCAGTGATGTTATCAATGATATCAGAGAACCTGTCATGAGTGACATAATATGTGAGGTCATAAGCAGTGCATGGGGCAAGCTATAGTTACGTCAGTTAACTATAATTGGTGAATTTCAGTGTTTTTTTGCATTTTCACCTTAACGTAACAGCATTTTATCCTTTGGTTTCTTCAGTGAAGTACTAGAGCTTTTTTAATGTGTAGTAAGATTTTATTACCATACCTAAGGATCCCAACCCCTGCAGTGCACAGTCTTCAGCAGTGTGCGGCAGTGGTTTGAGCGCAGGTCCTTTATTTTTATTTTTATTTTTTTATTTTAAAGGTTTTATATAGCGCTGGCTGGACCCAAGGGTATCAGAGCGCTTTACAAGGGTCGCATGAGTAGATATGGAAATAATAAAATACAATGAGGTAGCATTCAAATCCAATTAAAACAATAGATGTCAACTCAATTTAAAGAACAGAATTACAGCAAATTGAGATGATCAGCAGCAAGTCAAGAGAAGAGAGGTAGTCGTGGAGCAAGGGGGATAGAGAAAGCGGGGGAAGGATGTAAGAGTGTAGAGAGGCTGTGAGGGGGTAGGAAATACCAAGTACATCAAGCAGGGCCTAAGAGAGGAATTAGAGAGATAGAGGGCGAAGAAAAGTGAGAGGTGGAAAGGGGCTGGAGAAAGGGTATCGGGAGGTCAGAAGGGGGGAATCCTAAAACAGTAGGGGGCCGGGATGGAGTATGTGCCCAGGGAAGGGGTTAAGGGCCCCAGAATTTTTCGAGAAGGTGAAGTTTGAGGTCTTTTTTGAAGCTGAAGTAGGAGGGGTTGCAACGAACTTCTTTAGGGAGTGCGTTCCAGATGGTAGGCGCATTTCCAGAGAAGGAGCGTGATTGAGTAGATTTCTTGTTTAACAGAGGAGGGACAAGAACGAGTGAGTTTGAGCTCCTCAGTGTTCGAGAGCAGCCCGCTTTGAACAGTTTGTCTGCGAGGTACAGAGGGGTGTGTTGATGCAGGGCTTTGTGTGTAATGCAGGCGGTCTTGTAGGTAGATCTGCCTTCAATAGGGAGCCAGTTGAGGGCTTTAAGGGTAGGGGAGATATGATCGAACCATTTGAGGTCGGTAATGAGCCTAGCAGCAAGGTTAAGAACAGATTTGATTGGGGCTAGGTGGACTTTAGGTGTTCCAGAGAGAATGGCGTTACCATTTTCGATTTTGGACAGGACCAGTGATTGGACAGCTGATCTAAAGTCATCAGCCGGGATGAAGGGTTTTAATTTCTTGAGGTGAAAGAGAGTGAAGAGAGCACTTTTGGCCGAGTTTTTTATGTGGGAGTTGAGAGAGAGGTTCTGGTCAATGTTAATTCCGAGGGATTTAACTGAGTTGGATAAGGTGAGAGAGCAGTTGAGCGCTGTAAGGTCAGAAATCCAGGTTTGGATAGGGAGCGAGCTGTTTTTAGGGGAGAAAAGAATGATTTCAGTTTTTAGGGTTGAGTTTGAGGTGGTTATAGTGGAACCAGGATTGGATCTTAGTCAAGGTGTCATTGAGGTGTAGCATGTCAGCGTGGGATTGAATCTTATGATAAAGTTGAGTGTCATCAGCGTAGAGGTGATACTTGATTCCCGCATGCTTAAGAATAAGGGTGAGGGGTTCCATAAGAGGTTGAAAAGAGAGGGAGAGAGAATAGAGCCCTGTGGGACACCCAGTGAGACAGGCATAGGTTTAGAAAGGCAGTCGTGAATTTTGATTTGCTGGGTTCTGTGTTGAAAGAAGGAGGAGAACCATTTAAGCACTGATCCGTTGAGGCCAAAACGATCTTTAAGAGTGTTGAGTAACATAGAGTGATTCACAGTATCAAAAGCTGAAGAGAGATCAAGGAGAATGAGAAGGGAGGACTCGCCCTTGTCTAGGGAGTGATGAATGTCGTCAATTATATTGAGCATGGTCGTTTCTGTACTACAGCCCTTTCTGAAACCTGATTGAAAAGAGTCCAACAGATTGAATGTGTCGATGTGTGAGTCTAGTTGGCGCAGGGCACATTTTTCAAGGGCTTTAGAGAGAAGAGGAAGGTTAGAGATTGGCCGAAGATCCAGGTCCTTGCCTGCAGTCAGGCCCTGTGCACAACCCCCCTGCCATGCATAGCCTTTGGTTGTGGGCATAGTGATGTTGGGCAGTAAACACCCCATGGGGGACTAACTTCTGCCATGCATGAAATTCAACTGTGCCCACAAAAGGTCAGACGCCGGGCTTGGTGCCCAATACCCCCGCAGGCCACCAAGCCTCATTGCTGGCCAATCCCCATGGTCACACAACACCAACAGACATCCACTCACCTTTTTTTGTCTTTTTTTTGGTCCTACTGTAATCTTGCATTAATCTTGCAGTAAATTAGCAGTATTTCCTTGAATTTTCGCATTAGGGGCTGAATTGAGTACTGCAAGAGTACCACAAGTCCTCGGCGATGTGCAAAAAGTTTTTTCGCACTTGGAATTCGGAGAGGTCCCTCTAGGACCCCACTCCCACAAGGGCAAGGGGATCAGGGTACCCCAACCCCTTATATTTTTATTTTTGTTAAATTTTCAGAACACGGGGACCGAGTCCCAAAGTCCTAAAAATAGAGGCCACAACATATCTCTTCATGTTGCGCCAGACAAATCCAGGTTCAGTCTCACGGGCTGATCCCAGTCCAACAGAACCAGCCAGTCAATGAATTTGTCATTGTTTCCCTCGGTACTCTCTCTGTAGTGCTGCATCGCTAGATATCTATAAATTTGAAGATTAATTTCTCTCATAAGGCTGAACAGATTTTCACAAAATCACAAAAAGCATGCTTTCTGGGTAAAGATCTAGCTTTCTGCTAAATTTGGTATGATTCTGTTCAGGCTGTAGAGTTGTCTAAATTCCTATTGGGAATCACATGGGGAAAACATGATTGGGACCCCCATTTTTCTTGATGTTTTGAGACCTCCATTTTTCAGAGCCTCCACTTGATGGAGCACCCCAAAACTTCCAAGGAAGGAGCTGAAGTGGATATACCTTTTTTTGGTAAAGTTTTGTGAGGATTTGTCAAAAGGCACTAAATGAAACTCCTTCCTAATTATAAGTACACATATATATTTATATGCAAAAAAGGAAGCAGGGAACTCTGGGTAGTTCCTGAGTTTAAGTGGAGAGCAGCTCCTTCATATCCGGCACCCTACAACACCACCATCACTCTGAATCTGCTCACCTCAAGAGTCTATTTCTCTAGCTGACTTTTCAAGCATAGGATTAGCACAGTGCCATCCATGCCAAGATAGAGAGTGACAAAGCTTTTTCACCATTTTTACAGCAAAGACTTTAAGCATAGGGTTAGCAAGTGCCCTCCACGCCGAGCTGAAAAATTACAAAACCTTTTACCACTCCAGGCACAGTATTACAGCTTTGGACTGGTAAAATGCCATCAAAGCTTACCTGGAATTATAGATAGTTACTGCGCACCTACTATGTTGCAACTGTCTAAGGGTGAATGTTGTTGACGGTGAGGTGGGAGACACAAGAAGTTGAGAAGGAGGCATGCAGAGGTTAACAATGGTGCATGGAAGACCATAGAAAGAGCTTGTGAGGCCAAGGAGAAGACATGATTGGATGATGATGATGAAGATACATGGTGGGCTAATGGAGGCGTGGCTAGGGCCTACAGAGTCGCACAGGAATGCTGATGGGGGAGGGTAGGAAATTGGGGTATTAGTTGTGTGGCCTGGACTAGTAATAGATCCACAATTTCCCCTTACTGGGAACCAAGCACCCCATTGTAGAGCTTGATTCTTTCAGGGTAGCGAAGATGGCAGTCCAAGGCCTACTCGGGGGAGGTGGTGTGGGCTCGTAATCACCATTTGGTGGCACGCAATAATAACACTTAATAGATGATTGTCCAGTCAGTGCTTTTTCTTGAGGAAAAAGATAGGTACATTTATTACACACACAATACTTAATACTACACAGTAATTTAAAAGATATGTACATTGGCAGAGGGAAAATACCATAGATGGCATTGCATAATCAAACTTTGACCCCCTAAGTGATCATACATGCATACTAAGTCTACTGGCTCAATCAAAGGTTCAAGAGTAGCAAGCCACATGTTAAAGACATCATTTTGTAGATAAATGAAATCATCAATATTAATAATAATCATGGGTAAATGCACTCATTAATGTTAATAAAGCATATTCAATTTGATCAGTAATCACTGTCGGCATTATTATATTAATAAAGCATTTAAAATGAGTAAATTGTGTGTCTGTGAGTTTTTTTTCTAAACATTCCAACCATGAAAATGTAAATATAAACTCAGCCCTTAGAGAGTATCACATTTTGAATACAGCACATGCAACTATAGACTTAGCCTCTAGAGATAGCTGTACACCATGTACCTTTTCAAACATTTTCAGGATACAGTAGACACAACCCTAGTATAAGGCCCTAGTTACACTCCCAGCTGTAAAGCAAAAGCTCCCGCATGGGGAGTACTTTGAAACATGAAGGAAAATCTTAGTATTGTCCTGGGTTCCTGTCCCCGCAGACATAGGGTCAGTACCTAAAAATTACTCCTAGGGATCCTTGGGGGGGAACTGCAGCACTTTCACAGCGCCCCTGCACCCTCTTTCACTTGCGGTGGTGGCTCTCCATCTTGGGAAAATCACATGCAGCAGAAATTGTTTCCTTGAATACAATCCCCACAGTACATTATGAGGCGCTCCTCTGTGAAGCAGTGAATATTTAAGTATCTGCTCTCCCGCTGCTTTCGGGAGAGCCAGACTGCCTGTAAGCAGCCTTGTGCCACGATCTTTTTTTCTGGGGGAGGGGGTGCCTTGTCCCACCCGGGACACTTCCAAGGTGAGTGAAGCAGTGAGGGCCGCGGGGGGAGCCTTAAGGCCCGAGCGACCCCAGCCAGCTCCTTCTCCTGCCCACACTCCATGCGGATAGGAAGCAATCTGCTTGGTGGTTCAGACATGGGTACAGGGGCCTGTTGGTGCTCGGGGTCCTGGGGGCCCCAGATCAGTTTTGCGTCAAATCTTTGGGAAGATGGGGGCCCCTTGGGGTAAAAATGGCAACAGGGAGGGGCCCCAAACATGACCCCTGGACAAATTAAATAAGTAAATTCTGCACTGACCCCACAGGCCCTGGCCCACCCATGGGGTATAACTGGTGTCTGGGCGGCAGAGCCTCACACGCTCTGTTTGGCAAAGAGTTCAAAGGTCACCAATATTCAAAATGCCATAACTCAGGCCCAGTTGGGCCGATTGGGATGATCTTGGGCTCATTTTACTCATGGTGGCAAACTCTAGCCACCAGTAGCAGTTTCAGCATACCTCCTCACATTCATAGTGGTGTAGTCCACAGGGATCTGGATCTCCTGGCTACCTGCACCAGCCTTCCTTCAGGTCTTTGTCTCTGAGTGCAGAAGTCCAGGGATTTCCCCCAACTGGTCCCGAGGGGGGTCTAAGGGGCCAGACTTGCTGCCTCTTGGGGAGAGCCAATGGGCCTGGGATCAAATGGGCAGAGTCCTTAGGAATTTCTGGGTATCGGAGGGTTCCTCCTTCCAGTTGTCCTTGGCAGTCCCAGTGTTCAGTACAGAAGCGCAGAAAACACCAAGCAATAGAGAGTCTCCCCCTTCTGCAAGAGTTTTTAAGCGGGGTGGAAAGTTCCAGAAGCCAGGCACCCCATGCCAATCCTAGGGTGCAACGTCACCTCTCCACCCCGTCCCAACCCTCCTGCACAGCATGCTGGGACAGTTCAAAATTGCGTCATTCAGGAGTCACTAGTTGCATCTCCTGTAAGGGCCTCAGCTCCGCCGCTTGCTGACATCACTGACAGGGCCTTTCCAACCTAGGTTTCAAAGGGGAGCCCCCTCCTGTGTTGGTTCCAGAGGTCTGGTCTCCCTCCTTTGTTCAGTGGGATTGGGCAGACCCCTCCCTGGTATAGGGTGACAGCTTATTAGTTGATGCAGATCCTTCAGCCCCACCCCTTCCCACTTCAGGAGCTAAGTGAACTACTGTTTATTGCTCCCTTTTAGTGGGGTGGGCTTGTTCCTGCTGCTAGAGAGAAATTTAATTAACCAGGCACAGCAGGGTTGCAAAAGGCCTGCTCTTTGATCCTGAGCTAAGCCAGAGAAATATGACAATTCTGGATGACCCATAATTTATACATATACTTTTTGGAACTTGCAGATTTGATTTTCCCCTACAGGTTACACCCCATTTTGATATGGCACTGGTCTCTGTAGGCCAAAGGGAAGCAAAGCTGCAGTCTAAGGCAGTTTTCCACTTATTTGTATAATAAAGTGTCACTAAAGACAAAACAGTAAATCAAACTGACTTTCCCTTTTAGTGTACAGTAACATCATAAGGCCTACCCCAGGTCAATATATAATCCTGCAAAGTTCCCACTGCATCAGGCTAATTGTGCACAGTTACTGGGCTGTGCATGATGGTAGTCTCCCACGCGCAGCCCTGAACCGTGTGCACATGCGTGTATACACATGTTCACGTGTAACTATTCAAGTTCCTCTCACCCTTGCTGTGTTACAGTAGCCTTATCTTAAAAGGCAGACACTGGCAGTAAACACATGCAGCCCATTTGCCATGCGATTACTGTGAGTGAGACACATGTACTGAGACTTACCCACAGTAAAAAGTTCAAAACAGGGTGTACTGAAAGATTGAAACCCAATTTCAACAAGGGGACCGTCACAGAAGACTCCCCTCTGTCTCTTAATCCACTCTCCTAATTCATCTGGCACGAAGCTTTGGGCCTCATTTATGAGGTTTTGCCGTAGGGCAGTGCTGCAGGCCTTCCTGCTGCACTGCCCTACGGCAAAAGAAAAGGGCAGGAATGCACCGTATCTATCAGATATGGCACATTCCTGTCCTTTTCCCCTGCGCCAGCGCACAATGGGCTGGCGTGCGCCAATGCAGGCACCTTTGCACCATGGTGCAAGGGTGCCTGCGTTGCGGGCATGATTATTTTTGTGCAGGAAGGGAAACCTTCCTGCACAAAAACAATCACAGGAGGCTTTTTCCTCTTTCTATGGGCCCGATTCACACAACTAACTTAAGACAAAATGCTAAACTTACTACCATTTTGGTATTCACAGAAGGCACTTACTCATTTTGGTATTCACAGAAGGCACTTACTCATTTTGGTATTCACAGAAGGCACCCACTTACTCATTTTGAGTAACTTACTCATTTTGTATTCACAGAAGGCACTTACTCATTGATGAGTAAAAAATGAGTAAGTTACTCAAAATGAGTAAGTTACTCAGGGGCATATCAGCAACGGACGGCGATAAATAACGCAAAGCGCGCTTAGCGCTTTTGTATTTATCGCCGTCTATCGCTGGAATTTATCGCCCTGTTATCGCATTATTAACAACGCGTTTCTCCAGGGCGATGTAAATTCCAGCGATAGCGGGGAAATCGCCGTTTTGCAGGGAACATCGCTGGTTTTCCAGCGATGTTCCCTACAAACAACGATATGCTTGATGATACGACCCTGTGGTCGTAACACAAGAATCCACCCCCATGTTAAATATACATGAGTCAGGATTTTAGCAGACGTTAGTTTTGGCGAAAACAGCGGTTTTCGCCCAAAACTAACGTCTGCTAACATGATGAGCCGCCTTGTAAATATCGCGATGTGCACATCAGCGATATTTTACAGGTTGTACTGCCCAGTGACGCCCACTTTGCATCTCATTAGAGATGCAAAGCGAGCGTCGGGAAACGGAGTGCTAACATGCGCTAATGCATGTTAGCATCCCCTTGTAGATAGGGCGATAATATTATCTCCGCTTTTTGGCTTTTAAAGCCAAAAAGCGGAGATAAGGCCCTTGTTAATATGTCTTCATTTTGGTATTCACAGAAGGCACTTACTCATCAATGAGTAAGTGCCTTCTGTGAATACTAAAATGAGTAAGTTACTCAAAATGAGTAAGTTACTCAAAATGAGTAAGTAAGTGCCTTCTGTGAATACCAAAATGAGTAAGTGCCTTCTGCGAATACCAAAATGGTAGTAAGTTTAGGATTTTGTCTTAAGTTAGTTCTGTGAATCGGGCCCTACGTGTGCTGCAGAATGCAGCACACATAGAAAAATTAAAAATAAGATGAAATAAAGATATTTCTCCTCGTTGTGCCACCCTTACGCCTCCCTTGGGAGGCGTACGTTTTTGGCGCTGCCTCAGATTTACATTTCTCGTAAATATGGGGCAGTGTCAAAAAGCCATGGATGTTGCTGGGAATGCCCCCAGCAACACCCATTGCCCGCCCCTTTAACGCAGAAAACTGTGTTAAAGGGAACAATATTTACGAGACAGCATTATGCCAAAAAAGTGGCCTAGTGATGTCTCGTAAATTTGGGGCAGGCTCCTGCGCCATGGAATGTCATAAAAAGTGACGTTCCGGCGGGGCAAGGGGCTTCATAAATGAGACCCTTTGTTTTTACATATATATGAATCAAATAATATGAAAATATAAGTTGGTGCACACTAGTAACATATAGATAGACAGACACTCAGACTATTTTACAGTGTGTACTTCTCATAAAGATTGCGTGATGGGATGTTGCACCAGTTTGGGTATGAGATATGAAAGAGGGAGTTGATGTCTGCCAAGGTGATGGGGAGCGGGATGAAGGTTGCTTTGGGGAAGGAGTGCCCAACATTGAAATATTCTGTTACTTCTATCCAGAAACAACATGGACATATTCATCAGAAGACAGTGCAATTGTGCTAGGGTCTCTGCTCACTCATCTACTCCTGACCATCAGCTTGGACATGAGACTTCTGACACTCCTGATACTGACAACAGCCCCTAACTGACTGTCCAATAATGTCAGATGTTTCATGCAGTATTTATGTATTTGTCCTATGCTTCTTGTATCTTTGATACACTGAAGTGATGTATTCTCACTCCATTACTACCCTTTTCATTTTTAAACTTTCATAAATTTGAAAAAGGTAACCTATACCGCTTCTTTGATGCCCATACTAATCTATTCATGATGCTTAGTTTATGGTTACAGCACTAGATCCCAATCTTTCTCTGAAATTCTCTACGTGAATGTCCCACTTTTCAATTATCCCGAATCTACCTTTCTGAACTAATCATTCCAAGCATATCCATAATCTGCTACATGTGTGAGATACATCCTCCTTATTTGTTGTCCTGCTGTAATCAGCGAATGAAGCTGGACTAGACTCCATTCTGAAGTCCAGTCATGGATTGTTTCTACTCTTTCCCAGGGCCACCATGTGAAGTAAATATATTTTCATCCAATTGAACACAAGATAACATGAACACTGTAGCAGCTTGAAGGCATCCTCCTGTACTCACAGGTTTCAATAGATTCACTTTGACACATTGAAAATCATGGAATTATGGAGAAACTGTAAAAGTCTGTGATGATATTCTCGCTGTTGTTTCAACTGTGCTGAAATGCTTGGTAATATTAAATCCACTTTCCTCTTGATTATAAGGAAATGTTTCCAATGTCATTATGTATTTTATTATTTACTCATATATTTCTGGTTTTACATTCTGTTTATTGCCCTCACCACAACTGCCAATAAACCTGGCCCTGAAGGCTGGTGCTTACTGCTAGTCCAATATTTTATTTTATGGTAGCATATGAAACATACATTTTTGGTGATAAAACCAAAGAACAATATATGCAGTTTACAACTCATACTGTTAAAATACTTTCTGGTTACATTGGAAAACATTTAGAATCAGATCACATGCAGACCTTTAAAGACTTTGGGCCTGATTTAGATCTCGGCAGATACGTTACTCCGTAACAATGGTGACGGATGTCCTGTCCGCCAAAATATAAATCCCATAGGATATAATGGGATTTATATTTCTGCGCTGCCAAGATCTAAATCAGGCCCTTTGTTTGAGCTGGTTTCAGGAGCAGCTGGTGAACCTAAATTGCTACTCTTATAGTTCTAGACAACAACCTCCTCATGCATGGTGCTGCTTTTCATTTCCTCCAGTTAAACATATTGATGGGGTTTTCACCTGACACCTCTGGAGTTTCTAAACTCATGCATGTGCATAGCTGGTGTAGTATTGAAATAGTTTGTTTTCTTTCTAACTAAGCAAGGTCCTGCCTCCAAAAATTCAAAAATTGGATGCAAACTAGCGAAGTTTAGCTCTGAGAAAACTTAGTACTTCATCATAAAAAGTCCACAAAACCACAGAATCATAGAGGAGTGGGTTGCCAAACCAAACAATAATGAACTCTCCCCAGTTATGGCCATTGAGGTGAAATCCTAGTGATTCTGGCTGTATTCCAACGTCTCCACGAATTAGCAGGTAGAATAAACTGCTAACAAGGGCCAAATAAGGTTGTACACCATCAAAAATTCAAACTCCTTCCCCATTCTAAGGAGCTCACAAAATCTTAATCTTGCATTATGAGATTCAATATGCTGAAAACAGCCTCACAATCATTTTTACCTGTCTCGTTACTGAACATTTTTTTAAAAAGAAAGATGAAATTTTTCAGTTCAAACGACATCAAAACTAAAACCTGTTATCTTCTCTCTGCCAATGGATCTTTAATTGAAGGTAGTGTCTCTACTATCACTTCTCTGTCTTATCACTGACTTTTTCGCTACTCTCCACTACAATTTCTTCCCCATCTTTCGCTCCAGTTTCAATTTTCATTTGACATCTTCCCTACTGACCCTTCGGCATCCTATTACTTTTGGACTCACACTTGTACAATCAATTAACTTGTTCACACCGATTCTTTTTCCAATGCCCTATGATTCCTTCTCCATCTTCTATATTTTTTCGAACACTAGTCCCATCCTCTTACTTGTTGACGCACAATGTGTTTGATCGCTATCTATGGGTATTGCTGAAGTCTTTAAACTTCATTTGGTTGAATGTATAGCACACTGATAATCCTGAGTAAAGTGTGCTCAATAAGAGTGAATAAATAAACAAACAAATCCCTACACAAACAAATAAATAAATAAATACATAAATAAGCCTGTTCTGGTTGATGGTTTTGCTAGTTTTCAAGAAGCTAGCTTATTTATAGTCCTCTTCTCAGCTTCCTCCCAACAGATGTTGATGGATGCTCCTTATGTTGGTGTTTCTGGTTCCCTTAGAAAATGTCAGACAATTAGCACAGGCTTCATAGCGAGAGGAATATGTGAGATTTAATCACACAAAGTGGTGTCATTTATATATCTGTACCATATATTTGTTTTTAGGGAATTTAGAGCAATCATGCAGTATGATTAAGATGGAGTTGAGTTTCACATTAGACTTAAAATATCTTTGTTCTTGTTTTAGAGCCCCAAATATGTGTACAATACGAAGCAAACAACATGTATTGGCAGGTAAGTGTTGGCAACAGTATATTGAGATGTGTTGAAACTGTGTACTCTATTTGTTTGTGGATTGAATAATGAATCAATTCATGTCAGTATCACCTTATTTTACATTATGGATTAATGACCTACATCCTAAACTCAACACTGAAAAACTGAGATCATGACAATGGCACAGTTATCAGCCAACAACACAATGGCCAAAATAACTAGAGGCCATGCCAACAACATCAGCAAAAGTAAGAAACCTTGGAGTTCTCAAGGACTAAACCCTATTATTGACTCCACAAGTTAATGAAATTAGAAGGAGCACCCTCTATATCACCATCGTAATATTAAGGACTAACTACACTAACCGCCAGCATCTAGACACTCCTTGTTTCTTTATATAGAAATTACAAGGGATTTCGAACACCACAGTAAGATCATTACTTCACATATACCCAAAGGAACACTCGATAGCTGTACTTCAAGCACTACATTGGAAACAATTGGTAGATGCTTGCCATTAAACATACTAAGCACATAGACTTTCAAGGAAGGGGTTCATGATGCTGATAATTAGAATTCCAATAATATTCCCAAAACCGGCCATTGTGCTCAAGACTAGCACTTCAAGTTATTGTTTCTACCTATAAAAGACCATTGATGAATCCATTTTCTCATTACAGGTGGCAAAATGTGGAGCTCTTTGCCAGCCAAGACACAACATTTATAAGAACATCTGTTCAGGAAAGAAGTAAAACTTGTCTATTCCTGAGATACGCCAGGCTAACTGCATCCTCTGACTTCAACATTAAACTACAGCTATGATCACCCTAGAATATCCACAAACAAGGCAATAAGATCATTATTAGTCAGTACATCACACTCTGCCCAAAAGTGACTCTAATTCCCAGAAAGCATTGCTAGGATTCAATTTGAGCTGAATGCAATCAGAGCAGGCTGGTAATGGGCGGTGCCCAAAACTTCTGAAATGGTACTGTCTTATATCTGAATGTAAACAGTGCTGGTAAAATAACAAACACACTGTCCGTAGGCCTGATTAAGGACCACTAACAATTGGATGTTACTGCAGCTAACTGTAAACAGTGCAGACTGCATGGCAAATATACACTCTAGTCTTGCCCCGCTATAGCACTCTTAAAAGATCAGAACTATAGTAGAACATGTTATATCAAAGAAAACCCAATAGTCATTTATCAGAACTGACCAGTCAATACCAAATTTGCCCTGCAGTTATTGGCTGATGTGAACTACCACATATAGCTGTCATCCTAGAGGGTCTAAAAGAGTCCATCCTGTCACTTCCTGACCATCACATTATCCTTAGCAATACTGGACATCTCATAGTTTACCTTATAGAGGATGGCCCTACTGAAGAACATCCAGGTAGATCACCGACCCTCTCCCTTTTTTCCCCACTCTGTCTATACCACCCAGGCTTATATGACTCAACGAATGGTTGACCTAGCTGAGGTCAACAGAGAAATGGACTGAAAGTATAAAGAAAATCCATAAACATAATGCACAACATGCAGCCTAAATTATAACTGCCAGATAAATACAATCAATAAGTGCCTAACTCTCATAATCTCCTCCTTCATAACCCTACTAAGTACTGCCTCTCAAGACAATATGAGTACCTCTCTGATCATTCATGCACAGCACCAAAATGCTTCCCATATAGATGCACAACAAATTAAAAAACCTCTTCGACCATGCATTGCCCCACAGTACGCTACTGACAATGTATTTCAGTACCCTGCAATACAGAATAGTGTGCTATATAACTACTGCAATATAATACAATACAAGAAATACTTTTGATTCACAACCCATGTGTCATTTTGGCTAATTGTTTTACATGCTCTGGGTACTTCAGGAAAAATGGCTCTTGCAGCTTGTTATGTCCCTTTAGCCATACAGGAAGTCAGCCAATTGACCCTCGGAGCCCACTTCTTTGTCCTGGGTGCAAGTGGGTTGAGATCCAGCCATAAGGGTCGCCTCTCAGGTTTCAGACAGCAGGTTTAGTCCTCTTCTATTCTACCACATGTCCAGAAAGTATTCTCAGGAGCTGCTGGTGTGGTCCTGTTCAGTAGCTTGTGGGCGGGGTGCCTCCTGGACACTCCCTAACCAATGGGGATAATGTTCCTTGAGGTAATCCTACTCACTTTTACAGCAATCCTGTTTTCCTTACTACAAACTGTCCCAGAGTCCACTATTCTAAGGAAAATCCAAGGTGGCACAGACCTTCTGCCGCTGAAGAGAGCCTGTGGGCACACCAGGGATGCATGTTTAGGTAAATGAGCAGTTCCCTCCTCCTCAGCTATCTCTAAATATTTCTGGGACCAGTTCCCCATCCCACTAGGCTGTTGCCCAACTAGTTACAGATGGCCTAAAGAACAAAGGCCTTCCCTTCCTCAGGTCTCCCCTTAAACTTAACTCTGAATTGGCAGGCACTGCCTTTCCCCATTTGAAGTAAATTAAAATCCTGAACCCTCCCAGCTGCTCTTCCTGACCTGACAGGTGTCTGATACCTCACTCCAGCCTCTCCTGTCACCAGTTTTGACACCCTATTAAGCTCAAGCATTGGAATGGGCAGCTGCTGGCAGGCTAATGCAAATTAGCCTTCAGGAGCTTCAGGTATGGGAAAGGTAACTTCCTTATAATTACTATTCCTACATATTTATTAAAGATCTATTTTCACCATTGAATTGGATTTGTAATAAATGTTAAAAATAGTGGTTGAACTGTTCTCTAACTTTTCCCAAGCCTTAGATAGCAGAATTAAAAGCTTTCCTCATGGGACAACCTGAGTTTTCCACTGTGAAAATAGATTTTAGGGGCTTGTCACTATGGGCACATGCTAACATTACATTTCTACATGTCTCACTTTTAAATAATTGACACTCTACCTTGTGGGTTAGAAGGCTTACTTAGGGGTGACTTATTAGAGGGAAGAGGTGTGGTGCAGCGGCCAGGACGGCTGACTCCAGAACACGGGGGCTCACGGTTAGATTTCCGGCGGCAGGTTAGCCCAGCACCTTGTGACTCTGGGCAATAGCTTGCTTAATCTTCCCGACGGCCCCCAGCACTGGGGCACCTCTTCGGAGGTAGCTGTGCGCTTTACAAATGCTGGTATTTCATTTCATTTCAATTGAAAAGCACCCGAACTGCTGCAGTCCACAGGTGGCATCTAACTTTTCATGCCATGGCCATAATTTCTGCATGATATACTATGGTCTTACGGGACAGTTCAATAGGCCAATCATGGATTAGCTAATGTTTACCTGTTTTAGGGGGCAACTCTGTTTCGCACTTCTCTCACATCTTCTTTTTCATACTGTTCCTTACACCATCAGTTACATCTTCTGTTACTCCAACCTTAAGACTAGCCCAATCCAACGTCTAAACCTGGCCTTGCTTAAACTCAATTGGTTACCGAATCCTCATCCCCTAATCCCAATTTTGCCACAGACCCTTATGCCAGCCCTATCATTTTCCTGTACACTGTCCTTTACTCTGTCCCTAGCTGTAACCCAACCCCTAAAATGTACACAACCTGATTCCTTAACCTATCTCTAAATCTTAATAGAATCCCAGCCCTCTCCCTTTTTCTTACTCTAGCCCCAGCCCATCCAGCTTACCTTACATGATTCCTTAAACCATATTCTACCCTAACCATAACTCCAAAGGATTCAATTGTTTCACAATTGATTTTTTAAATTTATTTTACGTCTATGCCTCTACCTTATTTACTTTCCTTTTTTATTGTGAGTTTATCATGTGGCATTGAACATGTGTTCTGAATCTACTCTAAACTACTGTAAATTGGCTTCTTTGATTATTCACTCCAGGGTAAATCAGAGGAGGTCTGCATGTCAGGAGTAACACTTTCAGAACTTCATTTCTGAATGAGGCCTGGATATATAGATGCCAATGACATCTAGGATATGAGTAACACAGAACTATCAATAGAAAAAGCTTTGCTACTCAGGCCTGCATTGTCTGTATAATATACGACCAATTTGCCTCAAATAATGGCAACAACTTTGATACAGAACAGGAACCTAAGATAACAACATCTCTTTTAAATTTTAATGCTACTTCATCAGAGCAGGTCGCTACCCTTCTTTTAAAGACTAAATCGGGCTCCCCTGACGACCCCTCCCCTCCCAGAATACTATATAATATCAGTCATATCATCAGTCCCCAGCTATCTGGTATATTTAATCAGATGCGGGTAGAGGGAACTTTTCCAACATTGTGGAAACAGGCCTGTATACTTCCGTTATTAAAAAAGCCCAGCCTTGATGCTGCAGATCCGGCCAACTACAGACCAATTGCAAGACTCCCGTTGCCTGCAAAACATTTTGAGAAAATTGTAAATAGTGAACTCTCTACTTATATTATAGATAACAATGTCCTGGATCACAGCCAATTTGGCTTTCGGCCTGGTCACAGCACCGAGACAGCCTTGATTAAGACCACTGAGGAAATTCGCACCGCATTAGATGGTGGGGGATCAGCAGCTCTTATCCTCCTTGACCTGACCGCAGCGTTTGATACTGTGGATCACACTTTACTGATAGAACGTCTGAGATCTATTGGTCTGGGAGGAAAGGCTTTGTCGTTGTTAACATCTTTTTAACAGATAGAACGCAGACAGTGCAATTAGGCAATTTTAAATCGACATCCTTTATTCTGCCTTGTGGGGTCCCGCAGGGCTTTTCATTGAGTCCCACGCTTTTAATATATATGTGTCCGAGCTAGCACCCTTGATCAGAAGCTTTGACCTAGTTCCAACCTCGTACGCTGACGATACCCAGTTGGTCATCTCGACCATAGACAAGGATGTTGACCACTCCAACAAATTGCATGATTGCATGGTCGCCCTGAGCAATTGGATGGACAGACACTGCTTGAAGCTTAATTCGAACAAAACCGAGGTGGTACTATTTGGAAAGCTTTCTCCTCAGTGGTGCCCTGCCTGGTGGCCAACCACATTGGGCTCTCTTCCTACACCGGTAGAAAAGGTTAAAAATCTTGGAATTATAATAGATGATAAGCTTAATTTCAAATCCCAGGTTTCAAAGGTGGTGTCTTCCGCATTTCTGACAATTAAAACTGTGCGGAAAATTCTTCCTTTTATTCCCAAAAATACTAGGAAAATTGTTTTATCCACCTTGGTTTTATCTAAGTTGGATTACTGCAATTCTTTATATATAAACTTACAGGTGAACCAACTTAGAAGATTACAGGCAGTGCAAAATGCAGCGGCCAGATTGGTACTTGATGTTCCCAAACATCAATCTATTAGGGATGGAATCCGAGAATTGCACTGGCTGCCAGTCGCCCAACGTGTGAAATTTAAGGCTCTTTGTATAGCACACAAGGCACTTTATAGACAAGGTCCTCGATTTTTATGGCACTGTTTTAACTGGTATTCCCCCACCAGAGTTTTACGTTCGACTAATGGATTTCTGATGTCTGCATCCAGAGTTAGAACGATGAACTGGGGAGGGAGGAGTTTTAGACACAACACTATAAGGCTGTGGAATTCACTTCCGCTCGCCCTCAGGAGGATTTGCTCCCTACTTGAGTTCAGAAAAAATCTTAAAACATGGCTTTTTAAATATTAGTCCCCCTTTTTTACAGTATGCAGTCCGTAGCGCCTAGACACCCAAGGGTATTAGAGAGCTATAGAAATCATTATAACATAACATAACATAACAAGTAAAACTATAATAGGAGTCACGCATAGATGTACTAGCCAAGTAATAATTTTATCTTCATTTTCAAAGCCGTCTGGCCTGCAAACTACCCAAGATGCAAACATAGCTGCCACACAGTCTGGTTATAATAATAATAATAACATTGCATTTTCTGCATCTAAATTCCTAGTCCTGCTTGACGGTGACATTTTACAAGCAAAAAGCACATTTGTGAATTGTAAGGCGTCTTCCCTGCTATTTGCAAGAAAATAGCATTACGCCAAAGAATTCAGCTAAAATAGTAGAAGCATAATAAAGTTGCTCCAAAATATTATATTTTATCAAATTATATTGCAACAGTCACCAGTGGAATGATTTCATCGAGTGGAAAATACAAGAGTGGAATAAATCAGTATGGTCGTGCATTCAAAAGTTGACTATTTTATTCACACCATTCTGCAAGCCCCTAAAACTGAATTTATTTCCTTGATATATATGAAGATGGAAACAAGTGTACTATTGAGCATGCTAAAAATGTGAGCTATTTTGTAGAAATTCATCGTAGTTAGAACTCGGTGTTGGATAATTATTTCAGTAAGAGCTAAAGGTTTTACCCTGCTATGTACTTGTCTTACTCTTCTCGTGACAGTGTTATACAGCAGTGAGTAAATTCGCGACCGATGTATAACCCAAATATAGAGCGTGGCAAATATTTAAACACATTCAGCTTGAAGGGCAAAATAAAATCGGACAGTCGTAAATGTTACTTTCTTCAAGCATTGAGGGGGCTAGGGTTAGCAATATTTATAGACGTAGTGATGCAAGAAAATAGAAAGTGCACAAACAGATTAAAGGTGAGAAATCTCTTTATTTAGGGTTTCATAATGAATAAACTTAAATAAATTGCTATATAACGAAGCTTATTCATAATTAGGGCTCCCGGTTTTATGGTATTTATATTTTTGTCATTTCCGTCTGTATTTATCCATATTTTTTTGTGCAAATTTTACCTGTATTTATCCATATTTATTTTAGGTTTTGTGAAAAAATGAGGCTGAAATGTGTATATTTCTGCATTTATTTAACTAGTTAATGTGCACTCGTGCCTGAGCGCCTGACAGGTTTCAGTGATTTATACGCACTCAGGTGGTAAAATATGCACTTGTAAGAAAATATATAAATTTTAGTATCAAGGTTTTGCAAATCTACTGCTGTTTAAGGCTCTTTACTAAAATCCCTATATTTTTTTAATCCACTTACCTGTCAATCCGCACAGCTATTGGCCTGGCAGTCATGATTGACAGCATTTAGAATCGCTCGAAAACAACCCAATTTCCGTTTTTATCCACATTTAAATATAAATACAGACAGGAAAATAAATGGTTTTCTTCCTGTATTTATCTGTAAAAATCAGTAAAAACGGAAAACAGGGAGCCTTATTCATAATACTAGTACTGTTGATGTAAATATTCCAAGCTCAATGTTGCAATTGCGATGCCAGACTCTCAACAAAAATCAGATATGCATTCTTTAGGGTTAGATCTACATCTAGAGTAAGTTTGGTATTTGTTTGGAATTATTAGAGCATTCCAATAGTACTTCAGTGAAGCTGCTATGAATGCAGGTTTCTAGGAGTAATTGCACATAGCACAGATATGTTTTTGCCTCCACAATTTTTTCTGAATGTGATTTTGTTGGCCTTGGAGCTCTGTACACTTTACCACTGCTAACAAGTGCTAAAGTGCTTGTGCTCACTCCCAAAAACATGGTAAAATTTGCTTACACCTGATTGGTATATTTAATTTACATACAAGTCCCTAGTGAAGTGGTCTACCATATACCCAGGGCCTGTAAATTAAATGCTACTAGTGGGCCTGGGGGAATAGGGGTTTGGCCCTTACCTACAACCACCTTGGGCCTTTGACAATTGTAAACACAAAACAAAATCAGGTGGTTGTGAGATTTAAACACATCTTTACTTATGCATGAGGTACATTTAACTCAATAATTATGACCTCAAATATGTTTTAGTAATGATTGAACACAAACGTTTTTTAAACTTTCACATTTGGTGCGATAAAAGAAAGGACAATCCACATTCAACTTGATGGATATACAGTGAAAAATATTTGAAAAACGTGTGAAATATGGAAAGATAAATCAAATATACATTGTGATAACGCAAAATTCATACATGAACTAGGCTAAAATTGCATCTTCACCAATCCAAGATTTTACAAGACCAGAGCATTACATTCACAGAAAGTGCTCTTAGTACTGGAACGTATAAAGGGTCCAGAGGTATCTAATATGGGCTTCCAATAGTTTCTTTAGACAAATGAATTTATACGTCCATATTGATACTGGTTGAACTAGGATCCCCTATTGATCCCGGTTTTGCTTTGTGTATACTAGTGGGCCTGCAGCACTTATTGTGCCACCCATTTAATAGACCCTTAAAACATGTTCCAGGTCTGCCATTGCAGCCTGAATGCAGTTTTAAACTGCCAATTCAACTTGGCAAAATGAACCTCTTGCCAATCCTTAAAACCCTTTTATTACATATAAGTCATCCCTAACGTAGGCCCTAGGTAGGCCAAAGGGCAGGGTGCATTATAATTAAAAGGATGGAATGTACTTTCAAGTTTTACATGACCTGGTAGTGAAAAACTCCTAAGTTCGTTTTTCACTACTGTGAGGCCTCCCTCTCCCATAGCAGAACAATGTCATACATTTACCCCAGTACAGAGATTTGGGGCAAAATCCATCGTTTTTGTGCTCCCCATGCCATTCCAGTTTGAACCCAGCCATATGCAAATCAGTCTAGACCCTGCGCCCAATGGGAACAGCCCAGCCCGAACTGCCAGGCAAGGTCCTCCCTGGACTGGAAACAAGCATCCTAGGACCGATTTCGGGCTTTCACCCCTCATCAGCCAGGATAGCTTGACTCCAGTGGCATGGAGAGCACAGGACCCACGTCTGGGCATACCCGTCCCACAAGGGTGACAAATGCAAAAAGAACAATTGATGGACAGAATGTAGAACAATGTCAAGCATTCACCCCAGTACAGAGATCTGGGCCTAAATCCATCATTTTTTTGCTCCCCATGCCATTCCAGTTTAAACCCAGCCATATGCAAATTAGTCTGACCCTACGCCCAATGGGAACAGTCCATCCCGAACTGCCAGGCCAGGTCCTCTCTGGACTGGAAACAAGCATCCTAGGACCGGTTTTGGGGTTTCGCCCCTCATCAGCCAGGATAGCTTGACTCCAGTGGCATGGAGAGCAAGGGACCCACATCTGGGCATACCCATCCCACTCGGGGTTACAAATGCAAAAAGAACAATGGATGGATATAATGCAGAACAATGTCATTCATTCACCCCAATACAGAGATCTGGGCCTAAATCCATCATTTTTTTGCTCCCCATGCCATTCCAGTTTGAACCCAGCCATATTCAAATCAGTCTTGACCCTGCGCCCAATGGGAACAGTCCAGCTCAAACTGCCAGGCCAGGTCCTCCCTGTACTGGAAACAAGCATCCTAGGACCGGTTTCGGGCTTTCACCCCTCATTAGCCAGGAGAGCTTGACTCCAGTGGCATGGAGAGCACGGGTCCCACGTCTGGGCATACCCGTCCCCCTCGGGGTGACAAATGCAAAAAGAACAATTGATAGACAGAATGCAGAACAATGTCATGCATTCACCCCAGTACAGAGATCTGGGCCTAAATCCATCATTTTTTTGCTCCCCATGCCATTCCAGTTTGAACCCAGCCATATGCAAATCAGTCTTGACCCTGCGCCCAATGGGAACAGTCCAGCCTAAACGGCCAGGTCCTCCCTGGACTGGAAACAAGCATCCTAGGACCGCTTTTGGGGTTTCGCCCCTCATCAGCCAGGATAGCTTGACTCCAGTGGCATAGAGAGCACGGGACCCACGTCTGGGCATACCCGTCCCACTCAGGGTGACAAATGCAAAAAGAACAATTGATGGGCAGAATGCAGAACAATGTCCGGTTTCGGGGTTTCACCCCTCATCAGCCAGGATAGCTTAACTCCAGTTTGCTTTGTTCGCCCTAAGTTGGCAGGTTATGCACAGACATGGGTCCCTTGTTCACTTTGCCACTGGATTCAAGCTAGCCTGGCTGATGAGGGGTGTTACCCCGAAACCGCTCCCAAGATGCTTGTTTCCGGTTCAGGGAAGACCTGGCTTGGCTGGACTGTTCCCCTGAGCCACAGGGTCAAGACTGATTTGCATATAGCTGGGTCTGACCTGAGGTGGCAAAGTGAGCTAAAGAACGAAGATGGATTTAACCTAGATATGTGACTGGGGGTGAGTGTCTGAAAAGTTTCAGCGCTCCGTCCATCATCTCCATATGTTTACTTTTAGAAAGTTGGCATTTTCCTGCCCTAGCTATTTGGTAACTGCAGCTTGTACCTGGGTCACATGACTGGGCATAGTTGGCAGTTGGACTTTGTTTATTCCTTCCAGACAGCCACACAATAGAGGAATTGGGTGTGTCAGGATGGCCCATCATTGGCAGGATGGGGGTCGCAGCTAGGCACAGCCCCACTTGAAACTGATTATGGTGTGCCCTGTCTTCACACAAAGCACTTCTCACCCCTTCATTGTTCATGCAGGCAGCTAGGAGCCAGGGCAGGGGGGCAGGAATCTTCAAGCACTTTAAAGGGAATTCTCTGGAATCTTCTCCTACTTTAAAGAAAGCACCAGGTATAAAAATGGGTCCCTCAGACACCCTCTTCAGTTCACTTTATGTACCTGCAGAAGGACTCTCAGAGGACGGCCTGCTGCTGTGGCCTGCTGTGTACTTCAGAAGTCGGCTTTGCTGCACCTGGACAGACTGCTTTACTGCCTAAAGCCTGTCTTGTACCCTCAGAAGCCTACCCTGCTGTTTGAGCCCTGTTCAACTGCTGAACCCAGGACTACCAGAGAGACTCGTGGGCTAGTTGACTAACTTACTGATCAGACCCTCAGGGATAGAACAGGGTCCAACCATCTTAAACCCAGCCTGAGTGAGTCCTAAATCCAGTTCTGGACCCTTGGTGGTGGTGTTAAAACTAAAATTTAGGACTTAGGAAATGTTTGGCTAAAAACTGCTCTGAGCACAGAGAGGAGACTGTGACTAACATGCTTGTCTATCCGCCTAATGTGCATTGCCACCCGCTTGACTTTGTGGAAGCAGCCACTATATTCTTCTCCACAGCTGTAAATACTGTTCAGCGGTCCTTCGCCAAAGGGGTATCCGGCCTTGTGGAACTCTCGTCGGCTACAGCCTCCAGTCTCATCCCACTGGAGATTTTCGACTTCCAATAAAGAGACTAAGTCTGAATGTAGATATCTTCACTGTGGCTTCATCCAGCGCTCCCCGATGATGACGCCTCCTCCTCGGACACCGCCTGCAGCCTTGCCCCGCTGAACTTTACCTTCTCAGAAAACCTTTTTGCTGAAATTTCTTCTGAGTCCGAAGGTGGGCGCCGACTGAGCCCAATCCACTTTTTGTAACCGACTAGCACATCATTGCATTTGGCCATATTTTTCAACTTTGACCCGGTTTCTCGTGACTAGATGTCTGCGGTTGGCGCTTTGATCTTTTAGGCACTATTTTTTTACCTTAAACTTCAAAAACTAATAACTCTGGCTCTACTGATTGTCTATCTATCTGTCTATCTGTCTGTCTGTCTGTCTGCCTGTATATATATCTGTGTATATACATCTACATATATTTATTTTCCAGTGTCGGTCGCCACTGGGTAGTTTTATGAGGGGTACATATATGTTCATACCATTCTGCTGCTAATGGGAGAGTTCGACAATTGCAAATAACTGTAAAGCATACATCCAATGTGTGTCATTTTGATTTTAATGTGTGTGTAATACAAAGACCAGTGTTCTATACATACTGTGTGGAGTCTTTTCGTAGTGTACTCAATGTGTTGCGAGGGTGGTGCTGTGCCAATACTTTACACTTTGACCCTGAGGATAAGCCTGACTGCTCTGTGCCAAGCCATCAGAGGGGGAGCACAGGTTATCTGACAAGTGTATCGTACTCATCCTTTCTAGGACAGTGGATTCTGTCTGGCTTTGGTGCATCCCAGCCAGCCAGAAACCACTGGGTCTAACAACGCTCAACACTGGTTTGTGTCCAGGTTTAATGAATTGGGATAAAGGCATACGGTTCAATGGTACTGCAAATTGGAGAAGTCGAAAGGAATTGGTGATGTTTAAAAGAAAAGAGGATTTTGACAGAAGAAAGAATGTCTGTAAAGTTAAAATCAAAGTGGGGGATGTTGTGAAAATTAAGGTACCTGTAAGATGTGCAGCATGGTTAAAGGTTACTAAAGCACAAAAAGTAATTAAGTTATTTCGTAATGCTATAAAAACAGCTGATGGCAGGATTAAGAATAAGAACAGAGTTGTGCCCTTAAAAGTGAATGAGAGAGAAAAGGTGAGCATTGGTGTTGATGCTAGAAGTTGTGGACATGAAGGAAGATCAGTAGATGTGCAAATCAAAAACAAACGGGAGGGTGTGACTGTGAGACCAGATGGGAGATGTTTAAGTGATAGAAAAGTCAGTAGTGCAAAAAATAAGAATGAGTTATCGAAGAAAAGTGCCAACACGTTATCATAAGCATTTTGTCACTGTGTAATGGGAACTCTAGTAGTTATTATGTTTGCTAGTTTTTTGTAGTACCACATCTATGGTTCTCCTAGCATCAACTTGCTGTTTATGTATGTATAGAAAATAAGGAAGAGAGATGTGTGGTGTGTCCTGCATGTTATTCTAAAAATAGAATCACATGCAGATTAGTGGAATTAGGAATGTTACATTGCAAGGTTCCATAACTGCTATGTGTGCAACATTCTGAGTCAGTTATTGTCTAGCTGACAATGGATGAGGTGTACAGAAATCAACATCTGTGATTTATCCTACCTCCGAGTGGAAGACTCTGTCTTTCAAACATTACAATTTTGAACTTGGTAAGAGAGAGATTTTGAAAAAGGAAACCTGGGGTATTAATTTCCCCCATTGACTTGAAAAGAAGAGATTTTAGGTAGGAGATAGATAAAATAAAACCCTTTTCGGCTTAACAACATTGGGAGTTTCCTGCCTAAATAGGGTCTGTTGGCCGATATGATTGTGCTGCCACTTCCCCTCCCACCTGCCCAGCGTGGTCAACTTATTGCCTCTGCACCCTCGTCCATGAGAGGGTCTTAGTCCCATGAAAATAATGGTTAGTGCTCTAAAAAAATAAAATGTGGCCATATTTTCTGAGTTCTTAAATAGTGACAAAGCACTTTTAAATAATTTGCGATCTTTATGTTTTTTTATCCGGTTGATCACCTGATTATATGTTACACTTAAGGGAGAGGATATGGCGTTATGGCTAGAGCTGCAGACTTTGCAACTGGGGAACCAGGTACAAGTTTCGGCGTCATCTCGACATCCTGTGATTATGGGCAAATCACCTAATCTCCCCATGCCTTAAACCAAAATGAATGTGTCCTTATGTAATGTAACTGATGCTCATATAAAGCACTCCAATACCTTTGGGTCAAGTCTGCACTATATAAAACTACAGAAAAACAAAACAATCAGGAGCCTTATTTATGAGGATTACACCGACGTTGCGTTCTTTTTTGTGACGCTGCTGCGACGTAAAAAATGCACCACACTGCGCCCTATTTACAAATTGATGCATCTAGGCAGATGCGACACGCTACTTTTAATAATAAAGTGTGGGGGGGCAGAGCCCCCCCACACTGCCCCGGGGACCACCACCTCCTCGGGGCACTCTTTATTAAAATGTGGGGGTCCACTGTGGACCCCCAGGCCCCGGGGACCACCACCTCCCCGGGGCTTAAATTAGTTGGGAGGGGGGCTGCGCGGCCCCCCTCCTGGAGCCATCGATGGCCCTGGGGACCACCACCCCCAGGGCCAGCTCCTGCAATGTCCCGGGGTGCCCACCCCCGGGACAGTGCCGTTGCTATGGCAGGGCGGGAGCACGTCTCCCGCCCTGCCATAGCAAACACTGCCCGCTTCGTTGGAGCGAGAGCAGGAAACCTGCTCTCGCTTCAACGAAGCTAGCAGCAATGCTTGCTGGGCAGGGGAGCTGCATGTTAGCAGCTCCCCTGCCCACAGCAATGCCGGCTCCCGCAGGAGGCGGTAGCCGGCAGGGACCATGGGGGCATTGGGGCTCCCCCTACAGTCCCCAACTTGAGGGCCGGCCCCCGGGGATGGGGTCCCCAGGGCTAGAAGTGGCCCAGGGGAGGGAGGCCATGCGGCCCCCCTCCTGGGAAAATAAATTATAATTTATTTTTTTTAAAAGGAAGGCCGGCCCTGGGGGATGGGGTCCCCGGGGCCATAATTGGCCTCAGGAGGGGGGCGCCCCCTTCCCGTTTCTAAAAAATGAAAAAAATGCTAAGGCCCTGAGGGATGGGGTCCCCAGGGCCCAAAAAATATTAAAAGAAGGGGGCCACACAGCCCCCTTCTAAAAATATTTAAAAAAAAGAAAAGCCGGCATCTCGCCGCAGGCCCCGCCCCCTCCCTACACCACTCTGTAAATGCGCCCCCTTGCGCGTTCTAAGTTGGGGGATTGAGTCCCCTTCATTCCTGAGGGTCCCTGGGGGCCAACTAGCCCACCAGGTACCTCCAGTAAGCCCAACAGAGTGGGATTGCTGAGAGGTGGTCTGAGGCCACGCCCCTTTTTACACCACTCTCCAAACGCGCCTCTTGGCGCACTGCTGGTGGGGCGATGAGGTCCTCTTGTGTCCTGAGGACCTCAGGACACAAGTGGGCTTCATCCCCCGAGCAGCAGTGCGCCAGGAGGCACGTTTGCAGAGTGGTGTAAAAAGGGGGCGTGGCCTCGGACCACTCTCAGCAATCCTGGTGGGCTAATTGGCACCCAGGGACCCTCAGGAGGCAAGGGGACTTCATCCCCCAACCAAGAGCGCACCAGGTGGCGCGTTTGCAGAGTGGTGGACAAAGGGGGCGTGGCCTGTGCCCACCAATCAGCAATCCCACTATCTGGGGCATACTGGAGGTATCAGGTAGGCTAGTTGGCACCTAAGGACCCCCAGCAGCGAAGGGGACTTTAATACCCATCCAAGAGCGTGCCAGGGAGTGCGTTTGCAGCGTGGTGGGGAAAGGGGGCGTGGCCTGCTATGACAACTTAGCAATCCCGCTGTGTGTGGGACTTACTGGAGGTAATAGGAGGGGTAGTTGGCCCCCAAGGTTGTCCTTGGGGGCCAACTACCTCACCTATTACCTCTACTAAGTCCCACACAGTGGGATTGCTAAGAGGTCTTCGGAGGCCACGCCCACCCTTTCTCCACCACTCTGCAAACGCGCCTCCTGGCACAGTACTGGTTGGGGGATGAAGTCCACTTTACTCCTGAGGGACTTTGGGGGCCAACAAGCCCTCCTGGTACCTCCTGTAAGTCCTACGCAGCGGAATTCCTGAGCACTGGTCGGAGGCCCAGCCCCCTTTCTGCACCACTCTGCAAACGCAACTACCAGTTAAAGAAGCTTTTGTAATGTAATAGGTCTCGCATTTGCAAGAGTTAGAGCTATTGGCATTGTAAATGTAATAGATTTTTACTAATGTTTTTTGGTGTAGAGTGGATGTACGTTGTGTGTAGTGGAATTATGTGGTATGTTGTGCAGTGAAATTATGTGAATAGAAAGTATGTGGTATTTAGTGTATAGGAATTATGTGGAGTTGGATTATGTGTTTTGGAGAGTAATTATGTGGTATTGTAGTCTGTGTTGTGGAGTGGTAACCTCAGGTTTAGTCTTCCTCGTTTCCATAGAAGTTAAACTATAAACTCAATGAGACACAAAAACAGAAGGAACCACTGAGGAGCACTTCTGGACCTAGTCGGAGGTATGAGCAGGGCTACTGGAATTATGTGACTGTTCGGCTGCACCAATTTTCACATTATTAAACATTTTCCACATTTGCCAAATATTCCATCATCTGCTGTCTAATCTGCAGATTTGAACAAAAATAGCCTTGTTTCTAGCTCAAACGGCTCAAATGTTCCCAAAAATGCAGCGTCACGTGTTACAGCGTGGTGGAAGGCCCTTTGCAAAGCTGGAATGGTCATGTGTTACTTATTACAAAATGTGGGTGTTAAACTGGTACTAATGGTGCACAAACCTCTCTTCTTTCTGTGCCTCTCTTGCCTCTTTCTGCATTTGTCTTGCTTCTTTCTGCACCTTTCTTCCTCTTTCTGCACCTCACTGTCTTCTTTCTGCACTTCACTTGCCTCCTTCTGCACCTCTGTTGCATTTTTCTGCAGATCTCTTGCCTCTTTCTGCACCTCTCTTGCTTTTTTCTGAAGATCTCTTGCCTCTTTCTGCACCTCTTTTGCCTCTTTCTGCACCTCACTCTTCGTACTGTACCTCTCTTGCCTCTTTCTGCACTTATCGAGCCTCTTTCTGTACCTCTCATGCCTCTTTCTACACCTCAAGTGCCTCTTTCTGCACTTCTCTTGCCTCTTTCTACACTAGTCTTGCCTGTTTCTATACCTCTCTTGCCTCTTTCTACACCTCACTTGCCTCTTTCTGCACTTCTCTTGCCTCTTTCTACACCCCTCTTGCCTCTTTCAGCACCCCTGTTGCTTCTTTCGGCACTTCTTTTGCTTTTTTCTGCACCCTTCTTGCCTCTTTTTGTACCCCTCTTGCGTCTTTGTGCACCTCTCCTTCCTCTTTCTGCACCTCTCTTGCCTTTTTCTGCAGTTCTCTTGCCTCTTTCTGCACCTCTTTTGCTTCTTTCTGCAGATCTCTTTCCTCTTTCTGCACCTCACTTGCCTCTTTCTGCACCTCTCTTTCCTCTTTCTGCACCTCTCTTGCCTCTTTCTGCACTTCTCTTGCTTCTTTCTACACCTCTCTTGCCTCTTTCTGCTCCTCTCTTGCCTCTTTCTGCATTTGTCTTGCCTGTTTCTGTACTTCCCTTGCCTCTTTCTGTACCTCTCTTGCCTCTTTCTGCATGTCACTTGCCTCTTTCTGCACCTCACTCTCTTCGTTCTGCACCTCTCTTGCCTCTTTCTGTACTTCTATTGCCTCTTTCTTCACTTCTCGAGCCTCTTTCTGTACCCCTCTTGCCTCTTTGTGCACCTCTCCTTCCTCTTTCTGCTCCTCTCTGGCCTTTTCTGCTGTTCTCTTGCCTCTTTCTGCTCCTCTTTGGCTTCTTTCTGCACTTCCTTTGCCTCTTTCAGTACCACTCTTGCCTCTTTCTGCACCTCTGTTGGTTCATTCTGCACTGCTCTTGCTTCTTTCTGCACCTCTGTAGCAAATTTATGCATCCCTCTTGCCTCTTTCAGCACCCCTCTTCCGTCTTTCTGCACCTCTCTTGCCTCTGCACACCTGTTCCCTCTTTCTGCACCCCTTTTGCCTGTTTCTGCAACTCTCTTGCCTCTTTCTGCAGTTCTTTTGCCTCCTTCTTCACCTCTGTTGCTTCTTTCTGCACTTGTCTTGCCTCTTTCTGCACCCCTCTAGCCTCTTTCTGCACCCCTGTTGCTTCTTGCTTCTCTTCTCTTGCTTCTTTCTGTACCTCCCTCGCTTCTTTATGCACCTATCTTGCCTTTTTTTGCACCCCTCCTCCCTCTTTCTGCACCTCTCTTGCCTCTTTCCGTACCTCTGTTTCTTCTTTCTGCACTTCTGTTGCTTCTTTCTGCACTTCTTTTGCCTCTTTCTGCACCTCTCTTGCTTCTTTCTGCACCCCTGTTGTCTCTTTCTGCACTTGTCTTCCCTCTTTCTGCACCTCTCTTGCTTCTTTCTGCACTTCTCTTGCTTCTTTCTGAACCTCTTTTGCTTCTTTCTAAACCTCTGTTGCTTCTTTCAGCAATTCTTTTGCCTCTTTCTGCACTTCTCTTGTGTGTTTCTGCACCTCTCTTGTATCTTTCTGCACCCCTCTTGCCTCTTTTTGCACCCCTCCTCCCTCTTTATGCACCTCTCTTGCCTCTTTCTGTACCCCTGTTGCTTCTTTCTGCAATTCTGTTGCTTCTTTCTGCACTTCTCTTGCTTGTTTCTGCACCTCTCTTGCATCTTTCTGCACCCCTCTTGCCTCTTTCTGCACCCCTCTTTTCTCTTTCTGCATCCCATTTGCCTCTTTCTGCAGTTCTCTTTCCTCTCTCTGCACCTCTCTTGCCTCTTTCTGCACTTCTCTTGCTTCTTTCTACACCTCTCTTGCCTCTTTCTGCTCCTCTTTTGCCTCTTTCTGCCTATTTCTGCACCTCACTTGCCTCTTTCTGCACTTCTCTTGCTTCTTTCTACACCTCTGTTGCTTCTTTCAGCAATTCTCTTGCATCTGTCTGCACTTCTCTTGCTTGTTTCTGGACCTCTCTTGCATCTTTCTGCATCCCTCTTGCCTCTTTCTGCACCCCACTTTTCTCTTTCTGCACCTCACTTGCCTCTTTCTGCACCTCTCTTTCCTCTCTCTGCGCCTCTCTTGCCTCTTTCTGCACTTCTCTTGCTTCTTTCTACACCTCTCTTGCCTCTTTCTGCTCCTCTTTTGCCTCTTTCTGCATTTGTCTTGCCTCTTTCTGCATGTCACTTGCCTCTTTCTGCACCTCACTCTCTTCGTTCTGCACCTCTCTTGCCTCTTTCTGTACTTCTATTGCCTCTTTCTGCACTTCTCTTGCCTCTTTCTTCACTTCTCGAGCCTCTTTCTCTACCTCTCTTGCCTCTTTCAGCACCTCTGTTGCTTCTTTCTGCACTTCTCTTGCTTCTTTCTGCACCCCTCTTACCTCTTTCTGTACCCCTCTTGCCTCTTTGTGCACCTCTCCTTCCTCTTTCTGTACCTCTGTTGCTTCTTTCTGCAATTCTGTTGCTTCTTTCTGCACTTCTTTTGCCTCTTTCTGCACCTCTCTTGCTTCTTTCTGCACTTCTCTTGCTTCTTTCTGCACCTCTCTTGCTTCTTTCTACACCTATGTTTCTTCTTTCAGCAATTCTCTTGCCTCTTTCTGCACTTCTCTTGCTTGTTTCTGCACCTCTCTTGCATCTTTCTGCACCCCTCTTGCCTCTTTCTGCACCCCTCTTTCTCTTTCTGCATCCCATTTGCCTCTTTCTGCAGTTCTCTTGCCATTTTCTGCATCTCTCCTGCCTCTTTCTGCACCTCACTTGCCTCTTTCTGCACTTCTCTTGCTTCTTTCTACACCTCTGTTGCTTCTTTCAGCAATTGTCTTGCGTCTTTCTGCACTTCTCTTGCTTGTTTCTGGACCTCTCTTGCGTCTTTCTGCACCCCTCTTGCCTCTTTCTGCACCCCACTTTTCTCTTTCTGCACCTGTCTTGCCTCTTTCTGCACCCCTGTTCCCTTTTTCTACACCTTTCCTGCCTGTTTCTGTACCTCTCTTGCCTCTTTCTGTACCTCTGTTGCTTCTTTGTGCACTTCTCTTGCTCTTTCTGCACCCTTTTGCACCTCTTTCAGCACCTCTGTTGTCTTTCTGCACTTTTCTTCCTTATTTCTGCACCCCTCCTGCCTCTTTCTGTACCTCTCCTGCCTCTTTGTGCACCTCTCCTACCTCTTTCTGCACCCCTCTTGCCTCTTTTTGCACCTCTATTGGTTCATTCTGCACTGCTCTTGCTTCTTTCTGCACCTCTGTTGCCTCTGTCTGCACACCTGTTCCCTCTTTACGCACCCCTTTTACCTGTTTCTGCAACTCTCTTGCCTCTTTCTGCAGTTCTTTTGCCTCCTTCTGCACCTCTGTTGCTTCTTTCTGCACTTGTGTTGGCTATTTCTGCACCCCTCTAGCCTCTTTCTGTGCCTCTGTTGGTTCTTTCTGCACTGCTCTTGCTTCTTTCTGTACCTCTTTTGCAAATGTCTGTATCCTCTTGCAACTTTCTGCACCCCTGTTCCCTCTTTCTGCACCTTTCCTGCCTGTTTCTGCACCTCTCTTTCCTTTCTGCACCTCTGTTGCTTCTTTCTGCACTTCTCTTGCCTCTTTCTACACCCCTCTTGCCTCTTTCAGCACCCCTATTGCTTCTTTCTGCACTTCTTTTGCTTTTTTTCTGCACCCTTCTTGCCTCTTTCTGTACCCCTCCTGCGTCTTTGTGCACCTCTCCTTCCTCTTTCTGCACCTCTCTTGCCTTTTTCTGCAGTTCTCTTGCCTCTTTCTGCACCTCTTTTGCTTAGTTCTGCAGATCTCTTTCCTCTTTCTGCACCTCTCTTGCCTCTTTCTGTACCTCTCTTTCCTCTTTCTGCACCTCTCTTGCCTCTTTCTGCACTTCTCTTGCTTCTTTCTACACCTCTCTTGCCTCTTTCTGCTCCTCTCTTGCCTCTTTGTGCATTTGTCTTGCCTGTTTCTGCACTTCCCTTGCCTCTTTCTGTACCTCTCTTGCCTCTTTCTGCACGTCACTTGCCTCTTTCTGCACCTCACCCTCTTCGTTCTGCACCTCTCTTGCCTCTTTCTGCACTTCTCTTGCCTCTTTCTTCACTTCTCTTGCCTCTTTCTCTACCTCTCTTGCCTCTTTCAGCACCTCTGTTGCTTCTTTCTGCACTTCTCTTGCTTCTTTCTGCACCCCTCTTACCTCTTTCTGTACCCCTCTTGCCTCTTTGTGCACCTCTCCTTCCTCTTTCTGCTCCTCTCTGGCCCTTTTCTGCTGTTCTCTTGCCTCTTTCTGCACCTCTTTGGCTTCTTTCTGCACTTCCTTTGCCTCTTTCAGTACCACTCTTGCCTCTTTCTGCACCTCTGTTGGTTCATTCTGAACTGCTCTTGCTTCTTTCAGCACCTCTGTAGCAAATTTATGCATCCCTCTTGCCTCTTTCAGCACCCCTCTTCTGTCTTTCTGCACCTCTCTTGCCTCTGTCTGCACACCTGTTCCCTCTTTCTGCACCCCTCTTGCCTCTTTCAGCACCCCTATTGCTTCTTTCTGCACTTCTTTTGCTTTTTTTCTGCACCCTTCTTGCCTCTTTCTGTACCCCTCCTGCGTCTTTGTGCACCTCTCCTTCCTCTTTCTGCACCTCTCTTGCCTTTTTCTGCAGTTCTCTTGCCTCTTTCTGCACCTCTTTTGCTTAGTTCTGCAGATCTCTTTCCTCTTTCTGCACCTCTCTTGCCTCTTTCTGTACCTCTCTTTCCTCTTTCTGCACCTCTCTTGCCTCTTTCTGCACTTCTCTTGCTTCTTTCTACACCTCTCTTGCCTCTTTCTGCTCCTCTCTTGCCTCTTTGTGCATTTGTCTTGCCTGTTTCTGCACTTCCATTGCCTCTTTCTGTACCTCTCTTGCCTCTTTCTGCACGTCACTTGCCTCTTTCTGCACCTCACCCTCTTCGTTCTGCACCTCTCTTGCCTCTTTCTGCACTTCTCTTGCCTCTTTCTTCACTTCTCTTGCCTCTTTCTCTACCTCTCTTGCCTCTTTCAGCACCTCTGTTGCTTCTTTCTGCACTTCTCTTGCTTCTTTCTGCACCCCTCTTACCTCTTTCTGTACCCCTCTTGCCTCTTTGTGCACCTCTCCTTCCTCTTTCTGCTCCTCTCTGGCCCTTTTCTGCTGTTCTCTTGCCTCTTTCTGCACCTCTTTGGCTTCTTTCTGCACTTCCTTTGCCTCTTTCAGTACCACTCTTGCCTCTTTCTGCACCTCTGTTGGTTCATTCTGAACTGCTCTTGCTTCTTTCAGCACCTCTGTAGCAAATTTATGCATCCCTCTTGCCTCTTTCAGCACCCCTCTTCTGTCTTTCTGCACCTCTCTTGCCTCTGTCTGCACACCTGTTCCCTCTTTCTGCACCCCTTTTGCCTGTTTCTGCAACTCTCTTGCCTCTTTCTGCAGTTCTTTTGCCTCCTTCTTCACCTCTGTTGCTTCTTTCTGCACTTGTCTTGCCTCTTTCTGCACCCCTCTAGCCTCTTTCTGCACCCCTGTTGCTTCTTTCTTCTCTTCTCTTGCTTCTTTCTGTACCTCTCTTGCTTCTTTATGCCCCCATCTTGCTTCTTTTTGCACCCCTCCTCCCTCTTTCTGCACCTCTCTTGCCTCTTTCCGTACCTGTTTCTTCTTTCTGCACTTCTGTTGCTTCTTTCTGCACTTCTTTTGCCTCTTTCTGCACCTCTCTTGCTTCTTTCTGCACCCCTTTTGTCTCTTTCTGCACTCGTCTTCCTTCTTTCCGCACCTCTCTAGCTTCTTTCTGCACTTCTCTTGCTTCTTTCTGCACCTCTTTTGCTTCTTTCTACACCTCTGTTGCTTCTTTCAGCAATTCTCTTGCCTCTTTCTGCACTTCTCTTGCTTGTTTCTGCACCTCCCTTGTGTCTTTCTGCACCCCTCTTGCCTCTTTTTGCACCCCTCCTCCCTCTTTCTGCACCTCTCTTGCCTCTTTCTGTACCTCTGTTGATTCTTTCTGCACTTCTGTTGCTTCTTTCTGCACTTCTTTGGCCTCTTTCTGCACCTCTTTTGCTTCTTTCTGCACCTCTGTTGTCTCTTTCTGCACTCGTCTTCCCTCTTTCTGTACCTCTCTTGCTTCTTTCTGCACTTCTCTTGCTTCTTTCTGCACCTCTCTTGCTTCTTTCTACACCTCTGTTGCCTCTTTCAGCAATTCTCTTGCCTCTTTCTGCACTTTTCTTGCTTGTTTCTGCACCTCTCTTGCGTCTTTCTGCACCCCTCTTGCCTCTTTCTGCACCCCTCTTTTCTCTTTCTGCAACTCACTTGCCTCTTTCTGCACTTCTCTTGCCTCTTTCTACACCTCAGTTGCATTCTTTCAGCAATTCTCTTGCGTCTTTCTGCACTTCTCTTGCTTGTTTCTGGACCTCTCGTGCGTCTTTCTGCACCCCTCTTGCCTCTTTCTGCACCCCACTTTTCTCTTTCTGCACCCGTCTTGGCTCTTTCTGCACCCCTGTTCCCCTTTTCTACACCTTTCTTGCCTGTTTCTGTACCTCTCTTGCCTCTTTCTGTACCTCTGTTGCTTCTTTCTGCACTTCTCTTGCTCTTTCTGCACCCTTTTGCACCTCTTTCAGCACCTCTGTTGTGTCTTTCTGCACTTCTCTTCCTTATTTCTGCACCCCTCCTACCTCTTTCTGTACCTCTCTTGCCTCTTTGTGCACCCCTCATACCTTTTTCTACACCCCTCTTGTATCTTTTTGCACGTCTGTTGGTTTTTTCTGCACTGCTCTTCTTTCTGCACCTCACCTGCCTCTTTCTGCACTTCTCTTGCTTCTTTCTACACCTCTGTTGCTTCTGTCAGCAATTCTCTTGCCTCTTTCTGCACTTCTCTTCCTTCTTTCTGCACCCCTCCTGCCTCTTTCTGTACCTCTCTTGCCTCTTGGGGCACCTCTCCTACCTCTTGGTGCACCTCTCCTACCTCTTTCTGCACCCCTCTTGCCTCTTTTTGCACCTCTGTTGGTTCTTTCTGCACTGCTCTTGCTTCTTTCCGCACCTCACCTGCATCTTTCTGCACTTCTCTTGCTTCTTTCTACACCTCTGTCCCTTTTTTCAGCAATTCTCTTGCCCCTTTCTGTACTTCTCTTGCTTGTTTCTGCACCTCTCTTGCGTCTTTCTGCACCCCTCTTGCCTCTTTCTGCACTTCACTTGCTTCTTTCTGCACCTCTCTTGCCTCTTTCAGCACCTCTGTTGCTTCTTTCTGCTCTTCTCTTGCCTCTTTCTGCACCTCTTACGTAGAGGTAGTTTTAACCCCCCTGCCCTATTATGTACTGGGGCCTTACAGGGGAGGTAATGCCAATCACAGGGGTACACCAACCCATAGTGTACCCTAGTGTATGTAGGTGTTTTCACTGTATTCTAAGTGTCTTTCAGCATAGCACTGGCTCCTGGCCTGGTTAGTCAGAGTCAGTTACCACCAGTACCAGTTTGCAAAAAGTTGGGGGCACAGGATGACTTTGCAACAAGGCCTCTTTCTGCACCTCTGTTGGTTCTTTCTGCATATCTCTTGCTTCTTTCTGCACCTTTCTTTGTCTTTCTAGACTTCTGTTGCCTCTTTCTGCATTTCTCTTGCTTCTTTCTGCGCTTTTCTTCCTTTTTCTGCACATGTCCTACCTCTGTAGGCATAGTTAGAAATTAGCATTTAAAAAATCTTTGAAATTCACTGAAAAAAACATTGATTTCAGGGACGTTATAGTTATAAATTATCATTTAAAAAACCTTTGAAATTCACTGAAAAAAATATAGGTTTCAGGGACGTTACAGTTAGAAATTAGCATTTAAAAAACCTTTGAAATTCACTGAAAAAACCATAGGTTTCAGGGACGTTATAGTTAGAAATTAGCATTTAAAAAACCTTAGAAATTCACTGAAAAAAACACAGGTTTCAGGGACATTATAGTTAGTTGGACATGTCACTTCATACAAAACCAGAGAAATTCAGCCGTTATAGTTAGTTGAGCTAACTATAACTCGCGCCCCCACAATGCACTGCTGATAACGTCACATATTACATCATTCATGACATGGTCAGTGACATCACTGATGACATCTCAAATGACATCACTGATGACATCATCCATGTGATAATCTGATGCACCTCCTCATACCCTAACATAATCTTTGATACACCCACTCTAAAATACAGACTACCATTTTCAAAACCATAGACACACCAATACCAGTTACTACATATCCACTCACTGATTCCTAGGTCTACACACACATCCACTCATTCACCCATACAGTCACTCATACATGCAGTCACTCATCAATACAGCACCATCATATGCACTCATACACCTATACAGACACTCGCACACCGCCACTCATCCATAGAGTTACTCACACACCTAGTCAGTCATGCAAAGAATCAATCAAACTCCCATTTACTCACCTATTCAGTTATGCACACACCACCTCACTTATTCATACAGATACTAACACAGACTTAGGGCCATATGTATGAAAACATTTTCTCATAGACACAGAATGGGTAAAAACCTTTGATACATCTGGCCCTTAGTCTCTTATACAATCACTGATACAAGCACACACTCATCCATACAGCCACTCTCACAATCACTCACTCTCACATATAGTCATTTATATACTCCAACACTCACATATACTGCCTTTTACATATGTAGTTACTCATACATGTACCACTGAGACATCCATTCAATCACCAACACACCCATACACACACTCACCCACCCATACAGCCTTTCACAGATGCACTCTTGAACCCATACACCCAGTGAATCACCCACTCACACATCTATGCACAGAGTCACACACCCCCACCCACCCACACAGACACTCAGGCAACCATACAGATACTCAGACAACCAATCAATAACCCATATAGACACACATTAAGCTACTCACCAACCCATGCAACCGCTTACACACCAACTAACAGACTGATACAGACATTCACACAGTTTAGTCACTAACCCATGCATTCAGTAAGACACATTTAATCACTCACTTATACAGTCAGTCACGCACCTACTAAATAATCCATTCAGACACTTATACACCCACTCATTCTTCAATACACCTTGGCGTATATATATATATAAAACATATTTAAACTTTACAGAAACACAGTCACTAGATGATGTCATCAGTGATGTCATCAGTGATGTCATTTGAGATGTCATCAGTGATGTCATCAGTGATGTCACTGACCATGTCATGAATTATGTAATATGTGATGTCATCAGCAGTGCATTGCGGGGGGGGCGAGTTATAGTTAGCTAAACTAACTATAACGGCCGAATTGCTCTGGTTTTGTACGAGTGAAATGTCCAACTAACTATAACGTCCCTGAAACCTGTGTTTTTTTCAGTGAATATATATATAAATATATATCAAAACACACACCTCTTCGCAGCAGGAGCCCCAGACACTGCATGGCGACATTGGCAGTACAGGAATGAAGAATCCCGTTAAGGAACATCCACAAGAAAAGCGCCATACACCCAGATTCAAGTTTGTCAGGAACTCTATTGAAAAATGATAGAGTGCGCAGCTCGCTCTTTCTCTTGACGTGTTTCGGCATTGGTTTGCCTTGTTCACAGGTAGGCAGTTTACAGTTGAAAGGCAGGTTGTAATCTTACATGTCTTTTTACTCTGGCATGAGAAAAATATGAAATGGATTCCGTCGGGCCGCAGTGTTATAAGACCCCCCAGTGTCGGCCTACCCCCGGGACATTGTTGATTGCTTTTCCTTGGTGGGAGTTTTGACAGCTACCACCAAGCAAAAGTCAACACTCAACTTCCAGCGGGCAGCAGCTGTCAAAGTGCTCCCGCCTACTGGAAGCGTAGGTTTCACCTCTTTCCCTGTCCGCAGACATGCGGGCAGAGAAAGAGATGAAACAGATTTCTTTTGCACGCAGGCAGCTGCACTTCCAGCAACTCCCTTTGTACAAGAGCAATGCTGGCTCAAACAGGAGGTGGGGAGCCAGCAGGGACTGTAGGGAGTGAGGCTCTCCCCAGAGTCCCAGGGTGAAACGAGCAGAAAGAGGCAAAATAGTGGTCAGCAATGAGCAGAAAGAGACAAAATAAAGGCCAGCAACGAGCAGAAAGAGGAAAAATGGAGGTCAGAAACGAGCAGCAATAGGCCAGATAAAGGCCAGCAATGAGCTGAAAAAGGCAAAATAAAGGTCAGCAATGAGCAGAAAGAGGCAAGATAGTGTTCAGCAACGAGCAGACAGAGGCAAAATGAAGGTCAGCAACGAGCAGAAAGAGGAAAAATAGAGGTCAGAAATGAGCAGCAATAGGCCAAATAAAGGCCAGCAATGAGCTGAAAGAGGCAAAACAAAAATCAGAAACTAGCAAAAAAAGGCAGAATAAAGGTCAAAAACAAGCAGACAGAGGCAAAATAAAGGCAGCAACGAGCAGAAAGAGAAAAAATAGAGATCAGAAACGAGCAGAAAGAGGTAAAATATAGGTCCGAAATGAGCAGAAAGAGGCAAAATAGTGGTCAGCAACGAGTAGAAAGAGGCAAAATAAAGGTCGGAAACCAACAGAAAGAGGCAAAATAATGTCAGAAATTAGGAGAAAGAGGCAAAATAAAAGTCAACAACAAGCCGAAAAAGGCAAGATAAAGTTCAGAAACGAGCAGAAAGAAGCAAAATGAAGGTCAGAAAAGAGCAGAAGAGGCACAATAAAGGCCAGCAATGAGCAGAAAGAGGCCAAATAAAGGTCAGAAATGAGCAGGAAGAGGTCAAATAAAGTTCAGCAGCGAACAAAAAGGCAGAAATGGAGCAGAGGATGAGCAGAACCCACTCAGGAACTCATGCACCCACTCACAGAACAACTCAGATACTCTCACATCCACTCAAAGACCCAGACACTCATGCACCCACTTACAGAATCACTCATACTCTCTCTCATCCACTCACAGATCTACTCAGAGACTCATGCCCTGGCTCACAGACCCACTCAGACATTCATGCACCCACTCACAGACCCACTCAGACACTCACACACCCACTCACACATCCAGTGAGACACTCACGCACTCACACACACCCACTGAGACATTCATGCACTCACTCACACACTCACTTCCAAAGGTTACAGATTACAGTTAGGAAATAGCTTTAAAAAAACATAGATATTCACTGAAAAAAACAAAGGTTACAGAAAAGTTATAGTTAGAAAATATAATTAAAAAACCTTAGAAATTCACCGAAAAAAACAAAAGTTACAGGGACGGTACAGCATAAGTAGTGTATTGTAGGGGCGCAAGTTACACTTAGCTCAGCTAACTATAACTGCTGAATTTTTCTGGTTTTGTATGAGTGAAACCTGAGCCTAACGATAATGTCTCTGTAACCTTTGGTTTTTTCAGTGAATTTCTAATGTTTTTTAATTTAATTTCCTAACTATATTGTCCCTGTAACCTTTGGATTTTTTCAGTGAATTTCTAAGGTTTTTTAAATGCTAATTCATAACTATAACGTCCCTGTAACCTTTGGTTTTTTCAATGAATTTCTATGTTCTTTTAATTAGTAGTCACGTTTGCAGAGTAGTGGAGAAAGGGGCCTTGGTCTCCGACCAGATCTCAGTAATCCCACTGTGTAGGACTTACAGGAAGTTCCAGGAGGGCTTCTTGGCCCCCAAGGTCTCTCAGGAGTATTGTGGACTTCATCTCCCAACCAGTAGTTCACCACGAGCCACGTTTGCAGAGTGGTGGAGAAAATGGCCGTGGCCTCTGAAGACCTCTCAGTAAAGCCCCTGTGTGGGACTTACTGGAGGTAATAGAATGGCTTTTTGGCCCCCAAGGACCCTCTGGAGCCAAGTGGACTTCATTCCCCAAGCAGCAGCACACCAGGAAGGTGTGTTTGCAGAGTGGTGGAGAACAGGGGCAAGGCCTCTGGAGAGTTGCAAGCTTTTTCTTTAAAAAAAAATCTATTTTTTTAGGGGAGGGGTGCTGCATGGCTCCCCTTCCCTGGGCTGATTTTGACCCAAGGGATCCCATCCCCCGGGCCAGGCATTATTAGAAAGGGGAGGGGGGCTATGTGCCCCCCCACCCCGGGCCAATTACGGCTCCGGTGACCCTATCGCCCGGCCGTTCTTTTTTTTCTAGAATGAAAAGTAGGGGTCCGATTTCGGTCCTGGAAACCCCATCCTCTGGGGCCTGCCTCTTTTTTTAGCATTTCTTTTTTTTATAAAAGGAGGGGGCCAGGCGCCCTCCCTCCCGGACCAATTTTGGCCCCGGGGACCCATTCAACTGGAGCCTGGACTCTATACTGGGTGCTCTGGTCCCACCCAGGGCACCCAGTCATTTTCAATGGGGACCATGGGGGGAGCCTGTAGGCCCCTGCGGTCCCTGCCATCTCCCCGTATCCTGCGGGAGCCGGCATTGCTTTTGGACCGAGGGAGCTGCTGAACATGCAACTCCCTCTGTCCAAAAGCAATTCTGCTCCGCTTTGAGTAAGCAAGAGCATTTTACATGTTCTCGCTTACTCAAAGCAGAGCACAGTTTGAAATGGCTTGGCGGGAGTGGTGCTCCCACCAAGCCATAGCAAACTGCAATGTCTCCAGGGAAGGGCACCCTGGGACATTGCAGGAGCTGGCCCTGGGGGGTGATGGTCACCAGGGCCATCTATGGCTCCATGAGGGGGGCCATGCAGCCCGCCTCCAATGTTAATTTAGCCCTGGGAGGTGGTGATCCCCAGGACTCTGGGAGGCTTTGTGGCCCCCCCACTTAAATTTACAAATGCCTCAGGAGGTGGCAGTTCCCGGGGCTGTGGGGGGGTCTGCGCGGCCCCCGCATTATTTAAAAATAAAACCCCGGGAGGTGGTGGCCCCAGGGGCTGCGGAGGGGACAGCGCACCCCGCATTTGCTAAACAAAGAGCCCAGGGTAGGTGGCAGTCCCTGGGGCCCCAATTTATAATGCCCTGGGCCATTAGTATACCCCAGGAGGGGGGGTCCATGCACCCCCTCCTATAATTACAAATACCCCCAGGACCTGGCCCACTAGGAGGCCTCTAATTTATGAAGCACTGGAGCCTGTGCTTTGGTTTATAAAAAAACTTTTCGGCGGGACTCGCGGATCCAGTGCGATTCCGCAAATTTCTTTTTAATGCTTTTTTGGCCCCTGGGTGGGACTCCCCTCCCCAGAGGCCTAATGGGTCAGGGTGTTTCCACCCTGCCCCCTTTTCTTCTTTTAAAAAAAAAAATTCTGAGTCACAAGATGGCTGCCAATACTTCCTGGTTGGAAGTGTTGGCAGCCAATGAGATCTCAGCATGAGATCAGGAGGGGTTGCAGATCCACTGCGTCCCTATATATATAACTGGATTTTTTTTTAGAATAACTCCAAAACTACTTAACAGATTTACACCATTTAACAAAAAGGTCGCTTTCTAGACCAACAGCTACCTTTCTGTCAAATTTGGTGCAATTCCGTTCAGGAGTTCGGGCTGAAGCCTTGTTTAAAATTTCCCATGGAAATTAACATAGGGAAAACGTGTTTTTTTAGACCCCCCCCTTATTCTCAGCCCCAGCTTGACGGATCACCCCGAAATGTTCAAGACAGCAGCTCAAGTAAGCGTCAAACTAGATTTGAAAATTTCGCGAGGATTTGTTTAATGATACCAAAGTTATTGGCAAATCAAAAATGTTCTTCCTATGGAAACTACATCCTAACTATAACTGCCTACTGGCGACCGCCAGTCGGCAATATACATTTTGGAAAAAACGAAGGTTATAGTAACGTTATAGTTAGGTGAATGTGTCAGTGACAACATTAATGTTTTCACCCAAAAAAATACAAAAATTCACCAGTTATAGTTAGCAGAGCTAGCTATAACATGCACCCCCACCATGTAATGCTTAAGACCTCACACATTACTTAACTCATCACATGTTCTTTGTCATCACTGATGACATCAACCAATGAGTGTGTTAATTTGTTTTATTGATTTCCTAGGGGCGGGTAACTACCATATTAATTTTCTACCTTATTTTGTACAGCCTTTGTCCAGCTAATTGATGTAAGTGTTTACAAATCCTGTGTGCTCCTAATGCACCATAGGTGTGTTAGGGTATTGAACACGTTATAAATCTTTGTATTAAAAAGTAACTCTGAATGCAGGTTACAGTTGACAAGATGTGTTCATTTTGTTCGATGCTGGGTCTGGTGGCTGAGTGGATTAATGCCTCCACTGCAGGGGCCTGTGTTCGACCTCATGGTCACAGGTTCAAATCCCGGCGGGTCCGCTCAGACTTCCATCCATCTGAGGTCTATAAAATGAGTACCATTTAGTTGGGTGACAATAAACATCTGTTATTCAGCAACAAGATGCTTATGGGTGAACGTGTGCTTTACAAAATACACGTTATGTTATGTTATTAAGTTCGATACAGGTTTTTTGGCACTGCAGAAAATGTTTCCAGCAGGGCAAAGATTCAAAGTACTACATACTGAGTATTGTAAGCAGCCTTGAGTTATTAGACAGAATTGTTTCAGCATGGCAATTTCTACTTGACAAAGAAGACTGTGTGCACCAGGTACTAACCTATGTAAATGTGCTTGTTTTCCTTCACAAGATGGGCTAACTCTAAAATGTCAACACAGTATGAAGGCTGCAGGTAGTATAATCATTAGCACCTTCAGACCTTGGTTATTTTAAGTGCATAGTTGCTCTTGGACATGTTTTCTATAAACTGTACACTGTTCTCAGTAGACTTTTTAATACCCTGTGGTGTATTTCTCATGAGTGTTGCACTGTCTGCAAACAGTGTGGTACAGAGTAAACTCTCTCCATAGAGTAAACAGTGTTAACAGTACCCAATTTTCTACTTACATCTATGTCATTTCTCTGATGTAGGTTTAGTGACTGTCAGGGGTTTGATACTTGTAAAGACTTTCCATATTAGGGCATTAGTTATGGTACAGGGCTTCAATATCTGGGTAAACTTGGTTTTCCCTGAACAGTTGCATACAGATTCAAAACCGTGTGCAGGATAGGTAACCCTTTCATCTGTGGTTCATAGTCAACGTGAACTTGGCTACCCATGAATTGTATGGCACACTAACCCAAGCTTGCTTTACCTATGAGGTTGTATGTATAACAGTAATGATGCTTCATATTATTCTGAGCTATTTTGCACTCATATTCATAGCTCTAGTGCTGTACCCATTTATAGAGCAATGTGTACAAAAGAAGCATGGATGATGTTATCAGTGATGACATCAATGATGTCATTTGAGATGTCTTCAGTGATGTCATAAATATGTCATAGAACATGTCATGAGTGATGTAATATGTGCATGGCGAGCGCGCAAGTTATAGTTAGCTGTGCTAACTATAACTGGTGAATTCCTGTGTTTTCTTTAGTTCAAAACGTTAATGTTGTCACTGACATATTCACCTAACGATAACGTTACTTTAACCTTTTGTTTTTTATGGAATTTCATATATATATGTATATATATATATATATATATATATATATATATATATATATATATATATATATATATATATATATATATATATATATATATATATATATATATATATTTCAACAATCCTCTCCTGTGTTGTCCGGTAAGGAAGGAGCCACACCAGTTGGTTCTGCTTTTAGAAATAGTTTATTTTCGGCAACCAAATAAGACGCGTTTCGACCACACATGGGGTCTTGGTCACATGACCATTTGCAACAGCTGCAGTCTTTTAAACACGTCACACATGACGCAGTGTGTAAAGGAAATAGAAAAAAGTGCAACACACAAAAGTGATAAAGTGCAACAGTGAACATAGCAAAATTTAAAAAGCCCTTATGCAATTTGTAACCTTGGCTTAATCACAAAGTATGGTTTTAAACTAGGCATTCTGTAAGGCATAGTGCGCTTTATGTTTGTTAAATAACTGAATGAATTTGCAGATTAGTTTGAAATAATTGACGAATTTCAGCGTACTTGATTTATTGTACATGGGATCATGGTATTATACCATATAAATATTTAATTCATAACACAGTTTGATGCTGATCATTTACTGCTATCCCTATAGCTCAAAATTCATACAAAATAGCCTTTGAAATGTTGTACATTCAATGTGAAATTCGTAATCCAGAAGCCTCATGGTATAGTACCATATTAAGTGGTTTGGTTCAAATTATCCCAATTCATGTTCCGGCAAACATGGACATACAAGTGTACAAATCAAAAATAGATATTAACTATATAGTACCAAACTGTAACAATGATTCAATGTAATATTTCACAGTTGGTTACATTTATCCATAAACACCTACTGTAGAGTTAGCTTGATATTAAAGAACAACTTTTATCACATAATACTCTTTGACAGAATAGTGTTTTCACTAGGCAGTGAATAAAACAACTAAACTTATAACTCAGCCGTCAACTCATATCAATAGGCATCGATATAATCATATCTCTGTTTGTCATCATCGTTCATTAATAAGTTAATTCTATCAAAGAGGGGTGATCGTTACGTGTAACATCACAGTTCTCCAGTGCTCTTAATTTAACTGTGGCTAGTTCGGGAGACACGCAGCATTCCTCGTTAATGTCAGTTGAACAGATGACATAATATCATGAGTTGGATATAATTCAGTGTTCACATTGTACTACAGCACCTATAAAAATTATTTAACAATTGTGCTCAGTTTGTCTTCTTATAAATGAAAACCAATAAATTGCATAAGGGACATCTAAAAGACCTGATTGCTGACCTAAAGGGCTAGTCGGCTAGGGGCTGTCTCATTATTGAAGGTGTGAATGTAGTTCCTCATCATTATTCATCCCTTGAGGTAAAATGGAGCCTGCCTTCAGGATGAATACTGACTCCATCCTCCTGAGAGTGGATGTACGATCACCACCTCTGGGAGGCTTCTGCACTGTGTCTAGGCCAAAGTATTTGGCCTTAGTCCAATCACTCAGATGTGTCTCCTGAAAATGGTTTGCTGTACTGTATGTACGATCATTATTGGAAATGGCCCTCCAATGCTCCAGTATGCGTTTTTTAACTGGAAACGTAGTTGAGCCGATGTACCATTTGCCACAGGGGCACGTGATGGCATAAACCACAAAATCTTTATTGCAGTTAATCAGCTTGGGGATTCGCCATTTTTGGTTTGTTCGTTCCAATGTCACCTCTTTCATGTTATCACTATGCATGCAAGCCTTGCAGTGTCCACATCTTAAGAAACCCTTATTCTGTCATTACCAGTTGGTATTACATGGTGTAAGGTGGCTATGCACTAGCATATCTCTGGGTGATATATTCTTCTGATGGGTAATGGATGGTGTTTGTCCTAATTTGTCCCTTAAGATGGGATCTGACTTTAATATGTCCCATCTCTGTTTGAGAACCTTCTCAGATCCCCTGCTTTGCTGCTAAACTTAGTGATAAATCTGATTGGATTACTATTGTCTTTCCCTTTATTACTCCTTTTTTTGGGCGGTTTGAAAGGAGCTTCTGCTCTATGATCTTAGAGATCCTTTGCTCTTCTAGCTTCAATGCATTCACTGGATAGTTTCTTATTTTCAGTTCATACCTCTCTTGGTGTTTTGGTAGGACTCCTCAGAGCTGCAATTTCTTCTAGCACTAAGGAATTTACTGAATGGAATACTCCATTTAAGATTGGAAGGATGACAGCTTGTTGCATGTAATATGAATTTCCCTGCTTTGCTTTTCCTGTACAGTTCAGATGTGAGGATACCCCTTTCAACAGTTAGTTTCAGATCTAGAAAAACTATACTGCTCTGACTTTTTTGCATGGTAAATTTAAGGTTCAACCTGTTTTGATTCAGTTAAAAAAAGAACCTGTCCAATTCTACCTCATTTCCATCCCATACAAAAAAAATGTTGCCGATGTATCTCAACCACAAACTGACCTGATTTGTCCATTTGTCAAAATTACTACTCCAGAGTTCTTGCTTTTCCCACCAGCCCACCAATAAATTGGCGTAGCTGGGGGCAAAGCAAGTACCCATGGATGTCCCCTGTATTCGTTTGTAATGTTGTTGATTGAATACAAAAACATTTTCAGTTAAACATATCTCAATCATTTGTAAGATCATGTGTGTGTGCTCTAGCTGATGAATGTTCCTTGCTTTCAGAAAATACTTGTATGCCATGAGTCCGTCACTGTGCCTTATGCTTGTGTACAAGCTTTCAACATCAAGGGTTACTAGCCACGACTCATTGCCCCAAAATACATTTTCAATTTTCTGCAAAAAATCTTTAGTATCCCTAACATAGGAATTTAAAGTTTGTACAAAGGGAAACAAAAAGGGATCAACATACATAGATGTATTCTCAAAAATGCTGTTTTTTTATGATACTATGGGACGCCCTGGTGGATCAGTGGGGTTTTTATGAATTTTGGGTAAAAGATACAGAGTGGGTGTCAGGGGTGTCTCATTTTACAAAAATTGTACCTCATCCCAGTTGAGTAGTTGCTGTTCATGATATATATATATATATATATATATATATATATATATATATATATATATATATATATATATATATATATATATATATATATATATATATATATATATATATATGCTACTGGCAGTCGCGAGTAGGTAGTTATAGTTACGAGCATGTTTCCTTGGGAAAAGCATTTTTTGACTTGCCTATAACTTTGGCGTCGTTTGACCAATCTTCATGAAATGTCCCAAATTAAGGGGCACATTACCGTAGCGGTGAATGGGACCGTCCGCCATAGGAGCGGCGGTCCCGCCGCAAGTATTAGGATGCCACCGCCACGGTGGCGGTGGCATCCCCTATTCCCAACATTGTGGCGGGCGGTGTTCACAGCACCGCCCACCACAATGCTGGGAATGCACGTTGTGCATTGGCATACACAAGGTGACAGGCACCGCGCGGCCCCCAATTACGAAGACCGTATGCCTTTCCATGGCGGCGTTGCCGCCATTGAAATGCTTCTCTCCGCCACCATCCTAATATGGATGGCAGTGTCTTGCAGACACCGCCACCATAATATTGCCCTTTTCCTCCCGGTCCCCTGTTGGACTGGCGGAAAACCGGCGGACGGTCTGTCCGTCCGCCGGGCTCCCCCCCACCATCGTAATATGGCGGGGGGATTTGGCATGCGGGCGGGGGAATATGGCGGGCGGATAGCCCTCCATACGGGCGGTGGTGATCCGCCCATCATCGTAATGACCCCCAAAGTGTAAAGGTAGGCTCTGGTTGTCATGGAAAGTTTGGGGGTGATCCATGCAGTGGGGACCGAGAAGTTGGGTGCTTTGTATGGTAATTCCCAGAGGAACCTTTAGACACACCTACAGCCCGAACCGCTGAACAGATTTACACCAAATTTGGCAGGGAGGTAGATGTTGGTTCAAGGAAGTGCCTTTTGCCTATTTAGTGTAACTCTGTTCAGTAGTTTTTGAGAAATTTAAGCCAAAAATTATAGTGATATCTCTGGCAGCGGATATTTCGCGGTGGTTTCGCGATGAATCGCGAATGCATGCGCTAACGGGAATGCTCTGATTGGCTGGACGCAACCTGAACATGTTTGAGAAATGAGGTTGTTAGTGACACAAGTTATGTGTCCAAAATTGATTTTTTTAATGGTGCGTGATATTCGTGATGACGCTGCGACCGTCAGCCCGGACCCCCATGTACCATTGCGGGAATGTCGCGACTACCGACATTGCGAATATTGGTGGGAATATAAAAAACATATATCAGTGAATAATTAATATGCATTGTTATAGAGATATTGAGATTTGATAAATGTGTTTATAAAGTTATTTATACAGAGAGTTATGTACTGTGATGGTTAGAATTAATTATATAGTTTTAATGTTGTGGTGGCTATCGAATTCCTGCTTTTGCTTCCTGACTTCGCAATGTAACCGTGGGGATCACGATGATCAACATCATCGTGAACTACGGCCTCACTGTGAAAATGGAAAAGAGGTTTTAGAGATGGTTGTTCTAGAAATACTCTAGAAAAACATGAGTTTGAAGTGTACAGTAATAAACCCCTAGTGTGTAAAATGCTGTACTATGTGTGCATATATTGGTTTTCACTTTATGGAAAAGGCGTGATCATCGCAGTTAACAATGTCATTGCGACGTCCCAAATAACCATGGATACGGAAAATAGGTCTGAAAGATGGTTTTTAAAGAAACTTAGTACAAAAAATATGAGCTAAAACATGCTTTGAAAGAAGTATGTATATAGTAATATGTGTAGTGCAGTGTTCAGAATGGATTTTTTTAAATCTTATTTTTGGATGTGTTGGTGGCCATTGAATGTCTGCTTCTGTTTTGCAATTTCGCAACATGATCGCAATCATTGCGATGTCGTCACAGATTTAAAAACAATATATATTATATGACAAGAAAATTAACAAACTTTTGGCCTCTTGGGTGGCTCTGATTTAAAAAAAATCTTTAAGTCTATTTTTCAGTATGTAAAATACTTTTGCTGATCACAGATTCTTCACAGTAAATGCGACAATGTTAAACATAAAACCAGTTATTAATGTACTTTCTGATAAACCCATACCAAATCAAAAAATGAGTGGTATATAAGATAAATATAATATACGATATCCAATTATGGAAAGAAAATATAAAAATCTTAGAGGCTCACTTTAAAAAAATGAATGTTACAATTAAGAAATAGAATGTTATAAAACCTTAGAAATTCACTAAAAAAAACAAAGGTTACAGGGACATTATAGTTAGGAATTAGCATTTAAAAAACCTTAGAAATTCACTGAAAAAAACAAAATTTATAAGGACATTATAGTTAGGAAATAGAATTTTTAAAAAACATAGACATTCACTGAAAAAATTCAAAGGTTACATGGAGTGATGTAATATGTGAGGTCATAAACAGTGCATTGCAGGGGCGCGAGTTATAGTTAGCTCAGCTAACTATAACTGCAGAATATCTCTGGTTTTGTACGAGTGGAATGTCAGCCTAACTATAACATCCATGAAACCTTTGTTTTTTTCAGTGAATTTTTAAGGTTTTTTTAATTCTGTTTTCCGATTAAAACGTCCCTGTAACCTTTGTTTTTTTCAGTGAACATATATATATATATATCTTGTGGATATATATATATATATATATCCACAAGAAAGATGGCGCCTCAGAACGCCCTTCCACATGGGTCGCTTTAATAATTGCACAACAGTCCTACCCAGTCTGTAGTAAGACACGAGCTACTCCGATTATGGATGCAGATTCGTTCAGGTTTATTTGGGCAAACAAACAATGACGCGTTTCGACCTGTCCAGGTCTTGGTCACAAGTTGTTGTGCAATATATATATATATATATGTATATATATATCCAAAAAACTTCCCAAGGTTGAACCACGCCGGGTAACACATGGGCACAGGCTCCAGTAAAGATGCAAAATGGATTTCTTTATTGCAACATCATGTCCAAAATAATATATATATTCACTAAAGAACCCAAAGGCTACAGGGACGCTATAGTTAGGAACTACAATTAAAAAACCTTCGAAATTCACACAAAAAACAAAGGTTGTAGGGATGTTATAGTTACGGTCAGATTCACACACACAAAACCATAGAAAGTAAGAAATTCAGCAGCTATAGCTATCTCCAGAAACTATAACTCATGCCCTAAGGTAACTATAACTTGCACAGTTTTGTCATCAACAATTTTATTGGAAATGTTACAGTGATATTATCAATGATGTCATAGAAGATGTCATAACTGATGTGGGATAAGTAGCAGCCCTCCCTTCTTCGACTGATTTTGGCCCCGGGGGCCGCATCTCCCAGGGGCCGGCCATATTATAAATGAGGAAGGGTCCAAGTAGCCCTCTCCATGGGCCAATTTCTGGTGCTGGAAACCTCATTTCCTGGGGCCTGGTCATATTATTATTTTTAATACAGGTGTTGGACTATTGCAATACCAATTTAACCCCGGCTTGTATTATGATGGTTGATGCTGAAAAAGCTTTCGACCTGGTTAATTGGGATACTTTGTTTTTTGCTCTTGATAGATTTGGTATTCCTCCCCAGATCATTTTAATGCTGCGAAATATCTATCAGGGGGCACAGGCTCAGGTGGTAATAAATGCAAAACGGGTGGGTACAGTAAAAATAAATAGGGGACAAGACAGGGGTGTTCGCTTTCCCTTTACTGTTTACGTTTTTTATAGAACCATTAGCCATCCTTATACGTGAAAATGATGCAATTAATGCCCCACTTTTGGGTATGGCCAAGCTAAAGCTATTTGCGGATGATATCATTTTATACCTGAAACCCAATACCCAGAACCTGGAGTTGGCTATGAGGGAATTTAATGAATTTGAGTTAATTGGGGGCTATAAAATAAATCAAAATAAAACTGAAGTTCTTATATTGAATACCGACTCAAATTTTCTCTCAGCCAATCTTAAGATACAAGCAGCAAAACCCGATCCCATACGATATTTAGGGATATATGTCTCTGATCAATACCAACAATTATTTAAGTTGAACTATGAAAAAATGTAGGGTAAAATAAAGCGACTGTTGGATAGGTGGCTGCTACTTCCTTTAACCCTGGTAGGACGTGTATCTCTTATAAAGATGTCCATTCTCCCGTTACTGGTCTTTCTGTTTATTCATTTACCAATTAAAATTAATATTAACTATTTTAAAGAATTGGAAACCTTGTTTAGACAGTTTGTTTGGGGAAAAAGACATCGCGGGTTAAGCTCGCTTCGATACAATTAACTATTGAACAGGGTGGACTGGCCTTACCGCACGTACGCACTTACTATGAAGCGGCCTTCTTAGATTTATCAGTTAGTTTATTGTCTTTTAATGGGTAAAAAGATAACTTTTTTTGGGAGAAAATGGTGCAGGAAGCCGGGTCTCAGATTCCGATATTTCTAAAAACCTCCAAACTACCGAAAAAAACGAGATATAAGACGTTGAAAGATTATTCCAACAGACTTCAATTCTTTTTTAAGGGAACGGGCTCCTCTGGGTTTCATTATTTAAAATTGGGGGAATGCAAAAACCTCGATCTCCAAATCCAATCTTGTCACTTAAGAAATTGGAAGGTTTGTGGTTTAGAAGAGCTAAGACACTTCGTAATCCAAGATAGGGTAATCACTTGGCATGAGGTGCTGATGAGAAGTGGGGATCAGAGACACCCTGCCTTTTTGATTATTTGCAGATTGTTCATTTTTTTGAATCAACAGAATTTTTCTTTTGGAGCACCGACCAAACTGGTGACAGCCCTATTCGGAGCTAAGTTAAGAGGAGTGGGGAATTGGTATCGTTTGTTGCGTAACCAGGGTCAATCCCAATTGGTGGAGAGCCATCTTGAAAGGGTGACGCGGGAAACGCAATGTACCTTCTCCAATCAAGAATGGGAAGTCATATGTTTGCGAGGGAGTAAGGCTCTGAGAGCAGCCAATTTTAAAAGAATGGCCTTCCTATCTCGGTGGCTGGCTTATTTTACACCAAAAGCGTTAGTTAAAAAATATCCAGAAGTTGAAAACAGATGCTTTCGCTGCCAGGCAGAAGGCGAAGGGGCCTGGCTCCATATTTTTTTTACATGCCCTAGAATTGGGCCATTCTGGGAGAAGATTTTTTCGGCCTTAAATAGGGCAATTAAGAAAAGGATATTGCCAGAGGCCGAGGTGGCCCTGTTCGGAATTAGCAAAGATCGGACTAATTTGAGGAAGGCTGAAGAGATTTTTCTTTCCATCGCCTCCTTAATAGCCCGCTCTTTAATTCTTCAAAATTGGAAGTCGAGGGAAGTCCCCACGTATGAAAAATGGTTCAATAAAATGAAACAGACGAGGGCTTTCGAGGAAGCTTACGTGATGCGAGTGGGCGCTTCCAAAAAGTTTAATGAAAATTAGAGGTTGTTGAACAATTTGGAAAACTAGACTGACCTGGAGTATTATACTGAAAACAGAGTTTGGAGGGGTTTTCTGGTGGTCAACTATAGCACTTTAGCACAAGCACTTTAGTACAGAGTTATCTTCTGGCTTCTCTGCACGTTCTCGCTTTAGCTCTTAAAATACATCAGCAGCTAAATATGATTGTTTTATCTAAGATGGCTTCTCTGCTGTTATTAATATTTAAGAAATGAATTTGATCTTACCCAAATGTTAACTTATGAATGATTCCTGTTATGGTATTTTCACATGTGATTGTTCTGTTCTCAATGCTCTGCTCAATAAAAAATAAAAAATACAAAAAATTAAAAAAAAATTTTTATTGGAAATGTTACAGTGATATTATCAATGGTGTCATAGAAGATGTCTTAACTGATGTGGGATAAGTAGCAGCCCTCCCTCCCTGGACTGATTTTGGCCCCGGGGACCGCATCTCCCAGGGGCTGGCCATATTGTAAATGAGGAGGGGTCCATTTAGCCCCCTCCACGGGCCAATTTCTGGTGCTGGAGACCTCATTTCCTGGGTCCTGGTCATATTATATAGGGGAAGAGGGGTTTGCAGTCCCCCTCAAGGACCAATTTGGCTCTAGGGACTCATCTCCCGGGGCCCTCTACCTTTTGAAATGGGGACGGGGCACACAGCCCCCCTTCCCAGGCCAATACACAGTCACTCGCTTACCCATACAGGTACTCACAGACCCACACACTCACCGACACAGCCACTCACACTGCCACTCATTCACCAATACAGCTACTCTCACAAGTCATACAGACACTTACACACCCACTCATACACCCTTACAGCCACTCACACACCTACTCAATCACCCACACAGAAACTCACACAGCCACTCACTCACCCATACAGTTACTCACACACCCACACACTCATCCATACAACCACCTACAATGCCACTCACTCACCAATGCAGGTAGTCAAAAACCCACTCACTTATCCATGCAGCCACTAACACAGTCTCACACTCAGCCATACATCCAATCACACACCCACATAACCATTTACATACCCGTTCACACATCCCTACAACCTCTCACAGGGACATTTAGTTTCCAATTCACCCACTCACACATACTCACTTACCTATCCACACACTAAAACAGCTACTCACTCACTCATATAACCACTCACTCACACACCCGCTCCCTCACCCATACAGGTACTCACACAGTCACTCAGTCACCCATACAGCCACTCACACACCTATGCAGCCACTCATGCAGCCACTCACTCACCCATACAGCTACTCACATACCCACTAACACATCTATACAGCCACTCACACATCCATACAGCCACTCAGACATCCATTCACACACTGATACAGACAGTCACACGGCCACTCAGATGAGATATGTTAGAAATAGTATGACTAATCACTAGTACCGAAAGAATAGTAATTTAACTTATACTGTAGCTTAGTATATATCTTTAAGTATCAGAATTGTTTATGAAACATTACACTCACTGGATGATGTCATCAGTGAATTCTTCAGTGATGTTATCTGAGATGTCATCAGTGATGTCACTGACCATGTCATGAGCGATGTAATATATGAGGTCATAGGCAGTGCATTGGGGGCATGAGTTATAGTTAGCTCAGGTAACGATAACTGCTGAATTTCATTGATTTTGTATGAGTGAAATCTGAGCCTAACTATAACGTCCCGGTAACCTTCGTAATTTTCAGTGAATCATAATTAGGGCTCCCGGTTTTCCGTTTTTACGGATTTTTACATATAAATATAGACGGAAAACAAGTTTTCCTTTGTCTGTACTTATATTTAGAAACGGCAAAATACGAGTAAATTTTGCCGCGCTGCCGTGGTTCCGAGTTGCCGTGCTGCGCCACGCCCCTGTTCTGATAGTGGGAATTCCTTTCAGTGACGTTGACGTGTTGTGGACCTATTGGCTCAGGGTCTTTTAGTGATGGCCGTGACCCTAAGCCAATCCTGGTCGTATCAAGCGTCACTGTGTGGGCGTGGTAACACCCCCAGCCCGCCCTGGTAACTTTTGCCCTTTATTTTGGGGGCTCCCCTGCCTGCTTTTCCTTTTTGCCTGCACTACGGAACAGTGACGTGTGAAGACGCCTTCCTGTTCCGCATCTCCAGGGATCCAGGACTCCTGCCGCTCCGCCGAGCTCGGCGCCAGCCCGCCGCCCGAGTTAGCTCTGCGCCAGCCCGCCGCCATTTGAAACTTCTGAGGTACGTGTACGAGGCTCAGGGTTTTATGTAATGTTATGTAAACCACACATATCGCTTCTATAGGAAGCCATTTGAAAGTCATCAGGACTGGGGTGTTGTTTTCACCTGCCTCTCTCAGTCCCTCTGCAGCCTCGGCCTCCTGCCCTTCCTCCCCCCACCCCCGTATGAAGCGGCAGCAGCAGGTGTTCGCACCCCCCCCAACCCCCCTCGTCTTGTAGTCTCGTTTGAATTTCGTTTCGGTGTGCCCTTTTTGATTTTGTTGGGGATTAGCTGTTTTTTTGCCATGTTAGTCACTGTGCACCATTTTAATTTAAATGCGATTTTATATAGCGCGAACATTACCCAAAGGTGTCAGAGCGCTTTACATGCTCTCCTAAAGGTGAGACTTGCTGCCAGCCCCGGGCTTCTCTATGCCTAAACTCTGCGCCTCCCATCCTATTTAGACTGTGGACTGTAAGAGAAGTCACCATCAGTGGGTGAGTCGTATGGGGCAGCATGCAGCAGTGCAAAATGATAAGCTGTCTCAAGGTGAGGAACATACAATGTGTAAGGAACTACAGTAGATGCACTCTACGCACCATAGCTGAATCACCTATATCTTAGCAAGGGTTTGGCGTCATCACTAGTGGGAGTGGAAGGTCCTCGCCCAGACAGGAGAAGATCATTTCATTAACAAACCAGAAAGAGCCTCAATGTCCTCAAAGTCTCTTGAAATGCACATGTGCTTGTACTACAATGGCAAAGTTTTCAGATGAATGTATTGTGTTGACCAATAACAACCGAGCGCATGTGTGCATTGTCAATTTTAAATAAATGTGGAAAAATACTAGCTGTAGCGTCGTCTTTTGCTTGTGGCAAAAATAAATGTGGATAAATACAGAAAAGATGGCCCAAAAATAAATATGGATAAATACAGACGGAAATGGCCGAAAAATAAATACCATAAAACTGGGAGCCCTAATCATAATGTTCCTGTAAGCTTTGTTTTTTTAAGATATATATATATATATATATATACATACATACATATATATATATATATATTTAAAATATTTATTACCTACTGGTGATAGCCAGTAAGTAGTTATAGTTAGGACCAACATTTCCATAGGAAAAGCGTTTTTTTGTTTTGCCAATAACTTTGGTGCCGATTGATGAATCTCTACAACATTTTCCTCAAACTTCCCCTTTCTGGTTCAGCTGCTGTGTTGAAAGGTTTGGGTGATCCCTCAAGCAGGGGCCGAGAAAAAAGGGGGGTCCCTAAACGCGTTATCCCCATGTTATGTCAATGGGTATTTTTCATTTTTTGAATACGACTACAGCCTGAACTGCTGAATGGAATTACACCAAATTTGGCAGAAAGCTAGATGCTGGTCCAGAAAGTGTGCTTTTTGTGATTTGGTGTAAATCTGTTCAGTAGTTTTTGAGATATCTAATGTAATAAAATATAGATATCTGGGGACGCGAGTCCTTGCAGTAGACTTGCGGATCCTACCAAAATTTGATTGGCTGCCAACACTTTAACAAGGAAGTGTTGGCAGCCATCTTGGACTTGCTTGAAGCAGAGTCCCAGAAAAAAAGTTACAAATAAAGAATATGGTGGGTGATTCCCACAAGGAATGCGCCGGGGTTTAAAAGCTTTTTCTTTTTCTTTAATTTTGCTGCAGACTCGTGGGTGGATACAATTTATTTTTTAAATGAAACATCTTTTTTCTATAGCCCCTGGGGGGGCCAAATCCCGGGGGCATGGTAAAAATAAAAGAGGGGGTGCACTGGGCCCCCCTCCTCAGGCTATTCAAAGCCCCGGGGACCGGCACCTCACTGGGGCAGTGATATAATTATATGCATGTTAGCAGCTCCCTCTGTCCAAAAGCAATGCCGGCTCCCACAAGAGGCAGGGAGCTGACTGGGACTGCCGGGGCCTTCAGGCTCTCCCCATAGTCCCCAATGAGGTGGCTCTATCACAGGGGATGGGGTCCCCGGGGTGATATCGACCCAGGGAGTGGGGCAGAGTGGGCCCCCCTCCCCATTTTAAAAACAATTATGAAGGCCTGGGACCGGGAGAAGGGGTCCCACGGGCTGCGTGCCCCCCACCATCTACATTTTTTTTAAATTAAATAAAGGGTAGGCCCCTGTGGATGCAATCCCCAGGCCAAAAGTGGCACAGGGAAGGGGGGCCACGTGGCTCCCTTCTTTTATATTAAAAAAAGGGAGAAAAAAAGGAAAAGGCAGGGCCCCAGGGTCATAATCAAGCCGTGAAGGGAGGCCGCACTGCCTCCTCCCCATTTCATAAGAGACTGGCCCTGGGGGATGCGGTACCCGGGTCCAAAATTGGCCCAGGGAAGGGGGACTATGCAGCCCCCCTTACATAGCCCCATACCTAAAAAATAATAATAATTAAAAAAACCTCCGGCAAGTTGCTGGAGGCCACTCCCCCTTCACCACCACTTTGCAAACGCACCTACTGGCCCAGTGGTGGTTGGAGAATGAAGCCCCTTTGAATGATGAGGGTCTTTGGGGGCCAGCGAGCCCTCCTCTTACCCCTAGTAAGTCCCAGACAGTGAGATTGTTGAGAGGTTGTCAGAGGCCTGTAACCTTTGTTTTTATTTCAGTGAATATACGCCCACGGAGGCGGGTCTTGAATTACTTATTAAGGTGTTCCTCATTACGGACTGCCATTTCTTGTTCCTTTGCCCGTGATCAAGAACACCAGCTGTTCGAAACGCGTTGGGCTTCGTACTGATGAAGAGTGAGACTTTTAACTTGCAGTGCTGAAAACCTTGAATAAAGGCATCTAACTCTCCGTGGTGGCATCTTCATGTGGGGCGACTCCCTTGGTTTATGTTTAGCGGCTTTGCTCGGCCGCGAAGATGCCCGCTGCGTCCTAGGCAGATCCAGCGTTTGGGAGCACCGAGCGCATTGGAGCGGAGGGGCCGCTTCGAGGATTTTTTACGAACAGTCCTGCAGAGTTTCAGCTCCATTCTCACCCACTGGGGTAATACTGAGGATTACAGTGCAGGCTGTGGCAGCACCCACTGGGGTTGAAAGATGAGGACCTACAAGTACCAGCAGGCTTTGCCGCATACGCCCACGGAGGCGTGTCTTGAATTACTTATTAAGGTGTTCCTCATTACGGACTGCCATTTCTTGTTCCTTTGCCCGTGATCAAGAACACCAGCTGTTCGAAACGCGTTGGGCTTCGTACTGATGAAGAGTGAGACTTTTAACTTGCAGTGCTGAAAACCTTGAATAAAGGCATCTAACTCTCCGTGGTGGCATCTTCATGTGGGGTGACTCTCTTGGTTTATGTTTAGCGGCTTTGCTCGGCCGCGAAGCTGCCCGCTGCGTTGTAGGCAGATCCAGCGTTTGGGAGCACCGAGCGCATTGGAGCCGAGGGGCCGCTTCGAGGATTTTATACGAACAGTCTTGCAGAGTTTCAGCTCCATTCTCACCCACTGGGGTAATACTGAGGATTACAGTGCAGGCTGTGGCAGCACTCACTGGGGTTGAAAGATGAGAACCTACAAGTACCAGCAGGCTTTGCCGCATACGCCCACGGAGGCTGGTCTTGAAATACTTATTAAGGTGTTCCTCATTACGGACTGCCATTTCTTGTTCCTTTGCCCGTGATCAAGAACACCAGCTGTTCGAAATGCGTTGGGCTTCGTACTGATGAAGAGTGAGACTTTTAACTTGCAGTGCTGAAAACCTTGAATAAAGGCATCTAACTCTCCGTGGTGGCATCTTCATGTGGGGCGACTCTTGGTATATATATATATATATATATATATATATATATATATATATATCTGAACTGAAGAGTTTGCCGCTCTATTGGGACGCACTCGCTAGAGGTGAGGTCAGGAATGAAGGCAACTCACACATGACATCTCCCCATCTTTATGCTGCCGACGCGTTTCGGGAAAACTCCCTTCCTCTGGGCAGGATCAGGCAAAAGAAAGGCAACCGCAGCCTACCAGTCAATCCCCTCTTTTATTTCCAGTTGAAACCTCGATGTAAATCAGGTGAGTAACAACATTGAATCATGGGACTGGTAGTCTTTACTCCCCAAGTGGGCGCTGCTTTTCAAATGTCATAAAAATCCATATGGGACAAACAATGTTCCAGTGTGATGCCTTCCATATAGTTGACCCCTCCAGCTCCGCACTCGCTCTGACAGTGCAAAACAGCGGACCCGCTCGGGTCTCGCGGTGGTGCGTCCCGTGGCCTGGGCTTGGCCACATATATCTGAACTGAAGAGTTTGCCGCTCTATTGGGACGCACTCGCTAGAGGTGAGGTCAGGAATGAAGGCAACTCACACATGACATCTCCCCATCTTTATGCTGCCGACGCGTTTCGGGAAAACTCCCTTCCTCTGGGCAGGATCAGGCAAAAGAAAGGCAACCGCAGCCTACCAGTCAATCCCCTCTTTTATTTCCAGTTGAAACCTCGATGTAAATCAGGTGAGCAACAACATTGAATCATGGGACTGGTAGTCTTTACTCCCCCAAGTGGGCGCTGCTTTTCAAATGTCATAAAAATCCATATGGGACAAACAATGTTCCAGTGTGATGCCTTCCATATAGTTGACCCCTCCAGCTCCGCACTCGCTCTGACAGTGCAAAACAGCGGACCCGCTCGGGTCTCGCGGTGGTGCGTCCCGTGGCCTGGGCTTGGCCACATATATCTGAACTGAAGAGTTTGCCGCTCTATTGGGACGCACTCGCTAGAGGTGAGGTCAGGAATGAAGGCAACTCACACATGACATCTCCCCATCTTTATGCTGCCGACGCGTTTCGGGAAAACTCCCTTCCTCTGGGCAGGATCAGGCAAAAGAAAGGCAACCGCAGCCTACCAGTCAATCCCCTCTTTTATTTCCAGTTGAAACCTCGATGTAAATCAGGTGAGTAACAACATTGAATCATGGGACTGGTAGTCTTTACTCCCCCAAGTGGGCGCTGCTTTTCAAATGTCATAAAAATCCATATGGGACAAACAATGTTCCAGTGTGATGCCTTCCATATAGTTGACCCCTCCAGCTCCGCACTCGCTCTGACAGTGCAAAACAGCGGACCCGCTCGGGTCTCGCGGTGGTGCGTCCCGTGGCCTGGGCTTGGCCACATATATCTGAACTGAAGAGTTTGCCGCTCTATTGGGACGCACTCGCTAGAGGTGAGGTCAGGAATGAAGGCAACTCACACATGACATCTCCCCATCTTTATGCTGCCGACGCGTTTCGGGAAAACTCCCTTCCTCTGGGCAGGATCAGGCAAAAGAAAGGCAACCGCAGCCTACCAGTCAATCCCCTCTTTTATTTCCAGTTGAAACCTCGATGTAAATCAGGTGAGTAACAACATTGAATCATGGGACTGGTAGTCTTTACTCCCCCAAGTGGGCGCTGCTTTTCAAATGTCATAAAAATCCATATGGGACAAACAATGTTCCAGTGTGATGCCTTCCATATAGTTGACCCCTCCAGCTCCGCACTCGCTCTGACAGTGCAAAACAGCGGACCCGCTCGGGTCTCGCGGTGGTGCGTCCCGTGGCCTGGGCTTGGCCACATATATCTGAACTGAAGAGTTTGCTGCTCTATTGGGACGCACTCGCTAGAGGTGAGGTCAGGAATGAAGGCAACTCACACATGACATCTCCCCATCTTTATGCTGCCGACGCGTTTCGGGAAAACTCCCTTCCTCTGGGCAGGATCAGGCAAAAGAAAGGCAACCGCAGCCTACCAGTCAATCCCTCTTTTATTTCCAGTTGAAACCTCGATGTAAATCAGGTGAGTAACAACATTGAATCATGGGACTGGTAGTCTTTACTCCCCAAGTGGGCGCTGCTTTTCAAATGTCATAAAAATCCATATGGGACAAACAATGTTCCAGTGTGATGCCTTCCATATAGTTGACCCCTCCAGCTCCGCACTCGCTCTGACAGTGCAAAACAGCGGACCCGCTCGGGTCTCGCGGTGGTGCGTCCCGTGGCCTGGGCTTGGCCACATATAGCGGCAAACTCTTCAGTTCAGATATATATATATATATATATATATATATCCAAAGGTGCCATCAATTGAACATCGGCGCTCCTCTCGTAGTGCGGTGCGAATTTCCTCCGGCAGGGCAGCGGTAATTATGAACAAGGTGACCCCTGAGCCCAGTGATCAATTGAAAGCGCACTCACTCGAAATCCGCTATTTTTTCAAGTTGCTTTTTATTACTTTTAAGCAAACATCGCTATGCCCAACGCGTTTCGGTTCCTCACACGAACCTTGAGTCTGATAACAGTCTGAGAAGACTGGAATCCAGGTACATAATTGATCTCCAGACTAAAGTACCTGGCGGTCTGAATTCCAATGAGGAGCTTGCTGTGCACTTGGGGGAATAGCTGCATAATTCCATGGCTATGGGATTAATGAAAACTAGTATCTGTACCTGATTTTGAACTTCATGAAATTTGACAATATTTTGGGTATATTTATGATTATGCAAAGAAAAAGTGTATTGTATGCTCGATGGTTATACTGAGAAAGGCAATAGAGGATTTTTAAGCTTTTTTAGCTTTTATAGCGTTTTTGAATGTGCTTAAACTTAGTATTGTCATAACAACTGTCCTAAAGCCCATTCAGGGCAGGATGCTGGGTGAACTGTTTGACACTAATGTAATTATCAAACGTGTGAGCACTGGGATTATATGGTTAGGCCCATCTGTGGGCTATATTCTTATTGAGTGACACTATATAGTGTTTATGAATTTTAGGTCATATATCCACTCAGGTACATTTGTGCACTCGCTCAATTGCGCGTTTGAAAAGAAGAAATAGCTCTGTGCACATTACAAGATGTCTGCCATCTACGGCTGGAGTTGTCTTTTCTCAGTGTTTAGTAAACATGTAATTGACATAAAAGAGGGCCGTTTCTGGCGCGCCATATTACCGTCGATAAAGGCGTTTGCCGAAACGCGTCTGGTTACCGTGAGTCCGTAAAACAAAAACTTTGGACTCGCCCCCGTGAGTGCTTTCTTTGTGTTTGAAGAAGAATACGAAGCTGTAGCTGTTATATATATATATATATATATATATATATATATATATATATATATATATATATATGTGAAGACACCAACTCCTGAATTACCTCTCCCGGTAACAAAACAGGTACGGACCACAATGTGGTAGTTCAATTAAAGTGCTTTTATTGCAGTCTCAGCATGACGCGTTTTGGCCGCGTTGCCACAGCCTTGATCACATGACGCACCGGAACCAGAACTGACATTTTATAGTGTTACCCCTATCCTTCTGGTTACACCCACCTGGGTGAATAATGAAGCTAGAAAACATACTAAGATGTTACAGGAAAACTACTAGGTTCCCTCAGTCATAATACAAATGTATAAAATTCAAAGTATAAATACATTACTGACATTGATGCGGTCACAATGAGTTAAAAAAATCATAAAAGCCCCAATAATTTTTTGCATGATGATTTAATATATATATATATATATTTATAATTATATTTATATATATATATTACCTACTGCCAGTAGGTAGTTATAGTTAGAACTAACTTTTCCCATAGACAAAGCATTTTTTGTTTAGCTAATAACTTTGGCGCCGTTTGATGAATTTTCACAAAATTTTGAAAAGCAGTTTCTTTAGGTGCTGTGTGGAAAGTTTCAGGGTGATTCGTCAAGTAGGGGCTGAAAAAAAGAGGGCTCCCAAAAAATGTTTTTCCCATGCAATTTCTTATAGGGATTTTAGACACAACTTCAGCCTGAACCGCTGAACAGTATTGGACCAAGTTTGGCAGAAAGCTAGATCTTGGCCCAGAAAGAGTGCTTTTTGTAATTTTGTGTAATTCCGTTCAGTAGTTTGGGAGATATTAAAGTAAAAAGATTTATGCATATTTAGAGATGCGGATCCACCGCAGATCCACCAGGGTGGATCCGCAGATCCACGTGCCAAGAACAATGCCATTATTGGCTGGCCGCAGCCTGAGAGGAAAAAAGTTGCGCCTGCCATTTTGTGCATTGGGACACAGTGCCCAGGGGGAAAATAAAATGTAAAAGTGATGGAAAGGGTCAGGATTGAGGTACCCTGACCCCATGAGACTGATGGAGTGGTCCGTGAGGAACCCGTCAAGGGCAAGAAATTGCCCACAAATGTTTTTTTAGCACATGAAAATTTGTGGATACACACGGATCCTCACAGATCCAGGCAGATTCGGGTGGGTCTGTGGATCCAGACCCCAATTGAAAAAACACATAACCCTCTCACAGACCCACATACCTACTCACACACTCATTCACATACTCACATACCCACTTACACACCCACCAACCACTCACACACCCATACAGCCACTCACACACCCACTCGCAGACTCATGCAGCAATTCACACACACACACACACACACACACACACACACACACACACTCACTCACCCACACACTCACACAACCACTTACACACCCACATAACAACTCACACACCTATACAGCCACTCACACTCCCACTCACTCACCCATAAAACCAATCAAAAACCCACTAACAGACCCACACAGCCACTCACATACCCATTCACACACCAACTCATACACCATCATACATACCCAGACATACCCATACATACCCAGACAACCACTAACACACTCACTCACACACAAATACACCCACTCACACACAAATACACCCACTCACACACCTACTCACAAACCCACAAAACACACTCACACACCCATGAAACCACTCACAAACCCACTTACACACCCAAACAGACATTCACACACCCACTCACAGAGCCATAAAACCAATCTCACAACCACACAATCACTCACACAGTCACTGGCACACCCACCATTGGCAGTGATACACATATAGAAATTGCAATATCATAAGTTTGTATTAAATGGGTTGTTGTTTTAGCATTAAATGTGTGCAATATAACCGGCAGACCACTTTTTTGTCCAAGGATTTGTGACGGATCTGTGGATCCATAAAATGAATTTAAAACAGGGGTCTCCAACCTTTTGTGTAATATGAGCTACTTTTTTTCAATTAAAATCACCACAAGCTACTATTATTTGTAGTGTTGTAATACTTACCACATCAGACAAGATAACATTAGTTACCACCATATGAAAGTTTACCAGCAGTGACCACCTTACTGCATCAGGCAAAGTTGCCAGTAGGAAAGTAAAAAATCTTTGACTGTTTGGGATGCCTCTCTGTAGGTTATACATGCCAACCACAGTGCAGTGGCTCTGGTACAAAAGTAATAATATTAGTAATAAGTCTTCCCACATGATTTATCACTTAAAAATCAGTGTCAAACATATTTTGGAAATTCAACCATTTTTCTATAAACATCAGCTTGTGAATTCTGAAAATACACACATTTTCTTCTTAAATAGACAATTTTGGCCTGCACATATGAATTCAGCCAAACAAAAAGTTCCAATTTATTAGGCTTTGATGCACAGAGGAGAGCTACTTGTGGGTAGTTGGAGAGCTACCAGTAGCTCACGAGCTACTTGTTGGAGAAGCCTGATTTAAAAGAAAGAAAAACTTGGTTCATTGCATTTATAGAAAGAGTACAAAGGTTACCTTACCCCAATTTCAAAATTTTCAGTTTTAAAATATATAATAGGAAGGAATGCGTGAATAAAATGTATTTATAAACTTGTGATAATGTATAATAGTAAATTGACCATATTGTCAAATCGTAGTACAATTTATATTAAAAAAAGGTGAAATTCACTAAAAAAACAAAGGTTACATGGACGCTAGTTAGGAAATAGCATAGAAATTCAGGAGTTACAGTTATCTCAAGTAACTATAACTCGTGCCCTAAGGTAACTATAACTCATGCCCTCGCCATGCACTGTTAATTACCACAAATATTACATCACTCATGACATCTTCTAGGACAACACTGATAATATCACTGCAGCATTTGCAGTGAAATTATTTAGGGGGAAAAGGTGCATGGAGGGGGCGCAAGTAATAGTACCTTAGGGCACGGGTATACCGCAAGCCAACACATTTTCTCTATGGTTCAAGAGTGTGCGTGTGGTGGAAGGCAGTCTAAACTGTTCCATTTCTGAGGTAGAGAGCAGCACAACCAAATCTTAATTGATATATAATGCTGTCCTACTATTCGTTTCAGCTTTGGATGCTTCCATGGATTGCTTGACTTCTAAATACATTGCCCCCAATATTGCCTCTTTAAACTTTCTTGTACTAGGTGATGGCACTAAATAAAGTTATATACTATCATGAGCGAATTATGGAAATGGTGCTAATAATGGATCAGAGAGCCAAAATTACACTTTACCAATATGTATAACTTATTGGCATTGAAGCAGGTCTAGTTCAACACTCTGTATGTTGCACACCAATGCTATCAAAGCTTGTGTGCAAAATTCTTGATCACTATATGTGTACACTACACGCCAACAAGGTTGCTTAGATCTGCTAGCACCTAACTGGTCCTTGTTCTTGCCTTTGTACAAGTAGACAGTTTGTGAAATTTTGCTGTAAATTTTCCTCCTCCTCTTGCATTCTTGCTTAGAAGAACTATCACCTTGATGCAGGAATCTGAATCCATGTGCATTGTGTGGCATGTTGCTTCTGTTTTGAAGTTGGCGGTAACTAGATGCATGAACCTACTGATTTTTTTCATGATTGCGGTTTTTAATTTAACCTTGGTTTGACTGTGAGACTTTCTACATCTCTCTTGTTTACAGAAACAGCATCAGTTTTTGAGCACATTGAGACATGATTTTGTAGAATCTTTTTTTACTGTGATTAGGCTCTGGAATCACAATATGTCCTCAGAGACTAATGGTGCAAATGAAAAAACGGAAAGTGTGAGAAATGTTGCAATTAAAAAACACCTGAAATGAAAACACAAAAGTTGAGCTGTCTATTTTCTCAGCAACATTGTATGAGTGTAATAGTACTGTTGATGTACGTAATACATATTGTTGCTACCATTACCTACTCAAACACATAAACGTTTTAAATTTGTGCATAAAACTATCCAAAGATCGCTGGTATGAAGACATTGTGTTATTTGGTAATGTACCCACTTTAATGAACTTAGTGCATCACTTGCTTCAAGGAATGATACTTGTATTTTGAAACTCTTCTCTATTTATGACTTCATTTGTAAATAAAGCATAAGTGTAGGGGCCCAAAGGTTTTCTTATGAGCCGAACGCAAGGATTGCCGAATTTCAATGCTGCTAGTCTTGATTCCACTTCATGGCTCTGTCTTTCACCACTTTACATATCCTGTCTCTCTATCTCACTTTTGTGTGTTCTTTTTTCATTCCTGGTTTCTCAATGTCTCATTGTTTTCCTATCTTTCTTTTACTCCACATTTCTCTTTTTTCTGCCTTTCTTTCTCTTTCTCTGACTCTGATGATGAAACATAAGTGCCAGTCCCGCAGAATAAGTGGTGGTGCTCATCACCAACAACCACCAGCAAAAATTGTGCACTGTGACCAATTCAGGAAACAAAAAATCCTCCATAATCATTAATATTTATTGACATTTTAGACTTATTAAGCAATGATGTAAAAATATTCAGAAGGCAGCCATCCATCTCCAACATCTAAAACTCAATAATGTGAAAAGACTTCTCTATTTTCATAATGGACTCCTTTGGGGCCAAAGTTAACTTTGCTTTAAAATGTGCTCAATGTCACTGAGTTCATGTTGGAACTTTAGAGGTTTTTTGATTAATCATGCCTGCTTTCTATCAATTAAAAAAGCCATTGTGCTACTACATTTTTTGAATTTCCTATCAATGTTGTCTCCCTTCACCAATCTTCAACAACTTGCAATAATCATTCTTTAGTTGCAGAATATTGTTTTTGAGAGCTGTGCACAGATTAGTCAAGCAGAGGTAGAAATTTAAGCCATCAAAATGACCATTTAAATTGCAAGATGATTTTGCCTGGGAATTATTAATGTATGTTCATGTCTACTGTTTTTTAATATGCCAAATATGTTTCCACTTACAGGGGACGGTTGGCGTTTAACTATCCCAATAGCCTAATTTCACTGGCAAGGCTCATCAGAATTGAATCAAGCTAGCACTGAAATTATATAGTTAGTGTTTGGCCAGCTCTGCTGGATAGAAAGAGATGAGTAGCTTTTTGTATTGTGGTCCTGGTAATGTGACTATGCGATGATCAACCAAGTCAAGGGTCGGTTGAACGAAAACGAGCAAAGTGAGGCAGGAGTAGTCTGGATACTAAACGCCATTGCATCTTTGAACTGGTATATGTAGAACATGAGGCAACTCTGTGAGAAAGGAACTGCTACGAATTACATCATGTATAGTTGCGTTCTGTAATCAATGAATATTCATTTTATTATTATGTTATCATCTGCCTGCCTTTGAAGTCACTTGGGTGTGTTCCGCTTGGATCCTGGGTAACAGCTTAGACTCTAGAGATACCTCATGCTTCATTACATAAGGCAAATGCATAAAAAATATAAAGAGAGGCAGCATTAGTAGCTTTTGTGCCTGCCTGTGGTAAAGTAATATATTATGGATACACTTAAATGAGGGTGTACAGGAGCTGACAAGCTGAGAGAGTGCCTTCCCCATCCATACTCCCCAAATGTCCATCTTAAGGCAAAACATTCTGCTTTTGAAAACTACAAAATGTGACAATTTGATGTTTATCTACTCTAACAGTTTTAACAATCATTGCATTTCAGTTTGATATAATCCAAACATGATGTTATCCTTTTGACTCCAAATAGTCGTAATGTATGTGTCTATGTAGTAGTAGTATAACTTTATTTCAGTTACAGATATATATAACCATAATAGTACATTCATGTAATCACATCTATAAAATATCCACAATTATTCCACAAAAAAAGAGAAAGTCACAACACAAAAAGTACTCATTTAAAAGATAATCAATTGATATTTGATTATTAAAGAAAAAAACAAAATCTAAGTAAACATTTCTAATTCCCTGAATGACCATAGAGGGCATGCCCATTTGAAGGTCTAGCCAACGTATCATGTGCCTTGGCCATTTCATACTATATAACGCCGTGCAGCCCAGCATTAAACGATAAAAGAACCCTAATCGACAGTCAAAAAGATTTGAGCACTATTATATACAACTTTTTGAAGAAGTTAAAATATCCTAAAATAGGTATAAAACAATGTTGTAGGATAAACATACCTAAATAAATTACCAGTATAGTATTAAAAAGTATTGCATAGATAAGACATGAAGAAAAATGCTCATGAAAGACCTTTAAAATAAGAATGTAAAAAGGGCCTACTTAAATACTATATTGAATTAAGATTGACAGTTAAAATGAGATCGCACAAGTATTGGGCTCAAGATTCACATCAATAGGCCTCAATATCCTTAACTGAAAAACAGGGAGGACACTCATCCACAAAACCATTTTCCCCTTTCTGATTTGTGGTAAGTGATTTAAGTAGAGAAGTGGGAAAGTACCAATTATGGAACTAAAGTATAGTGCTTTAACTTAGTAGCAGGTAATCTTTTCTATGTAATAGGATTAGTCATCTACCAGGTACTAGTGGGACAACTTGCCCTTAGGTACCAGGTCCAATTTAAGTATCTTGATAGGGCGAATACTTTTTGTCCGCGTGTGTCAGATCTAAGAACATGTTGTGCCACAGCTTACTGACTAAGTCCCAAAAGGCGACAAATCGGAATAATCCACTTGGAGTTGGGTAAAAGATATTTAGGGCAGAATAATAGAAAATGGGCCTCAGTTTCCTTGACTGAAGGACATGTGTCTATGCTTCTGGGGGGCCTTGCCTACTGCCCCATTGTAGTGAAAGAGGAATGTGGAGTCATCTGTTGGAAAATCGTCTCAAGACAAGATTAAAACTGTCATTTCAAGTTCAAGACTGAAGTAACATTGGCCTGATTCACACAACAGAGGTTGCCGGATGTATGTCTTTATAACACATGCCTTTATCACGCACGCCATTACCATGCATGTACTACCACGTGTTACCCTTTATAACGTGAGCAATTACATCATGGACCTTTAACCATGCATTTTTTAGATTTTATATATATGTGTGTGTATATGTATACACATACCTATGTATTCACTTTAGTTGTCTATTGGATGGTACTAGAACCCCTTGGTGAAAAACATTTACCTAATTCACTGTTACCCATCTAGAATTCTATGTATAGTCATCTTGTTGTGTCAAACCGAATTTACAGGGTAAAAGAGACCATTATGTCCACAGCCATACAGTTGAAATCAGTGGGAATAGAAAATGAGTATGAATTAAGAATTTTCTCTGACATGTTGTTTGAGTCATCAAAATGCTGATGGGAATTCATGCAGTTTGATCTACAATTCCTGTCTGTGGGTGCACAAGCAATGATGTTGTAACCAGCCAAACTGAAAGTACCTTTTGAAGGAGAGTCCAATTTCTGTGGATCTACCTGCTGTATGCAATTTTCTGATGCAGGTGCACAATAAGCATGAAGAAACTCATCCCTAAAGACTCAGAGATAACTAGTGCAATGGAGTAGAAGGTTGGCTGCAGGGAGGAAGGTGTTTTGGACAGTGCCACATTGGGAAAAGGTGCAAAAACAAAGCACCTGTGGTAAGTGAGGATGGTCATCTGTAAGGAAGACAGACAAGCTCATGGATCTCTTTGGGAGAGAACTAATGCAGCGGGTGGGCACTGGAATGCAGGGTGGGTAAGGGAATAAAAGGGAAGTTGCACATGAAAAAATTGATTCTTTTTAGCAAGATGCAAAAGCTCTATGTCAATTTTTTCTGGTATTGCTATTTGATACAGGACAGCAGGGGTGGCTACTCCATTAGAGCGGAGAAGCGTCACCCCACTAACTAAAATGCCCCCAGAGATGAAAAATAAAATTGTAATAAAGTTAATTTATTACCATTTTATTTTTCTTCAACCCATCCCAAACTGAGGGGTCGATTCCGATGTCGGCCGGAAGCGCACCTAACAGTATTCGTCCGGAAAAAATACCAGCCGAACGCGTGTCTTCCGACCGACTCGAACACTCTACCGAACGAACAAGTACGATGCGCATAACAGCCCAGATTCCGAGCGAGCCGTACTTACCCATTTCAGCTCCTGTTCCCCGCCCGAGCCGGATTCGTAAACGCCGAATCGAGTCGCACGGAACCAAATACACAGCACCTTCCGGCCAGACTAGTACGATGCGTCTTCCGTATGCGCCAAACTCGTCGCTACGTCCGGCACGTTTGAGCATCCGGGCGAGCCGTACATAAGCTCCGTTTCGCGCCACAAGACGATCCACGGCTACGAGACGAACAAGCCTGCTACGAGTACGACTCGAAGACACGAGAAACCCGAACGAGACGATCCAAGCATGAATCCCATTGCGAAGGTCCTACCTATACTCTACATCTATTACCGGGACCGGCACGGACGCGTACGGCGCAGACGGTAAGTCAAACACCAACAATACAAACAAACCACACGTACACGAAATATGTCACACACACATAGGGATGCACAAATAATGTACACTAGCAACAGCAGAACCATAGGGGTGGGATGGCCAACAGCAATGCCATACACACCCATAGGGGGATGGATGCCTGCCACTACTACCACCCCTACCCAGGGGTGCCTGGATGCCTGCCACTACTACCACCCCTACCCAGGGGGGCTGGATGCCTACCACTACTACCATCCCCACTCATGGGGGGCTGGATGCCTACCACTACTACCATCCCCACTCATGGGGGGCTGGATGCCTACCACTACTACCATCCCCACTCATGGGGGGCTGGATGCCTACCACTACTACCATACCCACCCTTAGGGGGATGGATGCCTGCCACTACTACCACCCCTACCCAGGGGTGCCTGGATGCCTGCCACTACTACCACCCCTACCCAGGGGGGCTGGATGCCTACCACTACTACCATCCCAACTCATGGGGGGCTGGATGCCTACCACTACTACCATCCCCACTCATGGGGGGCAGGATGCCTACCACTACTACCATCCCCACTCATGGGGGGCTGGATGCCTACCACTACTACCATACCCACCCTTAGGGGGATGGATGCCTGCCACTACTACCACCCCTACCCAGGGGGCCTGGATGCCTGTCACTACCACCACCCCTACTCAGGGGGGCCTGGATGCCTGTCACTACCACCACCCCTACTCAGGGGGGGCTGGATGCCTGCCACTACCACCACCCCTATCCAGGGGGGCCTGGATGCCTGTCACTTCCACCACCCCTACTCAGGGTGGGCTGGATGCCTGCCACTACCACCACCCCTATCCAGGGGGCTGGATGCCTGTCACTACTACCATCCCCACCCTTAGGGGGATGGATGCCTGCCACTACTACCATACCCACCCTAAGGGGGATGGATGCCTGCCACTACCACTACCCCTACCCAGGGGGGCCTGGATGCCTGCCACTACTACCATACCCACCCTTAGGGGGATGGATGCCTGCCACTACTACCACCCCTACCCAGGTGGGCCTGGATGCCTGTCACTACTACCATCCCCACTCATGGGGGCCGGATGCCTACCACTACTACCATCCCCACTCATCGGGGGCTGGATGCCTACCACTACTACCATCCCCACTCATGGGGGGCTGGATCCCTACCACTACTACCATTCCCACTCATGGGGGGCTGGATGCCTACCACTACTACCATACCCACCCTTAGGGGGATGGATGCCTGCCACAACTACCATACCCACCCTAAGGGGGATGGATGCCTGCCACTACCACCGTCCCTACCCAGGGGGGCCTGGATGCCTGCCACTACTACCATACCCACCCTTAGGGGGATGGATGCCTGCCACTACCACCACCCCTATCCAGGGGGCTTGGATGCCTGTCACTACCACCACCCCTACTCAGGGGGGCTGGATGCCTGCCACTACCACCACCCCTATCCAGGGGGCTGGATGCCTGTCACTACTACCATCCCCACCCTTAGAGGGATGGATGCCTGCCACTACTACCATACCCACCCTAAGGGGGATGGATGCCTGCCACTACCACCACCCCTACCCAGGGGGCCTGGATGCCTGCCACTACTACCATCCCCACCCGTAGGGGATGGATGCCTGCCACTACTACCACCCCTACCCAGGGGGCCTGGATGCCTGTCACTACTACCATCCCCACTCATGGGGGGCCGGATGCCTACCACTACTACCATCCCCACTCATGGGGGCTGGATGCCTACCACTACTACCATCCCCACTCATGGGGGCTGGATGCCTACCACTACTACCATCCCCACTAATGGGGGCTGGATGCCTACCACTACTACCATCCCCACTCATGGGGGCTGGATGCCTACCACTACCACCACCCCTACTCAGGGGGGCTGGATGCCTGTCACTACCACCACCCCTACTCAGGGGGCCTGGATGCCTGCCACTACCACCACCCCTACTCAGGGGGCCTGGATGCCTGCCACTACCACCACCCCTATCCAGGGGGGCTGGATGCATGCCACTACTACCACCCCTACCCAGGGGGGCCTGGATACCTGCCACTACTACCATCCCCACCCTTAGGGGGATGGATGCCTGCCACTACTACCATACCCACCCTAAGGGGGATGAATGCCTGCCACTACTACCACCCCTACCCAGGGGGCCTGGATGCCTGTCACTACTACCATCCCCACTCATGGGGAGCCGGATGCCTACCACTACTACCATCCCCACTCATGGGGGGCTGGATGCCTACCACTACTACCATCCCCACTCATGGGGGGCTGGATGCCTACCACTACTACCATCCCCACTCATGGGGGCTGGATGCCTACCACTACCACCACCCCTACTCAGGGGGGGCTGGATGCCTGTCACTACCAAAACCCCTACTCATGGGGGCCTGGATGCCTGCCCCTACCACCACCCCTATCCAGGGGGGGCTGGATGCATGCCACTACTACCACCCCTACCCAGGGGGGCCTGGATGCCTGCTACTACTACCATCCCCACCCTTAGGGGATGGATGCATGCCACTACTACCATACCCACCCTAAGGGGATGGATGCCTGCCACTACCACCACCCCTACCCATGGGGGCCTGGATGCCTGTCACTACCACCACCCCTACTCAGGGGCCTGGATGCCTGTCACTACCACCACCCCTACTCAGGGGGGCTGGAAGCCTGCCACTACCACCACCCTATCCAGGGGGGCTGGATGCCTGTCACTACTACCATCCCCACCCTTAGGGGGATGGATGCCTGCCACTACTACCATACCCACCCTAAGGGGGATGGATGCCTGCCACTACCACCACCCCTACCCAGGGGGGCCTGGATGCCTGTCACTACCACCACCCCTACTCAGTGGGGCCTGGATGCCTGTCACTACCACCACCCCTATCCAGGGGGCTGGATGCCTGTCACTACTACCATCCCCACCCTTAGGGGATGGATGCCTGCCACTACTACCATACCCACCCTAAGGGGGATGGATGCCTGCCACTACCACCACCCCTACCCAGGGGGCCTGGATGCCTGTCACTACTACCATCCCCACTCAAGGGGGCCGGATGCCTACCACTACTACCATCCCCACTCATGGGGGGCTGGATGCCTACCACTACTACCATCCCCACTCATGGGGGCTGGATGCCTACCACTACTACCACCCCTACCCAGGGGGCCTGGATGCCTGTCACTACTACCATCCCCACTCATGGGGGGCCGGATGCCTACCACTACTACCATCCCCACTCATGGGGGCTGGATGCCTACCACTACTACCATCCCCACTCATGGGGGCTGGATGCCTACCACTACCACCACCCCTACTCAGGGGGGCTGGATGCCTGTCACTACCAAAACCCCTACTCAGGGGGCCTGGATGCCTGCCACTACCACCACCCCTATCCAGGGGGCTGGATGCATGCCACTACTACCACCCCTACCCAGGGGGCCTGGATGCCTGCCACTACTACCATCCCCACCCTTAGGGGGATGGATGCCTGCCACTACTACCATACCCACCCTAAGGGGGATGGATGCCTGCCACTACCACCACCCCTACCCATGGGGGCCTGGATGCCTGTCACTACCACCACCCCTACTCAGGGGGGGCTGGAAGCCTGCCACTACCACCACCCCTATCCAGGGGGGGCTGGATGCCTGTCACTACTACCATCCCCACCCTTAGGGGGATGGATGCCTGCCACTACTACCATACCCACCCTAAGGGGGATGGATGCCTGCCACTACCACCACCCCTACCCAGGGGGGCCTGGATGCCTGTCACTACCACCACCCCTACTCAGTGGGGCCTGGATGCCTGTCACTACCACCACCCCTATCCAGGGGGGGCTGGATGCCTGTCACTACTACCATCCCCACCCTTAGGGGGATGGATGCCTGCCACTACTACCATACCCACCCATAGGGGGATGGATGCCTGCCACTACCACCACCCCTACCCAGGGGGCCTGGATGCCTGCCACTACTACCATACCCACCCTTAGGGGGATGGATGCCTACCACTACTACCACCCCTACTCAGGGGGCCTGGATGCCTGTCACTACCACCACCCCTACTCAGGGGGCTGGATGCCTGTCACTACCACCACCCCTACTCAGGGGGCCTGGATGCCTGTCACTACTACCATCCCCACCCTTAGGGGGATGGATGCCTACCACTACTACCATCACCACTCATGGGGGGCTGAATGCCTGTCACTACAACCACCCCTACTCATAGGACGGGTAATGCTTGACACAACTAGCATACTCCCACATAAGGACTGTCTGTAAATTACATCCCAGCCTCCAACACCATGACAAGCGTGTGTGGTCTGTGTCAAATGCATACAACACCGAACATGACATTGAACATACAATGTGACCCCCTAACACATGTGTCACACATAATTGTGTGTGTGGCCTACACAATGCAAGCAGACCATGACCACTGTGGCAATGGGGCCCAAAGCCCCATCACCACAGTGCCCAAAAGGTAAGTGTGTGCTCCATAGCTGAAGCACATTTTGAACAGTGTGGCAATGTGGCCCAAAGCCCCATCACCACAGTGCCCATAAGGTAAGTGTGTGCTCCATAGCTGAAGCACATTTTGAACAGAGTGGCAATGGGGCCCAAAGCCCCATCACCACAGTGCCCAAAAGGTAAGTGTGTGCTCCATAGCTGAAGCACATTTTGAACAGTGTGGCAATGGGGCCCAAAGCCCCATCACCACAGTGCCCAAAAGGTAAGTGTGTGCTCCATAGCTGAAGCACATTTTGAACAGTGTGGCAATGGGGCCCAAAGCCCCATCACCACAGTGCCCAAAAGGGAAGTGTAGTCCTGGTGAAAGCTGCAAAAACATAACTGCAGGGATTATTCCTGGCCACACAACACCAAACACTACAGTGGCATTGTAGTGCTTGTGTCCCATAGCAACATAGATTGTGTGAGGCAAGCAGTGCAGTGCCAATGACACATCGTTCTGGCCATGTGCACACAAACATCAGCCATGGGGGCCCACATTGTCTACATGCACAAATAACACAATGACAGAAGTGAGCATCATAATGCAGACCCACATATCAGCACCAATGGACACACAAATGTAGATATCCTGTGGAGACTGTAGATGTCAGGTGAACAAATACCATACCATGGCAGCAATGGGACATACTAACCATGATCAATGTGCTGACTGATGACCTAGCAGTCCCAGGGCCAGCAGGGGAAAGCCAACAAACAACATACAGCCAATGGCAAACTAAAGATATGCCAATGCAGTGGAGCAAAGCACAAACACAAACAGGCAGACTCACACTGCATATCATACACAACAGGTGAGGGGGGTTGTGTGCCAGTGTCCCCAGGCAAACACACAACCCATGAGGAGGCCAGATTCACTGATACACAGATGTCAACACAGTCACAAACAAAAGTAACTCATGGATTGGATTCCCCTATGTGGGCAAACAGGCATTGTGAGATGAGAGGGAGCCCAAATTACACATGTCACACAAGCTTGTAGGAACAGCAACACACACAGCAAGAGACCGAACCACCACAGCACTCCCCCCAGGGACCCCACATTGTGGGTGACACTAGCTTGCATGACAATCACACTGTGATGAGAAAGGTAGATGTCATCCACACTGTGAACCACAGCCAGGTGTCCTGAGCAACAAACTACCATCACACCTATACAAGCACAAAGCACTCAGCGCGGCCTGCCAGCCAAGGAAAATATGGAGGTAGTGCCCCAGCCGTGCAACAACTCACATTTGCACACACTCAACGCCACACACCTTGAACTCCACCAATGTGCAGCGTTGAAGCTCACATGGACTGCTGACATTGCACATGCACCCATGACAATCCCAGGGGTGTTGGGGGAAATAAGTGCAGAAACCCATCACACATGGCCAGTCAACAATACTTGTGAATGTCTGACACACTGCACAGTATGCCGTACATGGGCATGACGTGAAATCCACCCCAAACAATGGGATCCTGGCCATAGTCACACACCAATGAAGAAGCCAAGCTGACCCACAAAGGACACACATAGACAACTTCCAACATTGCAGCTCTGACCCTGAGGAGTGGCAGCAGTCACACACACAACGTGTCACAATCACTGAAAGCATACACAAACAGAAAATCACATTACTCGTGTAACCAACAAGTGCCAAGAGGAATCCTGACTGTGTCCCATCAGCGTTTGCCCACATCCCCAGCCCTGACAACAAAGACAACTAGGGATGACAACCTCATGAACATTAGTTTGCCATGCACCCACATCCCGGAGTAACCAGGTCCAAGATGCTGGATGAACACAGAACAACTCAGCAAGCATCACAAACAGGAACATCCGTAGGGACACAGCCTGTGTAGGAAAAGGAGAAGGGAACACGCACAGACATGCCCACACAACACACAACATGGGCACAGCCTATATCACGGAATCACGCACTGCCATGAGGGCACTCCACTCCTGTGGAAGGTCAGCTGTGCCAAACCTTGTCTGTGCATGACTCAAACATGTCAGCAGAACACTCGGTCAGTGAGTCAACAACTACAACACACTGAAGGCTCTGCTCATATCAGCCTGGGCACGGGAGTGTCATGTCAGTCATCTGCATACACCCAAGACACGTGTCAAGCAACTTGCACTGTGTACACAGATGAGTCCTCCAAATTTGATGTGCTAAACTGCATGTCCATTGGAGACGGGCACACAGTCAGGGTACTAGGAACATTGGACAGTGGTAAGCCCACCAGATGTGCATCAGTGTAGGACAAAGATGGTAATCTACAAATGCTAAACGTACATCCCTGTGTCAAATGCTGAACATTACACCCTCAGACTGCAGCAAAGGATGCTATAGATCCAGACTAGATTAGGACACATATCCCATGGACCACATGGAGCCCATCACAGCAAAACTTCATTTACCTGATCTGAACACTATTAGAACAGCAAATGCATGATTCTACACATCTACATCATGTACCTCCAAAGATTAACCACAAGTAAACAAAAAGAGGCTTTATTCAGCAAGTGTGCAACTCAAATCAAAAGTCCAAAATAAACTAAGGCCAATGGCCAGTCCAAATATACAGTCCCAACAGGGTGATGTGTGACAACTTGTCAACAATTGCTTGCCTGCACAGGTACGGACAGGGGACATCCCCTTGGAGGGGCATACGAGGGGCAGGCCAGGCACCACAGGGACAGGATCAGGGGATGCCAGAAGGAGGCAGTGAAGGGGAGGTGGGTGCAGGAGTGTCACCGGCAACTGCAGTGGAGGTGTCTGACTCAGGGGGCTGGCACCACCGCAGGGCTCAAGTCAGATGGAGTTGGTGCTGCAACCACTGCAGTGGGCTGGTCAGATGGAGTGGACTGGGTCCCCAATGCAGTGCCCGAGTCAGACGGGGTGGTTGTGGACTCCACCGCAGTGCATGACTCCAAGGTAGTGGAAGGGGGGCAGAAGAGCTGGGCAGGACAGAGGGGGGACACGGTCTCCACACCAGTGGCACAAACAGGCAGAGCGTCTGGTTTGGGGGTGGAAGAGCAAGTGGCAGGGGGAGGGCCTAAGCAGTTTGGGGATGCGGTATCAGTGTGTGGGGGAACCTGGGGCAGGGTGTGGCGGTGGAACCTGTGGAGTGGTGGCCTGGGGGATGGAGGTGAGAGACTGGGTGGTTGACTTGCAGGGCGGTGGCGGGGTCTTGCTCTTCCGGGACCGGGGGACTTGCGGGTGGGGGCTCACTCTGCCTGCGCCTGGGGGAGGGTGTCCGGGGGCGAGGGGCACTCCCCTCTGTGTGGGTGGACTTCCTCTTCCCCGGTATGCTGGATCAGCAGGATGGGAGGGGAGAGGCCGAGGTCACACAGGAAGATCTGCTGTGTAGGTGTGTTAGCAGGCGAGGCAAGGGAAGGGGTCTTGGAGGGAGAGGATTTGGAGGACTGCAGAGTTAATGTGGATGCCTGTGTGTGTGTGTGTTCCCCGTCCCCTGTGTCTGTGGTATCAGTCCCCTGAGGATGCGTGTGTGCACGTCTTGCCTTTCTCTTGGGTGTGTCTGTGCTGCTCGTGTCTGTGTGTTTGGGTGACTGTGCAGGTGTGCATGTGCTTTGGACAGGTAGGGGTGCAGGAAGTGTTGATGGGGCAGAGGTGGGAGGGGTGAGGGACTGTTGGAGGAGGGACACTGCTGCCGTCAGGGAGGAGTCCATGGACCTATTGCTCCTCTGTAGGGCAGACATACCCGTTGAGATGCCCTCCATGAACGACACCAGCTGTGTCAACAGAGTGGTGTGTGCATGGAGGACACTCAGCATTGCTGTCTGCCCTACATGGAGCTGCCGAAGGAGGTACACAGACTCCTCACTCAGGTCAGCAGAGGACACAGGGGCAGGGGCTGCGGTGCCTGGCACGAAGGAGACACGCTCCCGAGTACGGGAGCCTCCACGGACCTCAGGAATGGGAGCCAATGGGAGGGCGGTGGTGGTGGTGGCGGGATCAGACAGAGTAGCTGGGGTGTGGTGGCTGCTGAGACCCGCCTCCACAAGGGAGTCATCCTCCGAGCTGCTGTGGTCCTCAGCTGAGGTGGATGGTGCTGAGGACTCCTCGGTGTGGCTCCCTCGCCCTCCATGCCACTGGGTCCCTCTGACCACCCGTCCGATGCTGACCCAGTCTGGCTCCGCTGCTCCTCCTGGTCCGTGGAGCTGTCCCTCCCTGTGGCCGTGGATGTATCTGCAAACAATTAGGGAAACAGACAAACATCAGTCACCTGCACTGACCGCACACACCACAGTAAGTACAGCACATTACAGAGCAAGCCCTGGCATCCTTAGTTGAACATTGCCTAAAGTCCTCACACAGATTCGGGAAGCCAATTGTCAGTCTGATGGTCAACCATGGGACTCACACCCTCCTGCCCTTGCACCCATCTGTCCGGTGCCTGTCTGATGGTAATACCCCAGTGTGGACACATGCACCACCTACACAGTTGTTGGATATTGCAGGGAACACAGTGAAGTATGTGAACATGCACACATCACATCTCCTGCCACTGAGTCAGTGCAGGTGTCCGGATAAAGGGATGGCCAGAGTCTAAATAGAAATGCATGTGATGCATACCAGTACCAGACACCATGATGCACCCATGTCCGGATAGTCAATGCCACAATGGGGTGCATGTTGCACATGTCACTCCCCTGCAGGATCAGTCTCAGGAAGTTTAATGCCATGACACAGGAATGCGTGCAAAGTCATACATTACTGTCTCAAGTCACATGGCCATGGCAGCCAGCCAACAACAGTCTGCACTGTGTCACAATCTGAGGGCATGGGGAATGCAAGTTATGTGACTGACAAGTGCACATGTCCATCCACCAAATACCACATCATCTGTACTACTATTTGTCCACGTCATACCAACAGGACATATGGGGGACATGAAACACAACTCTCTGAACATGAGCACCTCACAGTGTGCTGTGAATGACAATACAGCTGACTGAAAGTCACAGTCGCAAACACCTGTGTGCACAGTCAAGTGATCAGACACCTATAAGTCACAGAAGCATCGTCTATCATGGTCACATCTCAGATGGCATGCTGAGCCCTAACCGATAAACATACCAGTAGTCCTGACAACGAAGACACAGCACAATGACACAGAGGCAGACACCCGAGGGTACATTACACTGATCACAACATGCCAGATGATACACGGGAGTGGGAGTACAGAGTGCATTGCATGCCCTGGAGTAGGCATGACTGTCCAGCTCCACCTGTAAGAGGGATGAGTCCTGGACAGTAGGCAGGTGGCTAAGCATGTGTGACACACTGGATACACATACTCCTGAGGCCCAAACATTGTTCCCACCAGCAGCATGGGTGTGTGCCAAGTTCCCCAGGGACATGTGGTGAGTCAGAGCAGCAAGCGGACCACATATCAAAGTTACACCCACATTACATGTCAGAACTTAGGCATTGTGTAAGCAATTGACCCACCCATGAATCAAACAACATAGTCACCGGAACAAATGCTGTCCCCCAGCTTGAGCAAAGCTAAATGCAATGACACAGTCCCCAAATGACACAATTCCCTGACTATAAGGGCCACACATATGCGTATCAGAGGAGAAGTGGGCATGTCACAAATTAGGGACATGGGTCCTGGACCACATGACTGATGTACTGTGGAAGTTTAACCAGGCCAGAGGAGGGCACATAGCATGTCAGACAAAGTGCACAGTGCAGTCATGGACTCACCCCCTCCTTGCTGCTGTCTGTCCTTCAGCTGCCCATCCAGGTCAGGGAAGACACCCGCCAGGATCCGGAGCATGTGGGGGGTCAGGGTCCGGTGTCCGCCCCTCCTGCGAGGAGGCGACAGCTTCAGCTGGACCCTTGAGATCCTCCGGGTCCAGCCACGAAGGTCCTGCCACCTCTTCTGGCAGTTGCTGATCCTGCGCCTGTAGACCCCCACGGATCTTACTTTCCGGGCGATGGTCAGCCAGATGTCCTGCTTCTGGTGGGCATCAACCTATGAGGATGACAAAGTGAAAAGGCCATTACTACACATGCAACTTATGCATGCATCACACATTTGGATATACTTGTCTCAATCACAGGGGCATATGATGTACACAGGCAGTGCAACAATGGCTATGAACAGTTTTCCAGCAGTCACTACATGGTATCATTGCATGGGAAGTAAACCTAGTTGGAATGCACTGTTACTGCACTGTACCAGTTCAGTGTATGTGACTACACACTTTGGGGTGTGACAACTACTCAGTGGGCATGCTAGCCAGTGGTGTGCACACTGAAAGCCCTGCTAGTCAGACAACATGCACAATTAGTGAGGCAGTGGACAGCACACTCACCTGCTCCCCTGGTTTCACATACAGCTTGCTGTACTGTGGAAGGAGGCTGTCCAGCAGGGCCTGGTTCTCCTCAAGGCTGAAGGCTGGGGCTCTCTCCACAGTACGTGCCATTGCAGGAGCCAGAGGATGCATAAACAGCAGCAGTGTTGGTGGCAGATGTCGTCCTGGAGCATGTAGTGCTGGCTCTCAGGGGAACAGCCAGCATTATATGTGTGCTGCAGAGGCAGATACTGTCCCATGTGTCCAAAGTGATAGGTCCAAGTCGTTTGCATCTTCTGAATTTGACCAATCCATGGAATAGCAGCACTAATACACGCCCACAGCATCCTTCAAATCTTCAACTTCATGACACCCATGATTTTGCAACATTGTTGTGGCTGGCCAACTGAATTCACTGCATCAGACTCGTTGGAGCTTCGAAAACGCGTCCGTTGCCATGCCAGGCCCCAGCCAATGTGTGCGCACCGTTCTGTCCATTGCTGTGCAACGCGTACCAGGCATACAACGCGTACCCGCTCACATACAATGCAATGGGCCGGCCGGGCACACCGATCGGTCCATTGCTCTACAAGGCGTACCAGGCATACAACGCATACCCGCTCACATACAATGCAATGGGCCGGCCGGGCACACCGATCGGTCCATTGCTCTACAACGCGTCCCTGGACAGGTCACACGCATATGTCACCATGCTGGTCACTGGTGAACCTATGCCAGCCACATTTACTTTCCAGGGACTCAGGGGCACACCTACAACACCACACCCAGTCCACACTGTATATAAGGCATGTGTGGCAGCATAACCTTATCTGTGTATGGGGGTGAACATGTGGATTTTGGGGGTGGCACTTGGGGGCAGACACACCCAGGCTGTGCACGTGTTCATGGGGACAGGGTCCTTTGTGTGTTGTGCACCTGACCACTGTGGTGTGCAACTTTTCATTTCTGAGTATGTGTCATGGTCACATTTCCAGGTTGTGTATGTGTATGACATGTCACATACCCCCAGGCTCACATGTGGGAAGGCATGTACGTCACAGGGTGGCCCATTCCAACAATAGTGATGTCCCTCCACAGTCTGTGTGCATGTTGTGTATCACATGTCTCTGACTCCATGTGCACAATGGGAGACAGTCTCCACATCCACGTGGTTTGTGCATGAACTTTGATGGTGTGTGTGTGTCACAGACGTCCATGTCTGTCCTGCAGAGGCTACAGGGGCCACTACCTGTGGGTGTCATGTTTGTTTTTCTGACGTGTACATGATACGCCATGTCATGCCAGTGTCCATGTGGCAAGACAGGGTCCCTGGGAATCTACCTGTCAATGAGCTGTGATGCCTGTGGAGCATCTGTCCAGACATGTCACTGTGGTATGTGTGTGGAACGTGAGAGCAGTTAATGGGTACTGTGACACAGCCTAATGGTGTCCCATAGCACACCCTGGAACCTGTTGTCAACACTTGTTGAACAGAGATGTTAGATGATGTCCATGTAGGTGCCATATATGTCCAAACGGAACGACACACACATCAAGTACTTGTGTTTGTTAATGATGTATCATGTGAAATTGAGTATGGTGAACGGCACATAGGTGGGGTGACTGACAATCTTGCTTTCTTCACCTATGATCAAATTATAGCCTCTGACAACTCTGCCAAAGAAGTTTTTAGGATTGTCCAAGGATTTATTAAGCCAGAGGCCTTGAAATGCACTATTGCATCATCTGCCACCTTGTGTGAGGATCTCTCTGCCTTTTTTCAGGATAAAATACAAACAATATACTCTACATTTACCTCAACAAAAACCCCTACCTCATCCCCACTAAAACCTCACTGCTCAGACACTTGGTGTGAATTTCACCAGTTCAGTTCTGAAGCCTCCCTTAAACAACTTATTAAAGTCAAATCTGGATCCCCGATCGACCCGTGTCCGGCTAAATTTTATACTTCACTTGCCCTATTACTAAACCCCTCACTTAACCAGATCTGGAATGCATCCTTAAACTCAGGCACCTATCCATCTATCTGGAAAACTGCACTAGTACAACCCATTCTTAAGAAAGAAGATGCTGACCCGACTGAATTAAAGAATTTCAGGCCGATCTCCCTCTTGCCAGCACCGGCTAAGATCTTGGAGAAGGAAGTGCAGAAACAACTCTCAGCTCCACCTAGAATCGAACAATCTTTTACATGACTCCCAATCAGGATTCAGGTCAGGATATAGCACTGAGACAGCTTTACTGGAAGTGTCGGAAACAATACGAGAAACCTTGGACCATGGTAATTATGCAATGTTGATGCTGTTGGACTTGTCCGCAGCATTTGACACTGTCTCACATCCGATCCTTCTGGAGAGGCTTGAGCAGATGGGCGTGGGGGGCACCGTGCTTACTTGGTTTTCCTTCTTTTTTCGAGGGCCGCTCCCAGAAAATCTTTCTACGCCCATATGTCTCCTCTGCCTCGCCTGTTGATCTGTGGAGTCCCTCAGGGCTCGGCCCTGAGTCCGACCCTTTTAATGTTTATCTCGCCCCACTTGCCTCAATCATCAAACAACACGGTGTCAAGGTGGTCTCGTACGCTGACGACACCCAGCTGGTGTTTCATTCAGGATTACTCTGAGGCAGTTTTCACCAACTTCAAACAATGTCTGATTAATATCTCATCCTGGATGACAGACAATTGTCTGAAATTAAACACAGATAAAACAGAAGTTCTGTTTTTTAACCAGCCATCACCACCTAAAGTTGAACTGTGGTGGCCAACGGAACTTAATCCCCTCCTCTGCCTGTCCTCTCTGCGAGAAATCTAGGGTTCAAATTTGACTCCGCCCTCTCAGGGAAAGCCCAGATATGCCTAGTCTCATCCTCATGCTTCTGGAAGCTGAAAACCCTGAGGAGATTCCCTACATCTCCTGCCTATGGACTGCAGGAAGACAGTAGTTCACGCACTGATCACTTCACAGTTAGACTATACCAATAGTCTAACTGTGGGTCTCCCAGACTATCTCATCAGAAAGCTGTAGATCATTCAAAATGCGGCCGCTAGGCTCATCAGGAATGTACCACTCCGCCATCATATCTCCCCACACCTGCGTAGCCTACACTGGCTGCCTGTGAAAAAGAGGATTAATTTTAAGGCTCTGACCCTTGCCTATAGGTCCTCCAGAGATACCGGCCCCAAATACTTAAAGCACAGATTGCCCAAATATAATCAAAATAGGACTCTGAGATCGAATCACCAGGGACTCCTAGCTATCCCCCGCTTCAAAAAAGCTAGACTGGGGGTCGATCATTTGCTTATAAAACCGCCTCGCTCTGGAACTCCATGCCCGAGGATCTCCGAAAGGCTAACTCAGAACCTCTATTTAGGAAGACTCTTAAGGCCTGGCTCTTTAGCCTTCCCTAGAACCTCCTCCATCAGGTACTATCACCCCGCAATCGCTGTCAGCGCCGGGACACCTCCGTTGGAGGTAGCCGTGCGCTTTACAATATGTAATAATAATAATAATAATAATAATATGCACTGCAGGGCTCCTGCTGTCCATCGACCATTCCCAGACCTGGCAACGATGGTGGAACGTGACAGCATCCGACGGTACCGCTTCACCAGGCAGCTGATTGAGGATTTGGCAGTGCGGTTGGACCCACATTTGCAGCCTGGCCGGCCGTATCCTACAGCGCTGACCCCCAAGGTGAAGGTGATGGCAGCCCTACACTTCTTTGCCACCGGTACCTTTCAACACACTGTGGCAACTACTGGTGGGATGTCACAGACTATGTTCAGCCGTGTGCTACGCGATGTTTTGTCGGCAATGTTGAGATACCTCAACCAGTACATCTATTTCCCAACACGTCAACGACTTACTGACGTCAAGAGTGACTTCTATGCCCTGGGGAGGATGCCACATGTAATTGGCTCCATTGATGGGACACATGTGGCTTTGATACCACCACAGGCACATGAGCAGGCATACCGTAACCGTAAACATTACCATTCGATCAATGCTCTGGTGGTATGTCTTGCAGATATGACCATCTCACATGTGTGTGCCCGTTTCCCCGGTTCGGCACACGATGCCTACGTGATGAGGAGTAGTCGCATCCCGAGGATGATGTCACAGATGCCGAACCAGCGTGCTGGCTTGCTGGTGTGTACTGACTTTGTACCATTGTGTGTGTTCTGCTATGTTGCTTTTCCTCGCACATTTTCAAATCGGCTAATGTGCAATTGTCTGTCTGTAGGTGACTCGGGATACCCCAACATGCCATGGTTGCTGACACCCCTCAGGAACCCTGTGACACCAGCCCAGATGCGCTACAATGAGGCACATGGTCGGACGAGGAGGGTGATTGAGCGGACCTTGGTCTCCTGAAGAGCCGCTTCCGCTGCCTGGACAAGACAGGAGGGGCCCTCCCATATGCCCCAGCAAAGGTGTGCAAGATTGTCATCGTCTGCTGCATGCTACACAACCTGGCAGTGCGGAAGGAGTTGCCTCTCATCCTGGATGACGATGACCAACGTCCGCCACCTGTGGAAGATCCTGGCCTGGGTCACGATGCCAGTGAAGATGATGATGATGGTGATGTCCGCACACAGCTCATCGCCAACTTCTTCAGCTGAATGTGAGTCTCCAGAGGGTTGTGATGCCAATGATTTGAGTTTGCATGATATGTGTGTGTGGTGCTCTGGTGCTGTTTGAGTGTGGCCATGTGCTACTTGACTGGATGCGTGCAGCGATGTGTCCTTGCAGGTGGTCTGTACTGCCAAACAGTGTTGACATGCTAACTTGGTTTTGTGTAGTTATCTCGTGACATGTATTAGACATGAGTATTGCCGTTCTTCAGTGGTTTTGACTGTGTGTCATGTCTGTCCTTCACAGGGTGCTGCCGGAGTTGTCTGATCAACTTGGATCCCCCGAATCCATGATTCAACTTCCAAGGTGGAAGCAGTCATTTCCCTACAGGTGATGTGCCACACACCCTGGACTTTCTATCTTCTATATTTTTGACTTTGTGGCCACAGCCAGGTTGGATTAGCTTGCATTTGTAGTGGAAACAACATGTTGCAAATGTGTAATAAACCTGTGCTTCACTTTGGGATGTGCGTTGTCTGTAGTCACACATCTGACTGACATTTGCTTACTGCACCTGTAGTCTAGTTGACAGTGACTGTGAATAGGTGGCGTGTCTGTGCATTCCACTGTATTTAGTTGCAACATCAGTATAGGTGATGAGTCTGATGGCCCTGGTGTGTATGTGTTGTGTGGCCCTAGTGGTGTGTCTCCCTCATATGTGTCACGTCGCCATGACTGACATGACTCAACCTCCCCAGACGTCGCATTCCTGACGGAGACCTGGCTGAATCCCGCTTCAGCCCCCGACATCGCCATTGCCATCCCGGACAGATACAAGATCACCCGCAGGGACCGCACCAACGGAGTCGGAGGAGGCATCGCCATCGTCCACAGGAACACCCTCAGAGTCTCAACCAACACCGACGACACCCTCAGCACCGCCGAACACATGCACTTCCAGATCCACACCGATCCCAACACCACCCTCAGAGGAACCCTCATCTACAGACCCCCGGACCCTGACCACAGTTCAGCGATTCCATCGCTGACTTCGTCAGCACACACGCCATCGCCTCCACGGACTACATCCTCCTCGGGGACCTGAACTTCCACCTCGAGAACAACAAGGACACCAACTCCACCACCCTGATCGACAACCTCGCCACCCTCGGACTCAGACAGCTCGTGACTCACACCCACCCACGCCGCCGGCCACACGCTCGACTACATCTTTTCCGCAAGCCCACACGTCTCCTTCAACCACACCTCCGAACCCCACTGGACTGACCACCACTGCAGCCACTTCACCTACAGGAAGCCCACCACGCACCACCGCACCGAACAAATGCCTCGCCGCTGCTGGAGCAGAGTCACGGAAGACCAGCTAACCACAACCCTCGCCCTGAGCCCACCCGCCGAGCCCTCCGACCCCGACACCGCCGCCCGCAACCTCAGACAGTGGATCGACGACTGCGCCAACACCCTCGCCCCGTTCAAGAATTCGCCCAACAGCCACACCAGCAAGAAAGCCACCTGGTTCACCGAAGACCTCCAGGCCTCCAAACGAACATGCCGAAAACTGGAGAAGATCTGGCTCCACGAACGGACAGCGGACAGCTACGCCGCCCACAAGAGCGCCACCCGCAGTCACCATCACCTCATCAGATCCGCCAAAAGGGCCTCACTCAAAGACCGCCTAGACAACAACGCACACAACAGCAAAGAGCTCTTCAACATCGTGAAGGAACTCTCCAACCCCAGCTCCAACACCAACGACATCCAGCCGTCGCAAGACCTGTGCGACTCACTGGCCACCTTCTTCCACCGCAAAATCGCCGACATCCATGACAGCTTCAACACCACGACCGCCCGGCAACCACCGAGACCACTGCCCCCACAACCACCAACCGCCTGCTCTCCTGGACCAACATCAACGACGAGGACACCAGCGAGATCATGAACACCATCCACTCCGGTTCACCGCTAGACCCGTGCCCTCACCACATCTTCAACAAAGCCAGTACAGCCATCGCGCCCCATCTCCGGAAAATAATCAACATCTCCTTCGAGACAGCAACCTTCCCGGAAAGCTGGAAGCACGCCGAGATCACCGCCTTACTCAAGAAACCCAAGGCAGACCCCAAGGACCTCAAGAACTTCCGACCCATCTCTCTGCTCCCGTTCCCGCGAAGGTCACTGAGAAAATCGTCAACAAACAACTGACCCGCTACCTCGAGGAGAACAACATCCTGGACCCTTCCCAGTCCGGCTTCCGCAGCAACCACAGCACCGAAACCGCCCTCATCGCCGCCACCGATGACATCAGGACCCTGCTAGACAACGGAGAAACAGCAGCCCTCATCCTCCTGGACCTATCAGCCGCCTTCGACACGGTCTGCCACCACACACTACGAACACGCCTTCACGACGCCGGGATCCAAGAGAAGGCCCTGGACTGGACCACATCCTTCCTTTCCGGCAGAACACAAAGCGTCCGCCTCGCCCCTTCCGATCCAAGGCCACCAAGATCATCTGCGGCGCACCCCAAGGCTCCTCCCTCAGCCCAACGCTGTTCAACATCTACATGGCACCCCTCGCCCACGTCGCCCGACAGCACAACCTCAACATCATCTCCTACGCCGACGACACCCAGCTGATCCTCTCCTCACCAAAGACCCTCACACCGCCAAAGCCCACCTCCATGAAGGAATGAAGGCCGTCGCCGAATGGATGAGGACCAGCCGCCTGAAGCTGAACTCGGACAAGACGGAGGTCCTCATCCTTGGTTCCAACCCTTCAGCCTGGGACGACTCCTGGTGGCCAACATCACTGGGAACAGCCCCGCCACCCACCGACCACGTACGCAACCTAGGGGTCATCCTCGACCCCACCCTCTCCATGACTAAGCAGGTCAACGCCGTTTCTCATCCTGCTTCAACATCCTCCGAATGCTCTGCAGGATCTTCAAGTGGATCCCCACCGAAACAAGAAAAACAGTCACCCAGGCCCTCGTCACCAGCAGGCTGGACTACGGAAACGCACTCTACGCAGGAACGACGGCTAAGCTCCTGAGACGGCTGCAATGCATCCAGAACGCTCTGCACATCTTATCCTCGACATCCCCGACGCAGCCACATCACACCCCACCTGAGAGACCTGCACTGGCTCCCTGTCAACAAGAGGATAACCTTCAAGCTCCTCACCCACGCACACAAAGCACTCCACAACTCCGGACCAGCCTACCTCAACAGACGACTCAGCTTCTACACCCCCACCCGCCAGCTCCGCTCGACCAGCCTCGCCCTCGCCACAGTCCCCCGCATCCGGAAAACGACCGCCGGTGGCAGATCCTTCTCCCACCTCGCCGCCAAGACCTGGAACACCCTCCCCACCAACCTCCGACAGACCCAAGACCTACTGGCCTTCAGAAGACTCCTCAAGACCTGGCTCTTCGATCAGTAGCAGCACCACCCCCCTCTTCCCCCAGCGCCTTGAGACCCTCACGGGTATGTAGTGCGCTTTATAAGTGACATGATTGATTGATTGATTGATTGACGGTGTTGGACTTGCTGTAGCAGTTAGCATGCACAGTGTCATTTAGCAGATCACCATCTACATGACAAAAACCAAGTTGGAATCACAACAGAGGCAGATATGGTGTATTGGTGAGTTTATTTACATACAGGTGTGAGGATGGTGCACAGGATGGTGGGTGCTGTACATAGAAATTGGAATCCAAAGTTCCCATGTGTATTGGAAGTCTTGGTAGCTGAAATGTCCAGAGTAAAGTCCACAGTCATCTGATTAATTTGGCCAACTAGAGCTCCCCATGTCATGTGGGAGAGTTTGGTTTGCTTCGACAGGGCGTGCAGTTTGCACACAGAGGAAAAGTTCCAGAACAGGTGTTGGCTTCCTGGGGGATGTAGATGGCCATCGGCCTCTCAGTTTGGCCTCTTCGGATGGCCCCTCTTCTTGGGGGGGGACCCTCAGGTGCAGGCTGCGGTGGTGCAGGGGACTCTCTGACAGAGTCCTCCTCCCTCCCTGTGGCATTTGCAGTTGTTTCAGCAGCAGTTGTTGTGGGCACAGAGGGAGGTGAGGCCATGTTGGTGCTGATCTGGCGGAGGCATGTGAGTATGTCCCTATGCACCGCTGTCAGTTGTTCCAATGTGTCCCACTTGGACTCCATGCCAGACATGTGTGTCTCGACACGTGACATGTGTGTCTCGACATGTGACATGTGTGTGTCGACACGGGACATGTGGGAGTCCAAGCGGGCATGATGGGCAGCCTGCTGCTGTTGTATGTCCTTGAGGATCCCCACTACCTGGCTGACCTCTCCGGTGCTAGTCTGGTACGCATCCGCGATGCGTGCCAGTTGTGGGTCATCATGCAGTCCAGACCCCTCTGCAAAGAGCGACCTATGTCTACCACCCCTCCCACCACCCCTGGCGACACGTGCAGGACCTGCGGTGGCACGCACAGGTGACCGTGGGCCCACTTGGGTGTTGTTCCTGGGCTCGATGTCACCAGCTCCAGTTTGGGCCTGGCTCCCTGCGCTGTTGTCATCTGTGGTCCTTGGTCTGTCCGTGTTGGCAGGGGTGGCCTGTGTGTTGGCAGTTGTTGGAGGGGTGGGCAGGGGGTGCAGATGTTGGTCCTGCTGGTGCTGCATGATGACTCACACCGGAGGGTCCAGCTGGTTCTTCGCCATCCGAGGAGTGCAGTGGCTGATCCACACCAGTGAGCTCAGTGTTCCCCGGAGCCTGGGACAGGGACTCCTCCTCGTCTGCTGCTGTGTCCCCATTTTCACCTGTTTTGGGGAGAGACACAGATTGTATGTTATGTTTCTACTGGCATCAATTGTTCAAACACCTGACAGTTGTGACTGTACCTCTGGATGTGGGCCAGGACATTGCATTCTCCTAAATTGTGACAGTCAGAGAGTGATATTGGTGTAGCACATTGTCCTGCCAACCTGTGGCACGTCAATGTGTATGTTGAGGTGTGTGCATGACCAGCATTGGTGGTATTTGGTTGCCATCCAGGCCTCCTTCTCCCCAGCCCAGTTATCCCACCATGAAGCGTGGCTTCCATTGCAGGGAGTGCAAGTTGTCTTTCAGGATGTCAGTCAGTGGTGTCCTGCTGTTGGTTGTTGCACAGTTCCCAGCAGGGCCTTGTGCTCCCCCAGCAGTACCCAGTGTCAGCCATCTTGTGAGTCCTTTTCCACTCCCTGTGATGTGAGTATGGTTCAGAGTGGTGTTGATGGGCCAATTGTGAGGGTGAGCAATATCTGTGCCTACAACTCCCATCATGCTATTGCCTCCACCCCCCTTCCCAGCATGCCCATCCTTCCTTCCTTTTGACTCTGCTTCCCTGTGGGGTGGGGTGCCTGTGCTGACAGTATGGCTGGGAGTGTTGTCCTGGCAGTTGTTTGGCTACAAGTCCCAAGAGTGTCCCTGTGCTTCACACAGCATAACCCAGGGTGGTGGTTCTTTGTGGGATCTTCAGTTAAGATGTGAGGCATTGCATTCTCCCAGGTGGGTTATGTGGAGTTAGTGTTGAGGGGGTGTGTGAGGGGAGGTCCTTGTAACTATGGTCAGTGCTGTGAGTCCTCCTTCCCACCCAGCCAGATATCCCACCATGGAACGTGCTTCCATTGCAGGGAGTGCAAGTTGTCTTTCAGGATGTCAGTCAGTGGTGTCCTGCTGTTGGTTGTTGCACAGTTCCCAGCAGGGCCTTGTGCTCCCCCAGCAGTACCCAGTGTCAGCCATCTTGTGAGTCCTTTTCCACTCCCTGTGATGTGAGCATGGTTCAGAGTGGTGTTGATGGGCCAATTGTGAGGGTGAGCAACATCTGTGCCTACAACTCCCATCATGCTATTGCCTCCACCCCCTTCCCAGCATGCCCATCCTTCCTTCCTTTTGACTCTGCTTCCCTGTGGGGTGGGGTGCCTGTGCTGACAGGATGGCTGGGAGTGTTGTCCTGGCAGTTGTTTGGCTACAAGTCCCAAGAGTGTCCCTGTGCTTCACACAGCATAACCCAGGGTGGTGGTTCTTTGTGAGATCTTCAGTTAGGATGTGAGGCATTGCATTCTCCCAGGTGGGTTATGTGGAGTTAGTGTTGAGGTGGTGTGTGAGGGGAGGTCCTTGTAACTATGGTCAGTGCTGTGAGTCCTCCTTCCCACCCAGCCAGATATCCCACCATGGAACGTGCTTCCATTGCAGGGAGTGCAAGTTGTCTTTCAGGATGTCAGTCAGTGGTGTCCTGCTGTTGGTTGTTGCACAGTTCCCAGCAGGGCCTTGTGCTCCCCACAGCAGTACCCAGTGTCAGCCATCTTGTCAGTTGTTTTCCACTCCCTGTGATGTGAGCATGGTTCAGAGTGGTGTTGATGGGCCAATTGTGGGTGTGACCAATATCTGTGCCTACAACTCCCATCCTGCTATTGCCTACACCCCCCTTCCCAGCATGCCCATCCTTCCTTCCTTTTGAGTGGACTTCAGTGTGTGTGAGTGTGACAGCAATGGCAAGATGGCTGACAGTGTGGTCCTGTTGTTTGTTGGTGCCCAGTTACCAGCAGGGCCTTGTGCTCCCCACAGCTGTGGCCAGTGTCAGACATCTTTGAAGTGGCTTTGACTCCCTGTGAGGTGTGCATGCTTCAGTGCTAACTTGCTGAGCCATGTGGGTGTGAGATGTTGATCTGTGACTACCACTCCCATCATGCTATTGCCTACACCCCCTTCCCAGCATGCCCATCCTTCCTTCCTTTTGAGTGGACTTCAGTGTGTGTGAGTGTGACAGCAATGGCAAGATGGCTGACAGTGTGGTCCTGTTGTTTGTTGGTGCCCAGTTCCCAGCAGGGCCTTGTGCTCCCCACAGCTGTGGCCAGTGTCAGACATCTTTGAAGTGGCTTTTGACTCCCTGTGAGGTGTGCATGCTTCAGTGCTAACTTGCTGGGCCATGTGGGTGTGAGATGTTGATCTGTGACTACCACTCCCATTATGCTATTGCCTACACCCCCTTCCCAGCATGCCCATACTTCCTTCCTTTTGAGTGGACTTCAGTGTGTGTGAGTGTGACAGCAATGGCAAGATGGCTGACAGTGTGGTCCTGTTGTTTGTTGGTGCCCAGTTCCCAGCAGGGCCTTGTGCTCCCCACAGCAGTAGCCAGTGTCAGCCATCTTGTCAGTTCTTTTCCACTCCCTGTGATGTGAGCATGGTTCAGAGTGGTGTTGATGGGCCAATTGTGAGGGTGACCAATATCTGTGACTACAACTCCCATCATGCTATTGCCTACACCCCCTTCCCAGCATGCCCATACTTCCTTCCTTTTGAGTGGTCTTCAGTGTGTGTGAGTGTGACAGCAATGGCAAGATGGCTGACAGTGTGGTCCTGTTGTTTTTTGGTGCACAGTTCCCAGCAGGGCCTTGTGCTCCCCACAGCAGTAGCCAGTGTCAGACATCTTTGAAGTGGCTTTTGACTCCCTGTGAGGTGTGCATGCTTCAGTGCTTACTTGCTGGGCCATGTGGGTGTGAGATGTTGATCTGTGACTACCACTCCCATCATGCTATTGCCTACACCCCCTTCCCAGCATGCCCATCCTTCCTTCCTTTTGAGTGGACTTCAGTGTGTGTGAGTGTGACAGCAATGGCAAGATGGCTGACAGTGTGGTCCTGTTGTTTGTTGGTGCCCAGTTCCCAGCAGGGCCTTGTGCTCCCACAGCAGTAGCCAGTGTCAGCCATCTTGTCAGTTGTTTTCCACTCCCTGTGATGTGAGCATGGTTCAGAGTGGTGTTGATGGGCCAATTGTGGGTGTGACCAATATCTGTGACTACCACTCCCATCATGCTATTGGCTACACTGACTTGACCAGCATACACAGAATTCCTTCCTTTCAGTGAGCTTCCCTGTGAGGTGGTGTTCTAGTGGTGGGTAAATATCTGGGAGTATTTGTTGGTTCTATTTGTGCCACTGCCTTGCTGTATTTGTTGTTAGGTTTGTAGATGTCATGACACAGATACATATCACTATGGGATGGCAGGTATTGTGTTTGTCTGACTAGCATTCACATCTTGGGATGGATATCTTTTGGTTGCTGTGTATTTGCTAAGTGTGCATGGTTTGCCTATCCCCTTGACTGTGATGTGTGTGTGTGTTGTCACACCATATTGTGTATATTAGTTGTGTACTCACCAGGCTCTGGGATGTCTGTTAGTCCGTATACGCTCACTGGTGGTAGGATGGCCCGCACCTTCTCCTCCCAGGGCCTGAGGTATACTGGTTTTGCAGGAGGGCCACTGCCGGTGTGCTGGCTGAGGAGGTAGTCCTTTTGAGTAGGTCCCTGACCCTCCTGCGCACATCATACCACCTGTTCTGGATGTCTTCCTTTGTGCGCAAACATGGTGATTGTGCATGGACAATCCTCACCCACATCTTGGTTTTCTGCGACATGGGGGTCTGGTGTACCAATGTACCAAACAACTGTGGCTCTACCCTGAGGATCTCGCTCTACCAGGACTTCCAATTCACAATCTAGGAACTTATGGTTCTTCTTTGGGGGCATGGTGATGGGTGGTGGTGGTGATTGATGTGTGTGTGTGTGTGTGCAAGTGGGGGTGTGTGAGTGTAGGTTTAGCTGGGTGTGTGTGAGGGTGCTATTTGTAGGTGTGGTAATGGTGTGTGGCTTGTGTGATGTATGAGCTGTGAGTGTGTCTGTGGTTGCTGTGTGATGGTGTTCTGTCTGGCAGGTCAGTGGAATTTGCAAGGGATCATGGTAGGGATTTGTGGCCTTTATGTAGGTGGAGTTGGAGGTGTGTCCTTGTTCCATTTTTTTTTCCTCCCTGTATTTATTGGCTTAGTGGTTGCTTGTTTGGCCCTTTTTTAAAAAATTTTCCTTGGTGTTTTTGGTGCATGTAGGAGTCGTTCTTGTGTCCGAGTAGGACGCTGCAGTTGTCTGGTGCGATCTTGTCCGACTCGTTCCCGCTGTGTGTCAGCTAGGTTTCATATGCGGCGTACGAGTCGGTCGCGTAGTATTGGGTTGCTTCGGCTGGGTTTTGTATGCGTGTCGGTCGTACGGCTTGTGCTCCGGGCGAGTCGGTCGTGTTTTGCACGCACAGCATCGTACTACGCGGGTCGGAGTTCGCGGGTACGTTTCGTTCGGGTTCAATACGAGTGCGTGTCGGTCGGTTCGTTTCACGTGATTTCCCGGCCGGATGGCTTGTTTCCGTCCGGCTCGGTCGGTCGTTTTGTATTCCATCCGAGTCTGTCGGATTTCACATGCATTTCATCGTACTACCCGGGTCGTGCGGCGCCGGTCCGAGTCGGTCGGACTAAATTCCCGTACCGAGTCGGTCGGTATGTTTTCCGGCCCAAATCGTAATCGGCCCCTGAGTGTCAGGAAGGGGTGGGGCCTGCTGAGTGGCAGCAAAAGGGAGGAGTGGTGGGCTGCCTGTGCAGTTAAGTTTAAAGTGTGCATGTCTCTATGGCCGGCTGTCTTGCAATGTGTCGTTGTGCAGTATTGAAGGTAAGTGGCTTTTTATTTTATTTCATAGTGCCATGCACGGAGCACAAGTACATGCACCCACCCATCATCCATTTGCCCGCCCCACCACTCTTGGAGTTGCCAGCTGCCACTGCAGGACAGGTAGATTTAATTGTTATTACTGATCACTAGGTTGATTGATAAGGGGGCTAACCTGTTATTAACAACTATGACAAAACCTGATATTATTAGTCTTAATACCAATGGGTGCAACAAATCATGTAAGTAACAAGCCATTTTACAATTTTACTCTGGCTTAGAGACAATGAAGCCTTTATTCTACTATTAGAGAAAGTGCATCTAATAAAACAGTATGAATCTAAACAGAAATTATGTGATTTTTTGTGCAACTTATTGTTCCTCTGCCTCATTAGCGCAGAAAAGCATAACAGTTCTCCTGGCAAGCAGCTTCCAGACTCAAGTATAGAAAGAGATACACAGTGCAGATGGCTTTTAAATGTTTTCATTGTTAAAGAACAGTCCTTTGTTTTGACTCCTATTATGGCCTCACAGTCTAGAGTCTTTTGCTCGCCCTTGCGTCTCTGCCTGGTAGCTTTATGATTGGGGATGACTTCAATTTTATACGCTCAAAAAAACTCAACTCCTCCAATCCTTTGCAACAGCAAAGAAAACCCTGGCTAGCTAAAATATTAGAATGTTTCAAAAGAGATCTGGGATTATGCGAGCCCTGGAAAGCACAAATGAAGCAGGCACATCAATTTGCTTGCTTTTCAGGCCATAACACATCTGCAGCTAGGCTCAACTTTTTCTTGAGCATGGAGAAATATAATAGCCGAGGTACAATTTACACAGATTTGTCTTTCTGAACACTCCAAAGTAATACTCTAGCTCCCTATTCGTGAGATCCATACTTCGCTTAGTAGACAGTATTTTGATAGCTGTTTGCTATTGGACCAGGAATTCATAAAGAAAATTAAAGATCAGATTTCAAATAAAATGATGGTTAAGTAGCATTAGAAACAATCTGGGAAGTGCAAGTTATAAATAAAAAATGAGCAACAACTTTTTACCTTCATTGAAAGACCCTACTGATGGCCGAACTAACATTAAGTATTGTGAACAATTCTATTACATATGTAGATGGGTGGAAGTGATGGACGTGTTGAAAAGGTACTGATTTGTGCAGAAAATGTTGAAATCCCAAACGATAGGTCAACAAGTTTACGAAGAGGGAGAATATGCAGGGAAGTTATTAGTTTGGAGAGTGAAAGCAAGTAAAACCCGTAATGAGATAGACATTATCAAAGGCCTGAACAGCAGAGCATTGATAACTGATAAAGCAAAGACTGGGCAGAAGTTTCTTAAGCATTATGGAAAAAGCCATTGCTGTGACTCCTATGTCACCTATTACAGCTATGTCAACATTTTAAGCAAACATGTAAATACCTATGTTCACATCTGGCAAAACTATGAAACTGATCATTTCATTTTCAAAATAGGAGATTGAATCTGTCATACATAGGTCACTACATGCAAAACCACAGGCGAGGGTGGGTTTCCATCAAGATGACACAAGGCCTTTTTGGTAGAGGTGTGAGGCTCTCATACTACATTATAAAGCAATATCTGAGCCGATGGGGGAGATATCTTCTTCATTACATAAGGGTTTTCTAGTTAGCTTTTTAAAACTCAGAAAACATCCTTTAGATACTAGCTCATGTCGCTCATTGGATTGATAAATTCAGATTACAACATTTTAGCAAAAACTTTGGTGAATACTTTTCTGAATGTGATAATGACCAAAATGATTTTGTTCTGACAAGGTAACTGTATACAAATACATATTATGTCATTTAGACCATTGATGTTTTTTCCAGTAATCAGATTCCTGCAGTGTTGATTTTCTTACATGCAAAAAAAGCGTTCGAACTTGTGAGCTGGGACTTTCTATTTTTTGCTTTGGGATAGAATGCATTTCTCATCCAAGCTCAAGAAGATGATCTCAGCCATGAACTCCCAATCCCTAGCTACATTTGTTATTAACTCTAATCTGTTTAGGTATATACCTATTACCAGGGGCTGTTTATTGAACAATAGGGGATAGCTGTTAGAGATGCACCCCACTTAAGTCCAACAATACCGGATGCACTGAAGCTCAAACTCTATGTAGATGATATAGCTTAATTTTATACTGGAAGAAGATAACATAAATTAAACATTAAAAGTAATTAGCCTGTATGTAGTGCTGCGTGGATACAAGATTAACAAAACTAGAGGTTCTACTATTCAATGCTGATGTAACTGTTCTCCCCATGTTGTTCCAAAGTGGCTATAATCTAGATTCTATATATTACTTAGAAGTTGAGATTTCTGAAACCTTAATGACCTATATGCCCTCAATTATGGTCTCCTGATGCAGAAGACTAGGGGCCTTATTATGAGTTTGGCGGTGTGACCGCCATAGGACTGCATCTGCCCCCCGCCAGCAGCCCACAGCGCTGGTGGTCCAAAGACTGCTGCATTACAAGTGGGTTCAGAGGTTTGGAAGCGGGGATCTTGCAGTGGTGGTGAGTACTTTTCACATATATATTGATGCCTGTGTGTGCATTTCGACTGCAGATGTGTCGGATGCACACATATGCATGATATATGTGGAAAACTACCATATATTCATTATCGAGGCTCAGCCCATATGTGGGCAGTCCTGGCAATGGGTATATGCTTCGAAAAGGACTCACCTATAAACAGGGTCACAATCCTCAGCATGAAGATCATGCTGTGAAGGGGGGACCTGGAGAAAGGGATCCATACCGGATTCTGCCAGGAAGAAGAAGAAAGGGGTGAGTACGCACCCCAAATTCTTTGTTGCCGCCACCTTGAAACAGGCAATCGGATCACCATGGTCCGCTCGTGGAACAGGCAAATCGTAATACGGATGGCGATGCAGCTTCCCTGTACCACCCTATGGTGGCTGCCTTTCCCCTACTGCGAACCCGGTGGTCTGCTGGCGGTCTCGGCGTTCCAGGGGCGATCTTCCCAAAGCTGATCTGCCCAACTCATAATAAAGCGGTCTAACTGCCGAGCTCACCACGCTCAGACTACCACAGCCGATATAGCGGTCCACGGGATCGCCAAAGTTGTTATAAGGCCCTAAAACAGTACTACAAAAAGGGTGTACTAAACCATAATCGTCAGAATCTCCTTTAGATTAATATTTTACAGCTTTACCATTTTTTCTTCTAATCCCTTTTGTGAGAAAGTAAATTATTAGTTGGGGTAGATGGTAGTAGACCGCTAACAATGAAGTCACTCATTTTTTAGGTCCAGTCAAAGGCTTCAGTAATTTGAATCTGAGCTCAACCCATGGTAGCTATGACACTGAGCTTAACTTAAGGAAAATGTGTAAAGCATTTAGGCACACCAAAACAGTTAAAAAGTCAAAAACACAATTCAATAAAGACCTGAGTTCAATTTGGCGTTTGGACAAAATATCGATTTAAAAATATCGGGAGGCAGAAATATCAGAAAATAAATATTGTTATACCCAAATATTGTGATACACAAATATTGTTGACAAGAATATCGTTTTTTGAGGTAAGTAATATCATTTTAAATAATTTTAAATAATATTGATGTTGTTAATATCGTTTTTTAATAATATAGTGGTAAAGAATAACGTTTTTTGATTATTTGAATGTGTTTTAGTTGATATGTTACTTTTATGTGTTCCTATATTTTCTATAAAGCTTATTTTTTATAAATATAGATTGTAATTTTAAGTGATTAAGGGCCACATGTACAAAATTTAGGTACTGCAATTTTCTAATTGCGATTCTAAATCGCAATTTGTAATGTAAGAAAACGTAAAAGTTTTCAATAGCGATTCTTAATGGGTTGCAAATCGACCTACCTCATGAATATTAATGAGCTACATTGCAATTTGCGACCCATTAGGAATGATCGCCATAACAGGGAGGGTGGCCTGCAGGGGTCAGCATACCACCATGTCTGTGATTGCATTTTAATAAAGCAAACTTTTTTCTAATGCAGCCTGTTTTCCTTAAACGCAAAAAGGATACATTTAAAAAGAAAAAAAACTAACTTTGAAGTTTTTTAAGTGCAGGTAGTGGTCCGTAAGACCACTGTCTGCTCTTAAAAAATCTTTTTTCAACATTCTCTAAGGGGTCCCAATTGTTTTTTTTATAAATCTTTTTATTACACAAGCTCATGATATCACATACATTGGTGTACGAGCGCATACAGATAATCATTCAGGTATACAGTTGCACATATCATTGTCTCAAGGCCAGCACAACATTATTGGTACAGCCCAGGTCTGACAAGTTGCTGCATAGTTAGCATTGGCCCAATTTATACAGTCTGTTCGGCCCTAGATCATCCTTATTCACAGGTCTCGCCTGCGCCCTCTGACTTGCCTAGTGTTGATATCTTACCTATGTTTCTGTATTTCTCCCAAGGGGGACCATATTTTTCTGCCTTTTTTCTTACATCCCCTACTATCATATATAACCTTTTCCGCATGGTAACACCAGTCAAGATCAATCAAAAAAAGGGGTCCCAATTGTGAATGGTTACCACTACCTTTTAGTAGTCAGTAAAAAATGTATGTTTTATGACCGTAATTTGGTTGCAAAACATTCATACATAGCACTGCAATTCGATATTTGGAAGGGATCCGCTAAAAACGCCCCTTTCAAATACCGAATCGCTAAACCAACTTGCAATTCAGTAACAATTTACCAAATCATGATTTGGCGTTTGTACACATGAAAAAGCATTTTTGCTGTCAGAAATGCCCCGATCGGGCCATTTCCGACCACATATGGACCTTAGAATGTTTTATCTAGTTTTTTATAGTAATTTGTAGTGTCATAGTGGGTTGTTGTGTTTTAGGGGGACAGGGTGGGAAGTTAATTAGTTAACAATAATTATGAATTATTATATACATTCTATTTAATTATATAATTGATATTTATTCAATAAATCATGTACAATTGATTTATTTTGGTTATATGTTATTTGCAGGCTGTTAGGTGTATAGGGTGGGAAGATAATAAAGTATTAATCATTTAACAATTATTAATTTATTATTTATTGATTTTAAGGCTGGCGCTCCACTTCTACAGCACCATCGCAGACTTCATTGCGCCCCTAGCCTTAGACTCCAAGTACTACATCTTCGTCAGCAACCTAAATTTCCACATTTACGAGCCCAACGACAAAAACACCGCACACCTCCTTGACAGCATGAGTAGCCTCGGATTTACCCAGATCGTCCGCGGCCCTACACACACTGCAGGACACACGCTGGACTCAAATTTCACCTCCAGCAACTGCGCCAAATACAGCCATGTCACAGAACTCACATGGACCGATCACTCCATCGTCCACTTCAGCATCTCTAGCCCCCGCACTGCCACCTCCAAGATCCAAGATGACCAATAACCCCCACTGGAAGTGGAATAAAATCTCAGAGACCAGCTGGCCGAACACCTTCAACACCTCCAACCCAACTACAACCTCCAACCTCAAACAGGGAGTGAAAAACCTCAGCCTGGATCACCAATAGTGCAGACAGCATCGTTCCCATCAAGAGCAACATCCAGAGAAAATCCTCCAAAAAGGCCAGCTGGTATACCCAAGAACTCAGAACAGGGAAACAGGACAGCAAACAGTTGGAGAGGAGATGGCGCACCAGCAAGGACACCTCCGACAGGGCAGCCTTCAAGACCTCCCTCAACCTCTACCACTGCCTGCTGAGTGTAACAAGGAAGAAAGCTCTTGCCGCACACATCAAAATCAGTGCCAACATCACCAACGAACTTTTCAACATCGTTAAAGAATTCTCCAACCTGGCAGCCATCGAAAACAACATCATACCATCACAGGAGCTGTGTGTCAACCTCGCCTACTTCTTCCCAACAAGACCGCAATGATATACAGAAACTTCGAACTACAACCCACATCTACAGACTTCCTCGACAGATAATCCACCTCCGTAAAAAACACGAACCACACATTGATCACCTGTAACATCCTCTCCACCCAGGACACCACCTCCACCCTGAAATCCATCCACTTGGGAGCTCCCACAGACCCACGCTTGCACCACATCTTCAACCTCAGAAACCAAATGATTGGCCAGGAACTCACCACCCTACTCAACATATCTATCACCACTGCAACATTTCACAATGCCTAGAAACATGCTGAAGTCAGACTACTACTAAAAAAAAACCTCTGCCAACCCCAAGGAACTCAAAAGCTACTGGCCAATATCCCTGCTCCATTCCCAGTGAAGGTACTGGAAAAGATCATCAACATTCAACTCATGACATACCTGGAGCAGAACCAGCTACTCGGCGCCTCCAAATCCTCTTTCGCAGCAATCACAGCATCCAAACTGCCCTGATCTCAATCACCGACTACATCTAAACCCTCTTCAACCAAGGAGAAACAGCAGCTTTGATCCTTCTCGACCTCTCGGCAGCCTTAAACACTGTATCCCACCACACGCTGATCAAAAGACTCCACCATATTGGTATTTAAGGAGAAGCACTCAGATGGATCACCTCCTTTCTCACTGGAAGAACCCAGAGGAGCCACCTCACACACCTCACACCTTTCACCTCTGAACCCAAGGACATCACCTGTGGTGTCCCCCAGGGCTCATCCTCAACCTCATGCTCTTCAACGCATATATGACCCCACTGGCCAACATTATCCGATCCCACGGTCTCAACATAATTTCCTACACAGACGACACCCAATTCATCCTCTCACTCACCGATGACTCCACCAGCAACAGAACCAACTTCCACAGATGCATGAGAAACGTTGCCGACTGGATGAAGAACAACTGCATGCAGCTGAACACAGACAAGACGGAACTACTGATCTTTGGCAACACTAACAAACACATGGAATGACTCCTGGTAGCCATCAGACCTAGGACCCACACCCCCCCCTCCGACCAAGCCAGATACCTCGTAATCATCATTGACAACAAGTTCACCATGAAATTACAGATCAAAGCCATCTCCTCCACCTGCTTCCTCACTCTGCGCATGCTACATAAGTCAATCAAGTGGATACCCCTACATACGAGACCCACTGTGACACAGGCTCTCATCACCAGCCGACTGGACTACGGCAATGCCCTTTATGTAGGAATCACCGCACACCTCTACAGAGATTTCAGACCTACAGAACACCGCAGCCAGACTTATCCTCGGCCTTCCCTGACGAGCCCACATCACACCCCACCTCAGGCAACTCTACTGGCTCCCCGTACAGAAGAGATGCCAATTGAAGCTGCTGACCCACGCACACAAGGCTCTACACAACCAAGGACCTGCCTACATTAACCACCACCTGAACTTCCACCAACCGCCGAGAAGACTACGCTTCGCCTCCCTTTCACTTGCCCATTCTACCCACACCTACTGAAGCAGAAGTGGAGGATGTTCCTTTTCCCAAATCGCAGCAAAGACCTTGAACAGCCTCCCCATGCACCTCCAGACCATCACCTCACTTCCAGAACTCCGAATGGCCCTCAAGGCCTGGCTGTTCGAACAAGCCTCCGGGACCTGCAAGTGTCTGGATACCCTATCAGGTGATTAGCCGCCCTTTATAAATCCTGATTGATTGAATGATGCAGTTTATTGAATACCTATTTATTTTACATATATTTTAGTTGTGGGCTGCTAGATTTGAAGGGGTCTAGGGTGGCAACTTAATTAAGTAATAATTAATTAATAATTTATTATTTTTTTTATTAATTATTTAGTTAATTTAATTATGTAAAATATAGAATACTGATTTTTTTTTACTGATATTTTAGTTGCAGGATGCTAGGTTTTTAGTATTATAGGGTGGAAAATTAATAAATTAATAATTATAAATTATTATTTGCAAATAATTATTTAATTGAATTTTAAATATGTAAACCATAGAAAACGTATTTATTTTACTCATAATTTAGTTGTAGGCTGCTAGGTTTGCAGGGGTCTAGGCTTGGAATATAATTAAGCATTAATTTATTAACAATTAAATATAAATTACTAATTAATTATTTAATTGATATTAAATATGTAAATTATGGAATACTTATTTTTTAAGTTATCTCTAAGGTGTGGGCTGCTGGGTTTGTATGGTTATAAGATGCACTGGTAATTCATTAATAATTGGACAATATTTTTAAATAGTTGATAATTAGTTTTGTTATTGAATAATAATTGTGTAAATTGATTAATGATTTATTATTAGAATATATACATTTTATGTTAATTAAACAAATGATATTAAGATTTTAATATTTTTTCTACATTCATGGTGTTTCTTATATATGTAGTGTGTCTGAAGTGAAGTACGTTCCCTACTCTTTGTTTAGACTGCAGTAGGAATTGCAAACTTAACCTCTTTTCAAATCAACACTGTCCCTACTGTTGCACTGTTTGGAGTGGGAATAGTAAATCTCACCCCTCCGAAATCCAATGCTTTCCCTGGTGTTTCACAGACTGGAGTGGAACTAGTAAATTTGACCCCTCCAAAGTCCATCACTTTCCCTACTGTTATGATGTTTGGAGTGGGAATAGTACATTTTACCGCTCCGAAATCCAACACTTTCCCTACTCTTGCACAGACTGGAGTGGGAACAGGGAATTTTACCCCTCCTAAGTCCAACACTTCCCTACAGTTGCACTTTTGGAATGGGAATAATTAATTTTATCCCTCCAAAATCCAATGCTTTCCATAGTGTTACACAGACTGGAGTGGTAATAGTAAATTTTACCCCTCCAAAGTCCAAAACTTTCCCTACCATTACGTAAACTAGAGCAGGAATAGTATATTTAATATTCTGAGGCTCCAATAGCTTTCATAATGTTGGTCAAATAGAGTTTATAGCTTTAATGGTCTTTATTTTTTTTAAATTTACATCGTTTTTATTTTAAAATATTATTTTAATGTTTGCAGTACTTTGTGTAAATGTGTTTTTTGTATTTTTCCAAGTCAGACTTTTGAATACCATTCACCTTACCTTGTGGGCTACAAATATTACATAGCAGTGACTCATTAATATTTAAATAGGGTTTTACCAGTTAAAAAGGGTTATATTAACAGGCAGTATTACGGGTTTTACACTGCAGCAGTCAGGCTACAATGATAGGCATGAAGCCATGTTTTCCTCTGTAACACTAGTGAATGGCACAATTAGTGCTGCAGTTCACAGGTGACATTTAACTTTTCATACCAGGGGTGTTTTCCGCATCATCTACTATGGCCATATTATAAATTTAAGATTGACGGTCTTGAGTTGCTTGTGTTCCATTCAGGCATGACCTGGCCTGGCAGTGCGGGGAGGACTGTTCCCATGGGTGCAGGTTCAAGAGTGATTTACATATGGCTGAGTCCAAAGTGAGATGGCATGGTGTGCAAAAAAACAATGGACTGGGGTGTCGCCCGAGTAAATACTAGTGGCGGAGATTCATCCAAGCATTACATTCATCACTTTAATTTATGTCTTAGTGTGACACCCTCAATGGGATGGGTGGGCTCAGATGTGGGTGCTTTGCACACTGTGCCACTGGAACTAAGATATACCCAACTAATAAGGGCAAAACTGGTCTTGGGTTACTTGTGTTTTGATTCAGGGAGAACCTGGCCTGGCAGTTCCGGCTGGATTGCTCCCACTGGAGCAGGATCAAGCCTGATTTGCATATGGGTGGGTCCAAACTGAGGTATATGGTGATCAAAATAAAGATGGACTGGGACACAGCCTGAGTAATTACCAGTGGCTGAGTTTAATTCAAGCATTCCATTCATAATTGTTTTGTATATTTCAGTGTGACAGCCTAGGTGGGACAGGTATGCCCAGACATGGGTCCTGTGCACATTGTGTCACTGAAACCAAGCTACATCTGACTAATGAGCCCTAATCAGGATGAAACCAGTCTTGGATTGCTTGTGTTCTGGCTCAGGGAGGACCTGGCCTGGCAGTTCAGGCTGGACTATGTCCATTGGAGCAGGGTCAAGACTGACTGGTATATGGCTGGGCCCAAACTGAGGTGGCATGATATGCAAAATAAAAATGGAGTGGGATGCAGCCCCAATTAAATACCAGTAGCGAAGATTCATTCAAGCTTTTAATCCATCACTTCTTTTGCATATTTTGGTGTCACACCCTAAGTGGGACAGGTATGTCCAGTATTGGGTCCGTGCACAATGTGCCACTGGAACCAAGCTATACCTGACTGATGAGCCCTAATAAAGATGAAACTGGACTTGGGTTGCTTGTGCCCCTGTTCAGGGAAGTCTTTGCCTGACAGTTCGGGTTGGACTGCTCCAATTGGAGCCAGGTCAAGACTGATTTGCATATGGATGGGTCCAAACTAAGGTGGCATGGTGTGCAAAATAATGATGGACTGGGATGCGGCCCTGAGTAATTACAACTGTATGAGACTGATTCAAGCATTCCATCCATCATTTTTTCATATATTTGAGTTTGCTGTAAAATTATGGCACTATTTTCCATGCATGGCATAATGGTCTATAAAGAGCAAGATACAACCATCTCATGAGAAAACATATATCTTACTCCAGTCTCAAAGTTACCTGAAGTCCATAATTTCAGTAACATACTGTATCACTAGTGAATGTAGATCTGAACATGCATTCAGTTTGAACCAAGGAGGAAAACGAAGAAGTACTTTTGCTAAGAAGCATAGTTTTAGGTAATTTACTGGAATTATCTTTCATTTTTCCCTTGCATACCCACTTAGGAAACCGAGCGCTGCCTAAATTCATTCTTAAGATCCCTTTCTCAAACTGCTAATGAACACAGAGCCACAATTGAGGACAATTTTACCAAACCGCCACTATTAAAAACAACACGGTAATGGAACATCAAATTGCATATAATGTCAACGATTTCAATATCAGTTTCAGAATAAAATGTTTCACGCTTAGGTTTTCACTCGATTTGCTATAAAACAAAGTGATATTACAAAGAAAATAAACACATGATGCTAAGCTTGCTGAACAGAACGTGAAGCAAAAACATGGAATGCTTCACTCAATACTTCTGAAAGGTACGGAATTGCGTAAATAAGTATATTTGGAAAATGACAATTCAACAGTAGCGGTCGGTGGTGGGAGTGCCGCCGGGCGCGCGTGGGCGGGGAGGGTGGGGTAGAAACTACGGATTACGGCCGATTACAGGTAAGTACACATATAAATAAATAAAACGAATTTCGTTGCGCGCGCTGCATCGCATTTGGTGATGCAGCGCGAGAAACGAAATTCGTTTTATTTATTTATATGTGTACTTACCTGTAATCGGCCGTAATCCGTAGTTTACTACCCCCCACCCTGCCCCTCCCCACGTCAGCGCCCGACGGCACTCCCACCACTGACCGCTACTGCAGTTCAGCTGCTTGGAATATCTACTTAAGGGCTGCAGAGACCCGCTGTGCGGTGGATTTGTTTGCTGCCAATTTGGTTTTACCCGATTTCAACGCTGGTGCGAGAGTGTTGCATCTAACGCCTGCCATTGGAGTGCTGCAGAGGGTGTGCCGCTGCGAGGCGCAGCCGCTGGGGCACTACATCACCCATAACCCCCTGCGTGCTTCATCAGCTGCTTGGAATAAGCCCGTCCTCGCTCGTTCGTCAGCGACTGGAAGAGGCAGGACTGGGCCACCTTTCTTGGCCTAGCGATGTGGACTTTCTGGTCCTTTTCAACAGAGTGAACACAGTATGTACTCTGAGGTTGCTGCACACTAATTCTCTCGATTTGTTTCTATCGATATTTATCTTGCTTTGACTTTCGGATCTTGGCCTTGTGTTAGGGATCACCCTGTGCAGCAGAGGACTGTTATATTGACTGCTTTTTTCTTTTATTTTTCTTAGCTTAACTAAACGCTGAACTCCGAGGCTTCCTGCCTCTTTTTGTTTAGTTAGAATCTCTCAAGGCTGTGAGATTCTGTTTTTGATAATTGCCTCGTAAAGACACACTTTGAGCTGAGGCTGTCTGTTTTTGTTTTGTGTGAAAATAACTTAATTCCAGGATCGGCAACTAAGTAGCTGGATATTAATTCCACGGACTCTGTACTCGTGAAGTGTGATTTATTTTCGTGCTCCTATAATCTCAAGGTAAGATTCATTTCAGAAGGCAGACGTATGCCTCTGAAAAAACTGTAAGGAATTAAAGGAGCACCTTCAGCTCTTCAATTAATATAGAGCGGACACTGCATTTTACTTTTCTACATTTCCTGAAGAGACTTCTGGTGTTGGGCACAACCTTCACATATATGTGTAACCCCCAGTGAAACCTGCTACTTGGCTAGTTTGTGGCAGCTTGTGAGCCAGGAGTGTTACGGTGGACCCAGAGGAACCTGAGGTTTATCCAGTGGAGACCAGTGTTGTATCTCTCCACGGTAACGGCCAGACTCTAAGTGCAGTGCCTACTGCTGCCGTGAGGGGAACGGCCACCTTGCCCATCACTCCTGCCGTAAGGGAACGGCTTTCCATCGCCGCAATCCAGCGCCGTGAGGGGAACGGGACTGCAGCCCCCGGAATCCCCTGAGCCTGCGCTCCCAGTGACGCTGAGGCGCGATAAAGCACGGCCATACTCCCGCGGCGCGGGAGAGGCTGGGCTGGGCCATACCCTTTGATTCATCTTAACGGATTCAGCCGTATGGGAACATCCCCTGACCAGATTGATTTCATAATCACATAATCAAGTGGAATCTGAAAGTAACGTGTTCCCCCCTTTTTTTTTTTTTGCAATCTTAGACATTTGATGATCAGCTCATTGGTAAACAGGATCTTATATTATAAGCGTTCTTTTATTGATCAGCCATGAGCAAAAGGAAGCTACCTAATGGTCAGGGGGCTCGCAGAGATCTAATGCAGTTGGCTCAAGTGGGACTATAGATTCCTTTTTGACGAAAGCTGCTAATGTTATTACAAAGGAAATAGCCCTAACCGAAAAAAGGTTGTCTATGGAATCTGAGAAATTAGTTCTGGCATCAGCGAGGGAGGATGAAAGGCTGACTAGCACTGGAATGATATCCCTGCCAATGTCTGGAATACCATCGACAGCTGGTCAATGCGAGGAGGAGGAGGGAGCATCAAGCTGCACCTCCGTTGCAGTCTCGACTCTGGGTGAGGATCTGGGCAGCCCACCTTCCAAACGAAAAAGAAAAGGCGGCAGAGGAACTCTGAGGAAATTACCGCAGCCTCAAACTCTCAAACCCCCTGCTGTTTGTACCTGTGAATGTAAAATTGAATTGTTGCTGGACAATTTTACTACTAAACTGGGGTCTTTGACTAAGGACTTGCTGGCGCCCATATTTTTAAAACTGGATGAAATTGAGCTGAAATTTAATTCTTTTATCTCCATGCATAAACCATGTTCCTCTGTTAGTGACATAAAAACAAGGGGGAGGGGGACACCTGTTCGGAACCTGGTGGTGTGATCCAAGTGCCGCAGATGAACAGCCCCCAAGATAACACTGCACCATCTCTAATTAGCATATCCAGCATTAATCACATCAACCATAAAGCTGGGGAGACTGTCACTGCTCTGCCCACGGCCCAGACGGAAGGTCAGGTAAAAACTAAGGTAGGCCCATCACCCACACACCCCTCCTCAGCCCCAAACATGGCCATAGTCAAAAATTTTAGTACCATCGACCTTCCCCCAGAATCAGTGCCTCTAGTTGCCATCTTAACAGGGGTACCCACACTTACTCCTGGCACCAAGGAAACAACTCTGGATCTTATGTATAAGATGGCTCATTGGTGTAATAACAATGTGGAAAATGGCCCACAGTTTACTGCTGACATCATTATGGCCAGAAGGGTGGGGTGGGTAGGCTATGGGACTAGGAAAACTGTGGAGGGAGACTGTATTATTGTCAATTTTAAGAATCCCATGCAGGCAAGAGCAATGGTAGGCTGTCAAGTCAGGGATGGTACTAAGTCCCGAATTAGAATAGCTTCTTTATTATCTTTTTATCCCCCTAAACCGCCCCCTAGAAATTCCGATTGGCAGTTTCCACTTAAGCCGGCTAAGCCCAATCAACAAAGAAATGTGAATTCAGGGATAATTTTGACTAACCGTTTCCTACCTTTAGATTGCCCGTCGAGCCTTGATGAAAATGACTGACTATCTCCTGTGGTTATAAATACCCCAGGCAAGCAGCCGTTATTAAACATCTTCACTAACCCATGTGTTTCTGTGCCCACACCTCCCCTTCTACCACTGTTGAATAATGTATCTACACCCATTTCTACCCTGGTTAATTCTGTAGATCCTACTGTGAAAGTATTGTCCTGGAACATTGCAGGCCTTAAGTCTAAACAGGGTAACATTGCTTGGGAACAGTTTCTTAGAATACATCACATTATTGCTTTACAGGAAACATGGGAACCTGAAAACTGTTTTTACCTAGATGGTTTTACTACATTTTGTAAATATGCTGTCCCCTCAAATATGGGAAGAGCCAGAGGGGGTCTGCTTTTAATGTTCTCACTAAAGCTCTCTTATCAAGCAAAATTGATTGATTGTCGTTCACCTAATGTGTTAGCAGTGGCATTGTCACGCAAGAATTTCCCCACTCTGTTAGTGGTCAATTTTTATAACTCGCACACTAGATCACATGAGACAGAACATCTCTTAGCTATGGAAGCTTTATTAGAAAACTATGGGGAAGGAAGTCAAACCTACCACGACACACTAATTCTTGGGGACTTTAACATTCATCAGTGCAGCCTCAATTGTATTCCTACAATGGAGAAGGATGACGGGCATGATGATCTGTTTAATCATTTTGAGCATACACCATCGGGTTTCTATTTAGAAAGCTTTCTTTCAGACCACAATTTGTTATGTTTACAGCAATCAGATTCCTCAGCACTGGTCCCCACCTATGTAGGCAGTGGTAGTTCTAGTGTAATTGATTTCATCATGATATCTGTATCACTAGCACCAGTTGCCAACAACCTAAGTGTCACGTGGAATTGCCTTAGTGATCATAATCCGTTAACACTGGATGCCTCCCTTTTGGCCGCATTTGAGGGGCGGGCCACAAGTCAAATTACTAACGAAAATATCAGCACTAAACACCAAGCTAGGAGACTGAAGTGGGAAAGGATTACACCGGTGAGTTTCTTAGATAATCTATATTCAACCTGTGCACCGGAGTTCCAAGTGTGTATGGACCCTGCTTCACAAGACAATGACCCTCTTGAAGCTTTTGATAGTATTATTAAGCAGGTGGCAACTGACCTAACCTCTAACTCTAGAATAAGTTCCCCAAATATCAAAAGGTGGTTTGACAAAATGTGCTCAGTTACTCACAAGGAACTAAAACAGGCCCTGATGCAAAAGCCAAGGGACGCTATATCGATTAGGCGTTGCAGGAAGGCCTATAAACTTGCAATCCAGGCAAGGAAGAAACAGATAAAGGAACAGGCCTGGGAAGCACTTACTAAAGCCAGTGTTTTGGCCGACAGTACTAGATTTTGGTCGGTGGTTAATAGCCCTTACTTTTCAGACACACCTAATTCCAGTAGCGATTGCACAATACCAGCTGAGCTCTGGGTCCAGCATTTTAGTAACATCTATAGCGATACAAATTTGGAATCTGCCGCGGGACAATCAGTTCCCGGCTTACCTAGTAACCCCCTTAATTTTAACATAGATGAGGTCCAAAAAGCCATTGTTTCAACCTCAGCAGGCAAGGCGCCTGGGCCAGATGGGGTTCCTGCTGACCTTTATAAAGCTGATCCAAATGTTTGGGCCAAGATTTTAACCCATGTTTTTAACGCAGCGTGCACTAAGGGTTTTCCCTCATCATGGGCCAAGGCGGATATCGTCCCTATATTTAAAAAAGGAGCTCGGGACGATCCCGCCTGCTACACACCAATTTCTCTTTTAGACTCCGTGGCTAAAATATTGGGGAAAGTAATTCTGGATCGGCTTACAGGATACCTCGATCAGGCCAATATCATCTCTGACCTGCAGTATGGTTTTAGGCAGGGGAAAGGGACCTTGGACCAGTGCCTAAACCTCCATCTAGTTATTGGAAAGTACACCATTGCCAAGAGAGGTACCTTACATCTGGCCTTCATGGACCTAACCTCAGCTTTTGACTATGTCAACAGGTCTAAGCTGTGGTTAGTGTTACGTGATCTAGGGATAGATGCGGAGTTAGTGTCCTTTCTGCATACTGCCCATGAAAACACCACAGCAGCAGTAAGGTACAACACAGATGGTAGTTTGACTAATTCCTGGGAAGTAAAAAGGGGGTCAGGCATGGGTGCATTCTGGCACCTCTGCTGTTCACACTTTACATTAATAGACTGGGTGAAACCCTAACAGCTTGTTGTGAAGACATCCCCAGAGCGGGCTCCAAAATGATACCTGCACTTCTGTATGCAGATGATGCAGTTCTGCTGGCCAGAACTGCATTGGGCCTACAACGTCTTTTAAACTGTTTTATAAGTTTTATGGAGTCATTAGATCTAACTACGAACTATAAGAAATCGCACAGTATGACTATAGGTTCAGGAAAGGCGGCAAAGGTCAAATTTTATTGCAAAGGGGCAGAACTGACTAAGGTGCCTACGTTTCCTTATCTAGGGGTAGCTTTTGATGAAAAAGGATCTTGGGGTCCGCAAATCTTACTTAAAAGGAACACCCTGGCCAGAGCCGCAGGGGCTACTTTGAATTTTGCAAAAGATTGGGGTCTAAACCACTCCCTGCTCTATTAAAGATCTACAATGCAAAATGCATCCCGATGGCTACGTATGGGAGTGACATTTGGGGGTATAAGGATGTGAAGGGGATCCAGGTAGCTGAGAATAATTATATGCTGAAACTCCTTGCGGTCCCCATCGCAACAACTGTTTTTAATGTGCATGAAGAACTGGGAGCCGGATATATCTCAGACGAGATTGCGGTTGCACTGTTGTTGCGCTGGCTCAGAACTTGGGCGTCCCCAGCACCAAATCTGGGCCAGCTAATAATTGGCGACTGCTCTAGTCTGGATGGGGCCTTGCGCATCCCCTGGCTGAACTACATAAAAGAACAGACCGGATGGCTTGGCCGCCCGGAGCTGTTCCTGAACCCTGGGGCACTGAGCAAAACTGCTATCAGAGCTTTTAAAAAGCAGTTTTTGGACAAGCGGCAGATGCTTAGGGAGGAGGTGGAAGTAGTAAAACCGTCTGTGAGGAGTTTTGTTATATTGAGTATGGGCCCACAGATGCAGCCTTATTTAACTTATGTTAACAAAGCATATCACCGCTTTGTATTGACTAGATTTCGCCTGAATCTGGTCCCTTGGCTCTTGGCATTTCCCCTAGGCTACTCGAAGCCTGATTCGCTCAAACCTTGTCCCTGCGACAATTTTTCAGACCAGGATACATTACATTTTATGTTTTTCTGCACTTTTTACGACCCTCAGCGCAGGTCTTACATTTTACCACTGTTTAAAGACCGACAGTTTGCTCAAGTGAGGCCGGCTTTGACCTATCTTCAAATGCTATCTTCTCCCACAGTTTGTTTGGGGGTTGCAAGCTTTTTAATAGCGGCCATCAGATACAGGAAAAGCTTGCCGGCTCTAGAGTCAGTGTGCTCGGTTATTTAATGTGTACTTTACGAGACAGATCCAATATACTTTGGTCATTTATTTATTGCTTGTTTGTACCTTATATTGCTGCTCTGTTTGTAGACCTATAGATGTTTGATGAATTTGTAAATTGGGATACCTTTTTATCTGCTCGGTATATAGCATTTTTAGAATATAATTTTTTTATGCTTTTTTAAGGTTTTATGTACCAATGTCTTGCAATGAACTGTGCTTTTATGACTCTTAGCTGTCGAATAAAGTATCTTTGACTGACTGACTTATTACAAAGAAAATAAACACATGATGCTAAGCTTGCTGAACAGAACGTGAAGCAAAAACATGGAATGCTTCACTCAAAACTTCTGAAAGGTACGGAATTGCGTAAATAAGTATATTTGGAAAATGACAATTCAACAGTAGTGGTCGGTGGTGGAGTGCCGCCGGCGCTGACGTGGGGCTGGGTAGGGTGGGGGGTAAACTACGATTACGGCCGATTACAGGTAAGTACATATAAACAAATAAAACGAATTTCGTTGCGCGCTGCATCGCATTTGGTGATGCAGCGCGAGAAACGAAATTTGTTTTATTTATTTATATGTGTACTTACCTGTAATCGGCCGTAATCCGTAGTTTACTACCCCCCACCCTGCCCCTCCCCCGCCCCACGTCAGCGCCCGGCGGCACTCCCACCACTGACCGCTACTGCAATTCAAAAGTCCAAAATAAATGTGCTTGGCTTAAGATTGTTGTTGAATATACCAAAGGAGATCAACGGGAAAAAATCAATAGGGGAGTGAGTTATTTTCAGATTCTTATCTGGAATACAAACAAAGGGAATATCCTGAAATTCATCTGCTAAGCTATTACTACCTTGTTATTGATTGTCAGGGCTAGGCCTCATCTACAAGACAGTGAGGCAGCGCGGCACCGCAAACTATTTAGCTGCGCCAAGCTGCGTCATTTTCAAAGCACAGGGATGCGTCATATTAACAACAATACGACGCATCCCTGTGCTTTCCCCTGCCCTGGCGCACAATTGGCTGCCATGTGCCAGCGCAGGCACCCTTGCATCATTTTGCAAGGGTGCCTGGGCTGCGGGTATGATTGTTTTTGTGCAGGAAGGAATACCTTCCTGCACAAAAACAGCCATTAATGGCATTTTCCTCTTTCTATGCGTGCTGTAGAATGCAGCACGCATAGAAAGAGGAATAAAGGAGGAGAAATAAAAGTATTTCTCCTTGTTGCGCCATTCCTACACCTCCCCTGAGGCGTAGGATTATGACGCATTCCTAGTTTTACAAAATGTTGTAAATCTAGGAATGTGTCAAGTTCCATGGATGTTGTGTGGGAACACCCACAGCAACACCCATGGAACGCTCCTTTAACGCAGAGTTATGCGTGAAAGGGGCTCCTATTTACAAGACCATGAAAAGTCACCTAGGGTGACTTTACGTGTCCTTGTAAATATGGGCAAGCCTATTGCGCCGCCGGTGTGTCAAAAAAAGTGCTGCACTGGCGGCACAATGAGCTTGTAAATAAGCCCCTTCATTTTTTATTTTACTGGAAAAAATTTCAGAATCAGTGAGATAGTAGCAGCAACTTAAAGAGGATATGCGCCCTCTATCTGCCCACATATTTTTCAGAAAATCATATTTCTGCAGCAAACATCGGTTTTTTATAATTTGGCAAACGAGTTACATCCTGATCTACCTACAGTCAGATCAAAAAGTGAGTGCAAATGGCTCACTGACATTTTGTGAAAGACTTGTCATTTTGCAATACAACCTATTTATTAATTGGTTACATTGTAAAATGGCCACTCGCAGCGGGTCGCAAAATGACCTGCGTATTAAATATTAATTAGGTTGGTTGCTGTTTAGGACCCACTGTAATTGGATTTAAATGCAGGGATGCTGGTCTGCAAGAGTTAGCAGACCTTCATTCTTCATTTGCATTCATGAATGGGATTTTTTTTTTTTATAACCAATTTTATTGATTTTATTAGGTTACAGAACATTAACATTAACCGTGTTGTTCGCCAAGTCATCCCTGCACACCCATAGATTCATACATGTTGCATATCTATTTGGTAGCATCAGAAAGCCGCAGTCCATAATAATCTAGCCATTTCCCCCATATGGGAAACATTTTTTAAAGCATGCTGTGTCCATTAAAGAGTCAGGTGCTGCATTTAAATTTTTGTTTCCTGTTTGTGAAGCCATACAGGGAAGCACGCAGTCCACGATGGTGCCCAACAGATTCCCAAAGATTCCCTTTTGAGAATCTGTTACCATTACGCTTTGTGCATTATTTCCTCTCTTGCTATTGGTAAATATATGGATGTGAAAGAATAAGTGCTGGTCCCCAAAAATAAGTGCCAGTGCTCCCAAGGACAACCACCACCTCAAATTAACCACAGATCAGAAACCACCAACAAGGAAGATGGATACAGCACCCATATTCGTGAATGCATAATCATTATCACTTCCCTGTGACTAAGGCACAAAGGTAACATTTAAACACAGTTGCCGCTGGTGAACGTTGAAAGCGTTGGGGCACAAATAACCACCATGATTCGGAAATAAAAAAAGGGACCAAGTGGTTTGTTTTGCTGCAAAATGATCACATAACTAGCCATAAATTCAGAAGTTCTAAGGTGGCATTTGTCTGACGTTTTCCAAAATTCTTGCAGTCTCAGGGACACCAAAGGACTGTCAAAAGTGAGAGTGCAAGTGGAAAAATGGCCACATGACTACAGAATGCCAGCATACCTCCGAAAATAGTGATCCTTTTTATTTACAGAACCCTTGTAAGCTTAGATTAGAGAGACGGATCTCAAGGACTCGTCTGCTCTGCTGCTGGGGTAATTCGATGTGAACTAACCCCCCTGTGACAGTTAAACAGACACATAAGGCTGCAAAAGAGGGAAGAACTGCCCTGTACTCCATTACACCTCAGCCAAGTAAATGACAATGGTCAGGAAAATTTGGAAAAAAATAACCCTCCAGGTGAAGACCCATACAAGCACATACCTTTACGCAATTTGTCTTCCAGCTTCAAATCACCGAGTACCAGCACTTTGCAACTCTGAAAGGTAGATCTGAAGATAGGAGGGAAAAGGTCGCCCATACAGTTTTGTACAACAGGTGTGAGGTGGGATGTCCATAAAGGTAGCCCACCAGAGATTCCTGCACCTCTCTGTTACAAGTGAAGGAGGAACATGGAGGCACCTGAATCTGGCTGACTTAGCTGCCTTGATTGATGTGCATCGTGCATCGTGAAGAAATACATAATAAAGCTTTTAGATGTGTCAGCATAACTTCAAATCAAAGACACCTCTGACCTAGAATGAACTCAAAGAAACCTATGGCTTCACGTGAACATGAGACACTCACTGATATTGATTCTGGTACATTTCTTGAGATACACATTAAGAGAGAAAGTCTTTCAGCTCACCCAAAAGAAAAAAACAGATAATTTGGAATGGGCACTAAAATAGAATTTTCAAAATATGTATCCCAAGACCCTTGTTAATAGAAGTAAATTTACTCTGGGAATTACATGGGAGGAACATTGAATACACCTGGGGCTTCACTCCAGTATTCCAATATTAATCAGATTCCACATAAAAAAGCCCATATCACATGTCAAACCCTAAGGATGTTTTGGAAATCCTAGAATATAATTTTTGTAGGTGGAGATCAAGATCCCCTCGGGACCACCTCTGGAGAATTGCCAAAATGATAGTCAATTGTAAGGGTCAACAGAAGGTCCAGAAATAAGGTTTTTCAAGACAACTGGAACAGCAATAAAGACATGACCAATCACCAACATTAATGGCACAGGATCAGAGGTGTAATGGAGGCCCAGACAGCCCCTGCAGCGCAGGAGGGCTCTAATCCTTTAGGGGGGGCCATTCAGCCCACGGTGAATGAATAGCTGTGAGATATTGGCGACTCAGGGAGCCCTCGCCACTTTTGCATGGGGGCCCCATCATTTTGCGTTATGCCGCTACACAAGATGCCTTCAACATGAATACATTTTTTATGATACTTAAATAATTGACAACAGAGTAACTAACCACAGTCAGAATTGGAGATGAGAGTGAGCACATTACCCTAGTGACCAGTTGCTACATGAAATATAAATAGAGCAAACAGTCCTTTAAAACCACTTAGGTTCTATCATACCTTGAGCTACCAATATATACATGTCCTCCTACTACTGATGCACCTTTGAGAGGAGGAACATGAACAGAAACGTTACCAATCCTGGCCTATGCAGACGATGCTGTTCTGGTAGCCAGGACAGGTGTAGCACTGCAACGCCTAATTGACACCTATGTGGCTTTTATGTCATCCATGGACCTCAAGGCCAATGAGTCCAAAACTTTCATCTTAGTGGCAGGACTACCCTCCCCCAAAAAACATCCCGTTGTTCCACATTGGAACCCGTAAATTGGCCGTTGTAGAGACGTTCTCAGATTTAGGGGTTGTCTTTGATATCAGACAAACCTGGTCAAACATGGTGGGTAGCAGGGCTCAAACAATGAATCGCACTATGGCGGCAGTCACTGGTTTTATCAAAAAACTAGGCTCAAGACCCCTAACAACAATAAAAAAGATTTACAATGCCAAAGTGATCTCGGCAGGGTGATCTATGGGGGCAGGGGTTTGGGGCACAGCACCAACTGACTCCTTACAGAAGTTGGAAAATGGGTTTCTTAAGAGGATCGCTTAGCTACCTCCTTCATTTTCAAACCACGTCACTCACCTAGAGCTGGATATGCCCTATGTGTCTGACTTGGTGAGAGTAGCTCCGATCATGCTCTGGCATTCCATATGGAATCGGGATACAGTGGATCTTAACCAATCTATCATATTAAATTGTCTTGCATTGGATAAAGCTCAAAAGATCCCCTGGCTGGAGTACGTTAAAACAACTCTGCATTCATTAGGAGTCCCTAAGCTGTACGTAAATCCCACCTCGTGTTCCATGTTCCCGAAGAAGAGGCTAAAGGCACTAGCATTGGCAAAGCTAGCATATGAAAGGGACGAGTCCTAGAAGCTAAAAATAACTGTAAAGACCTATCACTCGATGCCACAAGTGATAGATGGTGAATACTTCTATTTGGACTCGGTAAGGAACCTGCAGCATAGATTTATTCTTGTGAGGTTCCATTTAAATTTAATTCCCCTGATGCTGGGTTTTCCCTTAAAACAGTATGCTCATAGCAATTTGACAACTTGCCCATGCGACAATCTATCAGCTCAGTCTGATCTTCACCTCATCTTTTTTTGCCACTTCTATAAGGACCAGAGAGCTAGATACATTAAACCTCTTTTAATGCGCCATGATTTTAAGCAGTGCCGCGTTGCCATGTTTTATCTGAAGAAGCTCCATGATCCCTTAGTATGTTTCTGTGTAGGCTCATTTTTATGGGCTTGTAAGCGCAGGAGATACTTATTAGAACTGGAGACCTATGCTAACTCTTACCCTTAAATTTATTTGTCTCCTCAAACATAGGATGATGGGCTCTTTCATATTAAAAAATTATGTACTTATGGGGTAACTGGGAATGTGCAGTTTAGCATACAGTCTTTTTATTTTATTTATTGTATAAATAACAGCCATTGAATTGCGAAATTTGCACAGACCAATTTTATACTTTACTGCTTTGGGGTTTGAATTTGCACATTGCACTGAGAAGAATGTCACTGTTTTTTATCTTTAAATTTTTTTTTTTTATACTTTGATGATCTATGTTTTTAAATTAGATCGAATAAAGTTATGGAATCGGAGGAACATGAGAAACTGGGGGGCCTACAATGAAATAGAAGCCAAAAACACCAAGTCATATTCTATCCCCAACAGATGTTAATAGATACAAATGGAAGGGAGGTGGTCATAGCTGGAAAACCAGGAACCAGGATCCTTTGCATTTGTGTATGGTCCTAACCAAGATGGCACATTTTTCTTTGGGAACTAAAGCTAAACATTGGCAAAGGCTTATGGAACATTGCTAGATTGAGAAGACTGGAATGAAGTCCAAGACTCAACACTGGACAAATCCAGATGGGATGTCATGATGACCTTCCTGAATAGGAAGGCTTTCACTGAGCTTACTCTGGGAAAGTTCTGTTTACAAAAGACTAAACACTTTTCTCTTAATGGCATAGAACTTTCCTATGAATATTTTTTCTTCTCAATTTACTTACATATATTAGATGTGCTTGAAGCTAATATATTGACATGTAATGTTAGATAATGCTCCAGTAGTGGTCTTGTTTACAATAAGGGCTAAACCCAACCCACCTCTCAGGTAGAAATATAGCACTTCCCTCTTCGTGTTATTTAAAGCAACAATGATCTGAATAAAATATTAAAGGGTACTTAAGAATCAATGAATGGGGGAAATCTCACTGGAAATTTTGTTGAAATGCTTCAAGGCTGTAGTGAGAGGCCTGACCATCTGAAAAGGGTCATATGAAAAGAAAATCGAGGTTAACTTTGAAGGAGAACCACCAGAAAAGATAAAAGCCCTTGAACAGGAATATAGAAAGAATACTAGTCAGAAAACGCTCCTTAGACTAAACAATCACAGGTATGTTCTGAATATAATAAATATAGAACGGGCAATGTTTATGCATATGACATTGAATGCAAGTTCCACTTATAGGAAAATAAACCTGGAATACCCTTGGCCCATATTATTAAGGAAATGCAATTGTTCAATATATACACAAAGCTTACAGACTGCAAGTGGAGAGGTACCACAGACATAAGACTATGAGGATAGCACTTTACGAGTACATCAAACATTTATACACTTCTGAAGCTGTAGTGGATTAAAACTAATGATGAATACTTCTAGCTAAACAACCTCCTGAAGCTCTCTGACCAAGAAAAAATGACAACCACAGAGTCAATTACTGGTGAAGAGAAGAAGGTTTCAATTAAAAAACATAAAACAATAATACACCAAGCCCAGATGGATTTCACAGAGACTTTTGCAAAATATTTGCATGTATTTTAGTTGCATTACCAACAAGGCTTTATAACCACATTCTATCTGCAGTTGAGCTCCCATTTACAATGAGGTAATTGTATGTGATCTTGGTTCTTAAACTGGATAAAGAATGTTTACAAAGTTTTTTTGCTATCTTCTAGTGTCATTACTAAACATGGACCCTAACTCCTTAAAATCAAAGGCTATAGTGAGAGGTCTGACCATCTGAAAGGGTCCTATGAAAAGAAAATCTGTAGTTAATATTCTACATAAAACCTTATGTAGAATTATGCACTGGGGAAAGGGGAGTTCCAGGGAACATGACATATGACAATCCCAGTTGCACTCTAGGAAACCTGCATCTAGCACAGCTTTCCAGGCATACTATCTGAAAAAGTAGAAAATCTACACCAGTTCGTAGGAGTACTTTTGAATATGCATATTTACTACTTTTGTTTTAAGGATTGACCCCGAGAAGTCCAAATTAAAAAAAGGCTGAGCACACCAAAAAGTGCAATTTCTCACAGGAGGAAGTTCTGTTCTGTGGACAAACGCTTCTTCTGGTTTAGCTTGTCTGGGCACCCTGTCTGTTACACAGTCGCTCTTGACATGTACAGCATTCATAAATGTGCATTCTCTTGCTTTGTGGAATTAACCTTTTTGGCTGGGTCTCAAAGGAAAGTTCCCACTACAGTCTTATTGGACTTTAGACACTTTTCCCCTGTTTGATTTCCTGATTATCTAAGTTGGATCACTTTGTGTTACAGAAACCTAATTTTAGCTCTATTGTTCTGCTTGTCTGACAGACACTTGCAATGTGTAATTGTGTGCTCTTTTCAAGACAAATTAACCTACTTGTGCCCCCACCCAGGAACTTGCAACTTATAACTGAATGGATTGTACAACACTATTTAGACAGCTTTTCCCCCAACATGGGTCCTATATTAACTAAATTACTATCCATCATATTACTATGAAAAATCTAATGATAACTTTTGGACTTGGCCCTTTCTGCAGGGTCATCCCCATACTTTTTGCCTCTGCCTTCCTGTTTCTGAACCCGTTTTTGTTGGTTTTTAGGACTCTGTGCACTCTGCCACTGCTAACCAGTGCTAAAGTGCTTGTGCTCGCTCCTTAAAACATTGTAGAATTGGTTTACACCCAATTGGCATATTTAATTTACTTCTAAGTCTCTAGTAAGGTGGCACCACCTGTGCCCACGGCCTGTAAATTAAATGCTACATGTCACAGGCCTGCTACTGCAGCCTGTGTGTGCAGTTTTAAACTGCCATTTTGACTTGGAAAAGTTAACCTTTTGCCAGGCCCAAACCTTCATTTTTAGTACATATACGTCATGTCTAGGGTAGGCCCTGGACAGCCCAGAGGGCAGGCTGCAATGTATTTAAAAGTGGGAAATGTATTTTTGAGTTTTGCATGTCCTGTTAGTGACAACCTCCTCTTTTTTACTACTGCAAACCCTGCCTCTCCCATAGGATAACATTGTAGTTACCTTATTACATTTTATAAGTGCAATTTCTGAATGGGAACAGGTACCAGTTCATGTTTGGTGTCTCTGAAATCGTAATGAAACATCCTAGCTTATGATGAAGTCGGATTTTAAATGAAAATTCTGAAAATGACACTTTTAGAAAGTTGGCATTAGCTTGCCTTAACCATTTGGTGCCTACAGCCTGTCTCTGTGTTACACGACTGGGTGTAGTTGACAGTTGGGCTTTGTGTATTCCTCCTAGACAGCCACACACAATAGGGAGCTTAGGTGCGACTGGATGGGCCATTCCTGGTAGGATGGGAGGGAGGAGCTGGGACCAGCCCCACTTACACTTGAATAGGCTGTGTCCTGTCTCCATACAAAGGCCTGCATACCCCCTGTAGTTAGTCTGGAGCCAGGACCAGGAAGGCAGGGCACCTGTGCACTTCAAAAGGCATGCCTATAGAAGCTTCTCCCCACTTCGGGGGCGCAACTGTGTATAAATACTAGACCTGAGACACCAACTCTTTAGTACACTTCTGGACTTGTGGATACTCTACCAGGAAGAAGGACTGCTGTGCTTCTGAAAGGACTGCCACTCTGCTGGACTGCTGTTCTGAAGGACTGCTGTCCTGCTGTGCTGACCTGCTGCCCTCATGCATGGGTGAGAAGGACTGCAGCTGCATCTCTTGACCCTAAAACCCAAAGTGACTGAAAGGCAGGGCCGGACTGGGAACAGAAACCGGCCCTGGCAAACTGCTCAGCCGGCCCCCCCTGGGGTGAGGGGGAGTGCAGCCGAGCAGTTTACGAGGGCTGGTCTGTCGGCCGATTTTGTTACAGGGGGCCGATATTGCCGACCCCCGGTAACAAAAACAGCCCCCCAGGGGCCCAAAACTGGCTCCCACCCTAGCGGCCTACCGGGGAAATGCCCGGTGCCCGCTATGGCCAGTCCGGCCCTGCTGAAAGGGCTAGTTGGCTGAACTCCTGATCACAAGTCTAAGGGACATAACAGGCTTCCAACAACCTTGCACCTGCACCTGCACTTGGACTCTGTTATCTGTTAGTCTACCCTGTCAACTGGTGCCACCCCAGTCCTGGACCGATTTAAGGCGACATGCCAACCTCTGTGGATCCAGTGGAACCAATGCATCTCCTCTGCTGTGCAGTGCAAACCCGAGCACAACTGATACATCGCTGCTGCTGCATGGATTGGACCCGTCGCAAAGACCCACATTGCATCGCAGCAAATTGGAACCGCCGCTGCGCAACGCATCCTCGGCTCAGACCTGTGCATTCCTCATCAACGGCAGCCTCAATGATGATGCCGGAATCCGCATTGTAGCCTCGCAGCTCTTTGGAACCATGGGCCGCATCTTTGATGCCGGACTTCGCATCACAAGCCCTGTCGACGTGATCCTCAACATTGATGCAGGCCCTCACATCGCAGCCTTGTCGCTTCTCGGACACGACGCATCACTTTGGCTGCCTGATGCATCTTCAATGCAGATCCTTGCAATGCTACGGAAACCAGGATTTAAGGTACTTTGTTAAGTGGGCCTAACTGGGTCCCTGTAGCAGGCACGCGCTCCATCGTGGTCGGTCTGGACTTAGGACTTTGTTTCAGTCTGGCATGACCAGATATCCAGAGTTGGCACTTTGTGCTTTTTGGCGCTATTTTCACTAAAATCTTTGCTATTGCATATCTCTGATTCTACTGATTGGATGTTTGTTGTTTTAGTCTTTTTTATTTATTAAAGAAAGTTCTATGTTTCTAACTTGGTTTGGGATCCTTTTTGTGTGTTGTTTTCACTTTATTACTGTTTGAAGTGTTGCACAAATACTTTACACATTGCCTCTAAGTTAAGCCTGACTGCTTTGTGCCAAACTAGCAGAGGGTTCATCACAGGTTAATTTGGGGCTGGCTTGTGCCTCACCCTGACAAGGATTGTCGTTGCTGCTTGACCAGGGCTCACACTCCAGTCAACTAACAACCCAATTCCTTACAATAATTCTCTCTGTCTGCTAAGGACATTTTTCTGAAATCTACATCTCCCACCCCATCCTTGGGCATCTAGATTAATATCAGAACAGAACTAAGTTTCCTTTCCAGGAGGATTTTTTGTCTGATATTAATAGGGGCATCTCCTCTTCAAATTTTCCCTTCTTCATCCACTAGTTTTCATTAGTAGGTAGGCATGAATCGGAAACAATATATCTAACACCTGCTTGTACACATTCTGCTTTGAATTTCCTGGAGATGATCCTTGATTCCTTTCTTATAGAAGTCAAACAAATGTACCCTAATGACTGAGGTTTTTCATATCCTGGAACAGGAACATTTTTAAACTTTAATGCAAATTTTTAACTGTTAATCTCCGCTATTAGAGTCAATGTTAGGCCTTTCTCTCCCCTCTATATCACACCGGCATACGCCTAGTCTGCACTTACGACATTCCTTCCACAGAACCTTGTTAACGCAAACAATTTACTGGACCATTACTTCTAGTAGGTCCCAAAGTAAATGCCTGACTAGTCCATCTTGCTGCTGTGATAAAAACTTATCTCTGGCCACCTTCAAGAAATGACCTGTATACCTATAGCATGAATAGATTAATCCCATCATTCCCCTGTTTTTTCCTAAAACTGATAATTCTCTCGGTCATACTCTCCTATACACCTGAGTTTTTATTATTTAGTGTGATTACACACATGTGCTGTGCCTTACCGAGTGTTCTTCTCGACCAAGACACAGTGACTCATGTCTGTAAGAGTCAATGGAGTTATTATTGCAATATACATTAACTCATTATAATTATACTCACCTACGCATGTATTACATCTTTTAAGGAGCCCCAGACTGGTGTGCCACAAGAGCCGGAACATGTTGGCTGTTACTCTCTGGGTTGTTACTCTTTGCTACAGATGGAAGACACATTAGAGAATAAAAGGAAGCTCTTTATAATGAAATAAAATGTGTCGTGTTGATGATCACAACTTTGTACCAAGAGTACTCATTTCATGTATTTGCATTGACATAACATTGATGAGAAGCATTAGCATTCCTTTGTATAACATTCCTTCCTTACAGGACGAGCCCAAAGGTTGAGGCTGCCATCCTTCACATCAGAGACCAAGAAACTGATAAGCGGTCTCCCAAGGGGATCATCCCTCTGCCCCATCTTTTTCTCCCACGCCGATGACACTCAGCTCATCGTCTCCCTGACAGAAGAGACAAACCCTACCAGAATCAACTCCACCAATTGCATGACCATGGGGGCAGTATGGATGCGAACCAACTGCCTGAAGTGGAACTCCAACAAGACAGAAGTAATGATCTTCGGCAACAAGACCTCCCCATAGGATTTCACCTGGTGGCTATTGGAGCTAGGACCAACACTCACACACCATGCAAGAAATCTAGGGATCATCCTAGACGACAAGCTCAACATGATGGCTCAAGTCAACGCAGAGTGCACCTCCTGCTTCCACATCCTACGCATGCTGCGAAAGATCTTCAAATGGTTGACTCAGAACACCAGACGGACCATCATGCAATTACTCATCACCAGCAGGCTTGAATAGGGAAACACTTTGCACGCCGGAATCTCCAAACAACTCCTACACAGACTGCAGACCATCTAGCAAGACTTATACTCGACCTCCCACACTGCACCCACATCACACCCCACCTCAGGAAGCTTCACTGGCTCCCCATTCACAAGCACAGCCAATTCAAACATCTCATGCACACATACAAAGCCCTACACAACACAGAACCAGAATACCTGAACAGCTGCATATACTTTCACCAATCCACCAGACACCTAAGCTCTGCCTCACTCTCACTCGCATACACTCCCCGCATCTTTAAAAGCAAAACTGGAGGTCAATCCTTCTCCTACATCACACCAAAAACATGGCACAACCTCCCTCAACACATCAGAGCCTCCTCCTCACTTTTTGAGTTCCTCAAGATGCTGAAGACCTGGCTCTTCATATTAGCACCTTGGGACCACACACCTACACACCTTGCCCAAGCACCTGGATACCCTCTCGGGTGATTATTGCGCTATGCAAATCAACATACCATAAAATAACATAATTTTAATGCAAAGGATATATTTCCAAACTTAAGAATTAGAGAGGGATGTCTTGTCTTTATCAAAGGAATGCAATCAATTGTGCCTCGAATGTCCAACATATCTTTTCCAGTAGATAAAAATACCAGGTTGACGTTATGGTTAGGTTATCTATTGGCTGAGCTCTACAATGCCAAAAAAAACATATCTTTTTCTCTTATTTGGTCTTTTAGACACAATGGGACATATTTACTAGACGATGTCGGAGCGCGCAGCGGCGCCAAATCTGGCAGCGCCGGGTTCCGACACTTTCAAAATGCAGGGATGCATTGTATTTACTACAATACGGCGCACCACTGTGTTTTCCCATGCGTGGTGCTAAAACTAGCTGCCTAGCACCAAATCAGGATCCCTTGCACCATAGTGCAAGGGTGCCTGCGTTGCACGGAATGATTGTTTATGTCCAGGAATGTGTCCCTTCCTGCACACAAACAATCCATAATGGCTATTTGTTACTTCTATGTGTGCTGCATTCTGCAGCACACATAGAAATAGAAGATAGCTATTATTTAAGGATTGTTTATGTGCAGAAACAAGCACCTTCCTGCACATAAACAATCATTAATGGCTTTTTGCTCTTTCTATGCGTGCTGCAAAATGCAGCACACATAGAAAAAGCAAAACGAGGAGAAATAAAAGCATTTCTTCTCATCTCGTGCGCCATACTAATGCCTGCACTTGCATGGCGTTAGTTTTTGGCGCTGCCACAGATTTACACCTCCTTGTAAATCTGGTGCGACTTCAAAAAGCACTGGGTGTTGCTGTGGAACTCCCACAGCAACACCCATTGCACGCCCCTTTGCTGCAGAAGACTGCAGTGGAAAGGGGCATATATTTCAAGGTGCCACCTTACAAATATTGAAAATGGCGCTATGACACCGGAGCGTCAAAAAAAGTGGCGCTCCGGTGGTGATAGGGGCTTGTAAATATTTCACCTCATATTTTCCACACATCCAATTGATAGTGGTGGTTTTAATGTATGTGAGTCACAGAGTTTTCAAACCGTTCACCACTGAACATTTCTCATCAAGATGTCACTGAAAGACTTCTGCTTGTTGGCTGAACCCTAACCTAATTCAAAACAGAAGCGATTTCAGATAAACACATCTTATATTGTGCATAAATTTAGCTCTCTTTTATGGAGTTTGACAAGGGCAACAGGCCCAAGCACATCAATCTTCCAGTTTCTTTGACTGAGGGCCTTTAATATTCACTTGCAGTATTATATGCATTCTTTGCCCTTGTGAAAATTCTTTTCTGAATTGTGTGATGTTGAAAGGCAGTTATTACCACCCACACACATGTAAGGGGGTAAACATACCATATTTTAAGGACATTTTACCCAAATGAGTAAAATCCCTCATTTTGATAATTGTACCATTCAAATCAGTTATCTATCATCACAGTTCATTTCCCATCCCCACTGTCTCTCATTTAACTCATATCCCGCTAAGGGTACTCAGTTTACAAAGTCTAAGCTTCTTTGACTCTCTGTATAGAGGTAGATGATCACGCAGGGCTTACCTCAAAAGAGCTGGTTTAGGATGAGTCGAGGCACAACAGAATTATCACAGTTGCAATAAAGATGTGAATGCCAAGATTGAATTGTGAGTACATAACCGTTTACTAACTCAAAAATATATTTCCATGTTTACAGTACATATGAGGCTTCCACACATTGAGATCAGGGCTCCTGGCTTTGCACCTTGTACATTGTTCGCAGTCACTAGATGATTGTGGACACTAGTGCAGTCTGAGGGGAAGACACAAGATTTCCATTAGGGCAGAACCCAGCAGAAGATACCTGTCAGATGTCACTTAATCATCAGGGCCCCCTGCACATTCTGGGAGCAGTGGACATCCTGCTTTCTCTGCTCAGCATCCCTTTTCAGGAAGGAAACTCACACCTGATTGGTTGAACTTGGAAGATGAACTATCAGTGATGGAGAGGGAGCTGCTGCCCATCTGCAAATATAAGTTGAATCCCCTGTTCAGCTTTTCAAAGTTCTTCATTGCTTCAGACCTGTTTGGACTCTGCTGTAGTGAGTTGTGGGCTGTACCTTTCCTCAATTCAAGCACTCAGCCTGATTTATTGTTGCGGGCCAGGTGGTCCCAGAGATGTTGGCACACACTGCCCAGAAACCCACTCTACCCCTCACCAAAGACTGGATGAGGGCTCCCCAAGAGTGGAAGCTAATCCAGATGTGAACGAGTAGATGTGTCACAAGCATATTGCTGAATATTCATGTGAATAGATTTTGCTTACCCTCTTCAAATGTTGCTTGCATATTACTAATGATTTATTATTTAAATTGAATACATTGATGTGATAGTTTCAGCCTTGAAAGTGTAGTCTCTTCAAAACGTTTTGGCTAAAGGGATGTGAAAGAAAACTAGAATTATTTCCGCATTTTGAGATTTGCGACTTTTTTTTTTACATTAAGATCAAAGTAAATGGCAAGTGACAAAACAGTATCTGATTTTTTTTGGGACTCTCTAAAAATGTTATTCTTTGCGGAGTTCCTCCTTTGTGTGCTAAATATTCAGAAGCATATTCTATTGCCTTCAGGAAATTCAGTCTGTCATTCTGTTGTAAGCTGTTCAGAGGATACATATTTCACATGAACTCCAGTACACGTTTCTGCTGTCGCTTAGATCTGTTTGTTTTCAAATGGTTAGCAAGGTTTAGTCCTTTATGGCATCTGAATTGTATGCTCTGTGTATGAATCATGTGGATTAACTGCAGGCCCCAGGTTGTAGACATACAGAATATTGGGAAAGTCCCTGACTTGAGAACTTGCCTCTGTCAAACTTAATAGTAATTCAGTTGCTTCATGCAATTTTTCTCCCTTGTGTATTTTAGATTTTTAATAAACTGACCCAAAAGTCCTAAATGTCTTAGATTGTCCACTTTGATCTTTAACCTTATAATTTCCTTTCTTCTTCCCTGGCAGATTGAGCTTTGTGATGACGTTGTGAAGTGTGGAAACTGGCATCCTGTAAACAGAAGGCTGCTGATAGTGATGAAGTGATTCAAGAGCCTGAACAGAGACCTCATTTCACCCTAACCTGGTCACTCGCATTCACCTGTTCTTAGTGTGGGCCAGGTAAGGGATCATCACAGGACATAATGACACTCTTCCTCTGCCACCAACATTTGCACATCATACATGCAGACACCTAGGGCATGCCAAAGAGGGGAAACATGATTGTCCCCTCCCCCTAGGTGTGTCACAGCACTGCCACCTGCTGGATCATGAGTAATGAGGCCCACAGATAACTCCCTGCCTCATGATTCAGATTTGAACAGCATGCTTGCATCCATTCACTCAGCCTGTAAAGGGAGAGCCTCACAACCAAGAATATTTAATGACCTGCTGTCCATTCAAAATTTCAGTCAACCTGAAGTTTTAAATCCATGCTTTGATAAGGCATCTAAAACTTTTCTCAATCTATGCAAGGTTTTGGTAAAATCAGTGACTATATTATAAGAAAAGTCTTTCCATGAAATTATTATATTTTCTCAACACACAGCCAGGAATTATTTTCTACATAGAGTAGCTTGTATTATTGTCAAACGAGGACAACACTGGCTTCTTCCTCTTCCTGTCTCGAACCTTCTACTAACCAACAACAAATTATCATAATTGTGTTCAGAAGCATCATTAAAACAGAAAGTTGACTGGTGTGCTCATAGCTTTACCTTTCTTTTATAAAACCAGAGGGGTGTTTATTAAATCTTAATAAATGTATTTGCCTTTTACCTCTGTTACTGTACTGACACTTATGTCCAAGAAGCTCAGTGGTACTAGTCAAAACGTTGCCCTGGCTTATTGATCTTTGCCTTGTTGTGCGATGACTAGAGTTTTGTTTTTGCATAGAGATTTGCTATTATTCTCTATGTAAGAAATTAGGTTAATAGATAAGGGATGTTACTGCCCACCTTAAGTAATAAACACAATCCTTGTAAGAGTCAACAACTAAGGTTGCCAAATTAACCTGAGCTCAATCCCTGGGTAGCTGTGGCACAGATCAGACAAGCTTAAATTAGAGGCAATGTGCAAAGTATTTATGCAGTACAAGAACAATAATAAATTAAAAACACAGCACATTAAAAATCCTAAACTAATTTAGAAAAATAGAGAAAATCCTTCTAAATAAAATGACACCAAAACAACAAAGATCCAAGAAGGAGAACCGAAGATATGAATTTTGAAGTTGTAAATAAGCAATAGCACCAAAAAGCGTCATGCGTGTTAACTGGTTGCGGTAGACCAGGATCTAGATGCATTTTGAGGTCGACCACGATGGAGTGTGAGTCGGATACAGTAGCCAGGTTTGACGCAGTTGGCGGTTTTACTTTACCTTGGTCTCAAAAATGGAATTCCAAAATCTTCAGCGGGTCAAGGCAGCAGAATGTAGCCGAAGAGAGCTCCACGAGGTCAGGTAGCCATTGGATGCAGTCTTGACGAAGGTGTTGTTTTTTTGCCAGTAAAGCTCAGAGTGGCCGAAACTCAAATTTCGTGCCCAGACGGTCCCTTGCTGGTCAGATATTTTTGCTGTGTTCACCCAGTCAAGATTTCGTTGTTCACACTTAATCACTTTTTTGGAGCTTAAAGTATTTCAGCTAGGAAAGGATGTAGGTTGCAGCCAAAGAGGGCTCCACAAGGCTAGATACTATCCCCATGAGTTTCAGCGGAATCTAATTTGCTGCTGTGGAAAAGCTCTGAGCAGGAGAAACCTGAATCTTCAGCCTAGTGGCAATGCACCCTCGTCTGATTGGCTTGGCAGGTTCGTTCCAGTACTCTGGAGGTCTTTGGAGCCAAAAGTTTCTATGTCTCAGATTTTCAGGGATTGTAGGAGACATCCAGTTAAAAACATAGTCAAGGGTTCCATGATCTCAGGAACAGCACTTAAGAGGCAGAATGCACTCCAGCAGAGGCCAACAGCTAAGTCCAGGGCAGGTCCAGTTGAAATTGGTCAGTTGGGCAGCTGCAGGAAAAGGCCTCTTAAAACTTTTGTATCCCTGTAGCTTGAACAGGAGGTCAGCCTTATGACCCTTGAAGTCCACTTCTTTGCCCTGCTTACAAAAGGGAGCATGTTCAGTCATTCAGGGCTCCTCTCAGGTCAAAGACAGCAGGTCAAGTCTTCTTCCAGACTTCATCAGGTCCAGAAAGTGTTCTGCAGGGGTTGCCAAGGAATGACACATTTATGTCTGGTATGAACTTGTGGGTGTGGGTGACTCCTGGCCTCTCCATATCCAATAGAGTAAAAGGTCTCAAGGGGAATCCTATCCACGTTTGCAGGAGTTTTGGTCTGCCCTACTGCAAACAATCCCACAGTGCCACTCTCTGCCTAAATTCAAGATATTGAAACCATTGTGTAGAACTTGTGTGCCAACCCAGAGGTGTGACCAGCATAATGAGCAGCCCCTCCTCTATGGTCATTCCAAAGCAGTTCTGGGGACTGCTCCTCTCCCACTAGTAGTGTTGCCATCCTGACTGGGGGAACAAAAGAAGGGGCCTGCTTAGGTGTCATTTGACATTTGTCTGTGACAGGGGAGGACCCTTTATTGGCACAGCCCAAATGGTCATCCTGCCAGAGGAACAAAAACACCATCCCACACCCAGGCTTTTTTCTCATCTCTGGGAGTAGCTTTCACACCTCATTCAGAGCCATTCACTCAGAGGTCTGTAGCTGGATGTTAATGCAAATTTGACCCTAGAGTCTTTAGGTAGGAAAAAGGCAACTTTCTAAAAGTACATTTTCCTTGTGATCTAGTAAAAATCTGACTTCACCATTAGATTGAACTGTAAATCAATAATTTATTACAAAGGGTACTTGCATTTTGTTTCTAGCTGTTTCCTCACCAAAGATAGCATTATTAAATGTAATAGTGCATTCCAGTGTTTTCCCATGGTAAGTAAAGATAACGTTTACATGCTAGTCCCTCTAAGCAGACAAGTAATAACTGTCTACGTGTCCTAATTTTAAATATCATGCAACCTTTTTTTCTGGGCTATAAGGTCTAGATAGGAGTGACATCTTAATATTTACAAGGAAGGTTTTGAGAAGTCAAAAGGGTTAATTTTGACAAGTTGAACTGCAGTTTTTACACACTACAGTCAGGCTACACGTTAGGCCTGAAACCATGTGTGGATGGCACAAGAGGTGCAGCAATCCACTAGTGGTGTTTAATGTAGGTACCCTGGGTACACCCTTTACCATATACTAAGGTATTTTAGGTACGTTAAATATGCCAATTAGAAGTTTACTAATTCAACCATGTTAAAAGGGGGAACAGAGGCCCTTTACAAATGGTTAGCATGGGTAATGTAGACAGAGTTCTACAACCAGTAAAAACAGATGGGGTAAAAATCTTGGCGAACGACACACAAAAGATGTTAATTTCCCACACTTTGCTATAATATAGTTAAATATTTGGTGCAGGATAATGGTTAATGTTGATAGAAAATATTTGTATACATTTCTGAGGCGACTAGTGATTCCCGGGGGGACAGTTCCAAAAAGGCAGGAGAAATGCAGGAAACCTGGCTGCCCTATTTTCAGCTCTGTATACAGAGGAGGTCTATCCAGATATGCTTAGGGAATGGTTGAGAGACAGGGATATCCCTGGGCTTATGGAGTTGGTAAAGCATTCCCTTGAGGCTCAGATCATTGAGGTGGAAATCTGGGAGCACTTGAAACATGCCAATAATGGGAAGGCTGTGGGCCCTGTAGCTATTCCCTCAGAGCTTTAAAAGTTATTGAAGGAGGTGGTTATACCTGTCTGGGGTAAATTGTTTAACTCTATTTATTTGGAGAATGCCCAGACCCCGGACTTGTGGAGGGAAGCCACTTTAGTGTTAATCTTAAAACCTGCCAACAGCAGACTTATATTGTCCATTTCGTTACTAAATGCCCATTACAAGGCTTTTTCCAGAATCTTTGACCAGTAGATTACCCAAACTAGCCCCTCAAGTAACCCGTTCAATCAATCAGAAGGGTATTATCCCAAACACCAGATTCATGCGCTCATTCAACAACTAATTGGCTCCATCGATCTAGCCACTACTTATTCGGTCCCTTTTGCAGTGGCTACCATAGATGCTGCCAAGGCCTTTGACAGAGTATGCTGGGCATATCTCTGGGAGGTTTTGGCAGCACTAGGTTTTAGCCTGTGCTTTATTTTGACCCTCTAGAGACTATATGGAAACTCGTCTGCTCGAATCCTATTCAATGGGTCCTTATCTAGGAGATTCAGCATTTTTAGAAGCACGAGGTAAGGTTGCCCTATTTCCCCTCTCCTGTTCAACATCTGTATTGAACCATTTGCTCAGTTACTTATAAATGAGCAACAGGTTAACCCCTTTCCTTCCCAGAACTATAGGAATAAGATAGTGCTCTATGCTGATGACCTTATAATCTAAACATTCAATCCTGTTAAGACTATCCCCAGAGTAGAAAAGCTAGCTAAGGAGTTTCAGGCTCTAGAAAGCTATTCTGTCAATAGCGTCAGGTCAGAGATTATAGGTTGGAACATTGTTAATTGGAAAAGGGAGGTTAAGACTGAGATCAAATACCTGGGCATCTCCTTAGTCCATTCATTTGCGTAATCCCAATACATAATCTAGGGAGGGTGGCAAAGGAAATTGATTAGCTGCTTACTAGGTGGAGGATTCTCCCGTTGACAATTTATAGCACAGTAAATTTAATTAAAATGTCAACACTCCCTAAATTGACATATATTTTCAACTGTATCCCACTTATGTTTCCTAGAACGGCTATAGCTAAAATACAGGGGAAGATGATAAATTTCATCTAGGCTTCCAGTGGAGTCAGACTCTCTTGGAAAAAATTGAGGTGCAGGTTGGAAAAAGGGGGCCTAGCATTACCAGATTTGAGTCTTTACTAAATGGCTTTCCAATTTAAAAACTGCAGGATGCTCCTTGGGACTCCGAACAGTTCAATTTGGGGTAGGATTTTAGCAGAAATGATCTCGAAGCTTGGACCAACAGGTTTTCTATATAAGTTCGGCACCCCGAAATTAGAGTTAGGAAGATATTGGATATTAGCTACTATTCAGATTTCTCGCCAGTTTGGGATTCCTCAGGTCCCCCAGAGTGTTTGTCAAACGTTTACAGCTATCCCCTGAGAAATGCTGGGATAGCAAATTAGGGGGAACTATTTACAGTACAGGGGCTATTACTTTGGAAAGCAATTAAGGCTAGAACTGGGTGTTCCTTATCTAGATTTAAATATTTGCATCTCTCCTCTTGGTATGCAAGTGGCAAACAGGAAATCAGAGGAGTCTGGGAAGTTGAGTCACTCCTGCAAGATGTGTGGGCCATGAAAATAGATATTTCCATATGGTATTGGAAACCTGTGGATACTGACGACCGAAACCTGAAGGCACCTTATGTGGTTTGGGAGGAGATGATTCCAGAGTCTGAGTTCTTACATTTGGGGCAAGTATCCTTACAATTACTGTACTTTACAGTTAAGCCAGCTAATCTCAAAAGGAAACATGATTTCAACCTTAGCAGAATGTTTAGGACCCCCCCCCAAAGGAATGCAAGACTTGCAAAAAGCCCAACTCCAAGATGCAGAAGATGTTGCCTCCTTGAAGCAAACGACGAACATATGTTTGCTACCTGCCCTGCGATTAACGGGTACTGGGAGACTATGAGTAATACCATTGCAGAAATTCTGGGAATTACAATCAAGCTGAGCCCCACATTGGCATTGTTTGGGGTTGAAACCGTATCTTATATCCTCTAGGACGGATCTCAGCGGTGTTTGCTGTTTAGTCTATTGCTCCTTGCTAGAAGGGAGATCTGTAAAGATTTGTTAGATCCAATACCTTCCTCAACGAGGCATGGCTAAAGTCTTTGCATTAAACTTGCAGATTAGGCCCAGAGAGTACTCCAGGCATGGCTGATACTATTTAGACTGATTTCTTGAGGTGGAATGGTATGTTGGCTCCGGAAAAAAGAGCCGTCCCATGATTACAACTAAGCACTAATGCGACACAGGTTTTCAGCCCAGTCTTGTGAGGTGGGGCAAAGTGAGTGCACCAGGCAACCAAGAGGCCAGTCCCCAAACATATTTCAGCATGAGATTGCTGCAGCTTTGGTGATATGAGGACAAAATAATAATAATTAAAAAAATAGCATTTTTGAAAATATTGGTAATTACCACATCATCACTTCAATTTTGAAAGTTCAAGGAATTTCTTTTCATCCTTGCTTCATTATGGGATAGCTGAGCTTTAAAAACGTTTCATGTCAGTCTTTATAGATGTTCCAGTGTTCTGACAAATGTATCTGTCTCCAGTTCTTAAAATTCCTTTTAGACATTTTATGCAATAGATTCTTATTTTGTCTTTCCCCTTCCGAGATTCTGTATGCCTTTTTTCTTTATTTGCATCTGCTATATGTTATTTATATATATAAACTCTGCTTTTATATTGTAATATTTGCTTTTCTCATATTTGGACTTTTCTTTTCAATATCTTTTGCTATCAGGTGGTCTTGCTGAATGTGGAGGTAATCGTGTTTATTTGATTTTGTCTCCAGATATTTTGATTCATGATCGATCTATTCTTTTATATTTTTAGGTTGGTGGGGAAAATTATAATACCCTGTAATATCCTTCTTCAGAGTTTACAATATGTAATTAAAATGTTTACACGACCCTCTGTTTTAGGCACAGAATTATTTTAATTCTTCCTCCATGCTTGTGGGGGACCCAATCTGGCACAGGCAAATCCTAATATGATTATCTTGTTGGAAAGTCTTGTTTAGGTCTTCCAGCTAGGACAGAATCCTACATTTTTCCTTCCTCTGCCCTTGGTTCCTTTTGTGCTTAGCATTACACCTTTCATCCCAGTACAACCACTCTAGCACAAGGGATAAGGTCAGACGTACTGTGACCTGGTGGAGAGTGTCTGAGGATTCTAATTTTATCAAAACAACACACAAAAAGTGACTACATTATCTGTAGTTGGCCTAGCCTTCGATGAAATGTACAACGATCTACTCAGAGCCTTCAGCTTTCCTTTGACTTGTGACACCCAGCACAAGGTGAACAGAGGAATCCCACATTTTATGTAGCGAACCTCTGAAATTAGCTCGGATTTACTCCATTTTATGGTACAGAGTTAGGTGCATAAATCCCCCTAAAAAAAGTTAGTATTGTTAATATGTTTTACCTACACAAATATTGAGAGGCCAGCAATTGGTAGCTTTTACCAGCCACAGTTAGTGACTAACCCTCATCGTTAAACCTCAAAAGCAGATTCAGTAATAATACCTTCTTTTTTATTTAGGACTTCATTCCACATTTTCACTGTTTCTTAGTGTTGTGAATAAGAACTAGTATAACTATTACCCAATTTATAACATTCAAGTTACCAACCTTCAAGAGGGTGGAAACGTGAGATTGCCAGACTTCAAACTCGTGAGCGGTCGATCACCTCTTTGCTCCAGTGAGGAAGATTCAACTTACTGAGCTGCCCCTACGTCCAATAGGCCACCCTGGGCATCACATAACCTTTGCCTTAGAAGTAAACATAGGCAAGTTATTAGGCTTGGAGTACGTCTGATAACCTCCAGAAACTTAGGGGCATATTATCAAGAACGGCGTTAAAATTATCGCCGCTTTAGCGGCAGAAAACTGCCGCTAAAGCGGCGATAATGGGCTTGATAATATGCCCTTGAGAATTCCAATAGAAGCCCATGTTGACACCAGAACATGGGCTTCTGCCCATTATCGCCGCTTTAGCAGCAGTTTTCTGCCGCCAAAGCGGCGATAATTTTAACGCCGTTTCTTGATAATATGCCCCAAAGTGTCCCAGATAGCAAACTTCTTTCTGCTCCTCTCAAATCTCAAACACACCCTCATGTAAGCAGGGAAACTGCATTTCTTTGAGAAGAGGCAGCACAGTATGTCTTCTGTCTCTTCGGAAACCTGGATGAAGGATTACTTAACGCCGCTAAATTAAGCCAGTAAGCTGCCAGTGTGCAATCATCCCTGATGTATTTGCCTTGTGACATCTGCTTCTTTACGACAGGGTCCCTTTTCCCTCCCTCGCGTAAGATGATGTTCTTCTATCTTGCCCCTCACTATCCACTGTGCTGCAAAGTGGCCTTAGCACATGCTGGCCCATTAAAAATCATATAAATAAAAAATAAACAAACAAACAAATAAATAAATAAATAAACAAACAAACCATGTGTTATCTCCTTCTTGGTACATTCCACTCCCAAGCACGTTGCTAAAGCACATTTTGGCCACTCTCTAGAGCAGATATAATTGTTGGTCTTAATGCAGGATGTTCTATGTCTCATTTTGAGAGTGTTGGATTCGTGTTCAATATTTGGTAAAAGAACTTTTGTGTATTTCACACTTTTGTCTGATTCAAAGCGATGTATTATGTTTGCAGTAATAATTCATCTGTAATTCAGTGAAACCACAGTGCAGAATGGAAAAACCGTACTTGTTGGCAACAGCCATAAGCCGGTGTAGGCAGTGCATCAGCCACAGGCTGATGGTATCATCAGACCAATAAAAGCAGTTATGTTCCATTTAAACGCAAAATGTGGTAAAATCACACGTTCCAAGTTTGTAATTACAGATGCACTGTCATACCACCTCGAATTTGCAGATATTCTCGATGTCAAGCGTGAAATAGGTGCACAGGGGCATAGCTTGGTCAGTAAGATGGGGGGGGGGGCAGATCTTGCAAAAATCACGTTGGCATTTCATTTTAAAATACATTACAAAACATACAGGTCGCATGCGGGAGAATTAAGGGGCAGTGGAAAGGGGTAGGAACCCGGATTGGTAGGGATACTAAGTGAGAGAAAATAGAATATTTTGTAAAGTAACCAACATCTTTGAAACTTTCAAAACAGAGAGAAGGAGAGAGTGTGTGTGCGTTTTTGTCTGTGTGTATGTAAAAATGCCAGGTGGATTCCGACAGACACCTCACACAGATCATTTCCTCTGAGAGTAAAGGAAGACAGGGCTTATGGAAGAGTAAGGACTACCTGTCTCTGAAGACTGAGAATAGAATAAATATTGTAAATTTAAGATCCTGACATGCTAGTGGAGAGTTAAAATGTGTTTTAATTGTGTTATACGGCAACGGAGTGACTGTGTCATGGGTTGAGGACACCGCAAAGCAAAGAAACTGGGGCAAGTAGGCAAATGTTGATTTAAAGGCTCATTGCCATTGTTGAGTCTTCCTGAACGCCCTCTATTTGTAGGCCTCTTGAGGACATTATCTAAGGATGGCATACTATAATCTTGTGCATTGATTGCATGGCTCAGTAATCAGCCTTTTCTTGCGTGTTGGTTGTGTGCCTCCTATGGTTCGTTACTTGCTGTGTGTTTGGTTTGTTTTTGTGTCAGCCAGTGCCAAGTGACCTTTGCACATGTTTGTTCTTTCTCAGCACTCCCTAAATACAGCGTCGGATTGGTAACGCGGGCACTTGGGCAATGCCCGAGGGGCCGGTGTCCAGTTCCAGCTGTGGGCTTCTTTTTTGAGCAGCCTGGGGGGCCGATTTGGGCGGTTTCTGCGTTGTTCGATGCCGCCAGCGGCCCAGTGGGTGCCTGAGTGGCTTTTCTGGAGGTAGATGGGCGTCCATTACCTCCCTTTTATCAACGGCAGAGGTGTCACTCCCTTTCTCTGCTCGGCCGGCCCATTAATATATGCATATTGAGCGGGGGCAGGGGGCCTGAGCAAAAGTGGCCTCACTTGTTTCCAGGTGTGTTTCACCATTGTAAACTAATCCCTGCATTTTTTTTTAACCCCCCCTTTTTTTTTTAAATAACATTTCGCCGAAGAAGTGTTTTGCGGAAAAGCATTATGCAAATGTGGGCCACTTTTTTTTAGCATGCCTGGCCCGATTTTTAATCCCGATCCAACCCTGCCTAAATACATTAGTGGTGGGTGGCATTCATTTATGGCTGGCCCTTTAATTGTCTTTAGTATCCACATTTGTAATAATGCTTATGCTATTTCACAATGTACCAGCTGAATGGCATTTCACTTTCCACGAGGGTGAAGCCAGAGATCAAAGTGGCGCGTTATGTATTATGATTTGTTTTTATGGGGCAGGAATGGGGTTGTGATGGTCAGAGGTATTTTTTTTAATAGAAGGCCGTACTCTTTCGCTTTGCCCCGCCCGACGTGCGCCCCACCACATTTCAACTGTAGTAAAACTCAAAAGCACTCTACACAATTAGCACACTGAGCCTCGTTCCTTTGAGCTTTTGCTCCCAGACCTATACAGTGAACCCCTTGTTAAGTTATAAATACCACACGTACTCCAAGTACTATTCTTCAGGTATTTATTCAGATAAAGCAAAAGACCACCAACCCTTTCAGGCAGATGGGCTCAACTGACTATATATTCAAAACATCCCCTGACCACCAGAATGTTAAGATCATCCAGCCAACGATGACAGAGACAAGATTCCAATACTAGGTCTGGGTAATAGATCATAACACCCCTCGTCTTCTACTTTCCCGTTCGCCACTGGCCTTATGCACAATTTGCGTTTTTGTTGAGATAGGGACATTTTTTTTCATTTACATTAGGTGACTGGCAACCATTTTGTTTCGCGCTCTTGCATCCACAATGGCAATAACGTTGCTTTTTAATATGACCATGAAATGATGCTTGAAAGATTCCCAGCAGGCATGTAGGTACATTGTTAAGGATTTTGTTACAGCAACAGGATGTAGGTCTAAGTAGCAGTCTTATGGGGGGGGGGGGGGGAGCTGGGGTGGAAACGGTGTGATTCTTCCCCAAGCCCTGCTCTTTTGAGGGGCCCCGCATTTGTGCTGCAACATATTTATTTATAGATTTTAAAACTGAGCTGCCATCTTTATGACTGTCGAGGCAGCTAAATCGACTACTTTCTCTACATGGCAACAACTGCTGATCTATCATGTTTTTTCTTTTCTTGCAGGACATATTTATAAACTATGAAACCTATGAAGGTCTCCAAATGCCCTGGGCCCGCGAGGACTTCTGACATACTTGTCTTCCAACTGATTAAAATGGAATTCAGTTTTTTTCCCAAATGACAGAGGTTCTACTCCTCGTGACATCATACTCACAAAGCTAAGACGCTCAAGATGCAAGATTGATACAGGTGAATAAGGTATATGTTATGTAGGCTTTATCTACCATTTCCGTTTAAAAAAATCGGACAAATCATAACCTTTTAAAATGTATTTTATCAATAATATTCCTGCACGAAAAACATCTTGTTTAGTACCATATGAATGCTATTTTTGCGCAAACAGGCAGAATTGAGTAACACTGTTTACCACTTTACAATAAACAACAGTCCCTCTCACAGCTGGTTTTAATAAAAAAAATAATGTCGAAGACCCCCTCAACTTATTCAGCATATATTTAAATTTATCTCAACTGTTATATGCAATTGCATTTGTTTTGCTTTCAATACTTCTTTAGCAACTAGAAACTCGGTACTTTTATTGCCAAAACGGAGCAGCGTGAATTTATGAACAGATGAACATCGACACCCATAACCTTTGCTGTTTTCTAGCACTCTGAATATATTGCAGTTAATTATGGACGTTCTTTCAATGACTTTCTCACGTGCCTTCGTCCTTGCTGAACATCACTGTGATGAGTAGAAAAAAATCAACAAATGTCTTACATTTCATGCCAACCTTTAAGCAACTCCAAGTGCGAAATCTAATTTACATTTAAAGGAAAAGGGACTTTACAGTGTTTTCAATTTTTTTCTGCATTTTGCACATCTATTTTATGTACAGTTGTATAACGACAACAGCAATAATAATATTAATATTATTATTAATAATAATAATAATAATAATAATAATCATAATAAATACAGATTTTAAAAAGTATATATTGTCCGTACTAGAGAGAGCAATAGAGGAATGACAGGTTGTGCCGTCATTCAACTTACACTTTATTACTAAACGACATAAAATCAATTTATGAGTGTTAAAATCGTGGCTAAAAACACAATAGCTTTTTTCTGTGGTGGCAACTTTTTATTTTATATTGCAAAACCGTAGTCTCCAAACATCAGTAGGAATGGCGCCTACAGTCCTTCACTGTCTCAATAGTGACAGATGGCCATGTGCCTTTCTGTGTAAATCCAGCCCGTCAGTGTTTGACTGACCTCCAACTCCCTGCACTCCAGCTTTGGCTCTAACAAAAATCAAGACCATAACATTGAGACTCAGGCAGTAACCATAACTCAGCCAAGTTCTGATGCTCATGCTAACAAATGCCTGAACATGTCATTGTCTGATGTTTTGAGCATCTCTTTCACATCTTGGCTCCTCTGCCTTTCTCATGAAGAGACAGCCTCTGCAGAGACGTTTTAAGGCATGGGCAAAGTGGGCTCTGGCCCAGGTCATCAGCCTTTCAGGGGGGCCCCTGATTGAGCCAGCTCTGTTCTCCAGAGAGTCTTGTCCTGATGACCTTTGTAAATTCTTAAACAGATTATTTTAAATACCGTTTTCCTTTAATTTATTTTTAATGTGGGTGATGTGTGAGAGTCTATTACAGACAGTTTGCAGAGAAATATTGTGTTTATGTTACATGCAACATCCATAAAAAAGTTTCTTTTAGATCAAAAAAGGACCTCACATATGAGAAATGAGATGGTGTCACAGAGATTATTTGCAGTAATATTAGTGAGCTGCTGCTGTGTTACAATATTGAAAACACAGGTCACTATCCTTAAATATTAGATGTAAACACATTGAGAGTTTGATTGAGTGTGCCTGCGCACCCACAGTGACCTTCCAAAGCGTGCATGAAAAATCTGTAATTGAATTCAAAGCTGTTCCGAACAGGGGCCTCCAAAATACATTTGGCCCAGGGCCCCCAAAATCCTTAAGCTGTCCCTGAGCCTCTGGACTGCTCCCTATGTTTAGGGGTACTGTATGATCCCAGTTGCAAGATATCTTGACATTACTCATGAAGCACGCTACACTCCCAGCTTTCTAGGGGCCTCCTAGCCGACTGAGACTGATTCACAAATTAATTATTTTTAATTTATTAATAAACCCTTTTAGACTATAATTGGCTTGTGAGAAGAATTTCTTATGCAGTGAGTCCATTAGTGTTTGACCTGCCTCTAACTCTGCACTTTGGTATTGGTTCTGGCAACAATCATGAACTTAGCATTGAGACTCAGGGAGTGCGGGACACTATGTTATGGAGTGCCTGTATGATCCCAACTAACACTTTTGGGGTCTTAGATTCAACCCCACCCAACGGTGGAATCAAATACAGTCATAATGAAGCCATTTTGTTAATTACATTGCAGCATTAAAGTTTAAGTAGCATTTCCACAGTTTTAGAAAAAAGAATTATGTAATATGAACTAGCTCCTCCAAAGTTGCCCTGAACCTGTGATTTGCTTTAGGGATTGCAGGTTTTAGGCTAACCAATACCAAACCGAGATACCTTAAAGTCAGTATGGTTTCTTATGGCTAACTTGTAAGTCATAAGGGGAATCACATACGAATCACATATGGTTGTCAAGCTATCTAGAGTAGATGACTACATCAAATAATAATCTAAAATGGACAAAACATCAAAATACATCAACACCAATTGTTAACCATCATGCTAGTCTTGCAAACAATGAGTCCCTGAAATTAAAGCTGTTTTTTTGCACTACTTTACAACATAAATGAAGCGAAGACACAAAATAAGAAATACAATTAGTAAGTAATCTATAAGGAAGTAACATTGAGTTGATGTATTATGTGAAGGAGAAAACCCCCAGATAGTATTAATTACACATCTGTTATTTCTTATAGACACATATAATGTAGGGATAGGACATGGTTAGTTTAACAAGCATAGGGAAGATTTAAAAAGGTCCTATAATCATTAAACCATTAAAAACAGAGTAGAAACATAGCTAACATTAATTAGAAAAAGTATTCTACATGTTCATCAATCTGCACGTAATTGACTGTCTGGCTAATCAATCGGTTGAGGCCATCTTCTTAAGTACTGCATAAGCCTTTGCAAATGTAATACTCAAATTGCCGGAACAAACACAAATGCATATATAAAGCAAAGGTGGAATCAAATATACTTCAAAGGAGAAAAAAGTGGTGGGCCCTTAATCAAGTCAACACTTCCAAGTTAAGAAAAGTATTCTTACTAACTACTACACAGCATCTGCTTGCCCGCAAATTGTTGGTGGGAGCTTAATTTGTTCTTCATTGAAGAGGGCTGTTGAAACTACTTTTGGAAACAGTAATTTAAGATGTTTTCCTACTCCCTACGAGCAGCTAATATAAAACAATGGTTTGAGAGAGACATTTTGGCAATAAATGGTGATGAGTGGTACAGGAGCAGTCATAAAGTTGTTCATTTCTAACTTCAAAGCATACAAATAATAATGATAAGCATTGTTCTTCACCACCAGGGAAGTGTGCACTCCTGCTACATCAGATCTTCCAAATCCACTGACCATTAAATTGTGGTCATTGCATGAGAATCGCCACTAAACCTTGGACTGCTACACCATCAATGATAAGTGGTAAATATTACTCGGGTTGGGGTTTAATAAATGTAATACATTTCATTTTTAAGTAATCAAAAAAGAAAATAGGTACTAGGAGGTTGGTTCCAACTGACATAAACTACTTGTAAGAAAACAATTTCAAAATGAAATGTATTATACAATGTTGAGGTGTCACATACTGATAATAAATAAGCACAATTTTGGGTAAGGATTAGATTATTAAAAATGTATTAAATTAAAAAAATATCTCTCAGTTTTGCTTAGATTAAATACATTTAAAATAAAGTAACTATCATTACTTTTGTTTAATATACAAGGGGGTTTGGGGTCTTCTCCACGTATCTATTTTTGTAGATGCAAACAAAAGTGAAGTTAACACTATTAACATGAAACATATGTTTTAAAATGAAATAGTTGCTAAAGTAAATAGAAAGGTTAGTGTATGGTTATAGAGATCATACTTAAAGGTAAGGCCTAGTTAACAAATAAAAAATAAATTAAGAAACAACTTTTAAGGGGAATAAAGTTACATTTAAAAACTGCTACACAAATCCTAGCAAGTTGGGGTAGTAGTGGGGGGTTAACAAATGACATAGAAATACATTATATATATTGTAAGATAAGTGCAAATCCAATTAAATTGGATGAATACTAAAGATCCTCAAAAGTTATGATCACAGCATTATATGAATTGCAATTTAATTAAGCAAAAGGAAGTGCTCGGCTTGTAAATTAAAATAATTCTGTTAAATAAAAATAGTTTACACTAATTTTATAACATATAAATGCCATGTATACAACAATGTAAAATTCTGAGTCGTAGCAGGAGTCTATGCCCTCCAGGGTGGGTGAGTCCTCCTGAGCTTACAGGAGTAGGGCAGGGTGGGAGTCGGGAGTCTCAGGACTAGCTGAGTGAAAAAATGGAAAAGGCTGGGCAGTAGAATGCACGACAGACAAATTTCTCTCTGCCGCAGAAGGGAGTGTCCCGACTCCCGAGGCAACAACGACACAACTCTAAGCCCTTTGTCACGCGTGTGCATCGGTGATTGGGTGCCACTGCCTACTCATGTTCTACGACATCATTTATAACATCACAGTGATGTCATCAATGATGTCATTTGAGATGTCAGAAATGATGTCATAGAACATGTCATTAGAGATGTAATATGTGAAGGTTATAAACAATGCATGGAGGGAGCGCAAGTTTTAGTTAGCTCAACTAACTATAACTGGTACATTTCTGTGTTTTTTTTAGTTCAAAACATTAATGTTGTCACTGACATATTCACCTAACAGTAAAGTTACTTTAACTTTTGTTTTTTTCAGAGAATTTGAGAGTAAAAAAAAATCTTTTTATCACACCTAACTATAATGGTAGTTTAACCTTTGGTTTTTCAGTGAAATTCTAGTTTTTTTCATGTAAAGTAATATTTAATTACAATACGTAAATACAACCCCCGCAGCAGCCTTCGGCCAACCCTCCAAATGCAGCCAACCCCTGCCTGTGCACAGCATTTGGCCGTGCACAACGGGTGGTGGCCACAGGTCCTGACTCTGGGGACTTCATACCACAGGGCCTTTTTTTATTAAACGGGAAGGGGGCCATGTGACTCCCCTCCCCAAACCTCTTTAGGCCCTGGGGACCCCACCCCCCAAGCCCGTGCATTTTGTTTAAGGGGAGGGGCACATGTGACCCCCTCCATGAGCCATTATCAGCTCCAGGGACCCCATTCCCTGGACCTAGTGTAATTTTCAGGGGGAGGGGGCATGTGGCCCCCCTTATTTGACAATACCGGCCCGGGGACCCCATCCCCAGGACAATATTGGCCTTGGGGACCCCATTCCTGGGGCCCAGTGAGATTTTTAAGGGGAAGGGGACCCACCTCCCTGGGCGATTTTGGCCCAGGGGACCCCATTCCCCCAGATGACTTATACTTAAATGTAGGTGTCCTGGCCCCCACCCAGGTCACCCACCATGCTCTTGTTGGGTGTGGTGAGGGGAGTCCCAAGGCCACCAAGTACTCTAGCTGGCTCCCCTCATACAGCAGGATCCAGCCTTTCTCCCACTTGCAGGGAGCAGCTCCTAATGCTGCTTCCGCCAGGAGGGAGCAATAGTTTGATCTGTTTCCCTGTCCACTTCAGTGCAGGCAGGGAAACCAATTAAAAGTTTGCTCCCAGTGAGTGGGAGCATTTTCAAAGCTCCCGTCTGCTGGAAGCGGACTTCGTGTTTGCTCTTGCTTGGCCGGAGATTCAAAAATGCTTCCGCCAAGCGAGAGCAAACACAGGTTTCCTTGCAAGCACCGCTGTGGACAGGGCAACCACTATGTCCTGGGGGTGGGCTCCCCGGGACATAGCTACTGAGCCGTCTCTGGGGAATGGGGTCAGCGGGGCCATTAATGGCTCAGGGAGGGGGGCAGCATTGCTCCCCTCCCAATTGTGTTACCTTTTGGCCCCAGGAGTGTGCTCCCTGGCCCTTTTGAGGCTTGGGGAGGGGGGCTCTGTGGCCCCCTCCCCATATAAAGTATCATCAGCCCCAGGGGTGTGCTCCCTGTGGCCTCTCTAGTCTCAGGAGGGGGCCGCATGGCCCTCCACCCCATATTGTGAAAGGCAGCGAGTCTTCTAAGACCCTCAATGCTGCCCGGTGCAGGGTTCCATCTTTAATTCACTTTGGGTTCACTATCAAAATAATGAGGCAAGCGCTGGAAACTGGAAGAGAAGAAAATGGTTTATTTCTCATGAGGAGATCACGTCAACTGAGACACCGGGATGTCTGAGGGAAGTGTTCTGCTGACAACTCCCTTGGCTCTTCCTTTTATACAGGTTTGACACAATGCATTTGTTTGATCAACATGGTTACAAAAGCTTGGGGTCCCCGCCCCGGGCAGGTTGTCACACAAGCCCAACAGTAATTCTCTTCCCACCCAGGTCAAACAGACAATCTTATCTTGCAGCTGGACCTTGCTTCAGGGTCTAAAACATGTGAGACCGGTCAGATCTAAGAGTCCGTTCTGTTGATAAAAACAGGTCCCATTGTTGGTAACAACAAGTCTTGCTGTTTGCAGTGCACTAAATCATTTTGCAAGAGTCTTTTTGGTGTTTGGAACCTGTTTGTGTAACTAGGTGTAGTGAAGGGTAGAGCGTCCAAAGGCTTGTCTGAAAACAGGGATGAGAGGAAAAACGAGTTTGTGGCAGCAAGTGGCGCTGAGGTTTGTTGTGGCAATAGAGTTTATAGCCCCCAGCACACATACCAGGTCGGTCAGAGGGTCAGAGGGATGCTAGTAAGGGCAGGGTGAAACAAAGGTGACCAACAGAGTACAAAATGGCTGTGATAGATTAAAAGGACTGCAACTTATGTGCACATAGAATTCCACCAGACAAGATGGCGCAGGTAATGTTCATGATTATTGTTTTGCTTTTAACAGTGGCCCCTTTGAACATAACTAGCCAGCTTGTCAGTCTATTTCGATCTCCATAATGTCCCGTATCTCTTGATCATACATTACTCTCATTTTTGTTAGCTGAGTGTCCATAGTCTTAGGGTGCAAGGTAGTTATGCAAAGAGAACACAAAGGTGGTATACAGTGTATACCCAAACAACAACCACATATTGTCAATACTGGGACCAAGAGAATCATTGATATTTTCTAACCCCACTCCTTCAAGATGCCCCAAAGCCAACTTCCAACTGTCCAAGTCTCTGATCCTTGATGAATTTCTGAAGATAGTCTATGGAGATGTTCGATTGCTTCATAGACAGAAGGTGAATTATCAGGCTGCGTCGAGGAACTGTGATGAGGCAGAGTCTGTTTGATGAATGTCTTTAGAACGCTTTTCTCGATGATGCTCTGCAGGGGCTGTGTAGGTTGGTGGTAGAACAAAGGCGATGTAGCACGTGCCCCCAGTTTCTTGGGAGCCAGGTGTAGGCTTTGGTTCCACAAACAAAGTACATATTGGGTGATGCAACAAGCGCTGGGGGTTGGCAGTGTTCAAAGTCCTTACAATGCTACAGGTGCTGTGACCCACATTCTTAGTCCCACGGCCTTCAATGCATACAAGGCCAGAGACGTTCACCACAGATAGGGCCACAGTCAGTGTTGCAGCAGTTCTTTTCTTCAGGTAGGAAAATGTGGCTCTGTTAGGATTATTGAACACTTGCATTTCCACTCGTTCTTTGGCGGGGACATCAATCTGGAATGTTGCATTGAAGGTGTGAGGGCAGAAGGGGGTGGCTGTCGTTCCTGTTTTGTTTCGCCAGAACTCGTTGTAGAACTGGGCGATTGTTCCGTCGGAAGTGGCATTGTCTTTGTAACTTTCTTGTAGGAGCATCATCCAGGCAAGGCAAGATCCGTGAATAGAAAAGGGCGAAGGGATGAAAGGGATGGAATGTTCAGTGGCATGTGGTAACAGCCCACAGACCCAACAGTTGGTAGCATTGGTGGCAAGATTGTGTTGGTGCAACATCTGCACTGAAAGAATTATTCCAGAATTCTTTGCGTCGTTCACGGAGATGTGGCTGTAGTGATACCAGGTAGTGTTCTTTCTTGGTGGTTGGTTGCATGGTGGGTGACAATGTTCTGTATGCAGGTGCATTCTCTTCAATGGTCCAGAGTGCGACCATTAGCAGGAGACAGGTGAGAAATGCGGATACAAGTGCAATTGTCTTTGTGCTGTGCAGGTTAGCAGTCTTGGTGTCTTTGCGGTGGTTTTGCAGGTGTTCAGTTTCTTCCATCATCTTTGAGGAGCTCAACAACTGTTAGGACCACAGACTTTTGTCTGGCGTTTTCCTGGTAGCGTTGTTTGACTGTGCTACCGATCTGAGACCTTGACTCAGTTAGTGGCCTGGTCGTTGGAGCTCCCTCCTTTCGTCGATCTTAGGTTGTACCCTTTCCTGGATGGCACCGTGGGGTCGGGAAATTCTGATAGTTCGAGGGTGTCTTCTTGTGGGTAGCAACTCAGAGCTGGTCGGTCTCTCGCGAGTACTTCCTCCACCCCTTCACAGGTTGCCAGGGTTGGAGGGACTCGTTTGCAGTGATGGGCATGTAGCCAGTTTCGTTTTCCTTGCACTCGGAGGGCAGTTCGGGTGGTGATCAGGACTTGCCAGGGGCCCGTCCACCTAGGCTCCAGATTCTTCATTCTTTGGAAGTTGCGAATTAATATATGGTCGCCTGGCTTTATTTCATGTCCCGGGCCCCTGGATACGTCAGGCAAGGCTTGCTGCACCTGTTGGTGGATAATTGTTAGCTCGTTTGTCAATTTATGCAAGTAATCTGACATTAATATGTTCGGGACATCGTTAATGGAGGTGGGTCTTGGTGCCGCCCAAATGCTCATAGGCCTGCCGAAGACCACCTCATACGGGGTCAGTCAGTGTTTGGTTGGGGTGGAGCGCATCGATAACAATGCCAATGGGAGGGCGTCGGGCCATTTCTACCCGGTCGTGGCAACTATTTTGGCTAGTTTTAGTTTCAACGTTGCATTGTCTCTCTACCAGGCCCGCTGATTGGGGGTGGAAGACGGCATGGAACTTTTGTTTTACCCCCACCCCTCTCAGTATGTTCTGTATCACCTCGGCTACGAAGTGGGGGCGTCGTTGCTCCATAAAATTCTGCAAAGGCCGTATCGGGGAAGAATTCTTTCAGCAATACTTTTGCAGTGGCTAAGGCGGTATTGTCGCGGGTGGGATAGGCCTCCACCCATTTGCTAAAAGCGCACACAACCACCAGGACATATTTTAGACCAAGGCATCTCTCTAGTTGAATGTAATCCATTTGACGGATTTCAAAGGGGTGGTCAGGGACTCCAAACCCTCCCCGTGGTACTACTGTCCCCTTCCCTGGGTTGTGTTGTAGGCAGACTATACATTGTTGTACTAGGCGTTTTGCAGATTCTGCTATCTTGACGTTATGCCATACTCTGGTGATTAGTTCAATCATGGGGTGGAGCCTATGTGTGCTGGTAAATGTGCCATGGTCAATATGGGGATGAGGTAGGCATTGGGTAACAGCCATTTATTTCCGTCTTTAGTTCTCCAGCAATCTTCCTCGTCTTTTAGTCCCACCTTTTCCCACTCGGTCAATTCGTCTTGTGTGCCTGTAGTCTGTATGTCCCTTACAGTGGTCCTAGCGTCAGTCCATCGTTCAGCTTGTGACCTGGTCACATACATTCGTGTTGTAGTTCTGTCTCCTGCCGTGGCTCGGGCAGTAACGTCTGCTAGTGCATTTTCCCTGTCCAATGAGATCCGTCACTTTCCTATGTGCTTGGCATTTTATCACTGCTAACTTCTTGGGGAGGAGGACTGCTTGCGTCAAGGCGGAGACTAAATCTCCATGCAGGATGGGTGTACCGTGTGAAGTCAGGAACCCTCTTTCTTTCCATAAGATCCCAAAATGGTGAACCACCCCGAAGGCATATTGGCTGTCGGTGTATATGTTAACTGTCGTGTCAGTCGCTAAGATCGGTCGGGACAAAGGGTTGGTGGAGGGCGTACCGTCAAATCCTATTGAGGTCACATGTGAGCCTGACAAGGGTGCCCTTGAAATCAGTCGTTTGGATAGTGCACTACGTGTTGCTCCCGTGTCTACCAGAAATGGCGACTTTGTGCCCAGGACCTCAGCGGTAACATAAGGGCCTTGCTGATCAACATAGAGCTCGACTGGATCCCTCCCTTGCCCCTGGCTGTCCTATGCAAAGTCGTACGTATTGTCATAATCTGTCTGTTGGTACTGATTCTGTTTGGGATGGTCAAATGTGTTCACTCTTCCTGGCCTTTCCTCGCTTGCTTCACTCGCGTACCCTCTCCCACGTCCTCTTCCTCTTCCTCTCTGTCTACTTGCTATTTCCCTCGCCCCTCTGCCCCTACCAGCTCCAAAAAAAAAGCCGGGCATTGGGTTTTCCAGTGTCCATATTCTTTGCAAAATGCACATTGATCCTGTCCTAGGTCTTGGCGTCCTACATATGATGTCGATGAATTGTTACTAGGTGGCTGTACTCTAGGGGTATTCTGCTGGTATCCTCCCCTATATTGCTCCCTTCCTGTATTCGCCCCCTGGAGTTGTGGTACCATTACCCTTTCCTTCAAGTCCTTCTTTTTCCTTTCTGTAGCCCTGTCATTTTCGTTTCTCTGATGCTCATAGTACTGGGCCATTTGGAGAATGGCCGCCGGTTTAGATGCTGCCCAACTACTTTCGCTGGCTTGTAATTTCTGGGATACATCTGGCAGTAGTCCTTTGACATAGTTCTGCACAAATAAGTGGTGTCCGGTTGTGGTGGACATGTCTTGTCCACTGTAATCGGAGAACACCGTTTCAAATCTGGAGAAATACTCTGAGACATCCTCTTGTGGTTTCTGGCGGCACGCGGTTACTATGGACCAGTCTATCTTTTTCTCTGGGATCAGCGTTTTCACTTTCTGCACTATTTTGTCAGGGAGGTCCAATATTGCTTTAACCGGTTTTTGACCAGGGTTCCGCTGTTTATCTAGTGAGTTAAGTTGTTCCCAGGTATGACCAAGCAGTTCGGTATGGTCTATTTTCCTAATCTGTTTCCACACATCTGCTGGCAAACATAACCCGAAGAACAAGTCTATGTCGGCAAGTGTCATTATTGTTGATCCCAGAGCGGTACCTAGCTCGGTGTAAAGGCGGTGGGGTTCTTTCGTAAATCCGGTAAAGATTTACGGAACGTCAAAATGTCCTGTCTGTCCCATGGTTGATACACCCAATTGTAGACCACCCTTCCTCTAGCGTCTTGATTGTTCATATCGTCATGAGTCCCTTGTCCTCTAGGAGGTACCCAATAAGGGGCAGCTTCTTTTATCGGCATCATGCTATCTGGTTTTTCCACCGGGGGTCCTGCTATCCTTATCTATCCGTCCTTGTCGAGGTGACGGAATACCTCCAGTGTGGATGAAAAGAGTTCTGTAACATCGTTGTCGCCTTCATCTCCGGTGTCTACCTTCCTATAGAGAGCCACTAGTCGCTCGGGCCCTACATCTTGGTACTTCTCTTCATATGCAGTAAGAGCATGGTAACAGAGACGTACAATAAAGTATCGTTTGCGGTTTTCAACATAGGAGTTGCATATGTCAGTTACATGCTCTTCTGTCTCCTTCCTATCTATGAGGGATTTAACTACTTTATCAATGCCTGCTCGCTCATTTTTACTTAATCGCGGGACCCTGGGCGCTCCTGTTTCTTTTGATCCTACCTCTAATACTGTATCCTTTGATGAGGAATTTGGTGTGGGTGACTCGGTGGGAGCAGAGGCGGTGGAGACTGAGGCGATCGTGCCATCTCCGGCTATACTTTGGTGGTCCTGTCGTTGTACTACGGGATGAGTAGGGCGTAAGGGGGTGGCATGTATATGATTGGGGACCTAACAATAAATCATCATCTACCCTTTGTTTTGCTGGTAACTTGGGGTAAAGAGTCGAGGGCGTTCTAACAGGGCATTGATCTGATATTTTTGATTCCTGTTCCTTTTTATCGATTTCCTTTTCTTTTAGTTTTTCTTCTAATCTTTTACAGGCTTGGTAAGCTGATTTTCGCGTTTCTTTATCTCGTCTAGCTTCGTCCCTTTTCTTTCTTTGAGCTGCCTCTTTTCGCCATAAGCCAAAACTGTCAAACATGGCTGGTCTAGTTTTCTTTTTTGTGGAGAGCTAATTCTAACGTTTCTATTTTAGCGGGATCGAAAGATCCCGTCAGTGGCCACTGATTTACCCGGTCCTTCCTAGTGTATTTATGCCATAGTTTGCTATAAGCTACGCTGGCTAATCCATACTTTACGTACATGTCCTTGTTAGGGGTGCCTTCCGGCGGTGCTGGCTGACTGACCTCTAACGAACGGTCTGGTCCAAAACAATTACAATCAAACAATCTAGAGAAAACGGCATGACGTATTTATCGGTCAAAATGAATATCTCAATCAATCAATTTAGACAAAAAGACTGCACTACCTGTCCTTCGCTGCCTGCAAAGAGAGAGAATATTCCTATTCTTTGTTGTTTGCAAGCAGGGAAATGTCGCAAATAACTCGATATCAAAAAAGGAATACTAGTATTTCAATCAAACTATTCAATCAATCAATCAATCAATCAATCAATTTAAGTCGTTTTTCACGACCTTACCCGGACCGTATGGACAGTTCTCAGTCTTCCCTTCCAGCGCCTGGTTGTCCTCTCACTCCAACAATCAATGCAGCGTTCCTCTAAGGTCCCAGTCAGGACCGCAGGTCACTCGAGAGAGGTCCGTTCGGAACCGGTGAAGTTCAGTCGATCGGCAGCCAGACAAGGGTCTTCTCAGGCAGGTATACCCCAATTGTTTAGTCGTTCACTCCATCGTTAGGACCTCTCTACCGGACCCACGCGTCGCTGATGGGCCCCTACGCTTGGGCGCCAATTTGTGAAAGAAAGCAAGTCTTCTAAGACCCTCAATGCTGCCCGGTGCAGGGTTCCACCTCTAATTCACTTTGGGTTCACTATCAAAATAATGAGGCAAGCGCTGGAAACTGGAAGAGAAGAAAATGGTTTATTTCTCATGAGGAGATCACGTCAACTGAGACACCGGGATGTCTGAGGGAAGTGTTCTGCTGACAACTCCCTTGACTCTTCCTTTTATACAGGTTTGACACAATGCATTTGTTTGATCAACATGGTTACAAAAGCTTGGGGTCCCCGCCCCGGGCAGGTTGTCACACAAGCCCAACAGTAATTCTCTTCCCACCCAGGTCAAACAGACAATCTTATCTTGCAGCTGGACCTTGCTTCAGGGTCTAAAACATGTGAGACCGGTCAGATCTAAGAGTCTGTTCTGTTGATAAAAACAGGTCCCATTGTTGGTAACAACAAGTCTTGCTGTTTGCAGTGCACTAAATCATTTTGCAAGAGTCTTTTTGGTGTTTGGAACCTGTTTGTGTAACTAGGTGTAGTGAAGGGTAGAGCGTCCAAAGGCTTGTCTGAAAACAGGGATGAGAGGAAAAACGAGTTTGTGGCAGCAAGTGGCGCTGAGGTTTGTTGTGGCAATAGAGTTTATAGCCCCCAGCACACATACCAGGTCGGTCAGAGGGTCAGAGGGATGCTAGTAAGGGCAGGGTAAAACAAAGGTGACCAACAGAGTACAAAATGGCTGTGATAGATTAAAATGACTGCAACTTATGTGCACATAGAATTCCACCAGACAAGATGGCGCAGGTAATGTTCATGATTATTGTTTTGCTTTTAACAATATAAACACATTTTGGCCATTGGGGTGGGCTCCCTAGAAGCTCTGCAGCCTCTGGGAGGGGGGCCATGCAGCCCCTCTCCCCTTCATGAATACAAGCCATGGCGCCTAGGGGTTCAGGGCATCTCTACCCTGACCCCAATACTATTTTCTTTTTATTTCATGATAGGGGACTAAGTCCTTGAGTCCTGTAATGGCTGCCTGCAACATTTTTCTCATTTTGCTGGCGGCCAATCAGAGCACTCGCACCTGCAGAAGTCTAACTCCTACTGGAGTGAGATGGCCCAAGGGAAAAAGAAGCTCCCTGGACCATTCAGAATGCTCTATTTTTAAATTGCCGCTCTCTCTCCCGAGAGAGACTCTCGCGGACCCAACCGTCCTGATATACAATTATTTGTCAACCTTAATTTCTTAAACAGTACTGAATGAATTTACACCAAATCACAAAAAGCACAATTTGTGGACAAAGATCTAGCTTCCTGCCAAATTTGGTATAATTCCGTTGTGCAGTCTTTGCTGTAGCCTGTCGTACAGAGGTCTTTTGAAAAATGCATGGGTATTTTGCATTTTGGGGCACCCCTTTTTCTCGCCACGCACTTGACGGAATCCCCCTGAAACCTTCCAGATGGAGTTAAGGTGGTGAACTTTTTTTGAAAGTTTCGTGAAGATTCATCAAACAAGCCCAAAGTTATTAGCAAACCAAAAAACTTTCTTTCTATGGAAAAGCAGACCTAAATATAACTACCTAATGGCGACCGCCACTGGGTAATATATATTTTTAGGTTTGCTAATATCTTTGCTGCCTTTTGTCTAATTGACTAATCTTCACGAAACTTTCCCCAAAAACTCAGTCCCCATGTCCATAACATTTTTTTAAATGAGGGATAAGTCGGCAGGGTTGGGGTATCATGATACCCTAGACCTAGTGGGCAAATTTTAAAAAAATATACTTTTTGGGGGGTCCTTCGATCCAGGGGCCATGCTGACTCCTGTGAGACTCTTGCGGAGTCTGGAAAAAAAAATAGGTGGCGGAGTCTTAGTGTCCACGGTGGGTTGCTGAGTACAGGTGAAGGCCATTTGTGGCTGGGGGTTGACTGCCTACAAGGGGTTCGGTGCATGACGGGCCACAGGCAAGGCCCTGCAGCCTACTCCACGTTGCGCACAACCAAAATCTAAGCTCGGCAGGGGGTTGTTCATACGTATGTTACTAAAATATTACTTTATGTTTAAAAAAAAAACTAGAAATTCATTGAAAAAAAGCAATATTAGGATATTGTTGTTAGATATTTTGCTTGACTTCATGCTGTGCCTTTCTTTGAGACTCTCCACTCAGCAACATTGACCAAACAGCTCTGGTTGTCTCATGTATCTGTTATACTGTACATTGTCTCCATTAGCATGTGTTTATCTTAATTTTGTCAGCTGATGTTGGAACAAGTATTTGATTAAAGAGCATTTATTTATTTATATCATTTGTAGAGCGCCCGAATCACCCCAACCGGGGTATCTCCGCGCTGTGACTGCCTTGAGAGCAGCCAGAGTTGTAAAGTAATGTCGAATAGTGTTGGATGCCAGGATTAGATTTTTTTAATGACTCTTACTGTCTTTTCTTTTGCAGGCTCTCACTGCCCTGATGTATATCCAGCCAGCTGTATTGTGGCTAATGGACTAGCATTAAAGGGAGAATCAGCAAATCAAGAAGACATACATGAAATGCCTCCAACTTGAAACTTACGTGTCACATTTCACAACTTCTAACAACCAATGTATGCGCTTACCACCAATGGGAAGTGGTGCTCAGAATGCAGATGTCTAAATTAGTCATACTGCACTTCAATCCCTACATTTAACACTTGTACTACATTCTTCAGCTGCTCGGAATATATATTTTGTGTGCTGCATTGTTTTTTTAATGACACTCATTGACAATTTGTGGGGGTTTATGATAGGGATATTCAGCAATCACCAAACATTCCTATGTCTAATCCCTGATGTATACAACTGTTGCAATCACTGCCAATGTCGAGCTGCACTTGGAATTCACCTGTAAGATTCCACATTTCATATTTTGTCACTATGACGACTGTAGGCATGTTATAAGTCATCATCAATAAACTTGCAGGGCAGATTTCTATCATTTGTCCATCCCTATGCTTGCCAACAAGTCAAGCAGTGCTATTGGTGCAAACTGGCATGGATAAATAAGCTTTTTTATTCTTTCAATCCCTCCTACCTGCTTGCAATGTATGTCCACCAAAGGGTTTGTAGTTTTAATTTAACCAAGTTCTTCTACTTACTGAATTGTGCAGATTAACACTCTGGGACACATTTATCAAAACTTTGCACTGTGTTTGCATCACAAAAATGATGCAAACTGGTGCAAACTATTGATTTTGGTATTTATTTTACAACACATGTTTTGCGCTGGAAAGTAGGCCCAAAGTAACTCTTTGCACTATTTTGCTCTATTTTGCATCATGGGGGCGTATCATGGTTGAAACAAGGGTGTTCCCATGCAATAACACATGGATTTTTAAGCACACCCTATCTACTGACAGTGATAAACAGGGATAAGCCCCAAACAGATATGACCCCCTAAAGGCAGGCATAACGTTTTAGCAAAGATTTCCTTTCTGAAAACGTTTCTCATTTTGTATGTGTGCTGTACTGTACAAAGTTTGTTAATCTATGTTTAAGAATAGTATTTTGCACTGGAAGGGTACACTTTCTGTACAAAACCTATGGTTGACATCAGATGCACACCCTTGCACTATTGTGCAAAAGTGTACTAGGGTAGGGGGAGAGAGACAACTCTCTTTCCCTTTTATGCAATGCAGAACAGAAGCTTTTCCTACTGCACTGCGTTGATTGGAAACTTAGGGCCAGATTTATCAAACTTACGTGCAACGCAACGTAGCAAGACATCTTGCTGCACTGCACTGCATGACAGGGAGAGGGCAGGAATGCACCATATGTAACAATATATGACGCATTCCTGTCCTTTCCTTGTGCTGGTGCACAATGTGCTGCCTTGTGTCAATGTGGGCACCCTTGCAATATGGTGCAAGGGTGCCTCCGTTGCAGGTAGGATTGTTTTTGTGCAGGAAGGGGCACCTTTCTGCACAAAAACAATCCTTTTAGGCAGAGTGTAGCCATTAAAGAAAGAGGAAAAAATGAGAAGAAATAAAGATATTTCCCCTCGTTATGCCTCACCTGGGAAGGCGTAGCATTTTGATGCATTCCCAGGTCTACCACTAATGGAAAATCTGGGAATGCGACAAAATCCATGGATGGATGTGTGGGAACCCCCACCCTCAGCCCATAAATCGCCTCCCTGGGGCAGAGTAGCACAAGGCAGCAACTTGCGCTGCCTTGCGTTACTCCAGATTTAACAAGCACTGCAGGGCCACGAAAGGTGGCCTTGCATTGCTTGGTAAATCAGACTTTAGTGTTGCGTTGCTCTTGCATTACCTTGCCTGACGCAAGGGCAATGCCACACTATGATAAATGTGGCCCTTAGAAAGTCTCCCCCTCTATTTTTCAAAATGTTTCTTCTAACAAAATCATTAACAATTTGGGGCATCTCTTTACAGGGACTGCCAGAACTCTTCAACAATTCTGGTAACTTAATTGTGCTTTTGAAAATTCATAGACTTACCACTGATACATGCAAGGTATATCTTTACCACAGGTGCTAAGGGATGCTAAGAATTTGTTAAGAGGTGGTAACACCTCTATTGTATCTTTGCATGGAATTGAAGTCCCTGCTCCACCGAGATCCATCGACATGTGGGTGAAAGTTGGACAACCTTCTCGTTCTGTATATTTACAAGCTATCTATAGGCCTTGTTCCACACACACTCATGGACATCCTTTAGGGGTCATTTGGGGTCAAAGCTGAGACCACTGGCTTGCTCTCTGTGAACACTGGCATTGCCTTTGCGACCCCTGACCTTAGAGGTGGCACAGGCAAGTCAGGAACACAGGGCAGCCCGTCCTTATAGATGTTGATTGAGACACCACTTGCCTTGGTTTTCAGTCAGTTTTTTTATTGCACTAATAGTGAATAATATCATATCATTGACTAATAGTGTAATAAAAAACTGGAATACAGTTCGCTGGAAAACGACTCTATCTGGCAACTGAGGTGAGTAAAAAATGCTTTTAAATGTATGTTGTGTGTGTGCTTGCGGGTGAGAGTGTGCTTCTGTAAGAAAAAGTGTGTGTATGAGTGAACGTGTGTGTATGTGTAAGCATGTGTGTCTGAGTGAAGTAATCGTCAAATGGTGTGTGCTGTCACTTCCACTACCCCTGACATTTTGGTGAATTGACATCCATGCACACACTGGCAGTTTTGTAGCTTGTCTTTGCAGCATATCCCTAGGATTAAACACTGGTCTATATAGGTGCTCAGAATACAGTTAGTCATGTTCACATTATTTCAATTTGCCTCTGAGAGAATTGTCTATAGGTGACGCTTCATCAACAATCAGCTTTTCCATGTGCGGCATCCCTGATATATGCATGAAAATGCTGACAGCGGTATCCACGTTAAGTCTGAATTTTTTTAACTAGAGCAGCAACATGTTCTTATATGTGAACTAACTGTCAATAATCCTAACTCACTATCCCCCAAGCTCTTGTACCACTGCCTAAACAATGTGTCCACTAATAAAAAACATTTGTGATTCTACATTGTGTCATAGAACCTTTCTTTTCTCTCCCATTCTACGCTCACCCATGTGGCTATGATTAAACACCTGACTCTGCTTGTGCAAACAGATTGTTACTTTTGGTTTATTTATTACCTTCCAATGTCTAATATTCCACTTAATCCTATGAACAAATATAAAAAAAATGCCTTAAACATTCATGTGAAATTTCTAATAGTGAATAAAATAAACGCAGAATATTAAATATTTACAAATCATTTTGTTTGCTTATATTTACATTTCTTGACTCATTTGAATGTTTGCTTATCGACTATTCTTTCTTTCTCAACTGTTTTAGCTCTTCCTTTATCAATTATTATGTCTCCTTTTTAAAGATTTTTGTTCTTCTCTCTGCTGGCACTTCTCAAAATTTAGATGCTCAAAACACAACTATTTGCATTTGCAGTATCTATCATTGTCACTCACCACATCCAATGAACAGAACTTGTTCCTTCTATGTCCCTTTGCAAGCTCAACACTCATGGACGGTGTTCTTCAAAACTAGAGGTGGCTCTAAGTTTACTGTAATGGGGAGATTTTCACTTAATCTAACACATATGAAATATCAGTGATGTATAGGTTGATTTTAAAGGCCAGCATTGGTGGTCAGTCATGTGTGAGTCTTGTGCAGCTATAAACCTCTAAAGGGTTAGTGCATATTGTTAGGCCTGACATCCTTGCTGTGGTCTTCCGCCAAACATTTTGCCTTCACCCTTCCTGTTTTGCAGGATTTGTTTCTGTTGGCTTTAGTACTCTGTGCACTTTACCACTGCTAACCACTGCTAAAGTGCTTGTGCTCGCTTCTTCAAACATGGTAAAATTGGTCTAAACTTAATCAACACATTTAATTTACCAGTAAGTCCTTAGTCAAAGGTACTACATGTACCCAGGGTCTGTAAATTAAATGCTACTAGTGAGTTTGCAGCACTCGTTCTGCCACCCACTAAAGTAGCCTTTTCAAACATGTCTCAGGCCTGCCACTGCAGGCTGCAGTGTAGTTTTAAACTGCAACTTGACCTGGCAAAATATACCTTTTGCCAGGTCTCTGCCTTCCCTTTTAGTACATATAAGTCACTCCTTAAGTAGGCCCTAAAGACTCGTAGGGCCGGGTGCATTGTATTTAAAAAAAGTTGGACAGGTAGGTTTAAGTTTTACATGTTGTGGTAATGAAAAACTCCTAAAATTGTTTTTCACTACTGTAAGGCCTGTCTCTCCCATCGCCTAACTCTGGGTTACCTTATAAAATGTAATAAGTGACAACTTTGGATTGGTAGCAGATAGAAATGTGGTGTTCGCACTCAAATGGATTGTAATTTAGAATCCTCTTTAATTGTAAAGGCAGATTTTTAATCACAATTCTGAAAGTGAGACTTTTAGAAAGTTTTCATTTTCTTGTCCTAACCATTTGTGCTTTCTGCCAATGTCCTGCATCACATGAGAGTGAATGAATCTGCTGTTGGGGTTTGTGCATTCCTCCTAGACAGTGACACAAAAGGGGACTAGTTGTGGGCAGGATGGGTCATCCTGCCAGGATGGCTGGGGTGGAGCTGTTACCTACCCCACTTACACTTCAAAAGGCTTCCCCCTAGCACATACAAAGCAACCTGACACCAGTATTTGGTCAACCCAGGCTTCTTGACGCTTTGGCAGGAGAAAAGAAGAACTTTCCAGAACCAGAAGTGAGGGTAGGGTAGTATAGAGAATTCCCCCACTTCTAAGTCTGGCACCAGGTATAAATATTGAACCCCGAGAACCCCTCTTCAGTATTCTCCTGGACATGTGGAAGACTTCAGAAGGACTGCCTGAGCCCTGGAGGACTGCCTTGCTGCTGCCAGAAGACTGCTCTGCTGCTTGAAGGCCTGTCTTGCCGCTTGTAGGAGAAGTGGACCATCTCCTTGAAACCAGGACCACCAGTAGTGACTCGAAGGGCTAGTTGACTGGCCTCGTGTGTGAGTTACAGGGTAACAACAAGCTCCAGAGACCTTGAACGCTGCATCTGGCTTTTGCTGCAGTGAGTCCTAAACCCCCAAGTAGTGCCCCAAGGTCCTGGACTCTTGGCAGTGGTGTTAGTGGTACTGCTCCTGCCTAACCCTAAAACATTGGACTTGGAAGAAATTTCACCCAAAAATGCCTTCTAAATTGTTAACACGTCTAAAAATGTTATGAAGTACGAAAATGTTGAGATTATTGTTGTAGGTATTTTTTTATTTTATTTCTATTTTTACATGTTGCTTTTTTATTTATATATTATTATTTTTTTGTTTTTTATTTATTTTTATAAATATTTTTATTGAACAAGCTCAGCATTAATTATAGGATCACAAAGTCACGATTACATATTCACAATGTATCATCTTAGTCTATAGCATGGCCACAAATACAAATCAATTCTTTGTACCCATAGTGACAACAAAGGCTCTCCAATCTAGTCTAATGCTTAACCCCACCCCCCCTCACTCTAAATATCCCCGATATTTCTGCCAGTCCCCCCAAACTTTCTCCCATTTGTGTGGGCAGCCTCTAGCTTTATATATCACTTTCTCTGCAGTTGAGCACCAGTCCAAGTCACTGTCCCATTTTCTCAACTGTGGTGCATGACGTGCACCCCATTTCTGAGCGATGTTTCATTTTGCCACCATCCCTACAACTCTCAGCCAAGTGGTGGAATATTTCGGCCATTTTTCTTCCCCCGTTACACACAAAAGCAACCATCGTGGCTCTACTGGGATCATCATCCCCGTGACCTCTGACATGACTCTCGCCACTTCCTTCCAATAGGCATTTACGTACTTACAGTCCCATAAACTATGGAAAAAGGTACTAATTTCTCCACATTCTCTCATGCAAAAATCGGACAACCCATGTCCCAGCCTGTGAAGTAGCGGTCTGGAGGCATAAGATCTGTGTAGTGTGCGCAGCTGCACCAACCGGAACCTGGCTCTAATTGCCACTTCCTGGGGGCTTTGTACCGCCTCTTCCCAGTCGTCATCCTCTAATAATCCTAAATCGTTTTCCCATGCTGTCCGGAGTGGGTCTATTGGATTAGGAGAATTGTAAAGCAACTTTTTTATATGTCAGGGTGCCTTTGTTTCCATCTGATCCATCAATAGCCTATCTTCCAGAGGAGAGTAATCTGGGAGTGTATCCCCCTGCCTCATGTGTCGGTGAAGCGCATGTCTTAGTTGTAAATATTTGTACCTTTCTGTTTCTGCTAGGTTGTATTCGCTTTGAAGATCCTGGAAAGTGAGTGGATTTTGGTCCCTCCATACGTCCTCTAGTTTCTCTATCCCAAGCAATTCCCATTTCTTAAAAGTCTCCTTCAAGGCCCCCACCTCTCTCAGCTGGTCGCTATCCCAAAGTGGCGTTCTGCCTGTTAATTTACCCCTCCACCCCATGTGTTTTGTCGCTTCTTTCAATATCCGTACTACCGACTGGGTACATGGGGGAAGGTTTTTATCCACGTGTCCGCCATATAGAGCTGCCAAATATCCCCTTTCCCTCATCGCCCGATGATCCACCCTGTATGCCGGGTCTCTCCGTGGTCTGCGAAATTCCAGTCATTAACTACTATCAGTTGCGAGGCCCAGTAATATTTCGTAATGTCAGGGACAGCCAACCCCCCTTCATATGTACCCCTCTGAAGCATCCCTAGGGCTATCCTTGCACTCCCTCCATCCCAAAGGAGTTTGCGTATTTCACTGTTTATATCTTGGAAGACTTTCTTTAGTATTGTGTGGGGGGTATTTTGCATCACATATAATAATCTGGGCAGGGACATCATTTTAAAGAGGACTGCTCTCCCCATCAGTGATACTGGCAGTTTCCTCCAGTGTTCCACGTCCCTGCCTAGTCTCTGTACCTGGGAATATAAATTATCCGCCAGAAAGTCTTCATCCTTCGTGGAGATCTGCATGCCCAGGTACGTAAATTTAGTTTTGATTTGCAGGGGGGGTGGAGCCCCTCAATCTCTGTGGGATATCCCCCACCAGTGGAAACATGAGGGATTTCGTCCAGTTGATTGTGTATCCCGAATAGGTACCAAACAGCCGGAAGATATGTAGGACTCTGTGGACCGACCTATATGGGTTAGTCCAATACAGAAGAATATCGTCGGCATAGAGCGATATTCTACCTTCCCAATCCCCTCCTCCCGTTACGGACCCATGTCGCCAGAGGCTCCAGTGCCAGGGCAAAGATCATTGGTGACAGCGGGCATCTCTGCCGCGTACCTTTTCCGAGGGAAAATGGCGGGACACCTCTCCATTCACTTTCACTCTGGCCTGCGGGTTTTGATAGAGGAGTTTCACCCAGGAGCAGTACTCGGGTCCAAAACCCAATCTGTCCAAGGTTGCAAAAATGAATTGCCATTCGACACTGTCAAACGCCATTTGGGCGTCTAGCGAGAGGAGAACTGCTGCCCCTTCCGACTTTTGTTTAGTCCCGTGTAATACCCCGTATAATTGTCTCAGATTTATTCGCGTACTCCTGTGGGGCATAAACCCGGACTGGTCCAGATGGACCAGTGTGGCAATCACTGATCGTAACCTGTTGGCCAACACTTTGGCCAACATCTTTGCCTCCACATTTAGGAGTGATATTGGCCTGTATGATCCACATTCAGTTGGTGGCTTACCCTTTTTTGGGATTACTACAATTGTGGCTGTGCGCAGGTCAACCGGTAGTTCCCCTTGTTCCCTCGCGTCCATATACATATTTAAAAGGTATGGGGCCACCTTACCAGCCACACTTTTATACAATTTGATTGGTAATCCATTGGGGCCAGCTGCCTTCCCTGATTGCAGCTCCGATAGGGCACTAGTGACCTCTTCCGCCGTTATTTCTTGTTCCAGGGCCTGTCTGTCATCTGTCCCTAACCGTGGGAGCTTGATTTCCTGTAATAATGCCTCACAATCTTCCCTCGTACGCTCCGTAGTGGAGGTATATATCTCCTCGTAATACTTGGCAAATTCTTCCGCTATTTCTTTCCCTGTGCGCTTGCTTTCTCCACCTAGAGTTTGTATTTCTGGAACCCAGCTTCTATCCCTATCTCTGCGCTCCAGCCATGCTATCATCTTGTTAGCTTTGTCCCCCACGTCGTATATTCTCCTCTGGACTGCTAGGGCGTACAGTCTTGCCTTATTTACACCCAGCTCTTTCAATTCCCATCTCTTGTGTACCAGGCGCCCGGCCACCTCGCTAGCAATACTCCCCTCCTCTCCTAATTTCTCCTCTAGTTGGGTTATCTCGAGTTCCAGGTTTACCTCCTCTTTTACTTGCTCTTTCTTATGGATTCCTATCTCTGCCTGGATAAACCCTCTAACCACTGTTTTATACACCTCCCACAGTGTAGAGGCTGACTCCACTGTGCCCTCATTGAGTTCAAAATATTGTACGGTATGCTTCTGTACCTTCTAGGCAAATTGTTTATTTCTAAAATACCATGGATCTAACCGCGGAGGCAAGGTAGTATTTCTATGTGGTCCTTGTAATTGGACCATTACAGGTGAGTGGTCTGAGATACCCCGTGCTTTGTGCGTTGTATTTCAGAACTGTTCCACTTGCGAGGTCAAGGTGAAGATGTAGTCTAGCCTAGAGTGAGTTTTAAGTGCCGCTGATGTGTGCGTGTATTGACGACCCATGGGATTATGTGCCCTCCAGAGATCTAACATTCCTGTTGCCTCTATGAACCCACTCAGTGGTTCCTTTCCTGCTGAGCCTGTTGCATTTGTTAGTCTATCAATATGTGGGGCCATCACGGCATTCATATTGCCCCCCAAGACCAGTGTGCCCATTGGCATCTCTAGGATAATCTTTCCGAGCTGTGCAAAGGTATCGGCATGTAGTCGAGGAGGGAGGTATACTGAACAAAAATTCAGGATCTTACCCCCCCACCCTACTGAAAGCGCTAGGTATATCCCCATCCTGTCAACAAAGCACCCCTGTACTAACAGTGGCGTTGATGTTTTAATTAGAATACCCACTCCCCTGGAACCCGTTGTGTACCCCGCGTGTGCCTGCAGCTTATAGCCATATTGTAACGAGGTGGGCCCATCGGGGGTACAAAACGTGGACATTAAGGAATGGTGGACAGTAAGTCCCGCCTCTCCTCCTCTTATTTCTTCCCGGCAGGACAGCTGGACTACAGGTCCCAGAATTCCTTCCGTCCTGGAGGATTCCATGGATGACGACGAGACGGGATGGGGGCTCCTGCAGAACGTAACTCCGCCCCATGACGTCACACTCCCTGGACCCATAAGGACGCAGGAGACCCGGAAGAAGGTGTGTGCTAACACCGGCGACAGGACGGAGACGGTGTTGAAGGTGGTTCCAGCCTTGTACGGAGTGAGCGGATTGCCGGGGGAGCAGGCGGAGCGAGAAGCAGAGCCAGCGAGAGTCCGAACGGTGCCAGGAGGCCAACGACCCCACGGATCGCCCAGCCACGCTCCAGGAGGTGCGTGGCTCTCAGAGGTACGCAAACGCTTCACGGGTTCGTACGGGAGGCGGGATAGCGTACCCCCTTAGACCCCGAAACTGCGTGTCCCTTCTCCTTTTATTTCTGTCGTTCACTTGGTATGCGGTATCACCCTTCACTCGAGCATGTCTTACCGAGTGAGAGTAAAAACACGAGTGAGTTGGTGTCCTATCACAACCCCTCCCTATCACTGCAAACATAAGGAACCGATCCCTTACCCCAGTATTTCTTTCTTCTGTTTTCCTGATACATGGCCACGATATCCCCGAGGACTCGACGCCAGTCAAGAAGGGAATCCATAAGAGTGGAGCGGAGTCCTGCCCGTACACCCATCCCGGGCCCCTACGTGACCAGAACATTGGCAACAAGAAAGAAACACCTGTCCATCCCTATTAAACCCTCTTTATCACACCCTGGTGTCCTCTCTGATCCTTTGCCCACGCAACACATATCTATCTAGTGCCTTACAGTGATTGCTCTGTAAGTGGTTTTCCTGAAGCAGAACCACATCCGGGCCATGTCTTCGGAGATACTGTAACACGAGCGTCCTTTTAATTTTACTGCCAAGCCCATTAACGTTCCATGTCAAAATTGTAAGTGCCATCTTAAGAATTGGTCCTGCCTTTGACTCCTGCTGTGACTTTCTGGGTGTACTCACCTACGGGCATTATCTGTCTGGCCTCCCTTTGTGCTATTTCTTCGTGCGAACAAGCGCTTTGTATCCCTGAGCAAAAAAAACACTAACTAAACTAATCAACACCCCCAACTGATGGGGACACAACCCCTGTAATTTCACCCCCACCCTGCTTCCCTGCTTGACACGCTTAAAACTACCCGCCTCCCCAACTTGCAGAGAGCCTGTCGCCCCATAGAACTACTTCATGTCAGGGTGAGCTGGAGTACTCTCTTCACTCTGTTCTCATCCGCGCCCCCGCCCTTCCATGAACCTTAAGGTTTGTTACCCTGTGCAGTGTCTCATTAGCAATTCCTTGACCCGCTGTTTCTTTTACATCTGCCCCCCCATCCCAACTCAAACCACACATCTTCATTTCAGGTGTTGCTTCTCCCAGTCATCACTGTATGTCAACTTCCTTGCTACCCATTCTCGCCGGTCGATCAGTGTCCCCAGCATTTTGGGATTTCCTGTCATCTCTGTTCCTAGCCGCTTTTTGCTTCACTTTTAGCCATCCTTCAAGCCAGTCCCAAACTTCTTCCGGAGTGGTGAAGTACCAGGATTTCCCCTCCACAACTGCGCGCAGTCGTGCCGGATAGAACATCATGTATTTAATTTCTTTTGCGCGTAGCTCTTTTTTAACTGACTCGAAACTGCGGTGTAGCTTCTGTACTTGAAGAGTAAAGTCCGGAAAGAATCTTATCGTTGCATTTTCGTAATGTAAGTCCCCATGAGCTCTGGCTGTTTGTAGGATTACGTCTCTATCTCTAAAATTAAGGATTTTGGCAACAATTGTTCTGGGAGGTGCCCCCAGCCGAGGCCTCGGGCCCGGGGTTCTGTGTGCTCGTTCGATAGTGAAAAAGTTTGACATTCTCTTGGGGCATAGATGTTGTGTTATCAATTCTTCCAGAAAGAGCTCCACACTGGGTCCGTCCATTCCCTCCGGCACCCCTACCACTCACAAGTTATTCCGTCTCGCTCGACCTTCCTGGTCCTCGAGCTTGGCTGCTAGGGCGCCTTGCTGTTGCTTGAGGTTCTTTACTTATTCTTCAAGTCCCTGCATGGTGGCTTGCAACTGTGTGATGTTTCCTTCCGCTGCCATTACTTTTTCGGAGATTCTCCTGAAGTCCGCCCTTAGTAGGTTCACTTCCACTGTCACAGTGTCTATTTTTGGTTCCAACACTCCTTTTAGATCTGGTATTGCCGCCATGATGGCTGCCAACGAGGGTTCCGATCCCCCCGGTTCCTCTCCCTGGGCTCCAACTTCTCCCGACACTGATTTTGGCACTGCATACTTATTCATTTTGTTAGATTGTGTCGGTGTTGGTCCCTTTGGTTTTACCATTGCCTTTTGCAGGCTCTTATGTGTGTGTGTTGATGACCTCCCAGCTCTATACTGACTCCTGTCTCCAATCCCTTCTCAGTGTAGCTGTAGTTCCACACCAGACCTTCAGTGGGCCCCTCACTACGGCTTTATCTCCGATCGACTGGATATTCACTGATTATCAGCCCCAGTCCCTTCTCTGTGGGTATTATGGTGTATCTATACCCACATCTATACCGTCTCACTGCCGGCGCTAAATCTGTGTCTCGTGTTTTGTGGGTAGCTGCACCTATTCACTGCACCACCTCAGCAGCGTTTGTACCTCCGTCTCTCTGCCGGGATCCTTTTTTTCCCTTGTGGCCTCCAAGTGGTCAGTGTGTTGTTCCTCGATCTGGTGGGGCCACGCCCGCCCAGTTCTTCTGGGGTTGGGCCGGTCTCCACCAGTCGTCTTGTCTCAGCCAAGTGTTCCCTTTGGTCTTACTTGCTTCAAGTCACTTGGGTCCTGACCCTCACTCCCCATAGATCTGAGGGGCCACCCTGTATAACCAAGTGTTGGGATAGATCTCCCACGATGCCCCGGTCTAAACTCTTCTTTAATGGTCCCCGCAGGCTCCGCAACCCTCAGTTGTTTCACTTACCGGCCTCTATCATCTGACATGCTCAGGGGTCCATCCACCCACCTGTTCCCTTCACAGTGCCGCGTTCCAGAAGTCCAGGGCACTATCAGCAGCCACAGACACACATGAGCCGTCTCCGCAGCCCCAGTACCTCAGAGGAGCATTAATCGGCGAGCGGGCCTGCCCAGTCAGCCCGCCCGCACCTTGACTTTCCTCGATCGCCTCCTCTTCACCGCCGCCTCGGGCGCAGGCCTCGCTGTTTCTGCTGTCATATGGAGAGGCCCCGGCTTCGTCCCAGGTCAGGCTACGCACTTCTGGGTCGCAGCCACGGAGTGCCCCGGGCCCCTCCCAGCTCTCGGATTTCCATTGGGACTATCACCTCTCACAGGCCCCGATCGGGCCCGCGCATTACGTCACCTCAAGGCCCCCGGTGTTGCCTTTTGTCGCGGTCTCCCGGGCGGCTGCTCCGACACACTCCAAGCCACAGAGGGTAGTGGTTGTCGTGCGAGCCTGCTCGATCAAGCCGCTCCCAGTCCGATGTATCACCCCGGTTCCGGCCCCTGCTTCCAGTTTCACTGCATGCCGTGGCGTCTCCCAGGCCTCACACCGCCTCGGCTCCCACCACCTTTCCTCGCAGTTACCGCCGGGATTTCTACTTCTCCAAGCTTCCTTTCAGTATGCTGGTATGTTCCCCTGTTTTTATTCCCACTGCCAGGAACGGATTTAGCTGCGGATGTTGGGCGTTAGCGCTCACAAGCCCGGAGCTTCGTTAATGTGCGGCCATTGCTGTTGGCTCCAAGCCACGCCCCCTCCTGTTGTAGGTATTTTTATATGTTGAAAGTAGTTCTGTTGACCCATTTGTTAGGTACAAATAAAATATCTTGAGAATAGTTTTATCTGCATGGTATATAGAGGTAGAATATCAAGAGTAAGGTTCCATTATCTAACATTGTACTCCCGAAAAAGGCATGATATAGCTAAGAAATAACATATTGTGACAGTGTTGCGTGTCAGAAGTAATGTTACGCAAAGCTGATTAGGGAGTAATGGTATTGGTTGTGAACTAAAATACTGTTTTGTAAGGAGAAAATTGAGGAAGTGTTATACAGGCACACAACCATGTGTAGCATTTAGACAAGAATGATGAGTAGGAGTAGGATGGTTTTACTCTCTTTGGTTTGGGATTGGTGCAGAATCAACTACTAGTTTAGTGAAGAGTTCAAGATTATTTCAGAAATAATCCATTAAACCTACCTGACAAACCCATAGAAAATGTAGAATCACAGAATTACCTAATAAAGTTGTATAACTCTCAAACAACATGATTACAAAACATCACATTGTACATACTTTAAAATGCTTGGAGCTGAAAGAGCAGAACTTATTATGCCAGTGATTGCTTTCCAAATGTTCTTTAACCTGACCTTTCATTCTGAAACCCATATGGTTTACACCAGTTTGGAAATAATGTATGGAATGTTTATGCCTTGCCTGCTCCCTAACTTTAGAGTCACTTTCAATAGGTACTCAAGAAACGTTAGAGGCTACCAATTACTTATTCCACACTGTACAAAAATCCAATTAGTACTGGTTTTGGTTATCGTATTGCTATATTTCTAAACTAACTTAGTAGAAAATATCTGCATGCTACTGACAAGTCATTAACAACACAATCTGGTAATTAAATAAAGGAGTGCACACCTGTGAACTCATGTCTAGAAATTCAGCAAGAAGGCTGCTCTTCAACACTGAGCACTTACATTTCGGATGAAGGCAATGGTTACACAGCTTCTATTGTGCTTGGCAGGATGCTTTTAACATGGTGAATTCCACACAGAGGAGGATCGGTTTGTGATGGCACACTTTAATGAATCCAGAGGTAAACTTCCTCTGGTTGCTTATGTAAAATGGCTCCTTAGCCCCACAACTGGGGTGAGAAGATGGTTTTAACGACAAAATGGCATAACAGGAGAGGTCGCACTCCAAAAAATATTGAATGAGGACAGGATTGAGATATTTGCCATTTGGCCCAGTCTGTACTCATTACCAGGCTCAAAACTGAATTATCATGTCCCAATATTACAGAATAAAGTCCTTTTCATTTATTTTCATACAGTATCAAATATATTAGGTATAAAGCTCTATTATTAGCACATCAAGAGAACATAATAGAGAAGCAGAGACTAGAAGTAACACACAATCAACGGTTCTATCTACTCAGTTTATGCAGGAATTCTGCCAGTAATTAAAAATGTTTTCGAAGTTCCTTTGGCCTATCCACCCATAGCACATACTATGATCTGTAAAATAGGAGTCTGAAGAAAAGAGTGTGGCTAGATGATTTAGGTGAGAGTCATTATTTGGTGAATAAAAAGAAGAGGAACACAATAAGCATGGGGTATCAATTTTGAGTAGGTCAGATAAGAGTGAGTTATTTACTACACCTGATAAATACTGCAGTTTTGGGTACCTTTAAATAGATATCTCTTATTTGAAGATTTTCACTAGGAAAAGAGGCATAACTGAGTGCATGTTCGGTTCCTCCACGATGAATGGATAAGGGGCCAATTCATGTTGAAATGTAGGACTAGCAGGGCCCGAGAAGAATACTGGTTAAAGGTCTATCTTCCGGTAAGTGGAGTATGGTAGTGGTTAAGAAAATAGAACATTTACAAGTGTGCATAGAGGTCATCAAGAAAGTTAGCAATGGTAAAGAAAAGGAATCCACAAATAAATATAATGGACAGTCTATACAGGTGGTAGTCAAGAAAAACGCTTATTAAAATACAGGTGGGGCAAATTCAAAAGGACTCTGTAAAGGTGTAGCAAGAAGGTCATATGGCCTTCTGGAGGGCATGTCCAGTGTCTAAACTAGGCCTGGGCGGAAAACTACGCTACGCTCGCGTAGTTTGCGAAGTTTGCGCTACTTCGCGTAGTCGTAGCGTAGTGCAGCGGTCATTTTTTGCTTGCTCGCGGTCCTCAACGTCAAGTTGGCGACCGCGAGCAAGCAAAATGACATCCCGGCGAGACTTTTTCCTCGTTCGCGATCAGCAACATCAAGTTGCCGATCGCGAGCGTGGAAAATAAACCTCCCGGCGAGATTCTCAACGCGGGGAGGTCAGGTTTCTCATTGCGAGTGGTCGCGTATGCTCGCGACCGCTCGCGATGAGAAACTACCAGTCCGCGTTGAGAAGCTGCCGCTCGAGTAAAAATCTACTCGAGCGGCAGTAAAAGACAGCTCGCACTGTGCAAGATGCCGTTTCAATGATTGCACAGTGCGGACAAGCATCCGGCACTGTACAATCATTGCGAACACGCACTACGCAGTTCGCGTAGTGCTACGCGTAGCTCGCGTAGTGCGAACTGCACTTTGCGTAGCTTCGCGAAGCGCTACTTCACGAACTACGCCCAGGGTTAGTCTAAACTCACATGTACACCATGCAAAGGGAAGGGGTAAAGAAATAAATGAAGTAGTTGAGTCAACAGAGCCATCTGTACTCCAAGTAAGGGGTAAACGTTGTAACTATCCAGCACAAAGACATAATGGAAGTAAAGATTAACATGCTTCTTGACTCAAGGACATGGCTAACTTTGCTTCCTTACAAAATAAAACAAAGAAAAATTTGAATGGCAATAAAACTGAAGGTAGCAAACACAAGGAGATGATGGACGGGTCTTTGCTCTTCTTTTGCAATATTGGCTGATAAATACAATCAACCCAAAAACCAATTCTTTACGTTTTTACAAATTCGTGATTTCTTAGGTAAGCGGCAGAGGGTGATAGAACCAAACCCGTTAGTAGAAGCTATTAGAGGCAGGGCTAAGATCGGGTATTATATAATTACTTATTGGAGACAAGGAAGGACGACCTGACATACAAAATCTTAAATGGGAGAGTCGCCTGGGGCAAGTTCTCTCAATGGAACAGCCGATCGATATAGCTGGTAAGATCTTTATTTCGGCTAAGTTAAGAGCACAGCACTTTAAGACTCTATTCAATTTGTATCATACCCCCGCAAAGATGTTGAAATGGGGGGGGAGTGAATGACGGAAAATGCTTCCGCTGTGGAACAGATAGGGCAGATATAGTGCATATTTTTTATACATGTGAAAAATTGATACAGTTTGTGGGACATATTGAGAGATTCCTTTCAGAGATAACAGGGGCCGGGATAAAGATCTCGGCGTCTATAATGCTATTAGGAATTGGGGAAGACTTGAAACAGGGGCTATCGGCTCATACATTTTGCAATTTGGTCTTCGTAGCCACTGCAATGGCTCGGCTCTGCATCTCATCTATGTGGCTACAGCAGGAAGCTCTTCCTTTGAGATGTGGAGGGTCAGATTTTATAGTATATTTAATCTAGAATATAGCCTATATGCAGTTAAAGGGCTTCAAAGGCAGAAGTTGGGTATGCAGGTATGGGGCCCAATGATTTAGGAAAAGCACTGGGTGAACCTCACCCAGTGTCCCCTCGTTGCACTCTTGGGGGTTCGAGGAGCTCTGGTTTAAAGTTAAAAAAACAAATTTAACCAAATATATTGCTGGTTTCTGTTTATTTATTGTCTTCTTTTCAACTCACAATGTTGTCCATCACATGTGAATTTGATGTCGTTATTTAATGCAATTTTTCTTTGAAACAATTAGACTTGACATTACTGTATTCCCAATGCATTTCGGGAAAATCCCTTCGTCAGGGGAATAATTTCTCTGAAAAAAATAAACCAAAATCAAGCGCTGATCAACTCCATAATGATGTAAAAGTATACAGTTTCTGTAGGTACTTCCATGTGAAGAGTGTGAAGCGGAGAAAATAAGGTGCACAAGAGTTTTAAGGGTAAAAAATAAGGTGCACAAGAATTTTGAGGGTAAAAAATAGTGAAGGTGACCCGAAAAAAACATGCGCCGATGTAAATAAGTACAATTCCACACATGTTTCACTAATACCGACTTAAAACCAAGCATCACCAGTGCAGTGATAATGAGTGTCCGACTCTAAGTGAGATGGTGAGATAGTAGCAAAGACGTGAACAAGTTCAATCCCAAGCTCGTTTATCAACTTAAGAGCAAGACGTCGTGAATACGGTAATTGTGCGTTAATCGCAGGTGTCCGATTCTGGGTAAAATAGTGTAGTAAGTACGGCAACCATAAACAAAGAGGTGCTCCGTTTCGTTGAAAAAAACCTACCCAGTAAATGCCGTGAACCGGTAAAAGTTTAAGTTTGAGGGTCTGTCTCAGCAGCCCAAAGTTCAAATACGAATCCGGTACTAGAAACGAGAAATAAAAGCATGGTATAACTGTCTGAAATGATCGAATGCCATAAATCTATATCGCCACGTAAACAATCGGAGTGGCTTACCATGTGTGAGGATGAAGTACTAATCCCGGTCAAGCCGTAACGCTTGGAGCGACTTCTGAGAACTTCCGCAAACGAAACACGGGTGTCTTAAGGGTATTCGTCACTAGTCTGGCGAACAACATAAAAAGTGGACTAAAAGGGACCGATGCCATATGTAAAAGTGCGGTTAGAAAACAGACAAAAGTCGCGATAGAAGTGTGTAAAAAAGACGTGATTGAAGTGTGTAAAAAAGAAAAAGGAATTTAAAAGTGCAGGATTCTATGGAAACCCAAAGGAAATGTAAATGAGAGATATAAAGAGAAGTTCATGTTATATATCACAAAAAAGGACAGATGTTATTCAAAAGACAATAAGAACAATCAATAGCAATCAATACCAATGCTGCCAATTATTTTACAAGAAACAACTATATTCTAAACGATCATTAAGACCCTTCAGTTGGCATGAGTCCAATTTTTTTTATCCAAATCAGTTCTCGCTGTAACAAACGTTTTCTGTTATCAACTCCTTCTAGGAGAGGAACCAGTTCCAATACCAGAAATCTTAATTGACTGATGTTGTGTTTCTGCGTGGTGAAATGAACCGCTACCAGTGACTTCTCTGAATGATTTCTAATATTGCTTTTGTGTTCTGTTAAGCGGACCTTTATCTTCCTTTTGGTTTTTCCTACATATGTCAAGCCACATGGGCACTTCAATAAGTAAATCAAGTTTTTTGAATCACATGTGGCTGTGGTGCGCAGTTGGATGGGGGTACCCTTGGAAGGATGTCTTATGGTGGTTCCCTTAATGATGTTGCTGCAGTGTCCACAATTTAAACATGGAACAGTACCTTTGTAAGTCCCTTCAGTAGCATGGCACGGTCTAGTTAGCAGTTCCTTCAGATTTTTAGTGCGTTGATATGCGAACAGAGGGTTGGTGTCGAAAATTCCATTAAAGTCTGTTTCATTCCTTAACATTGGCCAATATTTCAAAATGGTTCTTCTTAGAGGTGGCTTCTTGATGAGAATCTGGATACAAAAACCGGTCTGTTGCTTGTGTCAACTTTATTTTTGCTCATTAACAGTTGGTCTCTCTCAATGTGTTCAACTCTGTTTATGGCGCTTTCCAATACTGCAACAGGATATTTTCTTTCTTTGAATCTGGTGATTAATCTGTTTTTGTTGACTTCGAAATTCTCACTGTTGGATGTGATTATTTTAGCTCTCAAAAACTGGGAGTATGGCAAATGTTTTTTTAGAGAAACTTGATGACAACTGTTGTAGTGTAAAGTGTTGTTCCTGTCGGTGCTTTTAACGTACAAATTTGTTTCCAATTTGCTACCCTGTCTGGATACAAGTACATCCAAGAATGGTAGTTGATTCAAATCGATGTTGTTGGTGAATTTTATGCAGTCGTCAACGTTATTGATGTGATCAAGGAATTGTAACAAATCAGATCGTGGACCTTTCCATATTAAAAAGATATCGTCGATGTATCTCCAGTATGCCATCAGATTTGCACTCCAATTGTTGTTTGATAAAATATTGTCCGTTTCAAAGCGGTACATGTAAAGATTAGCATAGCATGGTGCTGCACAGTTGCCCATGGAAGTTACGGACAGTTGTTGGTAATATTCATTATTCCATCGGAAGAAGCTATGAAATAAAGTGAATTGAAGTAGCTCCAGGAGGAATACCTTTACACATTCGTCAATTGGATGATTTAGTAGAAAAGATTCCACTGCTTCAATACCCTGTTGGTGAGGAATGGATGTGTATAAAGAACAAACATCAATTGTGCATAACATAATAGGTGTGTCTTCATCCAGTTGTATATTTTGGATTTTATTCAAAAAATCTGTGGTGTCACATAAATAGGTAGACATATTCTGAACCAGTGGTTGTAAGTGTCGATCGATGTATTTCCCGGTTGGTTCATGGATCGTATTTATGGTGGAAACAATTGGTCGGAATGGTGGCCTTTGTAGGTTTTTATGTACTTGGGGTAGCATGTATATTGTAGGACTTCTAGGATGGTCAAGTAACAGGTATTTTTTGTCATTTTCTGTAATAATGCCCATTTCGCATGCTCTCCCAACAGTAGATTGTAGAATTTTTTGGAACTCTTCTGTCGGATTGTTAGGTAATTTCAAATAAATTGATTCGTCATGCACATGCTCCTCCACACTTTGCATGTAGAATGAGGTGTCTAGGATCACTAAAGCGCCACCCTTGTCGGCTTTGCAGCAAGTAATATTGGTATTGTTAGCTATGCCTGTCTCTCTTTGGTGGTTAAATTGGAGACTTTTGGATTGGGTTTTTTGTGTATTTCTTGAAGTTCCTTGAGTATAACAGTTTCATAAGAGTCTAGGATTTTATGACTCAAAGGTGCCAAAAAGGTGCTTTTCTTTTTAAGACCCATGGTGGTGTCCTGACTGGAGGGTGTTTGGGCGGTTACCACGTTTTTGAAAAAGTGCTTCAAACGTAGACTCCTCATGAATTTAAACACGGCAATCTCTGTTTCTAGATCTTTTGAATGGTGAGTGGGTACAAAAGATGTACCTTTTTGCAGTGTATTTATCTGGAAGTTAGTTAATGTGGTGTTCGAGATGTTGATAATCAACGTTGAGCACATGAGGGATTGAAGTTTTTATTACTATGCATAACGCTCTTTATGTTTTGATAGGTGTTTCATTGTACATAGCCAATCTGTTTTTAACTTAACCATGGACTCCCCCTTTGTTATTGTTATTATATTAGCCCTGATCTGTATCTACTGTATTAGATGTGATGAATTTATGACCTTTGTACTAATTTATTCTTGCTATGGATTGAAATAAAAAAATAAAAAAAGGAGAGGATGGACAGAGCGCTGAAACTTTTCAGACACTCACCCCAGTCACAGATCTGGGTTGAATCCATCATCGTTCTTCAGCTCACTTCGCCACCCCAGTTCAGACCCAGCTATATGCAAATCAGTCTTGACCCTGAGCCTCATGGGAACAGTCCAGCCCGAACTGCCAAGGCAGGTCTTCCCTGGACCGGAAACAAGCGTCCTGGGACCGGTTTCGGGGTAACACCCCTCATCAACCAGGCTAGCTTGAATCCAGTGGCAAAGTGAGCAAGTGACCCACATCTGGGTATACCCTGCCAACTTAGGGCGAACAAAGCAAACACAAGGAGATGATGGACAGAGCGCTGAAACTTTTCAGACACTCACCCCCAGTCACAGATCTCGGTTGAATCCATCATCATTCTTTAGCTCACTTAGCCACTTCAGTTCAGACCCAGCTATATGCAAATCAGTCTTGACCCTGTGCCTCATGGGAACAGTCCAGCCCGAACTGAGAAATCCAGGTCTTCCCTGGACCGGAAACAAGCATCCTGGGATGGGTTTCGGGGTAACACCCCTCATCCTGACCTTGACTGGTAGGTCGCTCCCCCACCACACAGCTCCGTCTGTGTGCCCTGCTGCTGCCCCTGATTGTGCTCGTTTTTTCCTTTCTGTGCCCCCTTGCTGCCCCTGATTGTGCTCGTTTTTTCCTTCCTGTGCCCCCTTGCTGCCCCTGATTGTGATCGTTTTTTCCTTTCTGTGCCCCCTTGCTGCCCCTGATTGTGATCGTTTTTCCTCTCTGTGCCCCTTGCTGCCCCTGATTGTGCTCGTTTTTCCTTTCTGTGCCCCCTTGCTGCCCCTGATTGTGATCGTTTTTTCCTTTCTGTGCCCCCTTGCTGCCCCTGATTGTGCTCGTTTTTTCCTTTCTGTGCCCCCTTGCTGCCCGATTGTGATCGTTTTTCCTTTCTGTGCCCCCTTGCTGCCCCTGATTGTGATCGTTTTTTTTTCTTTCCTTTCTGTGCCCCCTTGCTGCCCCTGATTGTGATCGTTTTTTCCTTTCTGTGCCCCCTTGCTGCCCCTGGTTGTGATCGTTTTTTCCTTTCTGTGCCCCCTTGCTGCCCCTGATTGTGATCGTATTTCCTTTCTGTGCCTGTTTCCCGCCGCTGCGCCTGCGGCCCCGCCCCCTCACTGCCCATTCGCTGCCCCATTCCCTGCTCCTCCCTCCCCCATTTATGGCGGCCGCTGCAGGTGAAGAGAGCGACCCCTGACCTTGACTGGTAGGTCGCTCCCCACCACACAGCTCCGTCTGTGTGCCCTGCTGCTGCCCCTGATTGTGCTCGTTTTTTCCTTTCTGTGCCCCCTTGCTGCCCCTGATTGTGATCGTTTTTTCCTTTCTGTGCCCCCTTGCTGCCCCTGATTGTGATCGTTTTTCCTTTCTGTGCCCCCTTGCTGCCCCTGATTGTGATCGTTTTTTTCCTTTCTGTGCCCCCTTGCTGCCCCTGATTGTGATCGTTTTTTCCTTTCTGTGCCCCCTTGCTGCCCCTGATTGTGCTCGTTTTTTCCTTTCTGTGCCCCCTTGCTGCCCCTGATTGTGCTCGTTTTTCCTTTCTGTGCCCCCTTGCTGCCCCTGATTGTGATCGTTTTTCCTTTCTGTGCCCCCTTGCTGCCCCTGATTGTGATCGTTTTTTTTCTTCTTTCCTTTCTGTGCCCCCTTGCTGCCCCTGATTGTGATCGTTTTTTCCTTTCTGTGCCCCCTTGCTGCCCCTGATTGTGATCGTTTTTCCTTTCTGTGCCCCCTTGCTGCCCCTGATTGTGATCGTTTTTCCTTTCTGTGCCTGTTTCCCGCCGCTGCGCCTGCGGCCCCGCCCCTCACTGCCCATTCGCTGCCCCATTCCCTGCTCCTCCCTCCCACCTCCCCATTTATGGCGGCCGCAGCGCGGCCGCGCGCTGGCGCGCCGAAGGCGCGCCTAAGCAAGCCCGTCTGCGCCCGTCCGCGCCGTGGCCGCGCCCAGCGCCAGACCCCCTGGTCCGGGCATCCCCCGCGCCCGCCACATCAACAGACGCCGATACGACGCCAGCACCCTCCACGCACTCAACCCCGGAAAAGATCACGCCTGCTACCAGGCCACCCCGAAGCGCACCCAAGGGCCCTTCACCTGCCGGAACTGCAGCTTCGCCAGCACCCGCCCGCCAAACCACCGCCCAGGAAAGAACCCAACTACCTCAGATGCATCCTCCTCAACACCCGCTCCGCCCGCAAACACGCCATCGAACTCTGGGACCTTCTCGACTCAACCTCCCCAGACGTCGCATTCCTGACGGAGACCTGGCTGAATCCCGCTTCAGCCCCCGACAACGCCATTGCCATCCCGGACGGATACAAGATCACCCGCAGGGACCGCACCAACGGAGTCGGAGGAGGCATCGCCATCGTCCACAGGAACACCCTCAGAGTCTCAACCAACACCGACGACACCCTCAGCACCGCCGAACACATGCACTTCCAGATCCACACCGATCCCAACACCACCCTCAGAGGAACCCTCATCTACAGACCCCCGGACCCTGACCACAGTTCAGCGATTCCATCGCTGACTTCGTCAGCACACACGCCATCGCCTCCACGGACTACATCCTCCTCGGGGACCTGAACTTCCACCTCGAGAACAACAAGGACACCAACTCCACCACCCTGATCGACAAGCTCGCCACCCTCGGACTCAGACAGCTCGTGACTACACCCACCCACGCCGCCGGCCACACGCTAGACTCCATCTTTTCCGCAAGCCCACACGTCTCCTTCAACCACACCTCCGAACCCCACTGGACTGACCACCACTGCATCCACTTCACCTACAGGAAGCCCACCACGCACCACCGTACCGAACAAATGCCTCGCCGCTGCTGGAGCAGAGTCACGGAAGACCAGCTAACCACAACCCTCGCCCTGAGCCCACCCGCCGAACCCTCCGACCCCGACACCGCCACCCGCAACCTCAGACAGTGGATTGACGACTGCGCCAACACCCTCGCCCCGCTCAAGAATCCGCCCAACAGCCACACCAGCAAGAAAGCCACCTGGTTCACCGAAGACCTCCAGGCCTCCAAACGAACATGCCGAAAACTGGAGAAGATCTGGCTCCACAAACGGACAGCGGACAGCTACGCCGCCCACAAGAGCGCCACCCGCAATCACCATCACCTCATCAGATCCGCCAAAAGGGCCTCACTCAAAGACCGCCTAGACAACAACGCACACAACAGCAAAGAGCTCTTCAACATCGTGAAGGAACTCTCCAACCCCAGCTCCAACACCAACGACATCCAGCCGTCGCAAGACCTGTGCGACTCACTGGCCACCTCCTTCCACCGCAAAATCGCCGACATCCACGACAGCTTCAACACCACGACCGCCCCGGCAACCACCGAGACCACTGCCCCCACAACCACCAACCGCCTGCTCTCCTGGACCAACATCAACGACGAGGACACCAGCGAGATCATGAACACCATCCACTCCGGTTCACCGCTAGAGCCGTGCCCTCACCACATCTTCAACAAAGCCAGTACAGCCATCGCGCCCCATCTCCGGAAAATAATCAACATCTCCTTCGAGACAGCAACCTTCCCGGAAAGCTGGAAGCACGCCGAGATCACCGCCTTACTCAAGAAACCCAAGGCAGACCCCAAGGACCTCAAGAACTTCCGACCCATCTCTCTGCTCCCGTTCCCCGCGAAGGTCACCGAGAAAATCGTCAACAAACAACTGACCCGCTACCTCGAGGAGAACAACATCCTGGACCCTTCCCAGTCCGGCTTCCGCAGCAACCACAGCACCGAAACCGCCCTCATCGCCGCCACCGATGACATCAGGACCCTGCTAGACAACGGAGAAACAGCAGCCCTCATCCTCCTGGACCTATCAGCCGCCTTCGACACGGTCTGCCACCACACACTACGAACACGCCTTCACGACGCTGGGATCCAAGAGAAGGCCCTGGACTGGACCACATCCTTCCTTTCCGGCAGAACACAAAGCGTCCGCCTCGCCCCTTCCGATCCAAGGCCACCAAGATCATCTGCGGTGTACCCCAAGGCTCCTCCCTCAGCCCAACGCTGTTCAACATCTACATGGCACCCATCGCCCACGTCGCCCGACAGCACAACCTCAACATCATCTCCTACGCCGACGACACCCAGCTGATCCTCTCCCTCACCAAAGACCCTCACACCGCCAAAGCCCACCTCCACGAAGGAATGAAGGCCGTCGCCGAATGGATGAGGACCAGCCGCCTGAAGCTGAACTCGAACAAGACGGAGGTCCTCATCCTTGGTTCCAACCCTTCAGCCTGGGACGACTCCTGGTGGCCAACATCACTGGGAACAGCCACGCCACCCACCGACCACGTACGCAACCTAGGGGTCATCCTCGACCCCACCCTCTCCATGACTAAGCGGGTCAACGCTGTTTCCTCATCCTGCTTCAATATCCTCCGAATGCTCCGCAGGATCTTCAAGTGGATCCCCACCGAAACAAGAAAAACAGTCACCCAGGCCCTCGTCACCAGCAGGCTGGACTACGGAAACGCCCTCTACGCAGGAACGACGGCTAAGCTCCTGAGACGGCTGCAACGCATCCAGAACGCCTCTGCACGTCTTATCCTCGACATCCCCCGACGCAGCCACATCACACCCCACCTGAGAGACCTGCACTGGCTCCCTGTCAACAAGAGGATAACCTTCAAGCTCCTCACCCACGCACACAAAGCACTCCACAACTCCGGACCAGCCTACCTCAACAGACGACTCAGCTTCTACACCCCCACCCGCCAGCTCCGCTCGACCAGCCTCGCCCTCGCCACAGTCCCCCGCATCCGGAAAACGACCGCCGGCGGCAGATCCTTCTCCCACCTCGCCGCCAAGACCTGGAACACCCTCCCCACCAACCTCCGACAGACCCAAGACCTACTGGCCTTCAGAAGACTCCTCAAGACCTGGCTCTTCGATCAGTAGCAGCACCACCCCCCTCTTCCCCCAGCGCCTTGAGACCCTCGCGGGTATGTAGTGCGCTTTATAAGTGACTTGATTGATTGATTGATTGATCAGCCAGGCTAGCTTGAATCCAGTGGCAAAGTGAGCAAGGGACCCAGGTCTGGGCATACCCTGCCAAAACTGAAGGTACCTGATGCATTTCCACTTGGCTATGAGGGTCTACCCATAATAAATGTTTTTGTTTTAAGTTAAACTGGTAGAGGAAGGTATTTGAATATTTAGGCATATGTTTCATAAAAGGGAGATTGTTTATTGAGCTGGCTTCAACAGAGGCTACTAGAGGTGATGCTGAACCCAAATGCTAATCATCAGATACAGATCAAAGGAGAGAGTGCACAGAATAAAATTTGATAGATGAATTTCATGAAGTGTTTGCTGGAGCCCATGGATGTCTCAAAGGGTATGCCCAATAAAAAAACTAATAAAAGGGCAAACCCAATAATTATATGGGAGCCCGGGGAATTCCAGTAAATGTAAGGGAGAGAGTGAAGAATGAGTTGGAAAGATTACAGAAGATGGGAATCATAGAACTAGTGGAGGCCACTGAGTGACTGGGCTGTGTAGTAGTGGCCCAAAGGCCTGGAGGGGAAATCATACTCTGTATAGATCTAAGAGAACTCAGCAAGAATATTGTACTTTATAAATATCCACCTCCCTATATAACTGAAATGGTGACATTGTTGCAGGAAGCCAAGGTTTTCACCATACTTGACCTAGCCACTTCATATCGCCAGGTCCTTCTGCATAAAAATTAATGTGACCATACTACCTTTGTGACACCATTTGCCACATACAGATGAATTGGAATGCTGTTTGGGCTGGTAACAGCTGTGCCAGTGTTCCAGAGAGATATGGGATATTGGTGGGAGACATTGAAGGAGCATTATTGTTTCAGGACCATGCTTTAGTTTAGTGGTTGGTAAGGACAATGAAGAATACAAGAGGAGAGTGAGAGTATTGTTGGATATTTTATAAAAGAGTGGCATGATGTTTAAGGTGAAGAAGCATTGTTTCAGTAAAAGTGAGATAGACAATTTAGTCCATTTGATCTCAGAAAGGGGGGTAAAGCCTGAGGAGAGTTTGATGATGAGTACATAAAGGCTGGTGACTCCCACCAATGTAGATCTTTTTAAGGATCGCAGAATCATACAACAGCTTCATACAGAACTTTGCTTCAAAAACCACCAGCATGAGGTTTTTACTGAAGAAAAAGGCAGAGTTCAAATGGGATGAAGTGCTTAAAATTGAGTTTAGAAGTATCAAAAACAATATGAAAGTGTTCCCAGTCTTTAAGACCCAGTTTACAAAGGGCGATATCTGCAGATGCCAGTAATAGGGTTTGAGGGCAGTTCTAATGCAAGAAAATAAGACTATTGAATTTGGTTCTGGGCCCTGAGAGAAAATGAAAAGACGTTTTCAGTCATTGGAAAAGAGAAGCTGGTCGTGACAATAGGCAATTAGGACATTTAAGGAACTTAGTTTGAGGAACAAATTTTCCAATGGAAACTGATCAAAAGCTTCTAAAGAAGACCTTTAACAAGACGGAACTTAATGATGTTTACTCTAGGATTTCCAAGTGGGCAGTCTTGACAGAGTATTATTTGAAATGTTTGCAAGGAGTGTGCAAGGTCACTATGGACTGCTTGAGTAGGTTGTTGAAGGAAGGTATAACAAGAAAGATGAGGAGGAGAGCAAAGAGGGTGTTGCAGAGTGTTGAGGTGATGTAGAGATATAAGAAGCATATCAAAAGGAATTTGGGAATATGGAAATGATAATATATGCAATATCGAAGAGTGTTTGCAAATGGATAGGGACAACATTGCCTTTTTAAAAGAATTGGAAGGGACTTCAAGCATACGGGAAAGTAAAGAAGAATCTGGTAATTGTGAATGGTATACTGTTTAGAAGTGCAAGGATACTATCCCTGGAAGGACAAGGGGGAAAACTGCTAGATTTTGCTCACAAAGGACATTTAGGGATAAGCAACACATACAAAAGAGTGTGAAGTGAGTTTAGGGGGCTAATATTAGATATGATGGTTGAAATATTGATTGTGAGCTGTATTGAATATCAACTGAGTGATACAGTCAGGAAGGTTAGGACTTCTCTGATGGTTTGCAGAGATATTCCTAAGGAACTGTGGGAAGAAGTGCCAATCAGGTCATAATGGGGCCATTCATGGAGGAAGAACGTAGTGTTATATTTTTGTGGTGATCGAACTGTTCTCCAGGGGGCCACAGATGGAATTAGCTCCATATATCAACACCTGCTGAGTGACTAGATTCATGGACCAAATGTTCATTAGGGAAGGGTTTTCAGAACGTTAATCACAGGCAAGGGGGCGCAACCTGAAAGATATAGAACAATTCTCATGCAAAAGGGGTAGCAAACACTAGAAATCTGCACTATCCCACCCTAAGATGAACAAAGAGGTTTAATCGCATTGTGAAAGAGAATATTCAACTAGCAAAGCGTACTGATTTTAACTGCAGAATTAAGATCTTTACTATTCTCTCGCCATACAGGGTGAAATGAATTAAATGAAGGAAATATAACCTGACCCTTTCTCCAGGCTGGATGGACTGGAATTAAGGCTTGTGGGGAAAAAGGGAGTGAAGATGTGAAGAGGACAGAACTATGGTGACCATGAAAGAATAAAGCACCTTTTGATGCCAGAAAGGCAGTGGCCTTAACAAACGTAAAGGCAGAATTCATTCAACTTCAATTGCAGGAGAACTTTGCTGTTAAGAAATATTCCAGATAGCTAATTCTATGCGATTTCTTTTGAAGAAAAGTTTTCCTACTAAAAATGTTTTTTTATGTTTATTCTCTAATACAATCTGCTGGTATCAGGCCTCATAACTTGGATGAACTGTTACCACACCTGCTTGTATGCACAAGCAACACAGAATAATTGTGTTCCCTCTTTTGAATGCCACCTATAAACAGCCTACAAAATACACACATGAAACCACAACCAAAACAACACACAGCATAGAAATATGCACATACACATATACAATAGTCTATACATATACAGAAAGGGGGGTTCAAAAAGCCATTTTCAGTCATTGGCTTCTGTGGGTGAGCACTGACTATTCCCTTCTCTAAGGATATAGTCTGGGGTGCGAAAATTTACCGATGGTATGAAAAGCTAAATGTCATCTGTGGACTGAAGCACTTATTGTGCCATCCACAGGTGTGACAAAAAAATATGGCTTCAGGCCTACCATTGCAGCTTGGCTGCTGCAGTGTAATACCTGATTTGCGACCTGTTTAAATAACCCTTTTTTAACAGGTAAAAAGTAAACCTCCCTCTTAAATATTAGCAAGTCAACCCTATATAAGCCTTGTAATCCACAAGGTAGGGTGCATGGTATTCAAAAGTGGGACGTGTAGAAAATTAAGGTTTCCTTGTCCAATGACAAGGCTCTAACAGATATTTTCACTGTGAAATGCCTAACTGTCCTATGTAGAACAACAGAGAACAGATTACAATACTAATACTAATATATCAGGAATAGGACACGCTAGTAACATATTCAAACTACTATTTTTAATAGTTAATATAAATCCACTACAATGTTGAAGTCACATTTTTAATAAACACTAAGGAAAAGTAATCTTTAAAATGTTATGCTTTACCTCCCTGAATTGTCAGAAGGCTAATTAGCATGAATCTCTGCCAGCTCCCATGATGTGTTCAAGAATGTGAATAGCTGAGAAAGAGGTGTGAAATACATCCCGGGAGAAAGCGCAGGCTGACCTGAAAGGGCAGAAATGGCTCCTCTGAACTCCACAGAATATTGAGAGTGGAGGCCTTGGACATCCTGTTAATACCACACTATCAAATCCTGCTTGACAGGTCTGTTATGTCTGTTGAGGCACATGTAGCACTTGGGGTGCACTTGAAAGGTGAGATAACTGGATGATAAGATAATTCTGGTGTATCCCCTGTGTGGTTGCTGAAGGTCCTTGCTTTTGTCATACCAGCTGTTGGACATTGTACTCTCTGCAGGGTCACCGCTAAACGTTTTGCCTTTTTCCCTCCTGTTTTCTGAAGCCATTATTGCTGTCTTTTTGGATGCTATACACTTTACCACTTCTAACCAGTCCTAAACTGCATGTGCTCCTCTCCTAAATCATGGTACAATTGACTTAGACCTAATTGGTACATTTAATTTACTTCTAAGTTCCTCATAAATGGTACCATGAGTACCCATTTCCTGTAAATTAAATGCTACTAGTGGGCAGCAACACTCATTGTTTTTGCTTGAGAGCAGGTGGAAATGTCATGTTTAGACTCAAATGAATTGTAATTTAAAATCCTCTTTCATTGTAAAGTCAGATTTTAAATTGCAATCTTGAAAATACCACTTTTAAAAAATAAACATTTTCCTGCCCTAAACTTTCTGAGACCTTCTAGGAGTTTCCTGCTGCCTGGGCCTATTAATGGCTCCCCCAATATGAATGTGTTTTGGGTCCAGACAGTAAACAGTAGGACCTGGGAGTAGTTGGGACAGGGCCATCCTGCCAGGATGGAAGGGGCAGAGCTGTTCCCTGCCCCACTGACATTTCAAAGGGCTGCCCCCAGCACACTCACACCAGCCTTTTGTCACTCTAGACCTCTCGGAGCCTAGGTAGGGTAAGAAAGGGGAAGGAAGGAACTTTCAAGAACCAAAACGTGGCACCAGGTATAAATATTGGACGTCCTGAGCCACTCATCAGTTCACTCCTGGACCAGCGGAGGACCTGCAAAAGAACTGCCTTATACTTCAGAGGGCTGCTCTGCTACTTGAGGCCTGCTTTGTACTTCAGATGACTGCCCTCCTGATATCGGGGGACTGCCCTGCTGCTGGAAGCCTGCTGTTTACCCTCAGAGGACTGCTCTGCTGCCTTTGGCCTGCCTTTCTGCTTGATCCCAGGACTTCCATACTCACTCCAAATGTCAGTTGGCTGAACTCCTGTTGATAGCTACAGGGACCAAACATGATCCAGAGGCCTCTTTGCAACTGCCCAGCTTACCTGCTGCAACTGGCCTTACCTTAAAGTACCTGCCTGACCCCTGCTGGCCTCTGCTGGAGTGAGTTCCTGATCCCCAAGAGGTGCTCCCAAGGTCCTGGACTCTTGGCTGGCATTAGTTGAGCTCCTCCTGTGAAATCCTGAAGTTTTGAACTCTGCACACTGGATTTTGAGAGAGTAACTTTTTCAGCTGGAATAACCTAGTCCCTGTATCTGGCCCACACTCTATCGTTGTTGGTCTAAACTTGCGACTTTGTTCTAGTCAAGTGCGACCAGATACAGTTAGAGCTCTCTCCTTCTTGGTGCTATTTTTACTTAAACATTTAAAATGAATCCTTTAAAATTGCATATCTTCAGTTCTACTGATTGCATTTTTGTCTCATGTTATTTATACATTTTTACTCTTTTGCTCTAATTTGGATTGGGATTTTTATTTTGTTGTATTTTCATTTTGTTACTGTTTGTCTGCTGGATAAATACTTAACAACGTGCTTATAGGTTAAGCTTGACTGCTTTTGTGCCAAGCTACCAGAGAGTTAAGCACAGATTATTTTATTTACTTTTGTGTTTAACTCAACAAGGGTTATAGTTGTGGCGTGAGAAGGGTTTTCATCCCCTCAATCAAAACCCCAGTATCTTACACCAGCGCTATTTAGAACAGGTTTATAAAGCCACTGTTGCATTATATGTGGCATGAGCGTTCCACATTCTGTGCACCAGTTGCTACTTCAAATCCTTGTTAGAATCGCTGCTCATTTATTTATTTATTCATTTTATTAAGGTATTTTTTATAGTTTCATATAGCTTCAGCAAGCCCCGAACCTGTCAGTGTGCTTTGCAAAAAAAAGGAACTAGATTACAGAGACATTAGGAATGGGAAAAAAAAATGAACAGCTATAAAAGTTACACTACAGGTGGGTCAAGCATTCAATAATCAATGTGCACAGATTTAGAGAAGAACATAAGATTACATGATGCTACATAAATCATAATTTAAAAAAGTACAAATTAGAGGATCTGTAGAGTAGGGCCTCATGAATGCTTCCAAGTAGATCAAAACAGATTCTTTAAACAGTTCCCAGTGTGACACTGGGAAGTCATGCTTTTGTTACAAATGCTGCCAGATAAGATGCTGTGAGGGAGCGGTACAGATGACATCATATTTGGAGGTGTTGCCTGAATAACACCAGGTTTTTAGTTCCTTTTTGAATAGCTCATATGACTCTGATATCTGTGGGGATAGCACTCCATGTTGTGGGAGCGCATCCAAATAAATGCTGTTTCAGAATTGGAGATGTTTTCAAAGCTGGGATCTCAAACAGACAGTTATCTTCACTTCTCAACTCACATTTTCTGCCTGAAATGTGAAGTTTCTTAGCAAAAAAGTTTGGTGTGCACTTATAAACTAACTGCCTTATGGGTGATGTAAGCTGGATTGAAGGTGTTAACTGCTTCAATGGGGGGCCACATTAATGCAATACGGATGGCCCGTGTACCTTGGGCATCCCTACTAGAGACCTCTTACCATAGTCCTATCTTGCCAGGAATAGTGCCTGAATCTGGTCCCTATGTGTAGCCTGAGCTGAATTTGGGCTCATTTCATAATATTGCTCATTTACTCTTAGAGATTCAGATGTTTGACTCGGATAAAGCCAAGGGATTTTTCAAAGTAAACAAAGGGCAGGTTATAGAGGTGAGCTTTCTTTGCATCACTTTCTTACAGAAGTGTTGCCACTGGGGGTTAAGATGGGTTTAATTTCAAATGGTGCATAGACATCCAAGACTGAATTTTGGCTACTGCCTGTATGTGTTCTTGGGAGGTCACTTTATGTAGAGTTGTGTTTTGTCAGCATAAAAGTGAAAGTTTACCTTTGAGTGTTTTAGCAGGTGAGTGAAAATTCTATATAGATGTTGAAGATTGTTGGTGTAAGACTTGTGGACTCCCTTGATGAAGTACTACTGTGATGGAGAACAATATGTTGATTTAATATTTTGACTCTGATTTTCTAGGAAAGAAAAGAACTTTAGTACTATGTAATTGAAGCCCGACCGTCTTTAAGAATTCTTAGGAGAGTGTCATAGTTTATAGTACTGAAGGCCACTGAGAGGTTTAGAAGTACCTGCCTGGGACAGGAATTCCCAGACCATACTTCATCCAGCAACTAAAACCCTTCTATGAATAGTGTGAGTTGGTTTTCCACACAGCTTTCAAGGACTTTCCCCAGAAATTGTAGATTAGACACTGGATGGTAGTTATTGAGATTTTCTGAATTCGCTCCTGGCTTTTTTAAGAAGCAGACTGACTTGTCCTACTCTCAGACAGTCTCGGAGTGTCCCCTGAGTCAGGGACATTAAACGAGCAGTGGTTCTGCCACAACACACTTATCACAATTAGACCTTTAAACTTTATTATCCCCTTCTGTCGTGGGATTACATTTAATGTTTATAAACAAATCTGTCTAAACACATATTTTATCAAAATAGGAAGGTTGCAAGAAGGCACAAACTAATTGTACTATTTGGAAGCGTTTATATGAAAAAATCATGTATCATTGTGGCACAGGACATATACACATAAAAAGAGTGAAACAAAGGAAGTGAAGTGTATTCTACATATATCACAACATAATACATTAAGTACATAAATACATAAGACCAACTACATTTAGGTACAGCGTGAAAACATGGTGAATATCTCAGGATGACCTGGAAATCTATTCCTTCTATTTATGATGGTCAAATTGGATTTGTAATGCTTATAGTTATGCGTCGACGTTTCAACCCTTGAATTATCGTGCAGTATAAAAGCATCAAAATAGGGTCTTCATCAGGACAAAAAAGGGGTCTGTGTATAGCCTGAATGAAAGGAAAAGTATTGTTTAGAACTCATGTGTTTAGACCTTTCTTATTAGAACTATGGTGAAGCTCCTCTATATTGCTCACCTTGTGAGTTTGGTCCCAGATGGAATCCACAAGTTGTTTAAGGGGCTATTGAATAGCTTGCTCATGGAGCTCGTCAGTCATTCATAAATACAAATCAATAGCAGGCACACCGTGCTCTCAAACCACCTAGATCAATACATAATCTCTTATTAATAAAGGTATGGTATATTGTTGCAAGTAAAAAGAAGGAAAAAAGAGTATCCAACTAACCTCTGGCGTCACGCGCTCAGAGACATCCATGAATTGCAAAAATTAGTAGGAGCAGTTTGACTCCATACGTCTTATATAATCCGTTTTCAGTCAAGAGCAAGCACCGTGTGCTCTTGGGCCATCTAAAACAAAGTTAGAGAAGTCACCGATCGTGTGTACTCTTATATTAATTGGGAGAGGTACGGGTGAGAAGAAAGTAATTCAAAATATCACTAACCTCCGGCAACAGAAGCTCGGAGTCATCACTTGATTTACCCGACTCTGCACGGGCATTTAACCTCCGTGCACTTTGAGTGGTTTGGGTCCCGGAACTATTGTTTTCCGTGGACTCTGTGAAGATAAAAATGAGGGAGGTGCTCAGAAGAAACCTTCCATAACCGGCAGGAAAGACAAAGAAGGATGGCATATATATTCCACCTCCGTGGAATCGGGCTTACCTCTAAAAGCGCTCGCTTACGAGCGTAGCAATGGCGCGTCTTCTCTGGCCGAGAGACCGCTTGCGAGTGAAGAAATTTATAAAAGATCTGCAACGCCAGAGGGAGGCACTGAAGAGGTTCAACCAACATGGAGTCACCGTCTGGCTAACGTCTTTTAGGAAGGTAGTGGGATAAATATTGCAGCGTGGGAAAAAGGATTGATCTTGCCATGCAGACATAAGATGATTTGCTTCAAAAATGTGTTTTGTTTATATTTGTTTCTTTCCATGTGAAGTAGTGTCAGCTTCTTAGATGTAGGTTTTTGTCTGCAACACTGTTCCATAACTTGGTGAGCTTTTCTCTCTGCGTTCAGTTCTTTTAAAATGAAAATGGCAGATTTTTTAATATTGTGTCTTCTCTGGGATCTCAAAGCAAGTTGATATAGGATTTCTGACATGATTGTTGAATATTGGGATGTGAAGTCATTCACATCAGGTGATTACGGAAGTGTCTTGAAGTACATGTTTGGTTCTTCCAGAGAGGATCCCTTTGTCCATGTCTTTTACATTTCTGAACCTTTGCTTAGGTCTTACAGGTTGATCTGAGGATAGAGATTCCAGGGCATTCATAAAAGATGAGAGAGTGGTCTGACTAGTTGACTGGTCTTACCATGTCTATCTTAAACTTTTGCCATGGGTAGTGGTCTGTGAGGTTGCTGTTGGCGAGGTGTGGGAATAGGAAAGGCTCTGATGTATCATTCTTGTTGTCCTAGTGGATGTTGAAGTCTCTCTTGATTGCACTTTTTGAAAAGAGATCAATCAGCTTCAGTGAAGGTTGAGTTGTTTCCGGATGGACTGTATATGACTTCTATCCTAAGTGGTTTCTGCTCCACTGACTTTAACTCAATATGTAGCGATTCAAATGTAGTTAACTGATCTTTTGGTAGGCTTTTGCATTTGATTGAATCCCTATGGATAACTGATAATACTCCTTGAGTTTTACCTGCTCTGTTTACATGAATGATGTCATAGCCTTGGTGGAATCAAAAAGTCAGATGTTGATTGAGGTGTTTCTGTAAGCCATGTTTAATTTAAAAATATCATGCCAAGGTTGTGAGGTGCAATTACAAATACTATCTCAAAGTTGTGTTTTACTGTGGATCTGTAGTTGTGGAAAAGGCACTTCATGGAGTAGTTCAAAGTGTGTAGGTTATGGCTACTAACATTTTTATTTCCTGGAGGTTCTCAAAATGCATTTTGAATGAATATTCCACAGTGGGCTTTTCTGGCCTGTACTAAGGACAGGGCCACTGGAATTAGGCGATTGTGCGGCTGTGGTGTTTTTGCATAATTGTAGATTCGCTGCATTTGCGACATATTTCATCATCTGCTGCATGATCTGCAGACTTTAACAAAAAAGAAATTGTTTCTAGCCCAAACAATCCAAACATCACTAAAACGCAGCAACACGTGCAGCCCTGCTACATTTTGAGTGTTAAACAGGCTCACGAGGACCAACCAGTCCCGGAAAGTGTTAACAAGCGCAAAATTACAAAATAATGAAGTAATACTATCTCAAAATGTGCCACGTTGTGCCGCATAATTTGCATTTTCTTGCCACTTAATTTAATCAACACTGTTGCAAACTTTGGCCCCCTCCTGTCATACAACTCTAGTGGCTCTGACTACGGGCATGTTTTATCTTTCTGGGTGGGTTAACTGATCTTTTGATAGGCTTTTGCATTTGATTGAATCCCTATGGATAACTGATAATACTCCTCGAGTTTTACCTGCTCTGTTTACATGAATGATGTCATAGCCTTGGTGGAATCAAAAAGTCAGATGTTGATTGAGGTGTTTCTGTAAGCCATGTTTAATTTAAAAATATCATGCCAAGGTTGTGAGGTGCAATTACAAATACTATCTCAAAGTTGTGTTTTACTGTGGATCTGTAGTTGTGGAAAAGGCACTTCATGGAGTAGTTCAAAGTGTGTAGGTTATGGCTACTAACATTTTTTATTTCCTGGAGGTTCTCAAAATGCATTTTGAATGAATATTCCACAGTGGGCTTTTCTGGCCTGTACTAAGGACAGGGCCACTGGAATTAGGCGATTGTGCGGCTGTGGTGTTTTTTGCATAATTGTAGATTCGCTGCATTTGCGACATATTTCATCATCTGCTGCATGATCTGCAGACTTTAACAAAAAAAGAAATTGTTTCTAGCCCAAACAATCCAAACATCACTAAAACGCAGCAACACGTGCAGCCCTGCTACATTTTGAGTGTTAAACAGGCTCACGAGGACCAACCAGTCCCGGAAAGTGTTAACAAGCGCAAAATTACAAAATAATGAAGTAATACTATCTCAAAATGTGCCACGTTGTGCCGCATAATTTGCATTTTCTTGCCACATAATTTAATCAACACTGTTGCAAACTTTGGCCCCCTCCTGTCATACAACTCTAGTGGCTCTGACTACGGGCATGTTTTATCTTTCTGGGTGGGCGTTGAGAGTCATCACAGTCTTTAAGAGGGTCTTCCAGGTCTTTTGCTAATATTCGAGAGGGGCATCTTATCGTGTGATGGTCACTGCCATTGTAGGGCTTGGCTGGCATAAGAGTGTATTCTTCCAGAAAAAAAGGTGAAAATTTTGAAGTTTTGGCTTCCCGTGACCGCAGACAGGCCTATTAGTGCTGAGACTCTTCCGCCAGTGATGACTGCCTACATGTAGCTCCAGTGAACCCAACTCTTTGTGGTACAGTGACCTCCAGAGATGACCAGCAATGGGAGATCTCCACTTCACTCTAAAGCAATGACAGCCTGCGGTGACTGACAACGCGTAGCTCCATCAATGACCATCTGCGAAGTCCGGCTGTCTCTTTGTGCTAAAGCGATGACAGCCCACGCCACCAGATCTGCTCTTTGTGATGCTCTCCCTGCTCCTCGGGGCCTCCTCCATCAAGAACGGAATTCTTTGCGCCCAACTTTGAAAACATAACTTTTTCAGCTGGACTAACCTGTTCCCTGCAGCCAGCTCACAATCCATTGTGGTCGGCCTAAATTTGACACTTCCCTCAATCTCAGGGGTGTAACGGACACCCCTGCAGCCCCCAGTCTTCCATTCTAAAGATGAGGTTAATTTAATTAACAAAATACACATGGGATTCCAAGGTTGGTATCTTTGGATATATATTATTTGCAAATCCAATTTTTACTTTATTGGAATTAGGTTTGGTAAGACTATGGGTTAATAAAAAACGTTAAACAATGGGAAACATATTCAAGTTAGTTACAGCATAAAAGTTAGATTAAGTGGGTTCTACCCATCAAATATATAATTTCCATGTCTTATTTTAGTAGAGTTGAAGGTAATTTAAATTAATTGAGAAGCAGCCTTAGTATAAAATATAAGATACATGTTTTTAGCTAACTAAATGAATTTATTATAAAGTTGGTATTAGATTGAGGTTTATAATGAATAAAATATTTAAATTAATATAATAAATTAATTTTGAATTAAGGTTAGTCACAGTATTCATTTGATTTAAAGAATAATTAATACATTAATTAAATTCAGTAGAATATTTAAGTGTTAGTTTGTTTTAGTGTTAGGCAAAGACCAACATTCTAAAAAGTAATTAAAATTAACTAAATTTGAGCAAATGAAGGGTTAATGTTAGAGTTAAGATTAGAGTAAGGCTAAGTAGAATATGTTAAATAAATGTCATGTATCTAAAAATATATGGGGGGAGTAACAGGTTCAGAGTAATGATCAGCATCTTAATATCAGATAAAGTTAATGCAAGGTTGAGATCAGGTCCATGTAGTAGGGCTGCAGTTGTGGTAAAAACCATTAGTGACCTATCTTGACAATGCAGTGTTCATCGAAGTACTGCCATTTGAATGTCGATATAGTTGTAGTAAATTTGGTGGCAAAGAACAGAATATCTATAACTGGCAGAATATAGTTAGCCAAGGTGATAGGCCTATTGTATGTTTTAGTCCTCTTACATAAATTGCCAAGTAAGATATCTTGTCACTGTATTCGCCAAATGAAGGTTATTTCCTTCATTAGGATTGCAAAAACCCAACCACAGAATGGTGTCAGTTTAAAAAGAAGAAGGCTAAGTGTATTCTCACATTACCAAATTTCCAAGTATGCTATTATCTTATCCTGCTTTGTAATCTCTTTAAATGTTAAAACACAAAGATTTTAAATATATATGATTACAGATGGTGTGTTTTTTAATGGTGAGGGCAAAACCTGCTTGTCAGGTTTGACTGGCAATAGGTCCCCATACTTAGTTGTGACTATTCCTTTATTGCCTACTTTAGGTCTGTGGATTTTGCATAGGTTTCCTACTATCTCCAGGATCCAATTAATCTGAAACTTTATGGGAAGCCTAACATGAAGTGAGCACTGGAAGTGCTGGATTAAAGCATGGTGTCTGCAATAGTTTTTGGATGCTTGGTGTCTTAAATAGCTGGAGCTGAAAAACTAGGGGCCCGATTCACAAAAGTAATCTGAGACAAAATCCTAACTTTACGACTTTTGGTATTCATAAAGGCCATTTAGGAGTAGTAAAGTTAGGATTCCTAACTTTACTACTCCTAAATGCCATTTGTGAATACCGAAAGTCGAAAGTTAGGAATTTGTCTCAGTTAAACTTAAGTTTTGGTCTTAAGTAGACCAAAACTTACGTTTAACTGAGACAAAATCCTAACTTTATGACTTTTGGTATTCACAAAGGGCATTTAGGAGTAGTAAAGTTAGTTTACTACTCCTAAATGCCCTTTGTGAATACCGAAAGTCGTAAAGTTAGGATTTTGCCTCAGATTACTTTTGTGAATCGGGTCCTAGTATTTTATCACCCTGCACAATGGAACATGTTGTTCTTTGCCAGTGACATTTTAAAGGAATATGCTGCTTTCGTTGGAAATGCTGCAGCATCGGTTGACTTATCTAACTAACTACAGAGTGCAACACAGCACAGTAGCATAGCACAAAGCAAAATAACAACACAGAATCAAAACACAAAAGAGCGATCAAAACAATCACACTCAAACCAACACAATAATCCAACATAAAATGATAACAGTACAAAAACAGCACGAAACCCCACCACAACAAAATGCAACACAATAACACAAAACAAGGCAACACAGCAACACAAACTAAAAACACAACACAAATACACAACACAGCAATACAGAACAAAAATGGCACAGCACAAAAAAAGGTTGCAGCACTCTTAAGCAAAAGAAAATGAGGCAACATGGCACAGCGATAGAACAAATATACCAACACAATACACCACAATTACACACTAGCACACTTTTACTACAGCACAATATACCAAAAGAAACACAACAAAAATAACAAAAGCACAACCACAACACAATATTTTAGCTTCTCAAAACAATATTGCAAGACAAAAATACAATGCAAACTAACACAATTGCAAATTTGTGCTGTTGTATTTTTTTTGTTGGTGTTACATTGTTTTGTTGATATGCTGTGCTGTATTAGTGTGTTATATTATTGAGTTATGTTGCTATGATTTCACTGTTTTGTCTTGCTGCTGTTTATTGCATTTTGATGATTTGTTGTTTTGTATAATTGTTGGTTTATTATTACTACTTAGTTTTGTTGTAGTTGTGTTGTACTATATTGCTATTATGGTGTCGTATAATATTGTATTATGTTGTTGTAGGGTTGCTGTACCGCAAGAGCAGACAATTAAGCAGATATGTTATTGTGACACATTACACGCTCTACCACCCCCCAGGTCATACAAAGAGCACCACTCAAAAACATTTTGTGGTCCAGTTCCCTGGCTTTGGACAAAAAAAATGTTTTCTAAAAGTCGTATTCACCAGGATAATTTTCTTGATTTCTTCAATGTTAGGAAAGATTTTAATCAATTTATGGAATACTGGGCTAAGTATGTTACACCAGTAACACCCTTTGGTGGATTTGGTTATAAAACAGTAATGGAAAACTAATCTCAGATAATCACTCCAGTTTAATTGATCTACAAAATATTGAAATTGAAGATATTGTTTCCGTTGGGCAAAATAAGATTTCCTGTTTTCAGACTAACGCCTTACCAATGTTATAAATTATTCTTTGAAAGGGTAATGCAAGCAAGAATATTTAATAAACGCCATAATGACGTAGAACATGACGGCCGGCCAGAAGTAGTTGCGGAGGCTCCCGGAGTCGCAAGTTTCTTTTCTCGGTTCTCGTTAAGGCTATCATGCTAGTTTTGCAGCAAAACTTGTAGGGAAATTTACTGTCTGCCTGAGTTAACGATTTGTTCCTCCTCCTTCCCCTTTTTTTGCCCCGCGTTGGTGGGCTCTGTTTGCACTGGTGGCGTCGGAGGAATTCTCTGGATCACCTGGCCGGAACTCCTGCTGGGCTCGAGCAGCTTGCAAGCTCAGCAGGGGGCGTAGGGCGGTCGCCCGGCACTCCATCCGGGGGAATTTTGGTAGAGGAAGCACAAGCACAGGAGACTCCTCATCTAATCCTGGATACGGCAAAGTCACTGCGACCTTGGAGAGAGGAGGTCAGAGCCCCAGTAAAGAGGGGGAAGCTGTATGGGGGTCAGAAGCCTGGAGAAAATCAGGCTCTCTTAGTTAATAAGCAAAAAGGGGATATTTTGGCAATAAAAAGGAGGCCAGCTAGACGGAACACAGTGGCCACTCAGGCATCAGATAACGGGGAGGAGGCATCGAAAGGTAACACTTCTCAGGGCAGATATCTTAATCAAAGCCTAGCGGCAAGAGATTCCATTCTGGCTCAAAATAATAAGCAATTTAAGACAGCAGAGGGTAATACAGCAGGGATAGATCCAGTTAAAAAACACACAGTATCAAAGCTTGACCACATAACGGCTGAAGACTGGGTTAGTCCCAGAAGGAGAAGACAGAGGAGGAAAAAAGCGGATTTTCAAACACAGAGTCTTAAAATTATGCCTTCATTATGAAATTTCTTTACAGTGATGCCAAAAACCTTAATATTAAAAAAGTCGGTCACAGTCCCTCTAATGAATGGTTCGCATTCTCCAGAAGGAGAGGCTGTCATAAGTTCGAATAGTTTTCAGAACCTGGCAAATGTTCCACAGTCCCCAGAAGGGGCTGCCTCTAGGATTCTGAGGTTGGAGGAGGAGAATCTATTGTCTGCTAAAGGTATGGATCCCCCGTCCCCTCGGACAGGAAGCCCCCAGATCAGACCAACACCACATGGTGATTCAGTTCAACAGCCAGATCAGGCGGTGGAAAACAACTTAGTCGCTGTCTCCCAAACTCAATCACAGCCCCAATCAGCCTCAGACTTAATCCAGCTATTAACATCTGAAGTCAGGAGTCGATTTGAAACTTCTGAGACGAATCAAATGGAGATCAGGTCAGCTTGTGATAAGCTGGAAGGGAAGTTAGATGATCTCGCAGCCAGGACTTCACTGTTGGAAACCTCAGTCAGACATTTGGCCCTTCAATCGGAGGCTAATAAGAAAGAGATTTTGCTCTTAAGGGGCAACGAAGTGACTATTAAAGAAAAACTGGAGTCTTTGGAAAATAACCAAAGAAGGAACAACCTATGCTTGTTAAGAGTTCCTGAGGGGGCGGAGGGGGATGACGTGAAATTGTTTGTGGCAAGACTGATTAAATTAGGAATCCACATTGATTGTATGGAACAGGACCTTATGAATGACATGCAGAGGGTCCACAGAGATCCATTCAGGTTAGCTCCTAATAAGACAAAGCTGAGGAAGATTTTGGTCTATTTCCACACTTATAAAATCAAGGAATAAATTCTTACAAAGGCCTAAAAATGAAGACACTAACAGTGGATGGCATCAGCTTTGAGATAAGATCTGACATATCCCAGATCACGGCTAACAAACAATGGGAGCTTGGCAAATTGATAGATCCTTTAAAAAAATTGGGTGCCACAGCGCAGTTGAGATTTCCTGCCAGCTTGCGCGTAATGTATAATAACAAGATGCAGAATTTCCGACGAGTAGAGGATGCGGAGGAATTCATTAAATCCATCTCTGAGGCAGGGATAAGTTAGTGAGGGCCTTGGGTGATGGTACCCACTAATCTCCTCCCCTTCATTCTTTTTTCCTCTCTTATGCTATTTGTATGGTTTATTTTATCCATATTTTGTCCTTGAGCAGACATAGTGAAGTGGATAGCTTTAGCAAATCAAAATTTAGTAAGTTGTTATGTTTTTTGTGACTCTGGGGGGGCCCCCTTAGGCTTGAGCCATGAAGGAGGTAAAAGGAGGGTTCTCCAGGGTGGGGGTTGAGGGGTTCACGGGTAGTGTTGGGTTCACTGGGTGGGGAGCAGTGGGAAAAAATATATTTTTTAAAGATATGTCCTCTTCGACCAAATTGGGGCTCCGGTTCCCTCATGGTATTTAGTTTATGGAGTAAGAGATGAGTACTAGCCAGAATGTACAGTTAGAGATTTTATCTTGGAATGTGAACGGGCTTAGAGTGAAGCACAGGAGAGAAAAGATCCTACAATATTTGAGAGAAGCCCCTGCCCAGATTATAATTCTCCAAGAAACCCATCTGACTAGCGTGGAAATGAGAGAGATTTTTAAATCTAGAAGGTGGGTACAAAAGGTCGTCTTCTCTGATCAACAATTAACTATAAAAGGGGTGGCGATTTTGGTAAAAATAACCCCAATATTACAATAGAGGACAGCAGAGTGGACAAGGCTAGTAGATGGGTTATTGTTAAAATAAGGTGCTACCTTCAGATTTACACTGTAGTCGGATACTATGGTCCCAACTTAGATGACCCTGCCCCATTGAGCAATCTGCTGATAGAGCTCCTAGATTTCTCCGATCTGATCATCCTAGCTGGGGACTTCAATGTAGTGCTTGATGGGAACTTGGACCGCTCTTCTAAAAGTAGAGCTGTAACAAAAAATAGGATGCGGTCCTTGATAAAAACTTCTATTAAGCAACTAGGGTGGTGTGATATATGGAGAGAGAAAAAGGGCGTCTTGAAGAGCTTTACATTTAACAATAAAAAATACGGTCACCAATCAAGAATTGACTTCTTCCTGATTAACCAAGACCTAAAGGATCAGGTTCAAGAAGTCAGCCATGTAGGATCGCACTTGTCAGATCATTCTGCCGTAACTCTAGTGTTAGCTCTCTCAAAGATCATGGTACAGAGGAGATGGACAATGGATCGCACTATATAACTGGACGACGCTGTAGTTGAGAAGCTTGGTCTAGAGTCCCAGGAGTTTTTTGCGGCTAGCATAGATATCGCACCATTAGGGGTTGTCTGGGATGCATACAAGGATTTTCTAAGGCGGAAAATAATATCAATCCAATCCTATAAAAGCAAAAAATATAGAGCTGAGGTTGCGGAAATTGAGAGTAAAATACAGCAGCAGGAACAGCAATTATCAGCGAGTGGAGTACAGCAGGGGCCGCTCCAAACCTCTCTTCAAGCCCTCAAGATGGATCTTGTGGGGGTAGTCGAAGAGAGATTATAGAAAAGATGGCAAGCAAGTAGGCTTGCCCACTTTGAATATGGAGAAGGGTGTGGCAAGTTACTTGCTTGGAAAGTGTAGAATGATCAGACAAGATGCTTTATAAAGGAGGTCAAATGTGAGGTTTCAGGAAACTCTCTTCTAACAAGGGAGGGTATTGAAGAGGCCTTTCTAAATCATTTTGAAAAGGTATATCAGGAGGATTTGGTTACAACGGAGGAAGAGGTAGAAGGCTGGTTAGGTCAGGATGTTCCCATGCCTAGTCAGCGAAGCTAAAGGAGATGTAATTAATAGCCCTATGTCAGAAGGTGAGATCAGGAACTCAATCATGGCAGGGAAATCAGGCAAAGCAGCGGGCCCGGACGGCCTTCCCTCCGAGATATATAAAAAACTGGGGGATTTTCTTACTCCAGTAATGGTGAGGCTGTTCTCAGTTATATTTGAGAGTGGAAGGGAGATCCCTACTTCCTGGAACGAGGCCATAGTAACCTTGATTCCAAAACCAGACAAACCACCCAATGTTTGTGACTCCTACAGGCCCATTTCACTACTGAATTGCGATTATAAAATCTTCGCAAAAATACTTGCAGAAAGATTGAAAGGGGTTGTGGGGGATCTCTTACATGAAGACCAGAAGGGCTTTGTGCAGGGAAGGGAGATTAAAGATCTTACATATAACCTAATTGGAGCAATAGACATAGCACCTGTCTATAAAGTGCCCCTAGCAGTTATTACCCTGGATGCGACTAAGGCATTTGATATGGCGAACTGGTCCTATCTCCAGAAAATTCTAAGGTTAACTAATCTGGGTGAAAATTTCTGTAGGTCTATAGAGCCGATATATAACAACCCAACAGCCAGGGTTTTAGTAAATGGAAGTCTTTCAAGGCCATTTAAAATCTCCAGGGGAACCAGACAGGGGTGCCCACTATCCCCCCTTTTATTTAACCTATATATCGAACCCCTAGCAATGAAAATCAGAAATCACGAGGGAATACTTCCTTTCAAGTTTAGGGGATGGGAGAGAAAGGTGGGACTATATGCGGACGACTTAATGGTCTATACATCCGATTTATGTATCTCTAGTATATGAGTTTTCATCACAATTTGGGCGTATTTCAGGCTATGAAGGGAAAGGGAATAAAACAGTGATAATGGCCTGGAACACCAATCTACAGCAGGATTGTATTAAAAGGGAAATGAGATACTTAGGTATTAAAATTACACAAAATATAGAGAAAATTCTAGAAGTTAATTTCCAAAAAGTTAGTAAGGAAGTGGGGAAGCTACTACTAAGTTGGTCTCATCTCCCTTTAACAATCTATGGTAGAGCAAACCTTGTGAAGATGACGATTCTCCCTAAGCTTACTTTCCTATTTCAGAACATCCCTGTGGTTTTTAAGGAAAACTGGCTTAAAAGGGTACAGTCTAAAATTAGCAGCTTTATTTGGGCCTCAAAGGGGGTTTGAATTGCATGAAAGAAACTTAGATGCACGTTCGATAAGGGGGGGTTGCGGTTGCCTGATTTATCTTATTATGCCTGGATCTTTTTGTTAAAAGGAGGGAAGATGCTCTTTAATGGTCCGGATGCTTCCGATATTGGGAAAATGTTTAGGGTGATGCTATCTGATGTGGAAGGGGGGAGCAAGGTTTCATACATAAATTTGGAGACCCCAGATTTTTCAAAAAAGTGCGTCTCAAGACTCTACAGTGCTTTGCAGTTACGTGGCAAAAAATTCAAAAAGAGTTAAAACTCAGTTACTACAGTGGATTGGCACCAATCTGGGACTCCCCGGGTTCTCCAGAATGGTCTAAAGACAGCCTGGCCGTTCCATTAAGGGAAGCAGGGATAATGACCAGGGGCCAACTGGTCGACAGCAGTAGTCTGATTCCTTGGAATATGGGGCAGAAGATTACCAGCAACAAGCTATCGAGATTCAAGTATCTTCAAATAAAAAGTTGGAGTCTTTCTGTTGGGGCGGACATTGGTTCTTCAAACGATTTAGAGTCCTTGATGGCCGGTAGTGTTACAAGAAAAAAGGAGGAGGTGAACTGGTACTGCCTTCTGGTGGACCTATCGGATGGCGACTTTAGATTACCAACAGACCTGTGGGGGAAGAGCTTGCCGGGGATGCAGCTAGAAGATCTATGGCAAGTATCTTGCTACATTTTATACTCCATGGTGCGCGCTGCAAATTTAAGGAGAAACCACCTTTTCTGTCTCCACAGGGTTTACTGGACTCCGCTTCAGACTTTCCAAATTGGGGAAAGGCCCCATGCCAAAATGTCCAAAATGTGGCCAGGAAAAGAGGGATGATATCCATATGTTTCTGGAGTGTCCCGAGATCCTAGGTTTCTGGTTAGACGTGAGTAATTGTATGTCTGCGATACTCAGTGAGACACTTTAGGTAAGCAAAACTCTTGTCTTTTTTGGGGTCCCGGAAATGTATGAATCCTTTTCAATTAACACAAGAAAGCTGTTTTTTTATTTAATATTGCTAGCTCACAGAGAGATATGTAAGAACTGGATAAAATACACCCCCCGACTAAGGTGGATTGGATGATTTCTCTAAAATATACAATCCGGTTAGACAGGGCATCAGAAAGTAAGACAAATGAATTGTGGCTTCCTTATGAAAACTGGGTTAAATCCTCTGTACGAAACATAGTCTTATGATTAGGCCTTTACACTGCATTGCTTCATTATTCCGGTGGTGGCTCCACAGACAGATGTGTTACACTGAGCTCATCACGGTTGGAGAAGTTATGTGTAAAGTGATCCATCCTTGGCTCAAAACAAAGATTTTGGGCTGGAGCTATGTCCATGGGGACCCCCGGAGCACGTTTTATATCTTTTGTTTTTCTATCCAAAGCAAATGAGGACTAAAAAAAACCCAATATTTCATAAACAGACCCTCATCCCAGGCTGTGAGGCCCAGAGCCATTCATAAACTGGTGCTTGTACCTGAATACTAATGCAAGATGTGTGTTAATTTTATGCCACCATGCAATACCTGGCAAATTTGTGGAGTAAACATAAGGGAGAGAGGTAAAATGCACAGAATTTGAACATAGTAACACCAATTCATCATGCTATCTCTTAGTCCCTTCTGCATGACAAAGAATAATGACATAATTTTTCCTTGTGAAAATGCTAGGTACAGTAATGTTTTTTCCAAGTTGTAATGATATGGACAGCATTTTATTAATGTTAACTTTTTTGTTAGCCATCACATTTATCTAGATTTGGTGAAAATGATGGGAAATTGTGGCAAATTAGGCACACTTCTGAAAATTTCCATTTGTGCATCTCTGTTTGTGAGTTATCAGAGCACATTTACAATTACATACCAAGTGTAGGAAATCCACCTTTCTTGTATGGTTACCTTGTATTTTTTGCCTTTTTTCTGAACCCTATTTTTGATGAGTAGAACTTTGTGCACTTTATCTCTGCTAAGCTGCTGTAAAGTGCCTGTGCTCCCCTTTTAACATGGTTGATTTGGCAGAACCCTAATTGGCATTTGTAACCTACCTGTAAGTCCCTAGTATATGCTACAAGGTGTAGCCAGGGTCTGTAAGGTGAATGTCACTAGTAGACTGCAACAACTATTGTGCCATCCACAACAGTTACAGTGCAAAAATGGCTTTAGGCCTACCATTGTAGCATGACTGGAGCAGTTTAAAAACTGCATTTCAACCTGTTAAGTAAAACCACTGACATGTCTAAGCCTTACTTTTAAACATTACTAAGTTACCCCTGAGTAGACCTTTGGAGCCCATAAGACAGGGTGCATTGTATTTAAAGGTGTGGCATGTAGAACTTTAATATTAAATACATCCTTACTGTGACTAGCATCGAACAGCTATTTTCATTGTAGCAAGAGTGGCTGCTCCGTAGAGAAACACTAGAATGCACTATTAGATTAGCTATCTTTGGCTAGGAAACTTTCTAAGACATCATTCTTGAGCTCTCTGTAATATTTATTAAAATCCCTGTTCATTGGTGAAGGTGGATTTTTAATAAATATTAATGAAAATGTACTTTTATAAAGTTACATTTTCCCTCCCTAAAGCCTCAGGAGGCTAATTTGCATTATAACCAAAGAGAGGGAGCTAGAAGATTTTTTAATTTGTTCACTCCACTTCCCTTTTCTATATACAGTTCAAAAAGTGAGGGAACACACTCAAAAGATATATTTTAGTGTCTCGCAACCTGCTAGGGCGGCTTTTATTTTTATTTTTCAAAAGAACTCTCACTAATTAGGTTTTCTAGCGGCATGCTTCATCTTCGAGTCCTCAACCTGATACAACCCATATCCGGGCAGGGTCGACCTTGATCATTGAGGGAGCTCTTCTATTCTGCAGGGGACTCTGTAATTAAAATTGCCTAGGGGTACCCTATGCTTTATCCTAAAATTTATTCCAGGATCCCCTGGCAAGATTAAAAATTAATTGTGATGCTGTAAGAGAAATGTATTGCCTCCAGCATATGAAGTCTACATGTTACAGCCACACCTTTTGCCACAACTGGTTAATTGGCTTTAATCAGGACTGAATGCTAGATCCCTACTCAAGTCCCTGTTTTGGTATGTGTTTTAACAATTACATATACCTTTTCATTGCTGTCAGAATGTGACAGTTACACTCATTCAAATATGCTACACCTAAAAAACCATCCTGAATTACTTTGAATTTCTGTGGGTGAAGAGAGAAACGTTGTTAGTAATCAGAGCCAATGCTTCTTTGTTTGCTTTAAAACACACAGTAAGCATGACACACATCAGATAATTAGTGAAGAAAAATAGTGTAAGCACACACATACACATTCATTAGCATAATATTTTTCAGAATGCTGTTTCAGTAGAAAAGTAGACTTTTTATAATATATATGTGAATTTAACCAATAATGCGTGTTTTGGTTAAGCATGATGACACAGAAAAATGATGAAGATAGACATACTTGTAGGGCATTTTCACTGGACCCCTAAAGGTATGAGGGGTGGGCCGGCCTTATAGTCACACACTGGGGGAAAGAAAGTTAATATGGCCCATAGGTCAGAAAATCCCAATGTCCATAAATCTGTAGTAATTATTCTCCCTTGGCCGCTCCTAACCACTTACTTTTCTCTAAAGGTCAAGGCCTGTACGAAACTAGTTGGACTTCCCCTTGAGCTTCTCAGCTGCAGAAAATCTGTTTCAGTGGCCCTGAGCGAGAAGGTATCCGGCCTCATGGAAATCATTGTTGGGTACAGCCTGCAACCTTTTTCTGCTGGAAGATTCAGAGCATCCAAAAAATAGAATACGTCGGAATGTAGTAATCTTGATCAAGCAAAGGCACAAAAAGTATGCGACTGACGAGAGGACTACTCTTGGAGCACAATTTTAAGTTTCACGCTCTGAGCTTTTCCCACCCAAACCAACGGCTTCAGTTGAACCTCATCTAGCGGGTGACTGGCCTTGTGGAACTCATCTCAGATACAGCGTGAAACATTGCTCAGCTGGAGTATTTCAACTTGCATTACAGAGACTAAGTCCTGAGGTAAAATCTCTGACTGGGATGAACCAACTTGATGTATCCAACCTGCTCTCCATCGTGGTCGTCCTGAAATCGCTGCCTAGGTCCCGGTCAACCGTGAGCATAGTCTATCATTTGTGCTTTACTTTTTCTTGGCACTTTTTCACTTAAATCTTTAAAAATTCATACCTATGGTTTCACTTACTGAATTTTAGTTGTTTTGGTGTCATTTTTCTTATTAATATTGCTCTATTATTATACATTTGAATGGGACATTTATTGTTTTGTATCTTTCACTTTTTCATTGTTTTGGTACTTCCAAATGGTTAACACATTTTCTTTAAGTTAAGCCTGTTTGCTCTGTACCATAGCTACTAGGGGTTGAGCTCAGGTTTAAATTACTGACAGCTGTTACTGGACCTAACAGGTTAGTGATGTTATTACTTGTGGTGGACTGCCATCCACCCCAATTAATAATTCACTTTGTTACAGTATGTCATTCAGACTTGGAACTTGGCACCATACGTACATACGCAGTCATTAAGGAAGAGAAGGTACAATGTCATACACAGACAAATATGGTCTGTGGGAGAATGCACTTTTGACCTTCTGAAAGGTAAATTCCGTAGCCTTCAAAAGAGTGGAAGCGCACTGCAGTATGCATTAGAGAACTGCTGTGCTGCATTGCATAAAATTGCAACCAGGAAAGGACTTCTAATTGAACCAGAGGATGATGATTCTCATGATGAAGAATTCCACTTCCTGCTCATCATGTAAACCCAGGCGAAGATGCCACTCAAGCTGCAGAAGGAAGGCACGCTGGACAGACATCATCAAGACTTATTTCTGTGGAAAGTCTATAACGCATTATTCTGTTTCATATATTAACATACATTTTCTGTTTATTCACAAGAGAAATGTGAAAATGTAACAACATGTAGTTCTGGATATTATCAATGACATTCAACAATGAAATTACAAACTAAACATTTCATTTTCACATGGGTCGTTTTTTGTAGTGTGATTAGAACACTTTCTGCCTCTTTCTGCCTCTACCTACACTTGCCTTCTCTGCACCTGCTCTAGTTCCAATCCTTACATGTGATTTATGTAGCCATGCAAAGCCACTTTGAGTGGCTCCATAAATCGGGAGTAAGGCAATGCAGCCCAAATTGGTGCATTGCCTTACTCTGTCCTAGGAAGGCAATCCTTGGGCATTGCATGGGTTTTCCCACTCAACTCCCATGGTTTTTTACGCATTCCCAGATTTACCAGAACTGGTAGACTTGGAAATGCACCAAAAAGATACGCCTTCTCATGTGAGGCATAACAAGGAGAATTATCTTTATTTCTCCTTGTTACTACCTCTTTCTATTGTGCTGCATTCTGCATATAGAAAGAGGAATATGCCTTGCAGGATTGTTTTTGTGCAAGACGGTGTCCCTCCTGCATGCAATGTAGGCAACCTTGCACTATGGTGTAAGGGTGACTGTGTTGGCGCTAGGCTGCCAAAAGGGTGCCAGCACAGGGGATATTGCAGGAATGCGCCGTTTTGCCTTAAATACGGCCCATTCCTGCCCTTTCCCTGTCACGCAGTGCAGCTCAGCAAGGTTACTTAGTGCGATGTACTGTGTGACTTTTTTGTAAATAGGCCCTCTAGTTCTAAAAGAACCATGCTCCTCTTACACCTTCCAGTAGCCACCTCAGGCACAAAGGACTGCTGAGGCTAGTGGCCTCCTCATCCTCAGGTACAGTAACTAGGGCCCTAGTGGAAACATGAACTGTTTGTAGCTCTTCCAGTGCTGATGTCACCTGCTCTAGGCCCTTGGCTACATCCCTGCTGAAACGCCCCATTTCAACGTGTAAGATGGCAGCTCGGTGAGACAACACCAGTGCTTAATTTGAGTCGGTGGTTTCCGGTGCTCAGCACCAGCATTTAATTGCCAGCACCGGCGCATATGACAGTCTGCCACATGGTAGCGCTCTCTGCCTAATTTAGGTATGAGCACAACAACAGCTGTTTACTAATTCAATTTACCTTTACAATGACTAGTAGCTATGTTGGTACTGTCATTGGCAGCGCTGGCGGGAGCAACGGATGGTGCAAGCTGTAGTGTCCTCCAGACAAGGGCCCTGGCACAAATATTTTTACAAATTAAGTACTGGACAACACATGAATAGTACAGGTTAGCCTGTCCACTGACATCCCAAATCCCTTTAGCCTACCTGCAAGGTATTGTTTTCTAACATGTTGAGTCTGGGACCTTTCATGGATTACTCCACAGACAGCTGTGCTTCAGCCACTGCTTCCATTTGAGATGCTTTTGCCTGATGACCTTCCTGCCTTGCAGCCGCGGCCGTGCAGGTAAGAGCGGTGGGGCCGGGTGGGGGGGAGGGGATTTCGAAGGACGATGACGAGGGAAAATTAAATAAATAATTAGTTTTCCCTGATCATCGGACATCGAAATCCCCCCACCCAGGCCCCACTGCTCTTACCTGTACGGGCCGCTGCTGCTGCCTTGCCTTCCCCAGGCTCCTGACATTTTTCCCAAGGCCCTTGGGCCTCATTCCGCCATACGGTCATGGAACTCCAAAATGACTTGCAATATCCTTATAAAGTACGGCAGACGGTACTTTAAACTTTATATAATGAGTACATAGATAATCAGGGGCTTATTTACAAGCCTCTTGCGCCACTTTTGCGTCATTTTTAACATGGGAAAAGTGACGTAGGGTGGCGCAAGGGGCTTGTAAATAAGCCCCTCATTGTTCGCCTTCATTTATATTCTTGGTTTGTTTTTCCCTGCAAAAAAAAAAACGTTTTTCTTAAGACTTTTAAAATGAATTAATTTTTACAGAAGTCAAAATTTTTACATGAAAATCCAGATTCAGAAAATGTTCTGAACTAATGGTCGTAATTATATTATTTGAGAGAATTACAGGATGTTTGCAAGAAGTAGCTTTTTATATCAGAAATATATTGTTTTATGTTATTACTGTGCATTCCTTCTGGAAAATGTCTCTGATTTTGAAGCTTCTGCAGTTTTCTTGTGGTAGAACTGAAACCACAGCACTTGACAAAGACTGCAGTCTCCAGACAAGCTAAGAAAATGAAACCACTGTGTACTTTTCTCAATTGCTCTCAAGTTCAGAGTAATTGGCAAAGAATAACTTTGCTTCATTCAGTTTGTAATTCTCCTAATCATCTTTACAAAAATGTTACTTATTCAAAACCTGGCCCTGAGAGAGTATTCTAGTGTTTTATCGCCATTAGCTAGCGTTGTCTTTTGAAGTTTAATGTGGTTAAGATTATATTTCATTAGGCGTGAACATGCGGAGGGCAATCACATTCGTCAAGAAAGCCTATTTACCACTACAGTTTTTGTAATGTATAAGTAGTGTTGATAGAACATTCTACAATCCATATATGTTTAAGCTTAGGTTATGACATAATCAGATATAACATGTTACTGATTATTACCCAGCTAACAATATTCATTTTTAGCATCGACAGGATGAAAGGCTGAGTCAACTCTTCCGGGATTTTAACCTATGGAAGACAGGCTGACCCCGTGCCCCAGGTTTTTAGGGGCAGATGTACAACCGTTTTTTGCAGTCACAAACGGGAATTCAGCCGTTTGCGACCCCAAAATTGGTCTGCCCCATGCACAAACCATATTTTGCGGGTCGGTAACCTATTACCGACTCGCAAAATATGGTTTCTGATTCGCTTTAGGAAGGGGCGTGCCAAGGGCGTTCCTTCCTAATAGCGAGTCTAACATCAATGTATGATTGTTTTGCGACCGCATTTGCGGTCGCAAAACACTACGCAGTTACCACCTACTTGAAGTAGGTGGTAAGCCACTCGCAATCGGGAAGGGGTCACCAGGGGACCCCTTCCCCTTTGATGAATGGGTGCGAAAATATTTTTTAAGAGCAGGCAGTGGTCCCAGGGACCACTTCCAGCCCTTAAAAAATGAAACTGAAAAGTTTCATTTTTCTTTTTTAAATGCATCCCGTTTTCCTTTAAGGAAAACGGGCTGCATTTAAAAAAAAAACTGCTTTATTTAAAAAGCAGTCACAGACATGGTGGTCTGCTGACCCCAGCAGGCCACCATCCCTAGGAGTGCTAGCCATTCCCAATGGGGTCGCAAATTGCGCTTGCCTCATGAATATTGATGAGGCATGCAATTTGCGACCCCATTGGGAATTGCAAACAGTGTCTGAGACACTGTTGTACATTCACTTTAGCGAGTCGCAAATTGTGAGTCGCAATTTGTGAGTCGCTAAAGTGAATGGTCGTACATCTGGCCCTTGGTGCATTATTGTGTATCTCCCTTCGAAAATCATTTTGATCCTCGCAGGAACCCTGATTCGGGGACAATCAGGAGTTAGTACCCATGCTGGGATTCAGATTACTTCACAATTACCGCAACCAGGTGAAAAACGAAATTGCAATTTATTTGTGGAAAAACCACACCATTCTAAGATTTTTGCAACCTGGATTAAGGAATACTACATTAGTCCTAGGCCTTAAAGTCAACTGTGAATCTTAAATGTAAAGATTGTGTTATATATTGTGCTGATAATTGTTATGGCCTGTTATGGCTGTGAACAATAAAGATTTGATAGCCCTAGGTCTACGCAACATTTTTATTACACCAGCTTAAACCCTGGGTAATTCCTGAATTTCACATTCCGTTAAATGTGTAAAATGTTTACCATTTAGCAAAAGAGGAACATTTGTCGTGTGTTGTTTTTATTTTTATCTTTTGGAGCGAGGTAATTTAAGAGGCTGCTGAAATTTCGTGTAATACTTGTAATTTTGCAAAAACTATACATATTTTGCAGAAGGAATACAGAAACTTCGCCCACCCCTACAACTAATTCCCAATTCTGATAAGTGAAACTTAGAATGGCTCAACATACTGCAACCCCGTGTATACCATTTACCAGGTGCGGTAAATACCACTTTAAATAACGTGAATTATTATGAAGCCTCAAGTAGCTATGTTTTTCAAGCTCAATTTATTGTATTTTTAATTAGCATTTGTACTGCGTGCAGGCTGTAACTGATATGTCATCAGAGTGCGTCATACAATCATAAGAGTGAATCTGCCGGTTTATTACCCGAGATGCACCTGAAAAGGAGAAGTATAGTACGCCCCTAAACTGTCGATGCAGTTGGTCGGCAGCCCAAAATGTCATGATTACACCAAGCCCCGACACAACAAACAAAGCACCACTTTAATTTTAAATTACATGCAGATTGCCAACACAGGTTCTTCTTACCTCGGTTTTCTGCCGTATTGCGGGAATATCGTTTTCATCTGCTCTCTTGAAATTTTCATTAAGGGCGGCTTCGGCTACCTGCGGCCTGCTCTGGACATGTTTAATGATATCTGCTAGGCCCGTCTCCTGCGCACCAGCGGGGGCTTCGCTAAATTGGTCAGCCGCATGGAACACAAAGCCCGCTTCAGCTTTCTGTTCCGGAGTCTAATATACTTTGGAATCAAGCGTGTTTGGCGAGGCTCTTGAGAAGTCTTTAATATTCAAAGTGGATTCATCTCCCGTGCCCGGTGATACCGTCAGTAGAGACTGAGCGAGGTGGCAGCCCCTTTACAGGGAGACTTTTAGGATAGTCTCCAATTGTGAAGGATGCTTTGATAAACCGGGCCCTGGGCCTCGCAGTTTATCAAACACGTCTAAGCAGTAAATTAGAAAGTGAAAAAAAACTGATTAAGTCGTTTAATGGTATCATTAAAGTGGAACCGCGTTTCAGCAGGTTGATGCCATGCTGGGTGCTCTTCTGTGCTCATCTCTTAGGCACATTACGGCACTCGGTAATGCGCTTCTTTAATAATGTGCGATTTTGAATGGCCACTCAAGTGTCCGCTGCAATAAAGATAATGGGTTCCATCCACAGGTGACGTCATCCTTCTCTCTTAAATCTTCTGAGCATTACAAAGTGCGCACAATTTCCATAAAAAAAAAAAAAAAACAAGTTCGACATTTTGGTTTACAGTTAGCCATCATTGAGCAGTTTATTTTTCAGAAATAACTTATAGGTGACTTTTAGGCCATTTTATCCAAGACTTATAGGCAGAAGCTTTAGGCTCAAAAGCAGTTTAACACATAATCTCCAGCAGGCATGGGCTTGACAAAGCCAGATTTAGCATTGCTGGGTAACAGAAACCCTTCAATATCTGAAGGTGATGCTAAATTTAGAGGAGAATGAACAGCAGAATGTCACCCAGCATATGAATAGTAAATTAAATTAGGGAGGGAGGGAGGAAACTCGGACTGTGACAGGGAGGACAAAGGATCAGGGTAATGAAGTTTAACAGAAAGTAATATGTTCAATACTCTTTCACCCGTCCTTCCTGTCACAGTCAGTACCATGTGGAGATATACCAAAGATCACCCTTTTCAGAAATTACTCAATGAACAATTGAAGCATCGGTTTTACCCAAAAGAAAATATTTTAATGTCATTTTTTAGAATTGCTGCTATTTACTTCATAACAGATCTTAATACCTCAGTACCAAAATTAACACTATCGCCTACCTCTACACAATAGTGTTTTACAAATGTATCCACAGAAGACCACTTTGCAGACCCGCAAATTTCAATGAGAGGAATAGCATCAGCTTCTGCCCAATAGCGCTGCTACCCACAGGGTGGATATATCTTGGATGCAGCCTGGCGCCTAAACTTGCATAGAAGAATATGCTTTTGCAATTGCCTTTCATACCCACCCACTATGGGATGTAGTTATTGGCATTTTTACCCTTGTTGGCTCAGCCGTTGAAAACAAAAAGAGGACTCCATTTTCAGAGATCCGTTGTCTTATTCAATTACATTAGCAAAGCCTTTTTTACATCTAACAATACAGGTTCCTGATCCACCACTTCAGATTGAAAAACTGGAAGCACAATTCCTATGAATGCAACCAAGACTGTATCTGACATGAGGATATGTTGTGAACAATGCCCCTATCTCACCTAACCTCTAGGCGAGGTAATGGCCACAATGAAAACTATCTTTGCTGAGGACCATTGTAGATTTGCTGTATCTAACATCTCAAAAGGGGGTCCTGAAAACATTTTAAGAACTGTGATCAAATCCCATAGAGGAACAACTGACAGTTGAGAAGGCCTCTTAAGTCTAAAACGTTTGAGGAATCTTTTAACCAGAGGAATGACTTTTGAGAGTTTGCCTCAGGGCTCCCTGAAACCTGTAATGACTGCCCATTGGAAAGGCAAGGTTGAAGGTGATAAACTTTTTTGAAACCCCCCCTATAAAAAATCCAGGATTTTAAAAGGATCACAAGAAGTAGTCATTAGGTTCTTGACTGAATACCACTTCTGAAAATGTTTTCCGTACTTTAATTACAAGGACACATTGGATGGTTTTCTCGACTCTTGAGTAAAAACAACTACTTTCCTAGAACGGCCTACATTTTGTAATCCAATCCTTTCCAAGTCCACTCTGACAGTTTTAGAACTTATATCGCTATCTGGTACAAGAGAAGATGTCTGAGAGGAGGAGGAGACAGTGGGAAACACACACATTGTTGCTTCACCAGTTGAATTGGAGCCAGAAACCATATTCTTCTGGGTTAGAAAGGGGCGATCAGGATGAACTCTAGCCTATTGACTTGTGTTGACTGTCAACACTACTGGTATTGACAGAACTAGTGACATCCTTTCGAGAAGATTTTCTGGATTTGACCACCAGCTGAGGTCTTGCACTAAGGACTGGGCTAGCGTAATCAATGCAACGTTCTTCAGAGTCCTGAGTGTCTGGAGACCAATGGGCTAAAATGTGGTGTAGAAGAGGCTTGAAATAGAGATGCTGCCAAGGGACCACTACAGGTGATACTTACATTAATCCCAACACCAGTCTGCAGGAGCACGAGAAAGTGACAGAAGGGCATCTTGTAAAGTTTGTGATTTTGATTCCAGCAAGTCGACTCAACCTACTCTCATGTCAAATAGATCCCCAGTAAATAGTCCCTCTTGAGGCGGGAGCAGATTCAACTTTTTCAGATTCAACACAAATGCCAGACTACAGTGACACCCAGAGACTCTCTTCACCTTGTATTGTGTCTTAGAAAACGAAGGGGAAGAGATTATCCAGGAATGGCATGATTTGGATATCTACTAAATGCAAAAATGTCACCATTGGAGCCAGTACATTTGTGAAGATTGTTTGAGCTGAGGAGAGGCCAAATGGGAGGTCTTTGAATTGAAAATGTTGGCCTCCTACCACAAACCTCAGAAATGACTGATTTTTCTAATGGATGGGAACATGAGATTCATCAAATAACCTTCTTCTGAAATATGAGGAGTCGCCTCTTGCAGAGTTGTTAATCTGTCTATGTTCACCTGCTTCAAGTCTTGTTCCAGTTGATATGTACCATTTGGTTTGGGGAGGAAACAGCCATTACCACGCGGGGGTCACTTTAGAGTATTAGAGTAACCCCCAGTCCTCCATCTATCTCTAGCCAGATCCATTACGTCATTCCAGTCCCCCCCCCACTAACGCTAACCCATCCAGTATGTCAGACCACAGGGTTGTGAGGCGCTCAACAAGGGCGCGGGGGGGCATACACGCAACCCAGCACCACCCGTTCCTCGTATAGGCAGTCCGTAATGAAGATGTATCTCCCCTGAGTGTCCGTCCATGTCTTAACGTGTGTGTATGGGATCCTACGATGAATCAGGATCGCGATCCCCTGAGACCCCCTGGTGAAACCGGAATGAAACACGAGTATAGCCATATCTTAGAAGACACAGCGCTTTGGTTCCCATTAGATGAGTCTCCTGGAGCATCAGGATGTCCGCATGATAACGCTTGGCTTGCTGAAGTATAGCCCCTCTTTTTACTTTGTCTAACGCCCCTCTGATGTTCCAACTCACTATTCGAAGGTCGCCCACATGGGCCCGCACCTTATCTATGGGGACCACCATCGGTAGATCCGGGAACTCTGGCATGTGGGACGTTTATCATCCAACGTGTGAGCAGTGGCCTTGCAGGGCAGTGACGCAGTGCAAATAAACAACATGTGTTCCCCAACTTCCCCCCTCCCCCCTCCCTATACCTCAAAACTGCTGAAGTACCTGTCGTGGTGAAGGTGGCTTGCGGACCCCAACGGGAGCCCCTCGCCCACCCCTGCCAATGGTTCCCCAATAACCAGCCCATAATCAACGGGTGTTCCCCTCGACTATAGAAAGTCTGACAAAGGTACTAGCCCCCCCTCTCGCCTCATCGGCCTGGGCATGTGTCTCCAACTACCCCCTTCTTTTGTAACGGGTAGGAGGCCGAGGTCCCTTGTTGAGGCATTGATGTGGACCTGTTAGAGCCATTACGGGACTTGGATCGCCGTCTGGATCTCGACCTTCTGTTTCCTTTAGGTTTGGGCTTTGGTGGTCTTTGAATGGCATCGCTGGATGACAAGTCCGATTCCATCCTAGGCAGCGTATGGGGCCGAGTCTTCACCATCTCGTCCGTCCAGCTGAAGACGTCTTGAAGAATAGCGTGCGTGATTGGTACACCACCCTCAGCCTGGCTGGGTATAGCAAAGCGTACAGCAGTTTCAGTTCTCGGAGGCGGGCTTTGCCTGCCATGAATGATTGTCGGTTCTGCTGGACTAGTCATGTATAGTCTGGAAATATAAGGATACAATTGGAGGCATAGGTCAGGGGTTCTTTAGCTCTGGCTTGCTTTACGATCGTGTCCCTGTCGTGGTAGTTTAAGATCTTTGCGATGACAGGCCGTGACCTGGCACCCGGGGGCGGCTTCTGAATCAAGGCCCTATGAGCCCTCTCAATAATAAAACAACGGGACAACAATTCCGGGGGGAGCCAGTCTGTGAGCCACTGGGTCAGGAACCGTTCCATATCCCCCCCTTCACACCCTTCAGGGAACCCCACAAAGCGTAAGTTATTTCTTCTGGCCCTGCCCTCCGCATCTTCAACACGCGATGACTGACCTCTGGTTATGGTTTCCAATGACGCCACTTTTTTCTTTAAGGTAGTGACCAAGTCTTCCACCTCCGGTATCCTGGTCTCGGTCTCTGTGATACGCTCCACCGAATTCCGCAAATCTTGTCTAATGAGCATAACGTCCGAGCCCACTGCCCCAATTTTCACACCCAAGTTGTCTCTAGACTGCATTATAGCCGCCATTAGTGCGGCGTTATCTGGCATGCCTCCCGCTGTGCCCCCTTGTTCTGATGGGGCTCCTGCTCCGGTGTAGCGATCCAGTGTACTCTGCTTGGAGGACCCTTCCAATGTCTTGTCCTTCGTCATGATGTAAACTTGACACTAGCTTCTCTATATGAAACCCCTAGGTCGCCCGAGTCGGACCCTTGGCACAAGCCACACTATTATATCCCGTGGTGTGAGGGTCTTCCCTTCTTTTCTTCTTGTGTCCGTCTCTGCACGTGGGTTCCTAGGGCAGCGGGGCCCAGGCTGAGGCCTCCCACCCACAAGCCGCACCGAGATCTAACCCGGCCGCTTCCGCGGGCAGTTGCACCTCCTCCCCCCCTAACGGGTGTCCCACCTGGTCGCCGCACCCGATCTTTAAGGGTGATGCGTCACGGGGCCTGCGCCCGACTCCAGCCCAGTGTGCGCCATCTATAAGCCGCCTCCGCAGAATAAATCACTGCTTCCTATGGGCCCCAACCGCTATCATTACAGCATCGGCCGCTTGGGCCTATATCCAGTGCAGGACGGGAGGTATGGTCACAAGTGCAAGTCTGATCTCTCTTGCTTGGGGCTCCTCTCACCCTCTAGGCCACACAGCAGTCAGCACGGCCCCCAGCGGCTCGGTGCCCGGTCCGATCCCTCTGTATGTCACTGTCTACCACCCCGCACAGCCCGATCTGACCGCCGGGATGTGGCAATGGATGGGGGGGAAGGGGAAAGGAGGACACTCACCGGGCCATCGCCTGAATCTTCCCGGCCTCACATATGCTGTCTCCGCCGTTGCCAATTCTCCGGGCAGGTCCCCAGGAGCTATTGCGGCCCCCAGCCAGCCCTCGCACTCGTGGCTCCCTCAGCGGTGCCGCGTCCACCATTCTCGCCTCCGGCAGCCACACTGGAAGCTCCACCACGATACCGCTCACTAGCCTGCTCAGCCCGTGGGCCACAGCTGCCGCTTCCGGATCTCCTTTCAGCGCTCCTGTTCGCCGCGATCACCGCTACCCGACTCTACCACTGTAACGGGAGTCGTTTCAGGGGCGAAGCGGCCAATGAGGTAGGATAAGTGCAGGATATTTTATAGGGCTGAGCGGAGCTCACCTAACACATGTCCACCATGATGGATCGCTAGGCCATGCCCCCCACACATCACATTTTTACAGTGAAAACTGACCCTTTTTTTGCAAAGTGCCTAGCTGTAGATTTTGAATCCTAGCTCTGCCAGCACCTAGGGAAACCTAGCAAACCTATACATGTTTTAAAACTAGACACCCAAGGGAATCCAGGATGGGGTGACTTGTCTGGCTCTCGCCAGGTTCTGTTACCAGAATCCCTTGCAAACCTCAAACTTTGTAAAAAAACCACATTTTCCTCATATTTCTGTGGAAAGTTCTGGAATCTATGTGGATCCACAAAATTCCACCCACCCCGCATTCCCCAAAGTCTTCCGAGAAAAATGGTACCTCACTCATGTGGGTGAGTCAAGTATCTGCAACAGGCAAGGGCCCTAAACGTATTATGGAGACTTCAAAATGACCTATCATAAAACGACTTGGTTTTGCAGGGGGGGGACCTGGGTTTTTGGCCCCGGGCTCAGCGGCCATCCCGGGAAACCTACCAATCCCACACATTTCTAAAAACTAGACACCCGGGGGAGTCCAGCAAGGTATGGCTTGCGTGGACCCCCCAATGTTTTCCTATCCTGTCTCCCCTGCAAACCTCAAATTTGGCTGAAAAAATCAAATTTTTCCCAAATTTCTGTGTGGGAAAGTTGTGGGATCACCGGGCTGACACAAATTTCATTCCACCCAGCGTTCCTCGAGGTCTCCCGATAAAAATGATACCTCACTCATGTGGGTGGCCCAAGTACCCACGACAGGCAAGGGCCCAAAATGTATTGAGGAGACATCAAAATGACCTATCACAAAACAACCTGGTTTAGCAAGGGGGGTCACCTGGGTCTATGGTCCTGGGCTCAGCGACCATCTTCGGAAACGACCAAACCCCCACATTTCTGAAAACTAGACACCCCAGGGAGTACAGCAAGGTATAGCTTGCGTGGACCTCCCAATGTTTTTCTACCCAGAATCCCCTGCAAACCTCAAAATTAGCTGAAAAGATCACTTTTTTTCTCAAATTTCTGTGTGGGAAAGTTGTGGGATCACTGGGCTGACACAAATTTCCTACCACCCAGCGTACCCCTAGGTCTCCCGATAAAAATGGTACCTCACTTGTGTGGGTGGCCCAAGTACCGCGACAGGCAAGGGGCCAAAACGTATTGAGGAGACATCAAAATTACCTATCACAAAACAACCAGGTTTTGCAAGGGGGTTCACCTGGGTTTTTCGCCCCGTGCTCGGTGGCCATCTTGGGAAACTACCAAATACACGCATTTCTGAAAACTTGACACCCGGGGGAGTCCAGCGAGGTATGGCTTGCATGGACCCCCCAAGGTTTTCCTACCCAGAATCCCCTGCAAACCTCAAATTTAGCTTAAAAAAACACATTTTCCGCATATTTTTGTGTGGGATCACCGTATCGGCACAAATGTCCTACCCCACAGCGTTCCCCTCAGTCTCCCGAGTAAAATGATACCTCACTTGTGTGGGTGTCCAAAGCAGAATTGGCTAAAAATGTATTTTTTTAAAAATGTAGCGCTTAGAATTCGTTGTGCTATACCCTTAATCTGTACGTTTTTGGCTCTTCCCAGACACAGGCCCTTGCCCCACCCACACAAGTGAGGTATCATTTTACTCAGGAGACTAAGGAGAACCCTGTGGAGTAGGACATTTGTGCCGGCATGGTGATGCCATGCTAAATGAGTGAAAAAAATGATTTTTTTCAGCTAAATTTGTGGTTTGCATGGGATTCTGGGTAGGGAAATGTTGGGGGATCCACGCAAGCCATACCTCCCTGGACTCCGATGGGTCTCTAGTTTTCAGAAATGTGTGGGTTTGGTAGGTTTTCCTAGATGGCCACCGAGCCCGGGGCCAAAAACCCAGGTGACCCCCCTTGCAAAACCAGATCATTCTGTGATAGGTAATTTTGATGTCTCCACAATACGTTTTGGGCCCTTGCCTGTCGCAGGTACCTGGTCCACCCACACGAGTGAGGTACCATTTTTATCGGGAGACCTGGGGGAACACTGGGTGGAAGGAAATTTGTGTCAGCCCGGTGATCCCACAACTTTTCCACACAGAAATTTGGGAAAAATTTGATTTTTTTTGTTCAAAATTTGAGGTTTGCAGGGGATTCTGGGTAGGGAAATGTTGGGGGATCTACGCAAGCCATATCGCCCTGGACTCCCCCGGGTCTCTAGTTTTCGAGAAATGTGTTGGTTTGGAAGGTTTTCCTAAATGGCCGCCGAGCCCTGGGCCAAAAACCCAGGTGACCCCCCTTGCAAAACCAGATCGTTTTGTGATAGGTAATTTTGATGTCTTCACAATACGTTTTTGGCCCTTGCCTGTTGCGGGTACTTGGCCCACCCACACGAGTGAGGTACCATTTTTGTTGGGAGACCTGGGGGAAGGCTGGGTGGAAGGAAATTTGTGTGAGCCCGGTGAAGTCACAACTTTTCCACACAGAAATTTGAGAAAAATTTGATTTTTTCTGCAAAAGTTGAGGTTTGCAGGGGATTCTGGGTAGGAAAACGTGGGGGGATCCACGCAAACCATACCTCCCTGGACTCCCCCAGGTGTCTAGTTTTCAGAAATGTGTGGGTTTGGTGGGTTTCCCTAGATGGGTGCCGACCCCGGGACTAAAAACTCAGATGCCCCCTATCTATCAGAAAATGACCTCGTTTTGCAAGGGGGCACTTGCGTTATTGGTCCTGCACTTGGCGGCCATCTGGAGAAACCTACCAAACCCAGACATTTCTGAAAACTAGACACCCGGGGGAGTTCAGCGAGGTATGGCTTGCGTGGATCTTCAAATGCTTTCCTACCCAGAATCCCCTGCAAATGTCAAATTTAGCTAAAAAGATCACATTTTCCTCACATTTTTGTGTGGGATCACCGCGCCGGCAAAAATGTCCTACCACCTAGCGCTCCCCTTGGTTTCCCGATAAAAATGATACCTCACTTGTGTGGGTGTACAATGCAGGATCGCATAAGAACTTATTTTCTTAAACAAATATAGCTCTTAGAGTTCGCAATGCTATACCCTCAATCCCTATGTTTTTGGCCTTTCCCAGTCGCAGGCACTTGGCCCACCCACACAAGTGAGGTATAATTTTACTCGGGAGACTAAGGGCAATGCTGAGTGGTAGGACATTTGTACCAGCGCGGTGATTCCAGCCAGAAATGTGAGGAAAATATGATTTTTTCAGCTAAATTTGAGGTTTGCAGGGGATTCTGGGTAGGAAACATTTGGGAATCCACGCAAGCCATACCTCCCTGAGCTCCCCCAGAAGTCTAGTTTTCAGAAATGTGTGGGTTTGGTAGGTTTTCCTGGATGGCAGCTGAGCGCGGGGCCAAAAATGCAGGTGCCCCCCTTGCAAAACCAGGTCATTTTCAGATAGATAGGGGGCAACTGCATTTTTTGTCCCAGGGTCGGGGGCCAGCTAGGGAAACCTACCAAACCCACATATTTCTGAAAACCAGACACACTGGGGAGTCCAGGGGGGTATGGCTTGCGTGGATCCCCCAATGTTTCCCTACCCAGAATCTCCTGCAAACCTCAAATTTTGCTGAAAAAAATCACATTTTTCTCAAATTTCTGTGTCGGAAAGTTGTGGGATCACCGGGCTGACACAAATTTCCTACCACCCAGCGTTCCCCCAGGTCTCCCTATAAAAATGGTACCTCACTCGTGTGGGTGGCCTAAGTACCCGCAACAGGATAGGGCCCAAAACATATTGTGGAGACATCAAAATTACCTATCACAAAATGACCTGTTTTTGCAAGGAGGGTCACCTGAGTTTTTGGCCCCGGGTTTCGCAACCAGCTAGGGAAACCTACCAAACCCACACATTTCTGAAAACTAGATACACTGGGGAGTCCAGGGAGGCATGGCTTGCTTGGATCCCCCAACGTTTCCCTAGCCAGAATCCCCTGCAAACCTCAGATTTTGCTGAAAAAAATCACTTTTTACACACTATTTTGTGTGAGATCACCATGCTGGCAGAAATGTCCTACCCCCCAGCGTTCCCCTTGTTCTCCTGAGTAAAATAATACCTCACTTGTGTGGGTGGCCCAAAGGTCTGTGACTGGGAAGGGCCAAAAACCTATGGATTAAGGGTATAGCACCGCAAATTCTAAGTGCTAAATTAAAAATAAATACATTTTTAGCTGATTCTGCATTGAACAGCCACACAAGTGAGGTATCATTTTACTTGGGAGACCAAGGGGACGCTAGGTGGTAGGACATTTGTGCCGGCACAGTGATTCCACACAAAAATGTGAGGAAAAAGTGATTTTTCTTCAGCTAAATTTGAGGTTTTGAGGGGATTCTGGGTAGGAAAACTTTGGGGGATCCACGCAAGCCATACCTCACTGGACTCCCCAGGATGTATAGTTTTCAGAAATGTGTGGGTTTGGTAGGTTTTCCTAGATGGCCGCGAGCCAGGGGCCAAAAAACCAATTCCCCCCTCAAAACCAGGTAGTTTTATGATAGGTAATTTTGAAGTCTCCACAGTACGATTTGGGCAATTTCCTGTTGCAGCCACTATGCCTACCCACACAAGAGAGGTACCATTTTTATCGGGAGCTCTGGGGGAACGCTAGGTGGTAGGAAATTTGTGTCAACCCGGTGAACCTACAATTTTCCCACACAGAAAAGTGAGGAAAATTTGATTTTTTCCAGCTAAATTTGAGGTTTGCAGGGGATTCTGGGTAGGGAAACGTTGAGGGATCCATGCAAGCCATACCTCACTGGACTCCCAAGCGTGTCTAGTTTTCAGAAATGTGTGGGCTTGGTAGGTTTCCCTAGTTGGCCGCCGGGGCCAAAAACCCAGGTGCTCCCCCTTGCAAAACCAGGTAGTTTTGTGATAGGTAATTTTGATGTCTCCACAATATGTTTTGGGCTCTTGCCTGTCATGGGTACTTGACCCACCCACACGAGTGAAGTACCATTTTTATTGGGAGACTTTGAAGAATGCAGGGTGGGTGGAAGTTTCTGGACCCACGCAGATTCCAGAACTTTCCATCACAGAAATGTGAGGAAAATGTGTTTTTGTTTTTACAAAGTTTGAGGTTTGCAAGGGATTCTGGGTAACAGAACCTGGTGAGAGCCACACAAGTCACCCCATACTGGATTCCCCTGGGTGTTTAGTTTTCAAAAATGTATAGGTTTGCTAGGTTTCCCTAGGTGCCGGCAGAGCTAGGGCTCAAAATCTACAGCTAGGCACTTTGCAAAAAGGGGTCAGTTTTCACTGTAAAAATGTGGTGTGTCCACGTTGCGTTTTGGGCCGTTTCTTGTCGCGGGCACAAGGCCTACCCACACAAGTGAGGTACCATTTTTATCGGGAGACTTTGAGGAATGCTGGGTGAGTGGAAGTTTGTGGATCTACGCAGATTCCAGAACTTTCCACCACAGAAATATGAGGAAAATGTGTTTTTTTACAAAGTTTGAGGTTAGCAAGGGGTTCTGGGTAACAGAACCTGGTGAGAGCCAGACAAGTCACCCCATCCTGGATTCCCCTGGGTGTCCAGTTTTCAAAAATGTATAGGTTTGCTAGGTTTCCCTAGGTGCCGGCAGAGCTAGGGTTCAAAATCTACAGCTAGGCACTTTGCAAAAAAAGGGTCAGTTTTCACTGTAAAAATGTGGTGTGTCTACGTTGCGTTTTGGGCCGTTTCCTGTCGCGGGCACTAGACCTACCCACACAAGTGAGGTACCATTTTTATCGGAAGACTTTAGGGAATGCGGGGTGGGTAGAATTTTGTGGATACACGCAGATTCCAGAACTTTCCACCTCAGAAATGTGAGGAAAATGTGTTTTCTTTTACAAAGTTTGAGGTTTACGAGGGATTCTGGGTAACAGAATCTGGTGAAAGCCAGACAAGTCACCCCATCCTGGATTCCCCTGGGTGTCCAGTTTTCAAAAATGTATAGGTTTGCTAGGTTTCCTTAGGTGCCGGCAGAGGTAGGGTTCAAAATCTACAGCTAGGCACTTTGCAAAAAGAGGGTCAGTTTTCACTGTAAAAATGTGGTGTATCCACGTTGCGTTTTGGGCCATTTCCTGTCGCGGGCACTAGGCCTACAAACACAAGTGAGGTACCATTGTTATCGAAGACTTTGGGGAATGCAGGGTGAGTGGAATTTTGGGGATCCACGCAGATTCCAGAACTTTCCACCACAGAAATGTGAGGAAAATGTGTTTTTCTTTACAAAGTTTGAGGTTTGCAAGGGAAGAAGAAGGGATCCACACAAGTGAAGTACCATTTTTATCGGGAGACTTAGGGTAACACAGAATTGTAGAGCAACTGTTATTACCTATTGACTTTTGATGCATTTCTGGCTTCCAAATGCAAGACAATGTGTAAAAAAGAAGTCACTTTGAAAAATGTCCCATAATTCACATGCTAGTATGCGTACCCACAATTTCGGAGATGTGCAAATAGCTATTGTTTCTAAACTCTATATCTTGTTCCCATTTCAGAAATACATAGGTGTCTTTCATACCAATTTTTCCCTGTTTATATTTTCCCAAATGAATTGCTATATCTCCTGTACACAATAAAAAACCATTGCAAGACGCTGCTCAGTTATTGGCTCAGGGTTCGTCAGGTTCTTAATGAACCTACAAGTCCTATATATCCCCACATCCAGAAGGGTCCAGCGGATGTAACGGTATATTGCTTTAAAAAATCTGTCATTTTTAGAAGAAGTTACAGGTGAAAACTTTGGCACAAATGGCTGTTTTTTTCAACTCATTTTCAATTTTTCTTATTTTCTACTGTTAGTTTCTATAAAAAAACTTGAAGGATCTACACAAATGACCCCTTGCTAAATTTAGAATTTTATCTACTTTTCCAAAATGTATAGCTGTCCAGGATCCATTATTGCTTTCATACCCATTTCTACCACTAACTGGAAGGAGGTTGAAAGCACAAAAAATAGCAAAAATAGGCTATGTCCCAGTAAAATGCCAAAACTGTGTAAAACATTTTGGTTCTCTGCCAAAAGTCTGTCAGTCCCTGAAAGCTGAGAAGATGGTGATTTCAGCACCACAAACCCTTTGTTGATACCATTTGCAGGGAAAAAAACAGACGCTTTAATCTGCAGCACTTTTTTCCCATTTAAAAAAAATTAATAATAATTTAGCTGTATTTGGCTAATTTCCGGGTCCCCTCCAGTGGAATCAACAAACCCTGGGTACCTTTAAAATCCCCATGATGTTGGAAGAAAAGGACGCAAATTTGGCGTGGATACCTTACGTGGTCAAAAAGTTACAGGGGCCTAAGCGCAAACTACTCCAAATAGCCAAAAAAGGCTTAGCACATGTGGGGGAAAAGGCCTAGCAGGGAAGGGGTTAAACTCAATACGTCTCTTCACTGGCAACCAGTGTAATTCTTTTAGCGCAGCAGAGGCAGATTTGTGCTTTGGAATATCCAGCAAGATGCGCGCCGCAGCATTTTGCACAATCTGTAGTTTAGTCAAACATTTAGTCCTGAGGTTGATGAAGAGATCGTTACAGCAATCTGCTCTGGACAAGACCAGAGCAGAGTTCACCAGCTTCCATAAATTGACAGAAATGAATGGAAGGATTTTTCTGAGTAGTTTTAATGTATAGAAAGATACAGAGGTGACCTGGTTCGCATGGCCTTCGAATGTGAGCTTGGAGTCGAAGGTGACTCCTAGGTTTTTTACTTTAGTTGCAGGGACCGCAGAGAGCCCAGTTCCGATGGCCAGAGAGCTGGGGACCAAAAAGTGGTGTTGCTGCCAAAGAGTAGGACTTCAGTTTTATTAGAATTTAATTTCAGGCAGTTGGCTGCCATCCCGTCCCCAACTTGACGGAGGCAGGTAAAGAACTGTGATGCTGTGTTCGAAGGCGAGCCTGTCACTGATATCACAATTTGGGTATCGTCAGCTTAGGAGATTGCTGAAAAGCACAAAGATCTAATCAGCTGTGGCATGGGCGCAACGTAGATGTTAAAAAGGATCGGGCTCAATGATGAGCCCTGAGGTACTCCGCACGGCAATGTAAAAGTGTGTGATTTGAATTCGGAGAGAGCTACGTACTGTTCTCTGACAGACAGAAATGATCTAATTAAGGTGATAGCTTTTCCTTTTATGCCTATCCACTCAAGGTATTCCAGTAATTTTGTGTGACTTACAGTGTCGAAAGCGGCAGAGAGGTCAAGCAGCACAAGTGCTGCATTGCCCCCTGCATCGACTGTCTGCCTGATCTGTTCTGATGCTGAGATTAATGCCAGTTCCATGCTATGGTGCTTTCTAAAGCCGAACTGGGTGGCATCCAGGAAAGCATGTTTCTCGATGTAATCTGATATTGTTACATTCATAGCCTTCTCGACCATTTTGGCGGGCAGGGGGAGTCTTGAGATAGGACGGTAGTTGTTAGGATCCGTCCCATCTAAGTTAACTTTCTTTAGAAGAGGGAGGACTGATGCTAATGTCCAGTTGGTGGGAAATAGGCCTGAGGAAAACATTTGGTTAAAAATGGAAGATAGATGAGAGGCGATTACTTCTGGTAGAAGATGGAAGATCTTGGGGGGGGCATGGGTCTTGAGGGGATCCAGATTTAGTGGACACTAGTAGTTTGATAACCTGATCATGGGTCAGGGATGGAAAATAGAGTAGTTCCGGGGGGGTCAATAGATTTTAAGGTGGTTAAAGAGACATCCTCTTTCCTGTTAGGAATGACTAGCGTACGTTGAGAAGGGGTCGCACTTTGAGACACGGACGTAGAGAAACCATTGTAAACTGATCTAACTTTATCCTGAAAGAAGGTGGCCAAGGAATTGCAGAAAGTCTGGCTTACTGGTGTGTTGACTATTTCGGGGGGTTTGGCTAGTTTTCTGTCTGTAGCAAATAATTCTTTGGATGAGTTTTTTGCTGCACTTATGACTGTGGTGAAATAGCGCGCCTTCTCCTCCTGCATTATTTTTTTTATAGTCTAGCAAAGATTGTTTGCAGGCTATTCTGTCATTCATATCATAACGAGATCTCCATTTCCTTTCGAGTCAGCAGCAGTTTTGTTTCTGAAGTTTAAGATGTTCAGTATACCAGGGTTCAGAGTGTCTTGATCTTTGTTTGGTGGTAGGCTTTTGAGGTAAAACCTGATCAATTGAGCTGGTGCAATGATGCAATGCAGCATTGTGATTGGTAAGCACCCAGGCTCCCCTGACCAAGAACAATGCTGCAATGCTGCTTTGTCATTGGTTTTGAGCGTCCTGGTTTGACCCTCCCCTGCCCTGCTCTGAGAGCAGAGCAGCCCCGCCCAACCGCCCGCCCGCAAAGGAAACATAAAATGATAATAACTGAAAGTTATTATCATTTTATATTTCCTTTACTTTACACTGCTCAAAAGCAATGGGGCGACGCTCCTCCGCCATAGCGGAGGAGTCGCCACTGGAGATCTGGACTACCATAGAAACATCCCACATAACAGCTGCCTCTCCTCATGCATTGCTTCGGCACACCATAGAAGATCAGTTTTTCCCACGCTGCAAAGGGGTTGGCCACAGCTGAATGGCCCACCTCACTGTGAACTCCCTCCATCCCAGCATATCATGTGGATGATGGGCACATGACGACCATTACCCCAAAGTGTGCACTCGCTAAACCCTCTTGTAGCTCCCCCTGTCAGTCTTATAGAGTGAGAATCTACAACCCTCCTGTTCCTTTGCCTTGACAAAACGGAGGGTCAAAACAATCTGGCTGGGTACAAAGGAAACCTCTTTTAAAAATTTTAGAGACCACATAGTGCCAAAAGTGAAGTGAGGTAATACGATTGTTGCAAAAAGCCAGATCAAGCCCTCTCCCATTTCATGTTTGGGTACATCAGGATTCATTTAGTTTGCCAACAAGTGCAACAACTGCTACAGATGACTCTCAATTCGAGATTAGCAGCAATAGTCACAAACCACCACACCCGTGTCCCTTTGCTACCATAAGGGTGTAGAAGTTTTCACTTGAAATATAGTCTAGAAGAATGTGTTGGATAGCAACAGGGTGGTTGAAGGCTAGAAGTACGTCAAGTCACTGAAATGAAGGATTAAAAACACAATCCTCTTGGTTTTATTGCTGTGGAAGGAATATCCCAGGAACGAGATGCTTTACAGATCGTCACGCAATTGTAGTTGGTCTTGGTGATGCATGAGGTTAAAGCAATGATCTGCATTTTTAAAGACTCCAGATATAGGAGTGCAGTTGTAAGGGCAACATCATTGCTGAGCTGTATTATTCATAAGATAGGGAGGGTTTATGTTTTAAAAAAGTCTGTATGAGGCAATAGTCCAAGGAACTGTCAACTCCAATAAGACCCTCCCCAAACGCAGAAGCAAACCGCATAAGGAATGCAAGCCTCATCGGGTGAGCGAGACACAGCACAGACCACTGACACTTTATTATGTGCGAAAAAGGCTGCTTTATTGAAACATTCATGCTGGACATTCCAACTCAATGCTTTAGACCTTCCAGATTTCTTTCACTCCATATAGGCCTCACAAGTTACCCATAGCCAAAAATACTGCATGCAATTTGCTGCTCATCATGCATGAGGATCTTTAAGAATAGGTGTCTCTCTGCATATTGGTGTGACTGCCAGAAAACAGTTTACTCATGCACTTTGGTGAAACGCTACTATGGTGCTTTCCATTGCCCCATTCCATCATGAAAGAGCATAAGACGTGCTTGCTTATTTTGATGCTCATACATGGAACATAGCTGGCATTCAAAGGCCCCAATTACAAAGCTTGTGCTGTGATCTACTCTACCAGAATGCCTGAATTCCACTAATAAGCTAGGAGTACTGCTGGCTCACTCCTGAAATTCATGAGTAAGCCAGGAATGCTACAAAAGTTAGGTCCTGATTTAGACTTCGGCGGACCGGTTACTCAGTCACAATGGTGATGGGTGTCCCGTCCTCCATATTACCAGTGTATTACATCCAATGGCACTTGCAATATGGTGGACCGAATGCCCATCAGGTTTGTGACGGAGTAACCCATCCACCAAACTCTAAATCAGGCCATAAGTCCCATCAGCTCCTAAATCCAATCTTTGCATATCGGGTCGCTAGTTTTTTAATTTTTGGTGTACACATGCAGTGGTTTAGAGTGGCAAAATACAAGAACTGTTAAAACAACAATACTTCCCTAAAAGAACAAGCTTGCATCATAGATAATGCAGACATACCACATATACTTAGATGTGCTTCCACAAACGCTCCAAAAACAATTAAAGTGCCTAACAATAGCCCACAGTGTTCTCTCAAAAGAACTTTGAGAGGTTTATAATTCAGCTTCAAAACTTTCCTTGCAGGCTCAACAGGGACAGATACATAGATACTTAGAGAGAGCAATAGAAAGATGTACACAAATATAAATACAGAAATTGAACGAGATTAAATGGAAGGAAGTGAATGACTGAGATAGGGAAGGAAGAGAGATAGAAAGAAAGGAAAGGAGACAGTCAATAATTGACTAAATAATGAAACCAACTAAGAGTAAGAAATAGAAAAAAGGATGTAGAAGAAAAAAGAGAAAGAGGTATAGAGAGAGGTGGAATGTTGTTGCAGGTTAGAGTGAAGGAAATAGAGGATGAGGGAAAGACATGAAGAGTACAAGAGAGAGGGGAATAAAGAAGGAGACTGATAGAGAAAAGGCTAAGGATTAGATGTCAAAGTAGGAGTGACAGACAGAGAGAGAGTGCGTGCCGGGCAGAAAGAGAGAAAATGAGAGCAAGGGACAGAAAGAGAGACAGAGAGAGAGAGATAGAGAGAGCGAGGCTGATGCTGAATCTTGTGGTGTGGTCTTTATAGATCACTTTCACATAGGAGTCCTGGTGTAATTAGGTTATTTAAAAATTTGAGGTAATTAAATGCTTCTAGGAAAGAAATGAACTGCTAATGTATTACTTCTGCTTGTGATAGTTGGTCACAGTACTGTAGCACAAAATAAAATTTAGTGCATTAATATCTGTGATTAAGAAAAGTAATTTAATTGAGCTTACTGTGAACATGTTTGTAAGATTAATGCTATTTAAAAGATTAAATCATGAGGTGGTAATCCAAGTAACATATTGTCAATATATAAAAGATCCCTGTGCTTTTCGGGGAAATAGAATTTATTTAACCCAGACTGACGTTTGGTAGATAAACACGGGTTCCTGCCAGTTGAACACCTGCATATTTAGGTTCTGATAACAGTCTTTAAAAAACATTGCCAACAAAAGGTGAGGTATGTTTGGGCGTTTCTGGTGATATTGTGACTCCTTAAAGTTAATTTCCATGAGAATAATCTAATTAAGCATTCGTTTTTTTGAGTTATTTATATTAGAATTTACTGATAAAGCATTTGTTAGTGACAACTACAAACTCTGTTACTGGTTTACTTAACTGTGACAGCAGAGTAGTGAAAATCCAGACTTTTTCATGCTTATTAATGACTTTCGAGATACCCAAAGTTTTTCTCAAAATACTAGAAGATTGTGCAAAGTATTATGTAAACCATCTTTCAAAGTGCATTTCCTAAATTTTCAAGATAGTGACCATCCTGTGTGATGTAACATGGCATGGCTCAACGTGGTGGTCTCTTTGAAAGTATAGAAAGTAAAATTTTTATACTTTTAAGGTGGCCACAATGTTCCATTATGTCACATTGCATCAAGCAATGTGAAGACCATCTTGAAAGTATAGAAAATAATATTTTTATACTTTCCAGATGGTGCCACAAATGGGAATACACTTTCAAGCTGGCCGGTCAATACTATTGGCTTGGCCAATACCAGTGCAATTTTAAAAGAAACACACCCAAACAGAACTACATGGACATGTTGTACTGGAACATTTAAAAACTGGTACCATCCCCTTAGGTCTTCTAGTTGAAAACATTCTGGTTATCTTTATAGAAGACCCCATTTCAAAAAAGGATTTTAGCTGCATTGGTAACAAATGCAGCAGAGACTGGATGGTTCTCTCTATTAAGGTAGCACAACGTATATGCAAGTAGGAGCTTAAAGAAATCCCTAAGCTTGAGGACGAGATAAAAAATAGTGAATTACTTGGAGGTAAAGAATTATTAGCAAAAGTTGCCAAACAGATTGATGAATTCAAGGAAGTCACAGTTTACCAAAAAGTGACCAAACTTGACAAAGACAAGAAGAATTTCAGACTTGACATTGTTAACCCATATTTGTAGGACAATTTCTATTCAAGATCAGAAGCCATTAAGTCACTCACGGACTATAGAGGCCAATCAAAACAAAGATTTATCACTTTTTCTGAAACATCGTCCTCTGAATCATCAGTGGAAGTAGACGCAGGGGAAGGTACTCAACATCTGGGTACCAGAGACACACAACACAACATTCTTTTTTAGGAAGAGGCCGAGCCAAAACAAGAGGAGACCAAGCAGAGGGATTGATCAGCCTAAAGTATTTGAATTTTTGTCCAATAAAGCACCAAGAGTGCCAGTACTGTATCTTTTACCAAAGATCCATAAAGATCCCCATCATTCACCTGGGAGACCGATTGTATCCGTTTGTGATTCCAACTTGGAATTTCTCTGTAAAAATATCATTTTTTTTCCCAAAACAACAAGTTCCTTCCTACAAGACACCGTTGGATTTCATCAACTACATAGAAAATCTAGAATTTGATACATGTAACCAAGTTTTGGTTACCGCAGATGCTGCCTCCCTGTGCACAATATCTCTCAGGAAGAGGCCTTCAAAGTGATTCAATCATATTTAGAGAAGAGAAAATCCACACCAGAGTCCCACAGAATTCATTCTTCAATTATCTAAAATGTGCCGGACAAAAAACTATTTTCTCTTCAATGGCATTTTTTTCCCAGCAAATAAAGGCTACTGCGATGGGCTGCCCATTTGCCCCAGAGGTGGCAGTTCTATCCATGACAGAATTTGAAGAAAGATTCATATATAATTGATAAAGTGATAGGATCTCATCACGGTATTGGTACATTGATGACGTATTTTTCATATGGACAGGTACGTCGCATGACCTAAATATGTTAGTAAATTGGCTCAAAACTTGTACAGCTGATATTACATTCGACAAGACATTCCACAAAAGTGCTATAAACGTTCTGGACATTACAGTGATTCCCATGGATGGTAGATTAAACACTACACTATATATATCAAAGACACTGATAGAACAGCCTTCTGAAATACAACAACTGCCACCCAATAAATCTTAGAGATAATTTATTCTTTAGTCAATTTTTGAGAGTCCATCGAAACTACTCCAGAAAAGAGGAATACTTCAAACATGCAGAAGGACTCTGTGCTAAGCTTATTGAAAGGAGATATCTGAGGAAACTTGTGAGGAACTCCATGAGAAGAGCCTGGTTTATGCCGCATGAAGCACTCCTCATGAAAAAAAAGAGAGAAAACAACTGGAAACAAGGATATGTGTCACCGCTTTTTATCCAAGGACTAACCAATTCAAAAAAATCATTCACCAATATTGGCATGTAGTGTCTAGTTTGAATATTCCTCAACTCATGTTTGCCATTAAAAAGAGGATGGATATTCAAGATCATTTTATTTGAGCATATACACCACCAACTAAGAATATCAAGTCAATGATTCACGAATTGTGGAATCTTTATCCACTAGAGGGCCACCATAAATATGGGGAATGGTCAGGATGTGACCAGACAATAGAAGACACAGTATTTGTGCACAATTCATTTAGGACCACACATAAAGTCTTTACAAACTGCAAAACCAAAAATGTCATCTATGGGATTATATGTCTGTGCAGTAAATTATATATTTGTCAGACCAGCCAGGAAATTTGGAAAAGAATCAGTCAGCATAAATCCTGCATCAAATGTAAAGTCATGTCCGCTCCTATGGTGAAACACTTTGTAGAAAAATAAACAGGATTTCAAGTGGACAATCCTTCATGCCATCAAAAAAGATGTGAGAGGTGGCAATAATGACCAACTACTTCTTCAAAAAGAAGCTACACTTATTTTAAAATACAACACAATCTCATCTGGACTTAGGGCCTTATTACGACTCTGCCAGTCTTCGGTTGGGACTGCCACCGCCGTAGTGCAGGAAGACCTCCAAAGCCGTGGTGAGTCCGCCTGCTGGATTACAACTTTAATCCAGTGCGGGCAGGCTGTGCTGCAGCAGTCTCATGACAGTGGTATGTTAGTCTCATAGGAGAGCCTAAGAAGCATACCGCCGCCGTGAGAGACCCTGTAGCACGTTCCTGCACGGTGTGACATGCACCATGTTGTGCATGCCACACTGTGCAGGAACAAGGGTGCAATTACTGGGGGGCACAGCATGTGCCCCCCTGCATGCGACCCCAGAATAGGTCAGGGGCCCTGTTAGGGCCCCCCTCTCCTGCATGTCCACCACCCTTTTCATGGCAGGGTCCCAGCCGTTCGGTGGTTCTGCATCGGCACTGCCAGCATATTCAGGCCATTGTCAGACTGCCGCCGCAGCAGGATCCTTGATGCCAATGGAGGCGGTGGTCTTGTGGTAGTACCACCACCACACTCCTACTAGGGCAGACGGGTGCTGGTGGTTGGACCATCACCGTGAGTACATCGGTCCCAGAACCGCCGTACTTGTAATAAGGCCCTTAATGACATCTCCGAAACAAAACAAATTTGATAATTCCTAACCACCAAGAACTATTTAATTTGGTGAAAGGTGAGCATGAAGTGCACAACAGCTTTGGGGATACTTCCTACAATGTGTAATTTACAGAAACAGGCATTCTACAATAATTCACAGGGACAGAGTTTTGTAATATGTTTCATAAGGAGCGACTAGATGCTGGGACAAGAACAGCTGGACATGGCGAAGGGATGAAAATGATTACATCAGCCAATCACCCAAGAAACATAATATTCATCTCCAATTGTAATTGTCAAATCTCAAGCATGTTTTACAGCTTTCTTCACTGGGGAATAACATTCACAAACAATAGGATATAGCTTCTACTTTTCCCCACATATACTGTCCGTACTACGTATCCTAGCATCCCATGTGCAAAAAGAAACAGGAAGAACTCTCCTGTACAACCAATCACTGTGCGAAATAGCTCTTTTGATTTCCAGCCACATTAATTTACTGGAGAAGCCCACGATCAGTCTGGGAATACCAGCACACATTGTCCGTACTCAAAAAAATCTGAAAAAATGCTCTAGAGCATCCTGGTTTCCTCCCATGCACAAACGGAAAGCTAGGGAGATTTGATTCTCTTGAGCTTGCTTGGTGAAAATGCTTCCGGACAAGTGAGGTTTCCTCACTGCACCTGAAGTATGGTAAGGACCACTTGTCAACCGTCATTTTTTGGATGTAAATTCTGCATAAGCTCACGTTGGTGCACGCCTATGAATGGTTAAGTTCCACAATATCCTATGAGATTTTCACAAAGCATAATCTATTTTTACAGAGAATCTAAGAGGTCTCTTTCTATTGGTAAGAGCAGTATGTGATTTGGCACACTTTATAAATGTTTTGATTTCACCATCAAAATAGTGTTTTTCATGCTTTGTGTTCTGGGGCTTTCCAGCAATTTGAACCCAAAATAAGAGAGCAACAGGACCTACAAAACCTCTTGGAAGAGACTTATGATTCAAGTTACTTTGCATGCCCCACCCCGATCCTTTCATCAACAAATTAGTTTTTCTCAACCTTAAACTAAGGCATTTACACAGGCTTCATTCTAGCTTTTGCAGAACAGAAGGAAGTCTTATCTGCATTACATTTTACAGTTTTGCAAGGAGAGGTCATCTTTCCATAAGGATCTGTAAGTGGACATTAACCCCAAGAACTAAATTACACAGTATATTTGAGTGTTAATTCTTATGAGGAGAATTAATGAATGAATCAATCAATCAATCAGGTGGCTTATGTAGCGTGGCTACTCACCCGTAAGGGTCTCAAGGCGCTGGGCGGGGGGCTGCTGGTCCGTCAAAGGCGTTGTGGTTCAGTCAAAGAGCCAGGTCTTGAGGTCCTTCCTGAATTGAGACAGTGACGGTGATTGCCTGAGGTGGAGAGGCAGGGTGTTCCAGGTCTTTTCTGCGAGGTAGGAGATGAATCTTCCTCTGGCTGTGGTCTTGCGGATGCGTGGGACAGTAGGAAGGGCCAGATGGGCGGAGCGGAGGTCTCTGGTGGGTGCATGAAATGCGAGGCAGTGGTTGAGGTATGCAGGTCCCATGTCGTGTAGGGCTTTGTAGGCGTGTGTGAGGAGCTTGAAGGTGACTCTTTTGTTGACTGGGAGCCAGTGGAGGTCTCTCAGGTGGCCGGTGATGTGGTTTTGGCGGGGGATGTTGAGGATTAGTCTAGCGGAGGTGTTCTGAATGTTCTGTAGTTTCTTGAGGAATTCCTGGGTGATGCCAGCGTAGAATGCATTGCCGTAGTCAATTCTGCTGCTGATGAGGGCGTGGGTGAACGTCTTTCTGGACTCGGTGGGGATACACTTAAAGATCTTTCGGAGCAGGCGTAATGTGTGGAAGCAGGATGGTGAGACGGTGTTGACCTGGTGGTTCATGGTGAGCGAGGAGTCCAGGATGATGCTGAGGTTTCGTGCGTGGTCAGTGGGTGTGGGGGGTGGTTACAAGTGCTGCGGGCCACCAGGAGTCATCCTAGGTGGAGGGGGTGGAGTCCATGATGAAACTATGTGTATTTTTTGCTTTCCCTCCGTCTTCTTCCACCACTTTTTCCCCTCCCTCTCTTTTTATGTTTAGATATATCACCAGCCCCTGTCCTGAGGAGACCTTGGAAGCATATGAGGCTGAAACGCGTCAACACCTACATGGCCAAGGAAGTGTAATTCATATGAACTTTTAATCGCATGACTGGAGAAGGGAATAATTTCATCAAAATACAAATATGCCATTTCACCATTTTGTCCTTGATATGTTCATTGAAAAGTGTTTGGGACTTACTAAGGTGATTCTTTCTCAGCACCCGCTGTTCCACTAGGACTGGCGTTGAAAGACTGAATAGTTTTTCATTTACAAATCATATTTATCATTTTTCAGATACACTGGTGTGGGATTGCTTTATTTAACATTGTGTTTGGGGTCACTATGTATAGATAATTACAAACTGTCACACTTACTGATACATGTTTGAATATTTAAATAGTTTGATTAGAATCTCTAATTTTTGTTGTAATTATTATATTAAAAGGGATGTGGCATTTGCACCTGTCAATTGACGTTTTAAAGAAGACAAAATGTTTGTTAAAGAATGCAAGAGACAAAGTGATTAAAAAGCTTTGTTTATGCTCGTGCAGTAGATTGAGGTGTACTGTATATGGACTCAGAGCCACTGGAATTATGTGAGTGTGCGGCTGCGGCAATTTTTGCATAAATATAAATTTGCCGCATTTGCCACATTATTCATCATCTGCTGCATAATCTACACATTTTAACAAAAAAAGATTTTGTTTCTAGCTCAGACATTCAAAAGTTACTAAAAGCACAGCAACATGTGTTGCTGCGCAGTGGAAGGCCCATTCAAAGGTTGACTGGTCACCTTTCTGTAGCTTATTGCTGTGTTTGGGTGTCAAACTGGCACTAATGAGTTGCAGCTAATGCCTAGACAGTCTTCACAAGTTTAAAAATGACAATATAATGAACTAATACTATCCCAAAATGTGCCACATAATGCTGCATAATTTGCCTTTTCTTGCCACATAATTTGGCCCTTCCTTGCCACATAATTCCAGTGGCCCAGTATATGGTAAAACAACTTAATGCACACAGGGAAAAGGCAATTGTATATATTTTTAGTGAAATTTTAAAAGCATCAGTCATTGGCAAAGCCAAAAGTGGCAACCAATGTGGAGCAGCGGGCGAGGGACAGTGGGAGAATGGGTAAGGAGGCAGAGAAATGGTAGGTAAGAGAGCAAGTGCAATGGAGGGGTGTGAGATAGCTGCAGTAGTGCTAGATGTTAGAGACTCAGAGGAAGGGTTGAAAGAGAGACATTTGGAAAGGATAAGAGGAGCAAGGGAAGAGCTTGAATGAGCGCTTGATGTACAGAGCAGAGAGGAAGGAGCAGGACATGCTTTCCCATGTAGTGCTAAATCGGAAATGAAACCGAACAAAAAGAAAACTTATTCCGGGTGTGGTGGCTTAGTGGACTATTGCATCCACTGTAGGAGCCTGTGTTTGAGCTCATGGTCACAGGTTCAAATCCCAGCGGGTCCACTCAACCTTTCATCCTTCTGAGGTCCATAAAACAAGTACCATTGAGTAGGGTAACAATAAAAATCTGTTGTTCAGTGCCAAGATACTCTCCTGGATGAACTTGCACTACAAATATATGTTATGTTATTCTGTGATATCAGCAGTGGAAGGATACGACTCATCCAATCAAAAGTGAGGGTAATAAAGAAATTCTCAGGGATTGGATAAATAAGAGAATACGGAGAAAAATCATCCAATCTAGAGCCAGGGTACTGACTTGGACAAGAAGGTCACCTAATCATGAGCAAGGGGCTGCCCAATGGCCCACACAATGCAGTATTGCATGCAATGCTGTCTGTGACAGACAGCTATCTGTTGCAAGACCACAAAAATGGCACATCCCAAAACTGGAGGCCATGGCAAATACAAGGCACGCTATCAATCTCATCTATTTACCCCTATGAGAGATAAGTGTCATATTGTCTAACCTGCCTTTTACACTGTGTATGTGCTGTTCACGCTTGGCTCCGCCCCAATGGGTATGCAGAGAGTAGATTTGAACAGTTTACATGCCTATTGGTGGCAATCATGATAAGAGAGAATAAGCTTACATAAAATTGAAACGTCACAAATCTCAGAGTAATCTAGGACATCACGTTTATTTGTGCGCCGGGTCCTGCAAGTCATGATAGGGAACTGCAGAATGGCTGGTGGTGGATAATCTATTCCGCCTGAGAAAAAAAATACTATGAATTTTGATAGTCACTCCAGAAATTACAGGACGGTATGTATTAATTTAGTTCAGAGCAATCCATAATTGTACCATCGAGACTGCTAGAGGTTAAATAGCACTACTGAAGTTTATCCAGACTTATCAAAGACCCCAAATCATAATGATAGGCTCAATCTGCTGATCATAAATCACTATTCACTTTGTTAACGTGCACAAATATTCAGAAAATTTTACTTTTTCAACAGTGAAAGAATCGTATGAGCTTGACCATTAGAACTGAAGCCTTATGGAAACTGGACATTTCTTTACAAATTATATTTCTTAATGAGCAATCTTTTGAGTTTTTTTTTTTTAAAGGAGACATCAATTCAGAAACAAAAGTTCTAAAGTATGGCTCCTATTTAACATTCCAAATTCAAGTAGGCTGACTGGACAATTATCCGTGAGGACAAAAATGTATCTGATTGCTGAGCATAATATTTTTCAAGTTGTTTATGGAGTTGCGCCCCATAAATCAGTGAGTCATATGTGACAGCCGGCAGAAATTTGGCCTGAAACATCCACAATTGGCATCGCAGTTTGAATGTTTAAGTTATAATTCAGTCGCTTCAAGCGAAATTGGAGGCGTCATGCTTGTATTTTATCACCTTAAGTTGACAAACTTAACCCATATTCTTGCTTTGCCATATACCCAAATAGTGATATGAATCAGTTTAGTTCCCCACTCTTATTCCAGTGAATTTTGTGCTTGTCTTTCCCGAATGTCAGAATCTTGGGGCTTATTTACAAGCCCCTTGCACCTCCGGTCTGTCACTTTTTGTGATGCACCCGCGGCGCAACCTGCTGCCCCATATTTACAAGGACACGTAAAGCCACCCTGCGTGGCTTTTCGTGCCCTTGTAAATAAGGCCCCTTTACATGCAACACTTTGTGTGAAAGGGGCATGCCGTGGGTGTTCCCATGGCTTCTGCCACATTTCCAGATATACGAGAAATCGTAAACCTGGAAATGCGTCAGAATGTGAGGCGTAGGGAGGTGCAACAAGGAGAAATGTTTTTATCTCTCATCGTTTTTTTCCTCTTTCTATGCGTGCTGCATTCTGCAGCACACATAGAACGAGGAAATCACCTCTTGTGATTGTTTATGTGCAGGAAGGTGTCCCTTCCTGCACATAAACAATCGTTGAAAAAAATGAAGTTTTTCAACTTCTATGTGTGCTGCATTTACCCAATTTACTATTGTTGGCATTAGTATATGCATAAAGGGGAGAGAGAGATCGTTGGAGGCCACTCGGAATATGATGAATAAAAAACAGTGCCATCTGCATATTGGAGCACGGGTATTTGTGTTTATCCCAATCTGTATCTCAATAAATTATCAAAACTAAATATTAAGAGCCAGTCTGCTAAGGGCAAATTGTCTAACAAATATATGAAACGTGTATTCTGTGTCACTGTTCATCACTGTTCATCACCTCCACATGCACAACAATGCTTGTTTGTAAATCTGCTTGGCAGGAGAAACATCAGATAGTCCAAAGGTGGAATAGTAAAGTATTGTATGAAGTGTTGTACGAAAGAGATATGACAAAAGGTCACAGGTGGCACTTTGACACTGCACTCCAAAGCACTTGCCACGCCAGGCTTAAATAATAAGATCGGAAGAGATCGGTGGCACAGATCTGCCCAAGCTACCATGCCGAGCCAACACCACACCAGCACAGCTCTGGTTCCACAAAGGGCCCGCCCACCAGCCACTAGCCCAAGCTCCCAGTCCATCCCTATGAAGCACCAATTGAGCCAAGGACATGACTGCTACTGTGACTGCTATCCCAGTTCCTCGAGAAGGCGCGGTGAGCATTGAACTGCCTAGGTTGATGCAAGGCTGGAAAGGGCTAATGTAGGCCGCCAGCCAACGCCGAGTGCAACAACAGCCAAGGCTGACAGCGACAACAGTATCCAACAATGATGAAATCAGCTCACACTCTTCACCTGGTAATTGATGTTAAAGTTTTTGATACCCATCTTAATACACATCTCGGGAGGCCAGCGAGGAGACGGTCAAAGAGGCAAGGATAGAGGGGCGAGGGTGTGGCGTAACGACCAGACCTGCCGACCTTGGATTTGAGGAACCAGGTTCGAGCCTCGGCTCAACATCCTGTGATTCTGGGCAAATCACCTAATCTTCCCATTGGTCAAAAAAAATGAACGTGCCTTTGCATAATGCAACTGGTGCTCATGTAAAGCGCTCCAATACCTTTAGGTCGAGTTCACGCTATATAAGACTGCAAAAAAAATGGAGCTGGAGGCAAGGAAGTATGGGTGCTCAGCAAGTGTCAGGGGAGGGGCACGAGGACGCTGAGCATGAATGGCTGCACCAGCTCTTCTGTAATCCCGCAGCCAGAGACCTTAGTATTAAGTGTATTATGTGGCTAATGCACCTTTTTTTCTCTCAAAGGCAGGTTACTTGATCCAGTAAGTGTTTTGGAATTCTCATTTTCACAATGTGTGTCAAAGCATGGATTTTGGTATTTAAAATTCTCTTGAAATTACACTCCATACATCAGACATATTATTTATAATCTGTTAGTTTGATTTGTTTAAACTTTAGGTCTGTGAATGTAATTAACAATACCTAGATGTTCTTTGTCCTTAGAAAACAAAATTATGATAAATGTGGACTCAGATTCAGAAAATGTAATCTGATTCGCTAGTCTTGACCCCATGCCTTGGCAGAAATAAAACTTTAAATGTGGGTGTGATACTCTCTCAGGTTTACAGGTTACTTCCAGACTCACCTTGGTTTCTTTGCTTCTAAATAAATCCTCATATAACTTTCTCATCTTGATAAAAAAAAAGTGCGAGCTATATTTCAGAAGCAACCTAAAGAAACGCAAAAAAATCAGCAGTGTAATCATCCACAGAAAATGAACACAACCGGATAGAGAAAATGATACATTTTCAACATATTTGAAGTGAATGCTAATATTTTTAAGGTTTCTCATAATTAATATGTCAAATTTTAGCAACATTAACAGATAGCCTCACAGCTATAAATCAATAATGTATAACTGGTTAAAATATCAGTAGTGTTGTTTTAAGCTTATGACCAGTCACCTAGTCAAATTGTATTTCAAGCTTCGCTGCGCCATCTTTTCTACTTTAGGGATTAAAGACAATATCACCATTTCATTCTAAAAACGTGAGCTCTGGATTAGAATAGATTGCACACAGAAGCCACTAGGAAAAAGTGAGAGAGCAGGAGAGGTGTTCTTACGAAGGGAGGGAAGGCAAGAGGGAGGTGAGCGAGGTTGGCAGGAGAACACTATTAAAATACATTTGAAGTGTAAAGCAGAGAGAATGCAAGATGGAGATGGGTGTAATGTACTGGGGCCCTAGGCCCCCATGCATTAAGAATCATGACACGGACACTGGAATGTAGTTGGTAGAACTGGCCCAGGACACGTGCGCCTGGCCCCTTTTATTATCAGGGTCACAAGTCCAGTGACGCCTGTGTAGGATGAGTGTGGGGTGGAGTGTCAGCCAGCCCTCAGGGAGTGGCTGGTGCAAAGAAAGACTAGAACAGTGACCAGCAGGTCACTACATCCCTCCCAAAGTTGGGACTGGGACAACAAAGTCCAACCTGGGGAGAGAATAAAACAACAAATAGAAAACTTCCACTGAGTCTATTCAGCTGCTTTCAGAACAGGACGATGGTACAACTGCAGCTAGGACCACCCATTCTATTTGGCACCCAAAGTCTCTATACATACAGTTCTCGGTGACGGTGCAGGTGGAGTGATCATAAATCTGGCAGATGTTACGTTTTTACAAAATAAGTCCTGGCTCCACGAACATCAAACCTCTGACGATGGATGACATCTTGGTTGTTGTTGTTTAATCATTGCTGAGGCAACAGTGCTTCCAGCTGCTGAGTGGCAGAATAGTTACAGACAATCCTCTCTCACCAGGATGCCCCTCTCCTGGGTGTTCCCCTCACACAGGATGTCCCGGAGGCCCTCTTCACCAGGCTTCCACTGGACTGGGTGTACTTCACCGTGTCACTCCAACGCAACCCTCTAGGTTCGTGGAGGAAGCGCTACGAGTCCGACCTTGAAGTCCCTCGCTCCACCTGTAGGGTAGTTGTTTCTGGATAGGATCACTCCTGCCATCCAGACTCTGGTACACCGGCATTTATAGGATGGCCTTTAGAAGAACCAACTTACTATACAACATCTTCTTCTTCCTGGGACCTGCGGGGAAGCTACTGTAGACTCATCTCTCGTGTCGGGACACCACTCTCACCTGTAATCCTGAGGCCCTTGCCCCTGGATCACCATGGTCTGCTATGGCGTGGTCGGGTCCTCTTTTAGACCTCACCTCTGAGGTCACTCAGGACATCCGAGCAGAACCACAATCCAGTCTCACATGCGACCCCAAAGGTGGATGTTACCAATGGTCCAGCTTGCTCACATCTACAGGCACCAGGTTTGCTTGGTGTAACCGAAAACTTCTGGACAGCCAGCCTCTCATGGTGCCACCAATGTTACAGAGGTATTGTGTTCCACTTCGGATGTTCTTGCACTCAGTCGTCTTCTTTATCTTGTGGTGTGCCAGATGTCTAATCACACACTCCTCTCTTCTTTCTTTCATTTCTCTTCTTCTTTCTCTTCTCTTCTTTCTTTGGACTCCTTCTGTGGTGGCCTCATGCCATACGATTTCCTTTTCCTTGTGTTTTCACTTCGCGACGCAGTATGGTCCTATCTTGTCTTGCTCTTCTTCTTCTCTGACCAGGCCTCTCCATGTGCATTGCACTTCACGCGGGTCTCCCTGGCCCTGTCCTACCCCTAGGACAATGCATTCTCCTCATCCGGTGATCAGACCTCTCATCGCAATCTTTTCCTTTCACAACCTCTCCTAGGTCTACATACTTTGACTTCAGGTCAATTATTTCAGACCTCTGGCAGGTCATCTTCTCTGACCTCTCGCTGGTCATGTTCTTTGACCTCTCGCTTGTCATCTTCTCTGACCTCTCGCTGGTCATCTTCTCTGACCTCTCGCTGGTCATCTTCTCTGTCCTCTCACTGGTCATCCTCTCTGAACTCTCGCTGGTCATCCTCTCTAACCTCTCGTAGGTCATCATCGCTGACCTCTCACTGGTCATCTTCTCAGATCTCCCGTAGGTCTCCTCTTCAACCTCTCGCCGGTCAGCTCTTCTCTGACCCCTCACCAGTCATCTTTTCTGACTTCTCGCAGGTCATCTTCTCTGACCTCCCATAGGTCTCTTCGACCTCTCGCAGGTCTCTTCTCTTGAGGACGTGCTCCGGGCACCTCAATACCACACCGACGTGGCTCTCTCTTTGCAGCCTCCACTCGGGCTGGCTTCACAGGATCTGTCACCCCATGTGACAACCTGGACCCTCTTCCTTGCAGGGCTCTCAGTCTTGGGCTCCATCCCATACTGTCAGTGTCTCAGGTACGATCTTCGGCGCTCTTCTATCCGTGTGCTCTCCATCCTTCATCTGAGGGTACTCCTACTTTGGGCGGCTTGCACACTCACTTCTTCCACTTGCGGTGGCGTCCTTTCCCCACTGGGCGCGCATGCAGCGCACATTCCTCAGTCCTTCAGGGACTTGCTGCCTGGGGCTGTTGCCCTGTACCACACCTGCCCTCCTGGTGACGTAACCTCCTGTGTCCTTATGGCTGCAGTGACCATCCATGGCCACTAGGCATCACTGCAAATCTCCTTCACAGGCCCCGGCAGCCTTTCTGCTTAAAGTTCCTTCAGCGCTCACTCGCTGACTGAGGATGTAGTCCTTCCTCCACACCTAGCATAACAGTCTTGGGGGGGTCTACAACTTCTCTTTATGCAGTTGCATTTACCCCCATCAACTTTAAGCCACAGCAGCTGTCCCTGTGCTGCTATGCATTTCAACTTGCACCGTTGTGTGTTTTTTTCTTTTTGTTTCTATTAGACTGCACGGAACTGCCTCTCCCTTGGCATTATCTGTAAGCCTCGGCAGTCTTTGTTGTGTCTCAGTCAAGTGTTGCCGTTTATTTTCTTTAGCGGGTGCAGTATCGCTAAATGGCCACTAGATGGCAGTGCTGCTTTATTTCAAGACCCTAAACACACAATTGATGGACGGAATGCAGAACAAATCAAAACATTCACCCCCAGTCAAGAGATCTGGGTTAAATCCATCATTCTTTTGCTCACCATGCCACCCCAGTTTAGACCTGGCCATATGCAAATCAGTCTTGACCCTGTGCCTCATGGGAACAGTCCAGCCCGAACTGCCAAGCCAGGCCCTCCCTGGACCGGGAAACAAGCATCCTAGGACCGGTTTCGGGTTTCACTCCTCTTCAGCCAGGATAGCTTGATTCCAGTGGCACAGTGAGCCCAGGACCCACGTCTGGGCATACCTGGCACACTTAGGGCGAGAAAGCAAAAGACACACAATTGATGGACGGAATGCAGAACAAATCAAAACATTCACCCCCAGTCAAGAGATCTGGGTTAAATCCATCATTCTTTTGCTCACCATGCCACCCCAGTTTAGACCTGGCCATATGCAAATCAGTCTTGACCCTGTGCCTCATGGGAACAGTCCAGCCCGAACTGCCAAGCCAGGCCCTCCCTGGACCGGAAACAAGCATCCTAGGACCGGTTTCGGGGTTTCACTCCTCTTCAGCCAGGATAGCTTGATTCCAGTGGCACAGTGAGCCCAGGACCCACGTCTGGGCATACCTGGCACACTTAGGGCGAGAAAGCAAAAGACACACAATTGATGGACGGAATGCAGAACAAATCAAAACATTCACCCCAGTCAAGAGATCTGGGTTAAATCCATCATTCTTTTGCTCACCATGCCACCCCAGTTTAGACCTGGCCATATGCAAATCAGTCTTGACCCTGTGCCTCATGGGAACAGTCCAGCCCGAACTGCCAAGCCAGGCCCTCCCTGGACCGGAAACAAGCATCCTAGGACCGGTTTCGGGGTTTCACCCCTCTTCAGCCAGGATAGCTTGATTCAAGTGGCACAGTGAGCCCAGGACCCACGTCTGGGCATACCTGGCGCACTTAGGGGCGAGAAAGCAAAGACACACAATTGATGGACGGAATGCAGAACAAATCAAAACATTCACCCCCAGTCAAGAGATCTGGGTTAAATCCATCATTCTTTTGCTCACTATGCCACCCCAGTTTAGACCTGGCCATATGCAAATCAGTCTTGACCCTGTGCCTCATGGGAACAGTCCAGCCCGAACTGCCAAGCCAGGCCCTCCCTGGACCGGAAACAAGCATCCTAGGACCGGTTTCGGGGTTTCACCCTCTTCAGCCAGGATAGCTTGATTCCAGTGGCACAGTGAGCCCAGGACCCACGTCTGGGCATACCTGGCGCACTTAGGGCGAGAAAGCAAAAGACACACAATTGATGGACGGAATGCAGAACAAATCAAAACATTCACCCCCAGTCAAGAGATCTGGGTTAAATCCATCATTCTTTTTGCTCACCATGCCACCCCAGTTTAGACCTGGCCATATGCAAATCAGTCTTGACCCTGTGCCTCATGGGAATAGTCCAGCCTGAACTGCCAAGCCAGGCCCTCCCTGGACCGGAAACAAGCCTCCCAGGACTGGTTTCGGGGTTTCACCCCTCTTCAGCCAGGATAGCTTGATTCAAGTGGCACAGTGAGCCCAGGACCCACGTCTGGGCATACCTGGCGCACTTAGGGCGAGAAAGCAAAAGACACACAATTGATGGACGGAATGCAGAACAAATCAAAACATTCACCCCCAGTCAAGAGATCTGGGTTAAATCCATCATTCTTTTGCTCACCATGCCACCCCAGTTTAGACCTGGCCATATGCAAATCAGTCTTGACCCTGTGCCTCATGGGAACAGTCCAGCCCGAACTGCCAAGCCAGGCCCTCCCTGGACCGGAAACAAGCATCCTAGGACCGGTTTCGGGGTTTCACCCCTCTTCAGCCAGGATAGCTTGATTCCAGTGGCACAGTGAGCCCAGGACCCACGTCTGGGCATACCTGGCGCACTTAGGGCGAGAAAGCAAAGACACACAATTGATGGACGGAATGCAGAACAAATCAAAACATTCACCCCCAGTCAAGAGATCTGGGTTAAATCCATCATTCTTTTGCTCACCATGCCACCCCAGTTTAGACCTGGCCATATGCAAATCAGTCTTGACCCTGTGCCTCATGGGAACAGTCCAGCCCGAACTGCCAAGCCAGGCCCTCCCTGGACCGGAAACAAGCATCCTAGGAAGGGTATGCCCAGACGTGGGTCCCGTGCTCACTACACCACTGGATTCAAGCTAGCCTGGCTGATGAAGGGTGATGCCCTGAAACCGGACCCAGGATGCTTGTTTCCGGTCCAGGGAGGACCTGGCTTGGCAGTTCGGGCTGGACTGTTCCCACAAGGAACAGGGTCAAGACTGATTTGCATATGGATGGGTCCAAACTGGGGTGGTGTGGTGAGCAAAAGAATGATGGATTTAACCCAGATCCTTGTGACTGGAGGTGAATGTTTGCATTGTCCAGCATTCCGTCCATCAATTGTTTCTTTTGCATTTGTCACCCTAAGTGGGAAGGGTATGCCCAGACGTGGGTCCTGTGCTCACTACACCACTGGATTCAAGCTAGCCTGGCTGATGAAGGGTGATACCCTGAAACCGGTCCCAGGATGCTTGTTTCCGGTCCAGGGAGGACCTGGCTTGGCAGTTCGGGCTGGACTGTTCCCACCAGGGAACAGGGTCAAAACTGATTTGCATATGGCTGGGTCTAAACTGGGGTGGTGTGGTGAGCAAAAGAATGATGGATTTAACCCAGATCCTTGTGACTGGGGGTGAATGTTTGCATTGTCCAGCATTCCATCCATCAATTGTTTCTTTTGCATTTGTCGCCCTAAGTGGGAAGGGTATGCCGAGACGTGGGTCCCGTGCTCACTACACCACTGGAATCAAGCTAGCCTGGCTGATGAAGGGTGATGCCCTGAAACCGGTCCCAGGATGCTTGTTTCCGGTCCAGGGAGGACCTGGCTTGGCAGTTCGGGCTGGACTGTTCCCACAGGAACAGGGTCAAGACTGATTTGCATATGGCTGGGTCCAAACTGGGGTGGTGTGGTGAGCAAAAGAATGATGGATTTAACCCAGATCCTTGTGACTGAGGGTGAATATTTGCATTGTCCAGCATTCCGTCCATCAATTGTTTCTTTGCATTTGTCACCCTAAGTGGGAAGGGTATGCCCAGACGTGGGTCCCGTGCTCACTACACCACTGGATTCAAGCTAGCCTGGCTGATGAAGGGTGATGCCCTGAAATCGGTCCCAGGATGCTTGTTTCCGGTCCAGGAGGACCTGGCTTGGCAGTTCGGGCTGGACTGTTCCCACAAGGAACAGGGTCAAGACTGATTTGCATATGGCTGGGTCCAAACTGGGGTGGTGTGGTGAGCAAAAGAATGATGAATTTAACCCAGATCCTTGTGACTGGGGGTGAATGTTTGCATTGTCCAGCATTCCGTCCATCAATTGTTTCTTTTGAAATTATTTCAAGGCCCTGGCAGCTTCCCAATGCTGCGGGCTTTGTGTACAGTTACTGGGACCAGTACACCGTCTGGTCAGATCATGCCGTGCTCCTCATGTTTCTCTCGGTGAGGGGCTGCAGACGGGCACGGGCGCCTCTCGCCATGCTGTCACAACTTGCAGGGACCTTGCTGCATTCTTCCCCCCAGGTGAGTCTACCTTCTCACCACGCATAACTCTGTCTCTTGGGGGGGGGCAGTCCTATCGTGACGCGCTTCCCATTTGCTCGGCACAGCCACCACCTGTTCACTGGCACCACAACTGCTGTTTTCTTACAGGCAAGCGGTGTTGCCACAGGCCCTATCAGCACTCCATGTGGGTCTCTCAAATGTCAGGTGCCACCTCACACCCCTTCCTCAGACTTGCGGGGTGATGATCTGCTTCCCGGCGGGACCCTGGTGCCAGTCGCCTCCACCTCCCTTCAGGCACTACATGGAGGATGGTCCCTCTAACCCTCGGGTGAGTGCATACGATGCTGGGAAATCACCAGCTGGCCCCGCGGCTCAGAGCTCTACCTTTCGGCATGGGTGAGGGGGGTGGACGGGTAAACGCCGGGCAGAAGACACCAGTGCAGAGCTTGTTGCTGAGCCTCTGACGGGGTGCCGCGACCAGGCTACTCGGGCACCTCTCCTTTCATGCTGGGCTCTCTAGTGTCTTACCAGTGCCGTTGACAGGACAGCACTCCACTCCACTCACTTGCGGGCACCTCAACCACTTCTCTTTCACCACTGGCACTTCAGATGCAGGGTGGGCTCCCGAACATCTCCATCTTCAGGGTCCATGTGCAGCACCTGGCACTCCACCCCTTATTTCGCCGGGGACTACCATCGCACTGCAAAACTCCTTCCCCCGCAGGCTCGCCTTACTCTCCGTGGGTCACTGGGGATATCTCCCTGTCTGCTACTGCATCACCGCTGCTGATAGGGCTTGCTCTTGACATGGGCTATACTCTCCCCCTTAACCACCAACAAGGCTGCAGCACACGTGGGTCCAACCCGCTCGTCACCAATGTAATGTTTTGGAGCCCTAGGACCCCATGCATTAAGAATCATGGCACAGACACTGGAATGTAGTTGGTAGAACTTGCCCAGCGCACGTGCACCTAGCCCCTTTTCTTATCAGGGTCACATGTCCAGTGACGCCTGTGTTGGATGGGTGTGGGGTGGACTGTCAGCCATCCCTCTGGGAGTGGCTGGTACCAAGGAAATACTAGAACAGTGACCAGAAGGTCACTACAACGGGGACTGTGAGGAGATGGCAGGTATTACAACACGGATCACTGACATAATATCGGAAACAACAATATCGTGACACAAAATATTGTAAAAAATATAAATTACAAAAATATCGTTTTACTATACTTATAAAGGTAAGTACAAACATATATGACAGGTTCCTATTTTGCTGTTTTGCACTACTTGCCATTTGCACTAATTTCTTTGTATGAACTGCTGCTTGACTTGCTAATCCATTTTTAAAGACCCTGATGATATCGTTTTATTAAATTATTTTTTAATGCTGTGAATTGTTGTTTTTGGTTCTGAGTGTGTTATACTCAGTTAACGGCACTCGATCGAGGCCGAACTTCCGCGGCGGCCATCTTATTTTTGCCACACGTTTTTCGAGTTGAGCGCACTAGTGGCTGCATGCCGCCCTGCCTCATTTACTATTTAAATGGGCAGTGAGCGGACGCGCAGCGCCTGACAGGTTCCTATTTCGCTGTTTTGCACTACTTGCCATTTGCACTAATTTCTTTGTATGAACTGCTGTTTGACTTGCTAATCCGTTTTTAAAGACCCTGATGATATCGTTTTATTAAATTATTTTTTAATGCTGTGAATTGTTGTTTTTGGTTCTGAGTGTGTTATACTCAGTTAACGGCACTCGATCGAGGCCGAACTTCCGCGGCGGCCATCTTATTTTTGCCACACGTTTTTCGAGTTGAGCGCACTAGTGGCTGCATTCCGCCCTGCCTCATTTACTATTTAAATGGGCAGTGAGCGGACGCGCAGCGCCTGACAGGTTCCTATTTCGCTGTTTTGCACTACTTGCCATTTGCACTAATTTCTTTGTATGAACTGCTGTTTGACTTGCTAATCCGTTTTTAAAGACCCTGATGATATCGTTTTATTAAATTATTTTTTAATGCTGTGAATTGTTGTTTTTGGTTCTGAGTGTGTTATGCTCAGTTAACTGCACTCGATCGAGGCCGAACTTCCGCGGCGGCCATCTTATTTTTGCCACGCGTTTTTCGAGTTGAGCGCACTAGTGGCTGCACGCCGCCCTGCCTCATTTACTATTTAAATGGGCAGTGAGCGGACGCGCGCAGCGGGCGTGCCGATGGCGCGCCATAGGCGCGCCTAAGGCAAGCCCGTCTGCGCCCGTCCGCGCCCAGGCGGGACCAGGGGCCATGAACCCTGGCCAAATTTTAGAAAATTCAGAAAACTTAACATTTTATTCTTCTGAGCATTTGCTGAAATATCGCAGTATTCCCCACTCCGAGTGTAACCTACTTCACCTTTTGTACGATGTTACTAGCTGTTCTTATTGCAATTTTACTTTTTGTATACCGCCCTCTAGAGAGCAGAGCAATTCAACCTCTGATACTGCCACTTTCCCACAGGATAACCGCTTTTCCCAATGCAGCAACTCGCCTAACAAGGATTTTACTTTCTGGAACATTAACTGTCGTTCCCTCCCTAAACACAAGGCAGACATTTTTGACCTCTTAAGTAGTGAACAGCCAGATGCCATCTTTTTGACTGAAACATGGCTGCATACGAGCTCGGGTCCAGATGTGGCCTCTGCTTTACCACCTAATTACGCCATAGTTAGGAAGGATAGAGATCTTAGGCAAGGGGGAGGTATTGCTATAATTTTTAATAAATCCTACTCATGCAAATTGGAAGAGCTGCCTTTCATGGGTTGTGAGGTGGCCTTATTCAAACTTGCCTTGACCCCTCAATTCACCTTTTCGGGTATACTTATTTACCGTTCCCCTGGGTCGTCTGGCCTCTGGGCTTCCTCATTTCCGGATTCAATCACTCCTCACCTTCTTAAAGCGGCCAACTTTACCATTCTGGGTGATCTTAATCTTCATCTCGATAACCCTGAATGTACAATCAGCAGTACGCTGATCTCTGATCTTGCAGCGATGAATTTGTTGCTTTGTAACACTGGCCCCACTCACACGGCAGGCCATTTACTGGATCCCATCTTCTCCAGTCTATCTAACATTCAATGCCCGCCTGCTTTTCCCTTATGCTGGTCAGACCATTTTGCAGTCAAGTTTCATTGTACAGTTCTGGTGAATCTGTCTACAGCTGTATCTGGAACTCAGGAAAAATCTAGGAATTGGGGCAAATTGGATATGGAACTTTTCAATAAACTCCTGTCTAATAGTGTCCCCACCATTTATCAAATGTCGACCACCTCTCAGGGCACAATCCACAATTGGATTCTTAAAGCAATTAATGATTGCCTTCCACCCTCAATTAAAAGGTCATATAATCATCGCCCCCCTGCCCCTTGGTTCACAGAGAAACTAAAAATTGAGAAAACTAAATTCAAAGCTTTGGAAAGACGCTGGAGGAGGAACTATGTGCCTAACTCAAATATAAAAAGGCATTAAAAGATTACCAAGCCCTCTGTAAATCAGCTTGCGCGGATTTTGTTTCATCTACCATTTCCAATGCGCAGAACTGTTCACGCACCTTGTTTACAATGGTCAAAAAATTGTCTGGTTCTGACACTCAGCCCACGCCCCCCATCGTAGATGGGCCGCAATGTGACAACCTTGCTAATTTTTTCCTGAACAAAGTGAAGCAAATACATTCTACACTATGCAATACTCTGTCAGTTGCCTCTACTCAGCAAGCCTCCACCCCTGAGTTTATTTGTACGGTTGAATCCACTAATAAACTGGAATCTTGGTCGCTCCTAGACATTAATTCATTTAAGAAGATCCTAGGTAGCATTAAATCAGGCTCTCTTTGCGATCTCCTTCCTAACATTGTGCTGCAGCAGCTTGAATTACCGTCTCTTATGTTAATCATGGAGCTACTTAATGCCTCCCTACAGGAGGCTATTGTTCCGCCTGACTGGAAACACGCCATGGTCCTTCCGCTCCTGAAGAAGGCTAATGCTGATCCTGCCCAGCCATCCAACTTCAGGCCAATCTCTTTACTTCCGATTTATTCCAAAATTCTGGAAAAGCACATAAATTTACAATTAACCCAGTTTGTTGAATCTTCTAATTTCTTACACTCCTCTCAATCCGGTTTTAGAGCCGGTTTTTCGACCGAGATGACTCTTCTTGGAGTCACGGAAATGCTACGACATCGCTTGGACTTCGGGGACACGGTGGCCCTCATATTACTAGATGTGAGCGCCGCGTTTGACACGGTGTCTCACACCGTGTTAATAAAATCCCTACAGTCCCTTGGCATTTCTGGTCCAGCGCTTGACTGGCTTACATATTTTCTCTCCAATCGGACATTCCAAGTCTTCTCATCTATGGCCACTTCCAAAACTTACTCTTCTCTTTATGGGGTACCCCAGGGCTCTATTCTTAGCCCTTTACTATTTAATGTTTATACCAGACCCTTGGCGGCAATTGCTGAGGAGGCCGGGCTGTCCCTTTTCTCTTATGCGGACGATACCCAAATCATCTCATCCCTTTCTGCAGAGAAGATGTCCGGACCATCAGTTCTTCAGACCGGTTTAAGGAAAATTGCATCTTGGATGCAAGTCAACCTACTTAAACTTAATGGCGAGAAGACTGAGGTCCTGATTTTGGGAAAAAACAAAGACCTTTGGGGCCCCCAGCACTGGCCTGCCGAAATGGGTGCCCTATCCCAGCCCACCCACCAAGTCCGCAATTTGGGATTTATCATTGATGACCAATTATCAATGAGACAGCAAGCAGTGAAGGTGGGAGCCACTTGCGTCACCAATTTGAAATGGTTGAAAAAAATTATCTGGATGCTCCCCTACTCCACTCAAAGGACCGTAGTCCAGGCGCTTGTGACTTCTAGACTGGACTACTGTAACATCCTCTATTTGGGGGCAAATAAGGATGTGATACGGAGACTACAGGTGGTGCAGAACTCTGCCGCCAGATTACTTTGTCAGATCCCTAAAACTGCTTCCATCTCTGGCTCTTTGCAAGATCTTCACTGGCTCAAGGTAGAAAGCCATGTTAAATTTAAAGCCTTGAGCTACATGTTTAAGATCAAGTCTGGCACCGCCCCTCAATACTTGGAAGCCTTAATCCATCCTTACCGACCTCCACGTCTGTTACGTTCCACTACTCAGGGGAAATTCTTGGTTCCCAGGGTTAAACTCTCACGGATGGGTGGTCGTTCATTTGCTTGTCTCGGCCCAACCTTGTGGAACTCTCTCCCCATATCACTCCGTAATGAAACAATATATGTGAATTTCCGCAAATGTTTAAAAACTTGGCTGTTCAACCAATAAATTCCGATTCTTTTGTTCCTTCAGGCTGGCGCTGGGAAACCCTTGTTGGGTAGCTGTGCGCCTTACAAAATCAATTTAACATAACATAACATTGAAAAAAATTATGGTTTTATTTACACTAATATCCTTAAAAAACATACAAAAATATTGTTTTTTAATATATATATATATATATATATATATATATATATATATATATATATATATATATATATATATATGTGCAGTTTAAAATAGTAAATCTTAAATATTTTATTATGTAACAGTAATATAATGTAAATTAAATAAATGTAACTAACATTAAATACTATATAAAGATATATACTTATATAAACACACGCAGACATACATACGTATGTGTAAATTTATATATACTTACATATATATATATATATATATATATATATATATATATATATAGATATAGATATATATATATATATATATATATATATATATATATATATATATATATATATATATATATATATATATATATCCACACACAGCTTCTTCGTTTGAAGAGCCCCAGACCCAGGTAGGGTGGCTTCGTCGGACAGGGAACGAAGAATCCTGTCTAAAAATCCAAACTAATTTCTTTTTCAGAAATGCGACGACTCCGGTGTGAAGACAATACAAACATTTTATTCCAAACTTCAGAAACAGGCTGGCAGTCCATCATATAACACTTGCCCAAAGTTCCTTACGCGTTTCGGCGTTTCCCTCACGCCTTGATCACAGGTAGGCAATTTCTTTATAGCATTTAGTGAGAAAATACTCTGCTGGCATCCCTTGCCTGTCTCCAGAAGAAATTGCAATAGGAGACAGGCAAGGGATGCCAGCAGAGTATTTCACTCTGCTTGCTGGTGTTGAAGAAATACGAACAAGCACTCGGAAACTTGAAATGCTCAAGGCAAGTCCATCGCACTGTTTTCTCACTAAATGCTATAATGAACTGCACGTTGAACATTTTTAAAGCGTCTTACAAGCTTGCAGTTTGATTAAATCCTTTTTTTTAAAATAAAGTTTGAAAATGTGCTCTTCAAACACGGACACAGGAATTGGTAGACTACAACCAATCAGGTAGTCTGACCCATGCTAAATAAGCACGTGACCTTTACAGTTTGAAAGAGATTGCCTACCTGTGATCAAGGCGTGAGGGAAATGCCGAAACGTGTAAGGAACTTTTGGCAAGTGTTATATGATGGACTGCCAGCCTGTTTCTGAAGTTTGGAATAAAATGTTTGTATTGTCTTCACACCGGAGTCGTCGCATTTCTGAAAAAGAAATTAGTTTGGATATATATATATATATTTATTATATATATATATATATCCACAGAAAGCTCCTGCCGACTGCTGGGGGCCCGTGGGAGGTGGCATATACACCGGCGGAGCGTGCCGGTTAACTTAAATCACAAAGAAGTCTATTGACAAATGCTCTCAGGAACCACAGACTCACAGAAAATCCAAGGGTGTTTAATCAAAACAACGCGTTTCAGCCTCACAAGAAGCCTTGTTCACGTATGATTATGTGCACACAGAGCCATACTGATAAAGTAAAAAACAGCTAAACATTGTTGTAGGACTAGAGATACTGAAGTCTCAAATTGCACCAAATAACAGCAGACATCTTGGAATGGACTAACGGCAATAGTGCAGTGATACAATACAATAATATAATGCAATACATTCCAACAAAGGTGCGTAAAGCTCGTCCATGTTGTAAATTATAACAATGATCATGGTAAAAAGGAAGGGAAAATATATGGTAAGTCAATACATAAAACAGCCAAATTCCTGCTGTCATGTCGATGACTATAACAGTACAAATGCCCAAATCCTAATGGTAAATGCGAGATCGCTGGAGATAATTAGCCCCGCTGAACATCGCGGACTAAAGTGAATGGCTAAACATCTAAGACTTATTGATGTAATGAAGGAATAGTGAGATATCTGAAAATTATCAGATCTAATTATAAGCAGTTAACCATTTTACATTTAAGAATAATCGGGCTCATGATCATAATGGAAAACAAACTAATAACAGAGACTCATGTGAGTCTGTGCATATTACAGCACAGGTCATGCTGTCAGTGAGTTGACTGTATCAGGGGGAACACGGACACACAGTAATACCTTCATTACTTCTAGGTGTTGGCACGATGGAAGAGGAGGATGAGAGAAGAGCGGCAGCTCAGGCGATGTTTCAAAGGAGACCTAATCGACTTATCAACAAAGAAAAACACCAACACAAACGCAACCAATGGAGGAACAACTAAGAAAGTTAGAGAGACTTAAAAGAGCTGAGATCTCTAAATGGTGGGAGGCCATTTCGTTACAGAATTACATTGATCAGGATATGGCACCCAGAGGCCTAAGAATATTTACAACACCGACATATGAGACACCAAATCCTCTAATGTTAAAAGAATGGTCAGATAACTCTGCAATGAGTTCCAAAAGAATGTTAGAGATATTGGTCAAGTATGCCTGGATAGACAGAGATACCATCCTGAAAAAAATAGAAACAACTATGGAAGAACTTAAAAAACTTGCGGAGATGGATATAGTGGTCAAGGCGGTGGATGCCATGAAAACTCGCCTAAAAAAGCACGAAGAAGATATTAAAGCACGCAAAGAGAGGAAATTGAATCGAGACTATAATGATTATGAAAGTGGCAGAATTCTTACTTTCAGTCGAAAATACGACCACTTGTATAGTCAACATGTCACCACTGAAAGTACTAATGACGAAGAAACAACAATGCAAATGGCAGGCACATCGACTACAAGCGAAACTGAATCAGACATTTCAACTGAGAATATCTCCAGCGTAGAAAGGCCTATTCGCCCGGTGAATTTTTAGAGGAGTATCAACAAATACGGCGGAGCCGACGTATAATGAAGGAAGCCCCAACACCAAGGACACAGGGACAGATGGGCCGGGGACGAGGAAAAGGTCGAGGAAGCGCAGGAATAGAAAACAAAGAACAAAACAACGATGGCAGAAGAGGCAGAGGAAGGGGCTACATGGGAAACAGAACACGCTCCAAAAAGGGACAATAATGGATCCAGAAACGGTGAATAAAACCATTGTGAATCTCTCTAAGAGACATATGAGTGACTGTGAAAATCAAACTTTATGTTTGGGCCTCTCCTTTTGTCCATCACAAACCTTTAGATACACTGATGCCAGAATTGATTTATTTAAATTTGTCAGAAAATTGAAACTAAAAAAATGGCATAAACTTAAAAGGTTAGGGGACCACAGTAACATCAGGGAGAGAACGAATAGGCAATTAGACAACATCAATATTGCTGACATTGATGTATTAATCACCATGGCACAGCTAGAACAGGAGGGGATTGAACCCTCTGATACACCAATTGACAGTTCCAGCATGTCAATAAATAGCGGTACCAGTGTTACACAGGTTCTTGACAACATGAACATCACTACTGATAGTTGTCCGGCCTCAGGTTTCAAACCCAAGTCCACTTTCTTCCCTGTCCTTCCTCATGACAGCATTGACACCTTCCACGAGAGTGTCAGTAAAGCACTCAGTACATACAGGCAAAAAAACAACCGCAAGCATATGATTAATAACAACTTATCATATGCTCAAAGACAGGCTATCAAGACACTTATGGACGATGAGAACATCGTCATTCGACCAGCTGACAAAGGGGGCAATGTTGTCATTTTGGACAGAGATAGGTACATTGAGGAAGCTCTCAGACAATTATCTGACAGTAGATTCTATGTGCCCATTACCAAAGAGATCTACAATGAAAGCATTACTGGCATTTGGGATAAACTGAGTGATTGGAGGGATAAAGGTATTCTTGAATGGGAAGAATATCAATATCTTAAAAATGACCATCCCATACTTCCTGTATTATATCTTCTGCCCAAGATACATAAGGATCCCATTAATCCACCGGGGCGCCCCATAGTTTCATCCAGGGGCAGCGTAACAGAACATATCTCAAAATATGCAGACCATTTCCTTAGGGAATTTGTCACCGGGTTGCCCAGTTACATCAGGGACACCAAGGATTTCCTTAACAAAATACAAAACATACAATGGGAGGCAGGTTGTCTGTTTATTACGTTGGATGTCCAATCACTCTACACTATCATAGAACATCAACATGGATTGGGAGCGTGTGAGTATTTTCTGACAACTAGATCCATCAGATTCAGGGAACACAGCAGGATGATTGTAGAAATGATAGGATACTGCTTGTCCAATAACATCTTTTCATTCAATGGGGTCCTATACAAACAAATCACCGGGACTGCCATGGGTTCTTGCTTCGCTCCCAGTTTTGCAAACCTCTTTATGGGGCGCTGGGAGCAAGAGGTGTTTGCAGACCCCTCATATACCAGACAGTTGGCACATGTGGTTGCATGGATGCGCTACATAGATGACCTGTTGATTGTCTGGAAAGGTTCCAGACAGGAGGCAGATACATTTGTGGCTGATCTAAACAACAACGTGTACAACATTGTACTCACCAGCAACATTAGTGAGACCAAGGCAGAATATCTTGATGTCAGTTTGGAAATTAGGGACAATTGTATCCACACTTCTCTGTTCCGCAAATCTCACGGCTGGCAACAGCATCCTCCATGCCCTCAGCAGCCATCCAGAGACCCTAAAATGGAGTATTCCCTTTGGAGAACTGTTGAGGGCGAAAAGGAACTGTAATACGGAAGAGGCGTACCAGCAGGAGTGCGGAGAAATGTTAGACCGGTTTAGAGCCAGAGGGTATCCTGACTGGGTACTAAGTAGAGCCAAGATCAGGGCAGATGGTATACCTAGGACACTCACCATTGCTGAAAAGATGGTTATCAACACTGAGGGTAAGGATGATGACACCACTCGGATTATTATGACATACAGTTCTGACTCTAACAACATTCGTAAGATCCTAACTCAAAATTGGGGCATTCTAAAATGTGATAACACCATAGGCGACAGTGTGCCCAATAGGCCTAACATTACCTACAAAAAGGGCAGGAATATCAGAGATATGCTGGTACGCAGCAATATCACAGTATATCCCAAGAAACAGGATCATGGTCTTAGAGGATTTTTTCAGTGTGGCCACTGCAAGGCCTGCAAAAGCAGTACCTACTGCAATTTGGCCAGTTACAAGGGAATCAATAAGGAGATCAATCAATTCCTTACGTGCAGCACAACTTTTGTGGTATACGTGATTGAATGCCCATGCAAGCTCTGGTATATTGGGAGTACCACCGCTATGGCCAAGAAACGCATACTGGAACATTGCAGGGCAGTCACTCACGTAGATGAGAAATATCCAGTTGCTCGTCATTTTAGAGATGTACATTACAGCAATCCATCACTTCTTAAGTTTTTCATTCTTGAACAAATTGAGAGCAAACCCAGGGGTGGCAATCGGGTATTGACTTTAAGGCAAAAAGAATCGAGATACATCTTAGATTTTCAGACCAAACACCCCGGGGTTTGAATCATGATGAAGAAATGGCATTTCATTTAAGAGAGTGATTGTGCATGCTTAATGTATTGATTATTTTCTATATCTTTCTACTTGTTCTTACAAAGGTTAAATGTGATTTATCTCCCTTACGCCCTCCTCTTCCATGTTTCCATCAGTGCATAATCTTGAATTGTTGTGTGATTGGAATATATATATTCTTTTTATATATATTTTTTCAAATTTCATTGCATAAATTTTATTGTATATTTTCTTTATATTTTTTTACAGGAGGAAAGGAAGGAGCCCAGACTTCCACATTCACCGTGCACGGGCAACCTACCCTTTTCCCCGTTCTTCCTTTTTACACCTTCAAAATCTACTGATGGGTATTGTATATACAGCCAACTTTAGTTCATTATTAGGACTTGGGCACTTGCCCTGATACAGTCAACTCACTGACAGCATGACCTATGCTGTAACATGCACAGACTCACATGAGTCTCTGTTATTAGTTTGTTTTCCATTATGATCATGAGCCCGATTATTCTTAAATGTAAAATGGTTAACTGCTTATAATTAGATCTGATAATTTTCAGATATCTCACTATTCCTTCATTACATCAATAAGTCTTAGATGTTAGCCATTCACTTTAGTCCGCGATGTTCAGCGGGGCTATATTATCTCCAGCGATCTCGCATTTACCATTAGGATTTGGGCATTTGTACTGTTATAGTCATCGACATGACAGCAGGAATTTGGCTGTTTTATGTAATGACTTACCATATATTTTCCCTTCCTTTTTACCATGATCATTGTTATAATTTACAACATGGACGAGCTTTACGCACCTTTGTTGGAATGTATTGCATTATATTATTGTATTGTATCACTGCACTATTGCCGTTAGTCCATTCCAAGATGTCTGATGTTATTTGGTGCAATTTGAGACTTCAGTATCTCTAGTCCTACAACAATGTTTAGCTGTTTTTTACTTTATCAGTATGGCTCTGTGTGCACATAATCATATGTGAACAAGGCTTCTTGTGAGGCTGAGACGCGTTGTTTTGATTAAACACCCTTGGATTTTCCGTGAGTCTGTGGTTCCTGAGAGCATTTGTCAATAGACTTCTTTGTGTATATATATATATATATATATATATATACAAACACCAGTCCCGGTTGTTGCAAGGCTGTCTCAGTGGGCGGTCCAAGTTAAGGTTACCGGGTAACCCACAAATCCAACACTCCTCTCTTCCATACGAAGAAATTACTCAGACGCCCGTGTATGCTTCAACATGGCCAATTTAATGACAATGGCAATCCGACGCGTTTCGGCTTTACGCCTTGCTCACGGCAATAAGATTTACAAAGCATTATTCCATTTTTAAATAGATGTATAAAAAGTGAAAAAGGACTCACCCATCCCTCTGTGATCTAACAGTAAAAATGTGTCGGCCATCTTAACATGATCATATACAAAACTTTATCAAGCAGATTGTAATCAATCGCAACGATAATGTTATAATTCAATGATATACTATAATTGCATCAATACATAAATAGCGTTGAACCTTTGAATATTGAAATGTCCAATACATATCACTAAAGTCTCGCCCTAGTGGGCAATTGTAGTCAATCTGTGACCCAATGGATTGGTTAATATTGTTAAATACAACATTTCATGTGAATACAAAATTTACAATACGGTACATGGTTTAAAAACATGATAAAAACCAATTCTAGTACCTATTCAACATCTATACATTCTATCCATATGTGCCTGATTACATTTCTACGGCATATCTTAATACCCTCCTGAGTCATTTCATCCCTCTCAGATGGAATCAAATGTTGAAATAAGACAATTCTACCTAATTAGGGTTATTCACAATAAAATCCATGTATTGTGCCTGCAATTCTCTGAATATCGAAAGTAGATGGCTCCTCAATATATACTCAAAAGAGCAAAGGTGAAAAAGTGCCTGCACCTGTGTAAAAATGTCAAAAACAAAAACTATTACCATTAAAAACCATCAGGAAAGATTCATAAATTCAAAATAATTACAAAATAATTTAAATACTCAAGTGGATCGCCAATTCTTCACTAGAATTTAATCCCTTTGGCATGAGAGTTTCAAAATCAATAATGTACTTTGATTCAAGCTTCCTCAATGTTAACTCTCGATTACCACCCTGACATCAATATTTACAGCATCAATTACCATCATTTTCAATAGTTTCTCATTTTGAAAATGGCAATCAAAAAAATGGCGCGCCACCGGGTAATGCATTTACAGAGCATATTAGTAAAACAGAGATAGAATTTTTAGATGTGCAGGTAAATGTAAAGAAAAACACTCTAGAAACTAAGGGGCACATTACGATGGCGGGCGGAAGCACCACCGCCGTGCTGGCGGATGCAAAAACCACCAGTTACCGCCGGCACGCAGCAGTCCACACGCCCGTCCAATTACGATGCGAAAAGTAGGCCAAACACCGCCGGCAAGCCAGCAACACCGTCCGCCATCAAAGTGCGCCCGTACATGTAGCGGCGCAGCCCAACTGACACACACCGTCCGACGAAACACGTCCCGCCCGGCGCATAAATTACGAGGCCGCAAACAAACGGCTCCCACGGCCAAGAGATACCGTACGACAAACCGAAGCGGTAACACGGATGCCGAGCACGGACAACGAAGAAGCGGCTCCCCGAGCATGAATCCAGCACTGCAGGCACTCCCCATGCTTCTGCTGATGCACCACCAAGGACGCAACGCACCGTGGAGACGCAGGTAGGCACACACACAACAAGTGCACGCAAACAGCGCACACAGTGCAAGGGCGGAAAAAGCGGACAACCCCCACCAGCGCGTGTACACTACACATCCACCATCGCATCCACATATGACACACAGGCCAAATCGTAACATCGCAGAACACATGTGTACACACCACCTGGGACTAGTAACCAACCACCCCGTCACGGCCCCAAAGCGCCGATGACGCCGCCACACATGCGCACAACGCAGAGGCCAACCGCAGCGCCATGCATGCGTCGCACACAGACACAGGGACACAACCAAGCAGCACACACATCAGCCCCACCCCGAACGCACATGACACGTGACAGGCCGGCCACAGACATGTCCTCAACGCCCAATTCACGGACAACACCCAACGCCACACAACCGACGCACACATGTCAGTGAAGACACGCAACAGCAGGACACACCCCAGTGTAACAAACATGGCGTAGCACACAGCGGCGGCAACACCAACTAGGAGAAGCAGGGCCCCTTCGGGAAGAGGAACGCCAGTACCACACAGAAACACCCATACCACCCTGCACATATGAACAAGACATATAAAACGGAACACCAAAGAGCCCGGGGACCGACAACAGGTGGCCCAAGAATAACATTCACACACAAGGCCCAACGCAGAGCGGAAAGGCAGCCTGCCGCCCACACAAGGGAGAGCAGACAGCACTGAATGACCTTCCATTCCAACTCCGAAACCACAGCCCTACGACAGAAGCCGGTGAATACAGCCATTGTCCAAGAATAGACCAACACAGGCATGCCGAGGAGACCGACCACAGGGCAGATAGCGCATATCACAGAAGCACACAACGGACGGGGAAGAAAGAAGAAAACACTCCCCCATGTCGGCCACATGCAAGTTAATTGGAAGGAGTCACAAAGCACTGACCTTGAACTGTCTGAGAAGCATGTGGGAAGAGGGCCCGTGTCCTCCAAACAAGCCAACAGAACACAAGTCCTGTCTCCCTACGACTACACAGAGCTCACAGCAACCCCGGAGCGTGCACATTGCAGACTGCACACACAGCCGGAGCACGCCACCTCAACGAACCGCTGCGAAATGGCAACCGCAACACACCTACCCAACTACGCCGAACAGCTCAAGCTGTACAAAATCAACCTGTGCCATACATTGGGATGCGATCTCCTGTCCCTGCTGAACGTAAGTTACCGACTGACTTACCGCATCACATTGTTCAGCTGCGTCATGCCCGTCTTCTACTGTCGGAGGTGTCCCTACCAGCATCCCGTCGAGATATGCCTCTCCAACCCGGCATGTCTGAAGGCGGACCTGCTACCACTACTCCTCCCTCTGGACGCACACGACAGGGCCTGCTCTGCCTATGGGGGCATGGCGTATGTGGCCAACATCGCACCCGCACTGAAATGGGACCACTGTGCCTCCACACGACGGATCATCGAGAACAGCTACATCGAATGTCACCCAGCATGCCCCATCATGGTTCTCCAAGGGACAACCTACGAACAACACCTTGACAGCCACCATCCGCTTCATTGGCTGGCAAACATGTACACCACCAATGACATGGAAGCCCTGCTGGACGGCATCGCATACCTGACAACCTGTAAATACGTCGGACCACAACGCAGGTTCCCCGAGTGACCTATGATGTCCAACCCCGCACCCATGCTTAGCTTCCACACGGACTGGCCAGTCACCACCACAACAGCCATACCAAACGACTGGCAACTGTAACCACACCATCAACGACATCGCCATGACATCGGATATGACCGGGACATGCACACTGTTCCCCATCACATCCAGGAACACCGCATGCATCGTGGGAGGCAGTGGCATGGGCTCTGTGTATCGCACCCACATGGACGGAACTGCACGAACAACCAGGACACGACATGGATCCAGCGCCCATGGACACACACACCGCTCAGTGGACATGAATAGGTCGCCTGGAGTCTGTGGGTGCTGCACCCCTCCCACCCCCGCACCGGGAATCCCATACCAGGACCTTTGCATGGACGACAAGTGCATACAACAACAACACGACCCCAGTGACTGTGACATGTCCAGTAACCACCACAGTGCAACAACAAGTGGCACGCCGCTGCATGCACGCAAGCACATGCCCTGATGTCATCTCACATGCACGCGTGCATGAGGAACAACCGCAGCAAACCTGTCACATGGAACTGAGATGGACTGTGCCCATGATGCCAAGCGGTCTGGTAGGCTACATGTATACCGTCTGTGTCAAAGTCCGCAGCTCCGCAGCTATACGTAAATGTACATTAGCACAGCCTTGGCCAAGCAGATGTCACTCTGAAGCCCACATCCCACATGCAACAGCCAATCACATGTAACCCCACACCCTATCCCATTTGCAATCATGCTCAGTATATCCTCAACATGTATTCCGCTGCCAGTAGTGTCCACTATACTGCATCACAGAGGACAGAAGACTCAATATAATGTTTGAAACCAAAACTGTCTCCGCTGACTCATTTCACAAGTACGAATGAGAGAGGATGAGAGTATGTGAAGTACACGGCAGTCGTGACATGACCATGTAGTCCACTGGTATTGGATGTCAACGCAAATGAGTAGCACTACTGTGGAAGACACACATGTGTTGTGTGAAGTCGTATGGACGCAGTGCTCAGGTGGGTGGGTGCGACGGGTAGATGCGCACATGCCAAGTTGGAGCACGCCGTGTTGGGAGGGGTCATGAACAGTACACCACCGCTTCCCTGGGCATTGTGAGAGGACACCTGTCGGGGGAGTGAACACGTGTGTGCACAGCAGCCGGGCACACGTACAAAGCGGTACCAGGCGCACCTCAGCCCACCCTCTGTGGACAAGCTGGATCCTGTTGTGCGCCCGCCATGCCCCTGACAAGGCACACACAGCCCCAGTCGACCAGGTGTAACCCCAACATAGTCAATCCGCACAGGCGATACAGGGCACGGGATGGCAGTGGAGCATGGTGTGTGAGAGGTCTCCTCGCGCTCCTCCTGGTCATATCACGCAGGCAATAGAACCTCAACGTCTAGCATGGCACAAGTCAGATGGAAGTGTAGGGGGACGCACCACAGCACGAGCAGCACTGACGTCACGGGAGGTGGCTCGCACCATCCCATCCATTGCCCATCATACCAACCACGCCACATGCCATTGCGACTAAGTGCAAGCGCGTGCGCCACCACCCCCGAGCCCTCCCCAGAGAGGCCAAAGAGTGAATGTGTGGGCCATCAGCCACAGACGGACGCGGCCTGGCCGCAAGGGCAGCCACAGCCACTGGGTGTCGCAGGTGGCGGATCCGGAAGGCGAAGACTGTGATGCATAGTCCATGCAGGCCGGGTCACCATTTGGGGCACCACGCAGGTGGACGGCGTCCCGCAACACATCATACCCTGAGACAGCCCACTCGTGCAACTGGACCCACACATACACTCCTTGCCCTCTCTGGTGCGAGCTTGGGGCTGCCTGTGCAAGCGCTAGCCTCGCAGGTGAGCATGCATATTGGGGGAGCGAGGGGAGGACATGAGGGCTGGGGCGAAGATGACTGTATCACTGTCAGTTAGTACAAGGGATGACCCAGATGTGGAAAGGAAGAGACGTGTCCCGTGTGTACTGCAACTAGTCGCCAATACAACTACCCCCCATGTCCGGAATGTAAGCCCGCACCTAGGCCCGCCCATCCGCCACATCGAACATACCACCAGCACGACAACCTTCCCATTCGAAACACTGACTGGGGGTGGCGACCAGTGTACAATCATGTGTAGCCTACCCACGCGTACATGTGGGCCCTCCATGATCCATGTCACCTGCGGCAAAGTCATGACATGCGCAATGAGGGAAGTGAGGAGAGCTGCCCGCCCCACGCGCAGAAGGTGCATCAGCTCCACAGACCCAGCAGCGAGTCCAGCAGGGGTCACATGTGCAGGGGCAGCTGTGCCTGGTGTGAAGGCACATGCATATAGACAGCACATCGACCAATGTGTAGTCTGCCCACATCTACAGTCCATCATCATGCGGACATAGGAATTGAACACAGGGCAACACATCTTAGTGGGTGCACCCACCGTGACCAACAATGCGCAATCATCGACGTACCCGCCCTGTGCATGGCCCCCCACCCAACGGAGGCACATCCAGTGCCACCATCCCACACACACAAGCCTTCCACGGAACATGCTGTGTCCAATGGTCAGTACAGAGTCAGCGCCCATCTGGTGGATCCTGAACAGGAGACACATGCACACACATGCCAGCTCCCACTATGTACGACTGCCACCTGGCACGTGCAATGTAACCTCTCACCTGTGACGTGTGACTGCAAGCACACAGCCGTCTTGGCATGGGGCTGTCAATGTGGACACCTGTCAATGTTTCGGGAGGTGTGATCCGTACAGTGCTGTACATAGGGTGCAGTGCTGACACCTACTACTGTCTCATATCCCCTCGTGCCACAGGTCCCACTTGTTTTGGCCGCTCAGCCTGTGCCCACATCGTCGTCGTCGTGTGCCATACTCATCCAGCCGCGGAAGCAGTTCCATGCTCAGCAGACATTCATGTTGCCGTGGCGTTGCCGCTTGACGGATATGCAGTCAGTCCCCATCAGCACGCCCGCAAGTCATTGGGGCCTAGATCCCCATGTGCATGCACATGGCAGTGGTTTGTATCACTAGCCATTGCCATTGTTGGGAGACCTGTGTAAGTGTATTGTGGCCGTGCCGTCCCAGCTTGACAGCTGGGCTGTGGCTCCTGTGCTTACTCAGTCATGTCAGTGATGTGTATGCGAAATTGCTATGTGTCGTGTTGCTTTGACATGTGTCCTCTGCCATTGTCCCTAGGCGGAGACCGAACATTGACCGCCCATACCAATTGCTGGCGGACATGGACGATACAGAGGTTATTAGGAAGTTTCGGCTGGACAGGCCAACCCTGCATCGACTGTGTGCCATGTTAGAACCCCATCTCCGTCCCCGCAGGGTGTATCCGACTGCTGTCACCCCCACGGCTAAGGTGATGGCTGCCATGCATTTCTTCGCCACTGGGTCATTCCAGCACACAGTGGGCAGTGGAGGAGGGATGTCCCAGCCCATGTTCAGCAAGGTGCTGAGGGATGTACTGGCAGCCATGATGCTGTACCGGAACAGGTACATCCGCTTCCCCAGGGCTCGTGAATTGGCGGCAGTGAAGGGTGCATTCTATGCCCTTGGCAGAATCCCACACGTCGTTGGAGCCATTGACTGCACACATGTCGGCCTTGTTCCACCACAGGCCACTGAGCACCTGTACCGCAACAGGAAGCACACGCACTCCCTGAATGTGCAAGTGGTGTGCCTTGCGGACATGGTGATCACCCACGTGTGTGCAAAGTTCCCAGGCTCGGCCCATGACGCACACATAATGCGCAACAGCATCTTGCCACGACTGATGTCCAATATGCAACAGGATCGTGCCTGTATTGTCGGTGAGTATGTGGAGTGGTGTAGCGTGCTGGCTGTGCGATGCTGTCCCCTGTCCAGTTGGATTAGCAACGGTTCTCTGTGTCCCTCACACCCAGGTGACTCTGCGTATCCGAATGGGGCATGGCTGCTCAGTCCATTGAGGAATCCTCGCACCCCAGCAGACGATCGCTACAATGAGGCACATGGGAGGACCAGACGTGTGGTCGAGCGTACCTTTGGCCTCCTCAAGTCCAGGTTCAGGTGCCTGGACCGCACCGGGGGTGCGCTGGCGTACTCCCCACAGAAGGTGTGCCGGATAGTGGTGGCGTGCTGCATGCTGCACAATCTGGCCATTCGGAAGCAGATCCCCCTCATCGTGGATGACGGAGATCAACCAGGGCCCCAGCCCGCAGACCAGGACAGCTCGAGTGAGGAGGACAGCGGAGAGGAGGAAGCTGGTAATGTGCGGCAGCAGCTCATCGCCCGCTACTTCACTTGACGGTGAGTGTCCATGTACGACGGCTGATGTGGCTGTATCTGTGCAGGTGTGTGTGTGCTGTGTCAGGGTGGCCGTTTGTTCACTGCGTGCTGTGTGTCAACGCTCCATGGCCAGGGTAGTATGCCACTGTTGGTGGCTGTGGCATTGTGCCCTATTGCTCTGTGCGATGTGTGTACATTGCTTGTAGTTGTTGACATGTACTGTGTGATGGGTGTGAGACACACTCATTGAATGTGCTCCTGTTCTGTCTCCCACCCCTAGGTCCCTACAGGCCCTCCGGATTCAAATGCCATGCCACGCATCAGGTGCCTTTCCGCCCAAGGTGGCCGTTGTATTCCGTACAAATAAGACACAGGGCACAAACAGCAGTTAGTGATAAAGGTGCATTTATTACAAACTGTGACATGTGATTGTGTGTAAGGTGATGACAAAAGTGGTGCGTGCAGTGACAATGAGCTGTCGGTCATGGCTGCGTGATGATCAGGGTGTACCCACTGGTTCTATGTCCATAGTCCAACACACACATGCCATCCAGATGGCTGTGTGGAGTGGGATCGTAGTCCAAGTCAATGCAGTGGCTGGTCAAGGAAGGCTGGCGGAAGGCTGGCTGGCTGCCTCACTTGCGTCTGGAGCGTGCGAAGTCCTCCCGGGAAATCTGTTTCCTCTTTGGACGGCCCCTTCCACGTTTGCGAGGGGGGGTGCCTGCTTGCGACATGCTGGTGGTTGAGGTGTGATCACTGGCTGTGGACGCAGGGGAACTGGACACTGCTGCTCCACCCTGCGCCCCGGCAGGTGGTGGCGGAGGGGGAGCTGCTGTCCCTGGCTGTGACCTCACCGCCACCACCAGCTGTCCCATGAGGTCCACGATTTGGCCCATACGGGCGTCCATGGACCTCAGCACCCCCAGCACCTCACGCGTGTCTGAAGCAGACCGGACCCATTGTCCTTGGGCCTCTTCATAGGCCCCAAGGACTCTGGCCATGTGAGGCAGGGCATGGCTCCCAGGGGAGGCTGGCGTTTCCCTGACCCTGCTCCTCCTACCAGTCCTGCTGCCACCGGCCTGCCCACTAGCCACATTGCTCACCACGGTCCTCGCTGTGGCTCCCAGGGTGGATCCAGTCGTCCGGGCCATCACCTGCGCTGGGGCTGGTGCCAGCGAAGACGTGGCGGTGGTGGCGGCGGTGGTGGTCGGTGCGGCGATGGTGGCGGTTGCGGCAGTGGTAGTGGCCACAATGACCGTGGGTGTGGCCGCAACGACAGTGGCAGCAGGGGGCTGGGAATGTTCAGCAGCCCTGGATGATGGGTTGGTGGGTAGGAGGGGTCCTGGGGAGCGGCTGGGCCCTGCCACACCAGATGGGCCTGCTTGGTTGTCCGTGTCCGAAGAGGAGGACAGATCCTCCAGATCCGTGTGTCCTCGTTGGGGGCTTGTAGGCTGGCTGTGCTGGCTGCTGGCTCCATCCCCAGCATCCAGCAGTTCGTCACCTGTGGAGAGAATGAGATTTGTTATTGTGTTGCACCTGGCGAAGTATGTATTTGTCGTCTGACATTGACAGTTCGTGCAATCTCGTACATGGGTTTCCCGGAGGCGTGTGTGTGGCTGTAGCGTCTGTAGTTGTGTGTGCTTGGCAATGGGACTGTGTGCTGTGCACATGTGGCATGGGACGGATTGGCCATGCCGATGGGTGTGTTGCTGTGCCCCTACTTATTGTGACTCTGGTGTATGCGGGCTCCTGGCCCATCCTGGGTCTGGTTTGTACTTTGCTTTTGGGGTTCAAATGGAACGCTTAGGAACGCATATGGCAACATGGGGGCTATGCCCCAGATTCGCATTTGGGAGGGAATATGCTTTTGGGGTTCAAATGGAACGCTTAGGAATGCATATGGCAACATGGGGGCCATGCCCCAGATTCGCATTTGGGTGGGAATATGCTTTTGGGGTTCAAATGGAACGCTTAGGAACGCATATGGCAACATGGGGGCCATGCCCCAAATTCGCATTTGGGAGGGAATATGCTTTTGGGGTTCAAATGGAACGCTTAGGAACGCATATGGCAACATGGGGGCCATGCCCCAGATTCGCATTTGGGTGGGAATATGCTTTTGGGGTTCAAATGGAACGCTTAGGAACGCATATGGCAACATGGGGGCCATGCCCCAGATTCGCATTTGGGTGGGAATATGCTTTTGGGGTTCAAATGGAACGCTTAGGAACGCATATGGCAACATGGGGGCCATGCCCCAGATTCGCATTTGGGAGGGAATATGCTTTTGGGGTACATGCTGTGAGCCATGGGTGCCGAACGTGACATGTGTTGTGGCAGCATGACAGTGCATGGTTTGAGGTGTGTGCATGCTTGACATGGCCTGCATATTTGCTGTCTGTTGTGATTACTGGACATGGCATTGGACGCATCGTTATGAGTGAGTGATGGTTGTGTGCCAGCCAACGTATTGCAGTTGTCCCATCTCCTTGGTGTGCGTGCTGCCCTGTGCCATGTGCATCACTGCAGTGCTCGGGGGGTGTGGCCCATGTTGTGTGTTGTTGCTCACAGTGTGTCGTGCACTTCATTGACTTCTGGCACATGGTTGGTCATGGGCATGTATCTTAGCGTGACTGCTGTATGTGTGGCAGCTGTGCGGATGACATGCCTTTCATGAGACTGGGGCTGACGGATGGGATGGATGGTATGTTGTTTGTGCATGGTGTGTCTGTGTGTTTGATGGGTTCAGTGGTGTTCGTGTGCATTTATGTTGTTCCGCTCTGTTGCGTCTAGTGTTGTTTGTCTTACATAGGCGTAGTTGTGGGGTGTGTGGTTGACAGGCAGTAGGGGCTACATGGACAGGACTTCAATGGTGTTTCGGTTGTGTGTGATGAGTTGCACAGTGGCTGCCGTGTGGGACTATATTCAGTGTGGCTTGTGCATGCAGACGTGGCTCCTTGGGTGTTGCTATGTCTGTGATGGGTCATGTGGGGTGTGAGTCTGTTGTTCATGTCCGTGTGCACATTGTTCACTTGTTCGTGACGGTGGGCGGTGCTGCGTGTTCGTCTGCTACGTGACATGTCCCATGTGTTGGTCGTGTTATGGTCCTCATGCCTCCAGTAATCCAGCCCTGTCCAGTTTCCCACCTGCAAGTTGTTCGTGCGTGCACTGTACTGGATGCCACATGGCTCTAAGCGGGGGTGCTCCATGTTGCAGGTCTGTGGGGGTGGGGGGTGATGTGGGTCGTGGGGGTGGCTGGACACCCACTGACACCGATTGCTGTGGACCGTGATGTCTGCCTTTCGGCTGTCGTTGTGCACTGCGGTGGCTGACACGTGGCTGTGGGGGATGCTCCTCCTTGCTGTGCTGTGGGACTGGGGCCTGGTGTGTGTTGTACTTGGGCTGTCCACCGTCCCACCCACTGCACTTTGTGTTCCTGCCACTTACCTGTTACTTGTCGGTTAGTGCAGCTGTGGCGGACACATGGGTGTGGTGGGTGCTCGTTGTGGCGCTTCTGGCATATTTGTGGACCTGTTGGTGGTTACGTGGCTGGCTTAGTGTACACATGTCCCCACGCATCTTACAGTTGTTCGGTTTGGGCTGTGTGTGGTAGTGTCTGTTGCATGTGTGTGTGATGTGTTGTGTATTGTGTGCTGGACATGGGGGTGTTTGTCCCTGGGAGCTGTGGCATGGTGGTAGTGCATGTGAGTACATAGCGGTGTGCTGGTATACATTAGTTTGTACTTACCAGCCTCCACTCCCCTGCTAATCCGGCGAGGATCTCCGGATGGATTACGACTCGCACCTTCTCCTCCCACGCTTTGAAGGTCTTAAAGAGCGCGGGATTCCCTCCGCCAGTGACGGCAGCCAGCTCTCTGTTTTTGCCCTCCTTCTTCTTGACCAGGCTCTTTACGTCATTCCAACGTTTGTTAATCTCGACTCTGTTCCTGGGCAGGGTCCCGACTGCATTGACCTGGTCTACGATCCGGTTCCACATTCTGTTTCTGGTGGCTAGTGGTGTGTGCTGGACCATGTTCCCATAGATTTGTGGGTACACCTTGATGATCTCGTCGACCATGACCGTCAGCTCCATGGGCGTGAACTTGGGCATTCTTTGTGGTGCCATGATGTTTGTGGTGCTGGTGCGGTGTGTGTTGTGTAATGTGCAGGGGGTTTGTGGTGCCGGTGTTTGGTGGTGGTGGTGGTGGTGGTGGTGGTGGTGGTGTTTGGTGGTGGTGGTGGTGGTGGTGGTTGTGATGTGTGCGTTTCTGTGGTGTGCTGCTGTCCTTGCTGTGTCACTGTGTCCTCTCCTCTCCTCTCTGGTTTGCAATGTAGCAAGGGGTTGTGGTCTGTGGGAGTGCTGCTTTTGTACTCACCTATGTGGGTGTGTCCTCATGGTCTGTTGTTTTCAGGTGTGTTGTGTCTGGGGTTCTGGCCTTTGTATTTTTTGTTTGTCCGGGGGGTGTTTTCGGGATGTGTACTGTGCTTGTGTATTTGTGCGTGCCTTGCTGTGTGGACTTGTTGGCCATGTTGTGTGCTATTGGTTTTGTGTGCGGATGGTTTCTGTGCAGGTACGTTGGCGCCATGGCTTCTGCCGTGTCGATTCTCATCGGCGTTGTTTGCGCTGGCGGGCGGTATATTTGTGGTTTTTCCGCGCTCATGTCGGTGCGATCGTAATTTCACGTGCGGTGTGTCGGCCGTGAGGGCGGGCGGTTTTGTGTTGTCGTGCGTGTTTCCGTCCGTGGCGGGCGGTTTGACTCCGACTCGGACGTTGGCGGGCGGTATTTTGTGTGCTTTTTCCGCCGATGGCGGTATTCGGTTTGTGTAATCGTAATGGCGTGGTCGGTGTTCAGGCGGTGTGTGCGGGCGGATTTTTGCCGCTTCCATGCCTGGCGGAATTATTTACGCCGGGTATCGTAATGGGCCCCTTAATTACCAATTAACTAATATTAAACAATTAAATGCTTTTTTATACCAATAATAATAATAATTAAACATTAATTATCAATTAATAAATAATTCTTAATATATTACTTAAATTTATCAATAAATAATATTTAATAATATTTAATTACCAATTAATAATAAAACAACAATAAATTAATTTTTAGAACCAAAAAATTGTAATTTAAAAAAATTACCTATTAATAATTAATATCCAATAAATTAATTATCAATACCCAAAAATAAATTTAATAATTACTTAATTAGATTTCAATTACTTCCAAAAGTATTCCCCTATAAACGCACAACACACTCCAATGATAAAATAATACACTTAACATAATGATCAATTAATCAATTTATAAAAATTAATAACTAATTAATAATAATTAATTACCAATTAATAATAATTGATTACCAATTAACAATTAATTAACAATAATATAATTATCAATACCAATTAATTAAAATAAATTATAAGTTAATTACATTTAAATTACATGATGATCAATTAATGAATTAATAAAAATTAATCACCAATTAATAAAAATTAATTACCAATTATTAATTAATTAACAATTATATAATTATCAATAACAATGAATTAAAATAAATTATAACTTAATTACAATTAAATTACTTCCCACCCTGTTCCCCTATAAACCCACAACCCGCTACAGAACTTAAACGCAAAAAGTAATTAAAATTAATTTATAATTCCTAAAAATTAATAATTAATTTAGTATAATTAAATTACTTCCCACCCTATTCCCCTATAAACCCACAACCCGCTACAGTACAAAAAAAAAATTAACTTAAAAAAAATGTATTAACATATAAAAATTGTATACATATATTTTTAAACAAGTAGAACACTTAACAAAAACACATATAACACATATATATTAAAAACATAACAAAATACATAACAATAATACAAATATCGATATTAGTAACATCAATATTAAAAAATTCGATATTACTTACCTTAGGGTCGATATTCTGTCCATCGATATTCTGTCCCTTCGATATTCTGTCCCTTCGATATTTTAACTTCGATATTTTTGTATATCGATATATTATTTTCGATATTTTGTCTGCTCACCGTTTTTTACATTCTGCGTTTGAAAATACCACTTTTAGAAAGTGGGTATTTTCTTGCTCAGTCATCCTGTGTGCCTCTGCTGGAATGTGTATTGCCTGTCTGGGTTTTGGATGACCGCAGGGGCTCCAGATAGTATAGGTAGGTCAGGAAAAGGCTGAATAGACCTGGGCTGCGATGGGGGAAGGGGGAGGAGATTTCCTTGCACCTCAAAGGGCCTGGTCTGCCTCTCACAATGCCGTCTCCACCTCCTGCCAGGAAATCACACCAGAGAAGGCAGAACTGGTTCTGGCCGGGCACAGACACCCTCTGCCTGAAAGATCAAAGGATTTTTAGATACAAATACTGGGTCCCAGACCCCTGAACTTCAGAACTCATCTGGAACAAGAAGACTGCCAAGAAGAAGAGCCGGAGAAGCTGCGAAAAGGAACGACTGCTTTGCTGGGTGCTTTGCTGGGCTGACCTGCAGTGGCTGCTTCTGTCTTGGGCAGTGAAAGGCCTGGACTGGACTTTCTGCAACCTAATTTGTGAGTCTCTCCAAGGGCTTGAGGTAGAGCTTGCCCCCTGTTCACAAATTCAAAAATACGCTGATTAAAAAGAGTTCCTTGTGTGGATAGCACCGTCCGGGCTACCACAGCATCGTGAACACACAAATCCAAAACAGTTCTGGCTGACCGCGGGGTTGCAGGCCAGCTACGGTGTCGGGAAGACCCGCAAACAGTACCTTTCAGAGATGCAGGGCGATGGGGCCCTCGAAGTCGCACGTGTTGCAGGTCGATCTCCTCTCTCATGGAGTCAGGAGCGCAGGCGTCGGGTGCTGAGGTGTGAAGTGCAGCGGTGCAGCGTGCGGTGCCCTCAGGTCGCGGTGCGAGCAGCGGCTCGGTGGCCGCGTCAGATGGCGTCGTCGGTGAGACCAGGGTCGCGGTGCGAGATGAAGGCGGTGCTCGTCACGGTGCTGGCAGATCACGGTGCAAGCAGCGGCATCGTCGTTGCTGAAGCGCTGTCGTCGGCTGACGAACTGGAGTCGATGGCGCCGGCATCGGTAGGCCAAGGCTGCGGTGTGGGATGAGGGCGGTGCGTCGTGTAACTTACGAGCGGTGCCCCCGAACCACGGTGCAAGCAGCGGCGGCAATCTCGGCGGGAAGTGGCGGCGTCAGGCAGGCCAAGGCGTCCTCGTGAAGCCAGGCGGTACGGAGTGCGGTGCCCACAGGTCGCGGTGTGAGCAGCGGCTCGGTGGCGGCGTCAACAGGCATCGTCGGTGAGACCAGGGTCGCGGTGCAGCGTTGCCTTCAGGACACGGAGTCGGCAGTGGCGTCGTAGACGTCGTCGAGTTGGTGTTCTTTGGGTTGCAGCACAAAACACACAGTCCCCAGTGCTGCGGGTATAAGAACTTGAAGTCTTTGCTGTTCCTGAGACTTCGTGAACAGGAGGCAAGCTCTACCTCAAGCCCTTGGAGAGACTCACAAATTTAGGTTGCAGAAAGTCCAGTCCAGGCCTTTCACTGCCCAAGACAAAAGCAGCCACTGCAGGTCAGCCCAGCAAAGCACCCAGCAAAGCAGTCGTTCCTTTTTGCAGCTTCTCCGGCTCTTCTTCTTGGCAGTCTTCTTGTCCAGATGAGTTCTAAAGTTCAGTGGTCTGGGACCCAGCATTTATGTCCAAAAATCCTTTGATCTCTTAGGCAGAGAGGGCCTGTGCCCGGTCAGGACCAGTTCTGCCTTCTCTGGTGTGAATTCCTGGCACGAGGTGGAGACGGCATTTGTCAGAGGCAGAGCAGGCCCTTTGAGGTGCAAGGAAATCTCCTCCCCCTTCCCCCATCGTAACCCAGGTCTCTTCAGCCCTTTCCTGACCTACCTAGACCATCTGGCGCCCCTCCTGCTCCCCCAGCCTTCTGTCATCCAAAATCCAGACAGGCAATCCACATTCCAGCAGAGGCACACGGGATGACTGAGCAAGAAAATACCTACTTTCTAAAAGTGGTATTTTCAAACACAGAATGTAAAAATCACCTTCACTAAAAGATGCATCTTTAGATTCTGAGTTCAGGCATACTAAATTCTATTTTCTTACCGAACTCCCTGGGCCAGTTATGTTTATAAGATGTTATAAACAAACCTCCCATTCTATCCTATGGGGAACTGGTAGCCTTGCAATAGTGAAAAACGAAATTGGCTGTAATTCACTATCAGGACATGCCACACACACCAGGGCATGTCCCACCTTTCACATACACTGCACCCTGCCCACAGGGGTACCTTGGGCCTACCTGAGGGGTGTCTGACATGTAAGAAAAGGGAAGGTTAGGGACCGGCCAGTGTGTGCACTGGCCAAGTCGACATGGCAGTTACAAACTGCATGCAGACTTCTGCAATGGCAGGTCTGAGTTACCGTTTTCAGGGCTACTCACGGGGGTGGCACAACCAGTGCTGCAGGCCCCCGAGTAGCATTTGATTCACCAGCCCTGGCACACGCAGTGCACTTTACTAGGGGCTAACAGGTAAATCAAATATCCAATCATGGAAACACCCATCCATAACACAATTTACACAGAGAGCATATGCACTTTAGCACTGATTAGCAGTGGTAAAGTGCCCAGAGTCCTAAAACCAACACACACAGGGTCAAAAACAGGAGGCCAAAAAGCAAAAAGTCTGGGGGTAAACCCGCTGAAAAAGCCAAGTCTAACACCGACGATGCCATTAGACGCCGCCACGGAGCAGCTACTCGCACCGCGACCTGGGGGCACCGCACGCCGCACCGCTGCACGTCGCACCGCAGCACCCGACGCCTGCCGGCGCCAGCGCTCCTGATTCCACCAGAGAGGAGCTCGACCTGCAACGCGAGTGACTTCAAGGGCCTCAACGCCCTGCATTTCTCACAGGTACTGTTTTGCGGGTCTTCCCAACACCGTAGCTGGCCCGCGACCAGCCAGAACTGTTGGATTTGTTGTTCACGACGCCGTGGTAGCCCGGACGGAGCTATCCACACAAGGAACTCTTTTTAATTAGCGTATTTTTGGAACTGTGAACTTTTAAGTATAGTATTGTGGATTTTTATCGTTTTTTTTGGTCTTGTCTTAATTATGTAAAATTATTGGATATTTTTCTAAACTGATGTGGTGTCCTTTTGTAGTGCGTACACCGTATTACTGTTGGTTATGTGCAAATGCTTTACACACTGCCTCTAAGATAAGCCTGGCTGCTCATGCCAAGCAACCAAGGGGGTGAGCAGGGGTTATTTTAGAAGTGTAACTCCCTTATCCTGACTAGAGTGGTGGTTTTTGCCTGGCTTTGGCCCACGCCCTAGCCTACCAAAAATCCCATTTCTAACATTGGTTGTCAGCGGTGAGGATAGGACTTGCGTTTGCACTTGACTTACAGTCATTGGTGGGCACTACTACCATATCGCAGACCAATACGTACCACATACTGGTCTTTTTGGTCAATTTTTGACTTTCCATTGGTTTTGAACTTGAACTTTCCAGTACCACATGCCTGAATCAATTACATCATCTGTTGCACCCTTGGAAGTGGCCTTTGAGGAGGAGAGGTTATAAACCTACAATGTGAAGGAATTGAAGGCGATCTGCAAAAACCTCAAAATACAAATCAGGGGCCTCACCAAAAGAGAGGAGCTACAAAAGGCGCTGAGGGCCTGGGTAGCAGCCAGACATGCTAGTGAGCTGTCTGGGGATCTTGGCATGGAGGCAGAGGTGCCTATTCCAAGGGTGGATGTGCTTTTGGGAAGGGGGCGCCCTCTAAACCAGGCAGCAGCCGTTTGTCTCCAGAGGAGCTGGAGGACAGGCGGGAAGCAAGGAGAGTTGCTATGGAACTGGAGAAGCTTAAGTTAGCCATGGAGGGAAGGGGGTGTGGCTTGGCCGGCTGCAAGATGGCCGCATTCTAAGTGGGCTCTGCCGGCCAAGCTTCAATATCCGCCATAATCCTGCAGGATATCACTTCCTACCTGCACTTCGGCATCGGACCCTACATCCCCACCGTGAGACGCACTGACCGGAGCTGTTTCTGGGCTCCTGCTCGGCTGGGCGGCTGAGCAACATCGTCGGGTGGCGGCGCCCGGCTTGGGATCCGGCTCCCGTGTGGGCCGCAACAACTCTCCTCCGGGGCCGCGCTGGTTCCTGACGCCGCCCGCTGCAGGCCGGGATTGGAGGTTCCTTCCACCAAGCCTCCCGGTGAGTGGCGCCGCCTCGGGGGCGATTGCTGGCGTGGTTGGGGGCCCACGGGCCGAACCGCCGAGTCCGGGACTTTACGGCTTTGCCACTGCCGCTTTGCCCCGCCTCCCCAGCCGTCTTTAATGGCGGCTGACAGAGTCCGGACCCGGTGATGGGGGCAGTGGACCCCCCGTGCCTCCCTGCCGGCCCTGCCCCCTGAGTGCTGTGCCCCCCCCTGCTTGCCCTTCGCCACTGCCTGACCGGGCTGACATCCTAGCGTTGCTGCCTCGGCTCCGCGGCCTCTTTCTGGCGGCCCGCCCTGACGCTGCCTTCAGCTCACCAAATCGCTGGGCTGAACCTTCCATGCCCGAACCGCGGCATCGCCTGGCCCCTGTTACTGGCGGAGCGGCCCGAGCTCCCATCCTGTGTGGTCTTGCCTTGGTGGGCTCCCGGCGCCGGACTTGTGTGGGGCGCTGCACCGGACTCCTGCAATCCGCTACTGGTTGCTGCGGCCATCTGCTGGAACTCTCCTTCACAGGGCGCCCTCCTGCTGCTGGCGTGAGGTGTTGTGGGCACCCCCCGGCCGCTGACTTGGTGGGGGGTCCCGCCTGAGTCTAGCCTCCCGGCCTGTGTGATCTGCTGCTGGTCTCTGCGGCCTTTGCTGGGGCTCTCCGGCACTGGGCGCCCTCCCTTTCCTGCTGTTGGTGTGAGGTGGCGTGGGTGCCCCCCGGACGCTGGCTGAGGGGGGGGCCCGCCTCAGCCTTGCCTCCCTGCCAGTGCATTCTGCTGTCGGTCGCCGCGGCCTCTGCTGGAGCTCTTCTGCACTGGGTGCCCTCTCTCTCCTGCTGCTGGTGCGAGGTATCGTGGATGCCCGGAGGGTCCGTGTGGGAGGAGACCCACGCTGGGGTTTGCTGGCCGCTTGCCCCCTTCCTTCAGATCAGTACGGGCCCCAGGTGCTGCTCAAATACTGGCCATTATCTTGCTGGTGATCCCCATTGGCCGGCTGCCATCAGGACTACCTTCTAGGTGGGGGCTTTGTTTGCTTGCCCAACTTCATTACCATTGCGGACCCGCTGCTTCCTCCCTCTCAACTTTGTGGCGCCTTGGCCGCACGACTGCTATTCCTTCACGTAGTTACGCTGGTGGTCCTATAATCCGGTGGCGCAGACCCGGCCCGCTTCCCCACGTGGGCCGGTCCGTATCGGGGCGCTAGTCAGCAGCAAGCCTCACTCACCATGGGAAAGACCGACCCGAAGCAGCCTAAGATCGCCTTCGATCTCCGCAGGTCCTCCCGCCAGGAGGGCTCCAGTTCTGAGAGGGGGGAGACTGCTGCCACCCTGGACGCACCCCTCTCCCGAGACAACGACTTGAAGGCGATCATGCTAGACGTGAAGTCGACGGTCACCGGCATCGCCACCCAGCTAGACCAACTCTCGGCCCGCCTGGACTCAGTGAAGGCCCGTGTGGACACTCATGAAAATCGTCTGTCGCATGTGGAGTCCCGGGTCTCTGAAGCAGAGGATGCACCACGCAGGACCATCAAAAACTGCTCCAAATGGACAAGATTCTGGCTGTGATAGGGGAGGAAAAATGAGGATTTGGAGGCTCGCTCCCGCCGGAGCAACCTCCGCATAACGGGCCTTCCGGAATCGACCTACATCTCCCGCATCGAGGACTTTGTTGAGACCGTGGTCAAAGAACTCTTTGGGGACGTCCTCTCCCCAGTGTTCATCGTGGTGCGCGCACACTGCTCACTTGGTCCTCGTCCCGGCCCCGGCCTTCCTCCTCGCCCCATCATCGCTAAATTGCTCAATTTCCGGGACCGCGACGCTATACTCCGAGTTGCACGGGACAGAGGTACCGTTGTTCACCATGGCAATACCCTCTCCTTTTTCCCGGACTACACCACTACAGTTCAGGCAGCCCGGCGGGAATTCCTACCTGCCAAACGAATCCTACAGAAACATGAAGTCCCATACTCCTTGACCTATCCGGCGAAGCTCAGAGTACGCCAAGGCGCAAAGACCCTTGTCTTCCCCGATCCCCGGGAGGCACTGGCGTTCGCCAAGAAGCTCGAGAAATCATGCCGGCTACCAACTTCCGAATCCCCATCCGAGGCAGCGGACCGCCTAAGTGACAATGACTGAAGTGCCATGTATGGATTGTTGTAGGTTCCCCTGTTTTTCTTGTGATGCCTGAATCTTCCCTAGCTTGGCCACCCTGCTCTACTGCAGGGGTGTACCCCTAGCCCTGCCATGCCCTCACAGGATTATTCCCAACCGCACAGTTGGCTTCCCCCTCCTAGTTGTGGGTCCCTGGCGTGGGGTGGGTTGGAGTCTCAGCCTGATTGGGGGTTGGAGTGGGTGGGGGTCATTCTGTTTCCTCTTTTCAGTCACTTCAGTTGGGGGGTATGTTTGGGGCGGGAGGAAGAGCATTGTTTCCTCTGCTGTGTTTCGGGGTGGGTGGGTTGGGTTGGGTTGGGTTGGGTTGGGTTGGGTTGGGTTGGGGGGGATTGCGGGGTTTTTTTTTTCTTCTGTTTTCCTTCTGGGGATGCTGTTTTCTTATGGTATGGTTTGGTTTTTATGCATTGCTTACACAAGTCCAGTCCTAGACACCATATTGTGCTCCCAGCTGCCCCCTTCATCAGGCTTATGGCTATTCCATTTCTGCTTCCACGCTGTTCATTTGACCCGGCTCCCTATCTGCTGGCTGCAGTCGTCCTGCGCATGGGCATGGGACGCTCTCCAGGTCCTCCAGCGGATCCCGCTACCCCACTACTTGCTCGACCTGCCTCTGCCCATGGGTTGTTCCCCTGTCCCCCCGCCGGCTGACGCCTCTGCCGTGCGCTGCTTCGTTGGTGCGTGCTCGTGGCGCTTCCCGTCCGCGCAGCGCACATTCCGGTCTCTGACTGCCTCCTCATGACGGACACTGTCTGCTGGACCTGGAATGTCCGTGGCCTGAACAACCACCGAAAGGCGAGACTGATCCACTCACACTTGCAGCGCCATAAGGTGGACATCTGTCTCTTACAAGAGACGCATCTGATGCCGGGATCCATCTCCAGACTCCAGGCGCGCTACTGGGGGGAATCTCACTCTTCCACTTACTCGTCTTACGCCAGAGGGGTTTCCATTCTGATACGCAGGGGCCTCCCATGGCACACAGCGCAGGCGCAGACTGATCCTGATGGTAGGTATGTAATCCTTCATGGTTCCCTGCTGGCCCAGCCCGTGACGATTGTCGCGGTCTATGGCCCCAACTCGGACGACCCAAACCTCTTCAATCACATTTGGCATCTTGCCTCCGCTGGCGGCCCTGCCGCTGTCATTTGGGGAGGGGATTTTAACGTTACACTTTCGGTGACCCTTGACAGGTCTGGTCCCCACAGGTCCCATCCCCGCGCAGCCGCGACCCTCCAGTCCATACTAACCGATAACTCCCTCTACGATGTGTGGCGCCATTTGCGGCCGGATGCCGAGAGGGAACCTGTGTTACTGGCGCGCGGGGCTGCTGGTCGCGTATAGATTTTTGGCTAACCTCTCCAGACGTTCTGACCTGGTTAACTGACGTGACTCACATGGCTCGCACCTTCTCTGACCATGCTCCGGTCCAGCTTCGTCTTCGCCTTCCCCACTCCCCGCAGCGTGCTTTTACCTGGCGACTTCCACCTAACGCACTTCGGGATACTGTATTCTGTGCGGACATACACACCGCGATCACTGACTATTTTGACCTGAACACGGGGTCTGTGGACTCCGCTTCGGTACTCTGGGAGGGGTTCAAGACGGTCATCCGCGGCAAGTGTATCTCTAAACAGGCCGGAGTTCTCCGATCAATCCGTAACTCCCTTGCTAAGCTTGAGGCCGAAATTAAGGAACTGGACGCCGCCCAGGCCGCCCACCCCCGGCCTGAAACGTTGGAACTTATTCGCCAAAAACACACTGAGTTCTCTGAGGAGGCAGACCGCGAGCTCTCCTTCCTGGGTAGGGAGGGACGGGCTCGTTGTTTTGGTGAGGGTGACCGCCCCGGCAGAACTCTGGCGAATCTGTTGCGCCCGCCGCATGCTGCCTCCTATATCACGGCCCTTTCTGACGGGGGATCGGACAGGACCACCTCCCCGGATGAGATCAGGTCCCGTTTTCTGGACTTTTATTCACAGCTTTACTCTGCCGGCCCATCCCCATCACGGGAAACTTTCGATCAATATTTCGAATCAATCACGCTGGTTTGGCTGGAGGATCACCATCGAGAATTCTTGGACGGGCCATTTACTAAGGAAGAAATACTAGCTGCCATCAGTAGCCTCCCTGGGGATAGGGCGCCTGGCCTTGATGGCCTACCGGCTTTGTTCTATAAAATGTACGCGGACATCCTAGTACCACACTTGGCTGCCATGTATAATGAATCTTTCGACACTGGCCTCTTTCCTCAGTCTCTCCGTGAGGCCATGATAACTCTGCTCCTTAAGCCCGACAAGCCGGCCGACCGTCGCGATTCCTACCGCCCTCTTTCTTTAATAAACATAGACAATAAAATCTTCGCCAAGCTGATTTCCTCCCGTCTTTTGCTACTCATGCCCCTTATTGCTCTTCCGGACCAATCTGGCTTCATTCCCGGCAGAGCGACCTCGCACAACCTCCGTACCATCTTTTCAGTTCTACACCAAATAAATCCCAATCTTCCTGCTGTGGCCGCCCTCCTTGACACCACGAAGGCGTTTGACACGCTCGAGTGGCCATTTCTATTCTACCTCCTACCTCGCATGGGCTTCAGCGAAGTCTTCATACGCAAAATTAAGCTCCTCTACACTAACCCCTCTGCACGCCTCCGCATCAATGGTCAGATATTAGACCCTATCCGCATCGAGTGGGGTACTCGGCAGGGGTGCCCCCTCTCGCCCATGCTCTTTGCTATTGCGATGGAGCCCTTGGCTGCACGACTCCGGCAGCACCATACTCACAGGGGAATCGGTTTTTCGGCCCGCTCCCTCCTCGTCTCCATGTACGCGGACGACGTAACCCTGTATGTCCGCCATCCCCAGGAACATCTAAGCCCCTTGGTCCGGGAAGTCATTCGCTTTGGCGGCCTTTCTGGTGTTCAGGTCAATTGGAGTAAGTCGGTATTGTTCCCCTTGACGGACGCCACAATGCCATTCACAACTGAATTTCCGTTTGAGTGGGCTTCAGGTCCCACGCGCTATCTGGGCATCTGGCTGAGTAGGGACCTTAACGAACTGTGGAGATCCAATTTTGGTCGCGCTATGTATTAGCTGGAGTCTAAGATCCCGATTTGGAGTCGCCTTCCGCAGTCCCTGGCAGGCCGGATCGCGGTCGCCAAGATGGTGGTCTTGCCGAAATTTCTTTATCTATTTTTAAACGTCCCCATCCCTCTCACCGCTCACTTTTTCCGTAAACTGCGCTCTTTAATTATTTCATTTGTTTGGGCCAGCAAACAACCAAGAGTGGCATACGACATCCTCACTCTCCCCATGTCGGTCGGTGGCATGGGTGCCCCTAACTTCAAGATATACGCCTTATGTGCCCAGGCCTGTTTCCTTCATTTCTGGATTCATCCCACCCCCTATCAGCCGCATGTAGCGGTCGAGGCAGATATAGCATCCCCTTGGCCTCTATCCACAGCATTGTTTGCGCCGGCGGTGCGCCCGCGGGCGGAGGTGAACACAGTTGAGACATTACGCTGGGCCTGGTCCGGTCTGCGTCGGCTCTCCAATCTTCCTTTACTCTCTGCGAACGCCATGTCAATAATACAACACCCAGATTTCCCTCCTTTCCAGCCTTCCGGCATGCGTAGACACGCGGCGCGCATGGGCCTGCGGACGGTGCCGGACCTATATCCAGAGAACACTTTTTACTCCCTTCCTGACTCCTCGGGTCCGTTGGACACACTCTTATTTTACCAGCTGCGTGCGATTTGTCGGACACTACACTCCACATTTCCTCGGCCCCCTCCCACTATTCCGGCTCTTGATTTCATTTATACATCCCCGTCCCCACACAAATTGGTGACCAAACTATATGCTTTCGCTCTAGCGTCCGCGGCTGTCTCCGTGGACCGGGCGCGTGGGGCATGGAGTGCGGATCTCGGCATGGATATTGTGCAGGCTGATTGGCTGTACTGTTGCAATCAAACAAAGAAACTGTCACCAAATTACCGGTTACGACTGATACATTTTAAGTACCTGCACCGACTGTACCGCACTCCTGTTCAGCTCCACAAGCTAGGACTCATACCTAGTGACTCCTGCATGCGCTGCGCTGCCCCCGTTGCGGACTTCGCGCATCTAGCATGGTTATGCCCTAAGGTTTCCGAATTCTGGCAGGCGGTGTGTTCCGCCATCTCTAACATTACTGGCACCACAGTGCACCCTGACCCCCCCTTGTGTCTCCTGGGCTTCGTTAAATTCTGTCCGGACCCCTCTCGCCGCCTGACTGCGATGCTGCTGGTCCTGGCCAGACGTAGGGTGGCCATGTGTTGGGTTCGTAAACCCGCTCCCAGGGTCGAGAGCTGGTTGGAGGACGCCTCTAGGTGCCAGATGTTGCTATCTGAGTTCTGGGATCTTCTACCCGCTAAGTCCCGTCCAGTTGATATTTGGGGTCCTCTGGTGACCTATCTCCTCGCCCGCTCCCCTCCCAGCGGCGCTACCTCTCCCGCGCTCCCTGCCGGCGCTCCGCCCGCAGCGGCCGCCGGTGCTGGTCAGTGATCGCCCGACCCTTTTAGCTCCTCCCCGCCTTGCGATGCACGCCCCCTATTCTGTGATCAAGCCTGTGATCCCCTTGAGGGAAGGGTCCCCCCGCGAAACGCGAGGTGATTGCAGCCTCTAATGTTCTCCCGCTGCTGGCGGAATGCAGATGATTTTGATTCCGTAATTCCTGACTTGTACAACACCGTATCCTTTGATTGACTATGTAGAGCAATGTAATGTGTCTGTTTTGACTATCCTCAATAAAGTTTTTTGAAAATTTAAAAAAATAAAAAAAAGTTAGCCATGGAGGAGAAAAGGATGATGTTAGACTATGAGTTTAAAATGAGAGAGCTGGACTGGGAAGCCAGTATGGCTAGGCCCAGCACAGATGGTGGCAGCAAAAGTGTTAGGTCCAGTACTGAGGATGAGGTACACACACACACCCATTTGGGGCCCTGCTTCAAGGAGGGGGTTGACATACACCCGGGGGTTCAGGATTATGAGATTACTCCAGTGGTGCGCAGTGTCCCTGAGGTGGATTGGGGAACGGGCACAGGGGATTTTTTTCCTGGTAGTGGGAGGGACACTCTACTGACTCTAGATGAGAGGTGCAGGGAGAGGGGTTCCCCCATGATAGAAGCCCTAGTAAGTGGTTATGGAGACCAGCCAGAAGAGTATGGGTTAAGAGACAGCACCAGTCAGACACTGTCTCGCCAGTCTTGTGAGAATGATGTGGGGTACTTTTCTGAGGCACTGGATGGTTGGGTGAAGGGTAGTTTGGTTAACACCTGTGTGGGGCTGTGTGATTCAATTGTTGGAGAGCATATTTTAAGTCCCTGTTTTCCAGAGCTATGCCAACACCCAGTGGATTGTGAGTTCTCTGACCCCAGGGAACTTGTACTGGAGGCAGACCTTTTGGTGGATTCCAGAGGGTCTGGTGAAGCATCTGGGGGTGACCCGGAAGGAAGTGGCTTAGGTATTTCCCAACCAAGGGTGGTGGGAAAGGTTTGTGGGAGCCCAGATAGGTCCCGGTGTCGTGGGAAGGGTGTAGGGACTCACGTCCTGTCTCTGCGGAGAAGGAGTGGGAATGGGCTGTGGCCCAAGGTGCCCGAAACCCGGACCCAGAGCCTAAGTGGTTCCAGGAGGGAATATCCGGTGGGGAGCCTAGGCTGTACTGGTAGGCCGTCTGTCGAGGGGGATCTCCTAGTGGCAGGAGAACGTGGAGTGTCTGTAAACAGAGCTCCAGCGGTTCAGGTGTCTGGCAGTGCCGCTCCTAAGTGGAGGGTGCAGAAGTCCAGACTGAGGGGTGAGAGGGGGATGCGTTCCCCAGTGGGAGAACCAGTGGGTCAGGGGCTAGCCAGAAGGGCTGAGCCTCCTAGGAGTGACCATGGTGACACCACTTCTGTCCTGCGGGATCTTCGCGCACTGTCAGATGGACAGGGGTCGGGAGATCTGCGCCAGGCAGACTGTCACACAACACATGAATCATGTGTTACCCTCAGGGGGGCATGCGTGCTCCCAAGGAAGTCCTGGTGCGCCGGGCAGGTGCTCAGCCGCAGGGGTTAGTCCCTGGGTTGGGAAGCCAGGTTCAGGTCCTGCCTGACCTGGAGGGAAGGACGACTATAAGCAGTGTCCTGACCGGTTTATCTTCTAGGGGTACCACTCCAGATGGGAGGGTGCAGAACTCTGGAAGGAGGTGCAGAGGGAGGGAGTCCTCGCCTCTGACCCTGGTTCAACCTGAGGGTTTAGATCCGAGGGTGGTGGATCAGTTGCAGGGTCAAGGCCCTGAACTGGTGGGAGAGTTGTGTAGAAGGTCCGGTTTCAGCATCCTGAGAGTTTTTGGTTCTGGGGGTGCTTCTCCGGGGAGGAGAATGCAGGACCCCAGAAGGAGAGGTGAGGGGAGGAGAGCCTTGGCCGAGACCTCTGGTCAGCCTGAGGGTACAGACCTTGGGTTGGAGGACCAGGTTCAGGTTGTCCCCCCTGACCTGGGGGAAGGGGAGACTGCTAACCGTGCCCCTACCAGTTTGTCTTCCGGGGGTGCCGCTCCAGGTGGGAGGGTACAGAGCCCCAGGGGGGAGGACCGGGTGTGGGAGAGCCCACCCCAGTCCCTGGTTCAGCCCCAGGGTACAGACCCTGGGCTGGTGTAGTAGTTGCAGGATAGCACCCCTGAACTGGTGGGCGAATTGTGCAGGACACCTACCACAGGTGCCCTGACAATTCTGGAAGGGGGTACCGCTCCAGGTGGAAGGGTACAGAACCCCGGGGAGAAGGAGAGGATGTGGGAGAGCCCACCCCAGTCTCCTGTCCAGCCACAGGGTACAGACCCTGGGCTGGTGGGCCAGTGTCAGGAGGCCGTACCTGACTTGGCGGGGGAGAGAGTGGAGAAAGGGTGCCAGACACCTGGGGCTACCGCCCCCCACTCTCTGATGCCACAGCGGTTGAAAGGACATTTGTCAGTGGCCACTGTGGCTGGCTGTCCTGGTGGACAGAGTTGCCCCTGGGAGGGGGACAGGAGTCACACCCCGGGGGTGGGCTGGGCCACACCATTGTGTTGGCCATGTAGGTACTGTCTGCCTGTTGGGACACATCTGTGAGCAAAGTAAGTTTAGGTGCTGCACAGATGGGGTCCACAGGTGAGGAGAAGGGTTCCCCATGGGTCAGCTTAGTGGGCCCTGAGAGTATGGATAGAGGGATCCAACTAGGTTCAGGAAGGAGTAGAACAGGAAGAAAACCCTGCTGTTGCGGGCCAGGTCCCATGTTCTATCGCCCTAAGCAGGGAAGTCCATCGAGGTATGGATTGGTCTCCCCTGGCTTTAGGCTAGAAGGGGGTTGTGTTGGAAATGGCCCTTTTTGAAGGGTTATCCCCAAACTTTTTGCTTTTTCCTAGTCTAGTAGTCTAACCGCGACCATGTATTATGGCAAGAGGTGAGGCACGTGTCCTCACGTGTATTAGGGTGGGTATGTCTGTGAGTTGATTGTCCGTGCCCGTGTTGTCGCCCTCTCCCGCCGCTGCTGCCCCTCGGCCCCTCCCCCCTGCTGGTTCCTGCTCCCACCTCCCAGCTGCGAATCCCTCCCCCTTCCCTATTTAATGGCGGCCGCTGCGGGGGGGTGCGAACAGGACCTCTGACCTCCTGGCCAGAGTCCCTGCTCCCTGCCTCAGCAGCTCCGCTGTTGGGCTGTTGCCACCCACACCTCTCCTGGTAGGTGTTCGAGGCCCATTTTCTGCCCTTCGTCTCTGATTACTTGTCTTTTTTGTGCCTTGTAAATTGTTTTTGTGCCTGGTAATTATTTAGTGCCCTGTTTTTTGTGCCTTATATATGTTTTCTGCCCTCCGTTTCTGGTTACGTGTCTTTTTGTGCCTTGTAAATTGTTTTTGTGCCTGGTAACTGTTTAGTGCCTTGTTTTTTGTGCCTTGTATATTTCGCCTGTTTTGTGTTCCTGTGCCCTTGTTGTGCCTTCCGTGCCCGTGTCGTCGCCCTCTCCCGCCACTGCTGCCACCGCGGCCCCTCCCCCCTGCTGGTTCCCGCTCCCACCTGCCAGCTTCGTGTCCCTCCCCCCTTCTCTAATTAATGGCGGCTGCTGCGTGGCCACGCACAGCGGGCACACTGCTGGCACGCCACTGGCGTGCCGGAGGCACGCCAAAGGCAAACTCATCTGCGCCCGTCCGTGGCCCGACCGTGACCATCGCCAGGGGCCCTGGTACACCGACCACCCACCGATACAACTCCGCTGCCCTCCGCGCACTCAACCCCGGAAGAAACAACTGCCAGCTGTCCATGCCGAACACCACCCATGGACAGTTCTCCTGCCACCACTGCCGCCGAACCTTCACCACCCCCGCACCACCACGGACACCACCCCCAAACGCCAACACCACCGAAGCCCTGAAGTGCATCCTCCTTAACTTGCGCTCCCTGCACAGGCACGCTGTAGAGATCTGGGACCTCCTTGACACCCACTAGCCAGACATCGCCTTCTTCACGGAAACCTGTACCAACGCCTCCTCCACCCCCAACTTCGCCACTGCCATTCCTGACGGATACAAGATCCAGAGGAAAGACTGCTCCAACCGCACAGGAGGAGGACTCGCCATCGCACACAAGAACTCCCTCCGACTCTCCACCTCCACCACGAACGACTCCCCCACCACCACAGAACACCTTCACTTCCAGATCCAGACCAGCTCTAGAACCCCCCTACGTGGCACCCTCGCATATAGGCCCCCTGGGCCCCGAGCAGCTTTCACCACTACAATCACTGACCTCGTCACACCCCACGCCATCGCCTCCACTGACTACATACTCATCGGAGACCTCAACTTCCACCTCGACAACCTGAACGACCCCAACTCCACCACCCACCTGGACAACCTCACCAACCTCGGACTGCAACAGCTCATCACCACCCCCACCCACAAGGCAGGACACACCCTCGACCCCATCTTCGCAGGAGGCAACAACGTCCGCTTCATCCACACCTTGCAGCCCCTTTGGACGGACCACCACTGCATTCACTTCCATGTCAACAAACCCACTGCCCCCAAACCTACACCCCGCCCACCATGAAGGAACTAATGCAAGGTCACAGAGGAGCACCTCTACTTCACCCTCAACAGCGATGCCCCCTCCACCCCGACTGATGCCATCCTCGCAAGGAACTACACAGATGGATCACCAACTACGCAGACAAACTCGCACCCCTTCGCATCCCTGACAGACAGCGCCCAAGGAAGGCCACCTGGTTCACCATCAACCTCCAAGAATACAGACGCACCTGCAGACGTCTCAAAAAGAATTGGAGAAACAGCAAATCTTCGGAAGACCGCACCAAATACAAGAACCCCATGACAGAGCACCACCAACTCATCAGATCAACCAAAAGGACCTTCATCCAGAACAAGATCACCGCCAACTCCAGCAACTTGAAGGAACTCTTCAGCATCATCGAAGAATTCACTAAACCCCCCACTGAAGCCATGGACATCACCCCCTCCCAGGACCTCTGCAACAAGCTCAGCACCTACTTCCATCTAAAAATCAAGTCCCTCTATGACAACTTTAATGAACGGACACCGGACAGCGAAACCATGCACTCCCCAACAACGCCAGTCAACCCATCATCTACGCCTGGCCCCAGCCACCACAGAAGACACTGAATCAACCATGAAAGGAATCCACTCAGGAGCACCCACGGACCCCTTCCCCCCGCACATCTTACACAGAGCCGCCGCTGCCATTACACTGGTACTACGACGCACCATCAACACCTCCTTCAAAACCGGCGTTTTTCCCGATGACTGGAAATGCGCAGAAGTCAGGCCCCTTCTCAAGAAACCCTCGGCAGATCCTTCGGACCTCAAGAACTACCGACCCATCTCCCTCCTCCCCTTCGCGGCCAAAGTCACCGAAAAGACCGTCAACGCCCAACTAACGAAATTCATCGAAGAGAACTCCGTCCTCGACCACTCCCAATCCGGATTCCACAGCAACCACAGCACCAAGACCGCCCTACTCGCCGCCACAGATGACATCCACACCCTCCTCGACCAAGGTCACACTGCAGCCCTGATCCTACTTGACCTCTCCGCAGCCTTTGACACCGTTTCTCACCGCACTCTCGCTGCCAGACTCCATGACGCCGGCATACAGGAAACCCCCCTCGAATGGCTCTGCTCCTTCCTCACCGGCAGAACCCAAAGAATCAGACTGTCACCCTTCCTCTACCAATACACAAAGATCAACTGCGGAGTACCCCAAGGATCATCTCTCAGCCCGACACTCTTCAACGTCTACATGGCCCACCTAGCCACCATCGTCAGACAGCACGGACTCAACATAGTGTCCTATGCCAAAGACACCCAGCTCATCCTCTCCCTCACCAAGGATCCCATTACCATCCGACTCAGCTTCCAGGAAGGAATGAAGGACGTCACAGCCTGGATGAGCAGCAGCTGCCTGAAGCTCAACTCGGAGAAGACAGAGGTCCTCATCCTCGGACCCTCTCCCACTGCATGGGACAACACCTCATGGCCCACCACCCTCGGCAGCCCGCCCACCCCCACGGACCATGCCTGGAACCTCGGCATTGTACTCGACTCCTCCCTCTCCATGACCCAACAGGTCAACGCCATCGCTTCCACCTGCTTCAACACCCTCCGCATCCTTTGCAAGACCTTCAAATGGATCCCCCCCCCGAATCAAGAAAGACCGTCAACCACGCACTCATAACCAGCAGACTGGACTATGGAAATGACTTCTACGCCAGAATTAACAAGTATCTGCTCCGCAAACTACAGACCATACAGAACACCGCAGCCAGACTCGTCCTCGGCATCCCTCAACAAGAACACATCTCCCAACACCTGCGAGACCTCCACTGGCTCCCCATCGAGAAGAGGGTAACCTTCAAGATACTCACCCATGCCTACAAATGCCTCCACAACATCGGACCCCAATACCTCAACGAAAGAATATCCTTTCACGTACCCAAGAGAAACCTCCGTTCCACCGACCTCACCCTTGCCGATACCCCGCGCATCCGCAGAGCCAGAACGGGTGGCAGAGCCTTCTCCTACATCATGGCCAAGACCTGGAATGAGCTCCTGGTTGACATCAGATGCGCCACCTCTCTGCACATCTTCAGGAAGACCCTCAAGACCCCTCCCAGCGTCTTGAGACCCTCACAGGTGAGTAGTGCGCTTAACAATTCCCTGATTGATTGATTGATTGAATGTGTTCAGCACTTCGGCCGATCGTGATTGCTGTTCATGCATCCCAGAGCGATCTATCATCTCCTTGAGTGCAACATTAAAATCCCTGCCCCATAGTATCATCCCCGATCCCAGGTTGGCCAGTCGTCTCCAAAACGTTTAGAAAGAAGTTCGGATTGTCTACGTTTGTTGATTACAATTGTGATTTCATGTATAATGTATTCTTTTGATAATGATAATGTTGAATTGTTGGTTTTAATAAAAAAAAGAGTAAACGAATAACTATAAAAGTTGATACAAATGCTGGTATAAAAATGAATAAATATATAATCAACTTTCAAATGTTGTGTTTGTCTTCCAATTTGGTACTGTAACCCTTTTTCGGATTCATTTCTGTAAGTCAAAGAAATAGAGGTCACGAGGGAGTTTTCTTATTTAGTTGTTTTTTTCCCCCTTTTCTCCCTGACCTAAAAGCATTGTTCATAAGGGGGTCCCCCCCTTGTTCTTAGTACGTTTGGGCCATATACAGCCGCTAGTGTCATAGGTCGCTTGTATAATATACCAGTTACAATCGCATATCTGCCGTCTTTCTCTATGTTGGACCCAGTGGTATGCCATGGTGGCCCTCGTTTGATTAGGATCAAGACTCCCCGACTATAGTTCGAATAGATGGCAGAGTGTGTTTCGCCCCACCAGCGACCCTGTAGTTTAGTTAATGTAGCATTGGTCAGGTGGGTTTCCTGCAAAAAGCAGATATCTATCTTATTGCGCACTAAGTAAGAGTGGACCAGACGGGACTTACGGTAATCATTTAGGCTCCTGCCGTTACAGGTTAGGCACTGAACGCTAACCATGGTGGTGGTGTGAAAATATTGTTACTGTAGTGGCTCATTTACCTTTGGGAGGGCCGGCAACGGCGGTGCCAGGCAAGATCCTCCAGTTGCCTGCGTGTGTAATGCAGTTCTAGCGAAAGCTTCCAGACCAACCTTGTTTTGCGAACGGCTTTCCATAAACAAAACTACGCCCCCACCCCAACGTGTCGCAACAGCAAGAACATTCCAATATGTGTTCCCCCCACCACCCACTCCAACCCCCCAATCAGGTTGAGAAAGCAATCTCACCCACATAACATTACCCCAGCGAACCCCCAACAGAACATTTTAATGGAACCATCCCGTAAGGACATGGGTTCTCCGGCGAACTACCCTGTTTCTGAGAACAGGGGGCCGAGAGGTGCATTAAGGGGCTAGATTACATAGCTGAGTTCGCTGCCAGTTCGAATGGGTCAGAACAGGTTAACTGTAGTCCGCCCAAGCGGGGCCGCCACCCGCCTCCGCTATCCACAACAAGGGATGCCATGTGTCCGGCAGCAAGATTAGTCATTGTCACTTGTGCGGCCCTCTTCTGACGGTCGGGGGGACTTTGACGAAGCACGTTTATTTTTGGCAAGTTGTTTGGCGTACTTCAGGGCTGCTGCAGGGTCTGTAAAGAATTTGTTCGTACCATAAAGTGATATTCGCAGATTAGCCGGGTAGAGAAGGCCATATGCTATTCCCAGCTGTTGGAGCACACGCTTGGCAGGCACGAATTTGTGTTGTGCGGCCTGAACCTTCACGGTGAAATCTGGCTAGAAGGAAAGTGTGTTGCCCTGATAATGCACCACCCCACACTCCCTTGCGGAGGATCCTGTAGCGGTCCTGATTGTTCAAATCCAGGCAACAATGGGACAGGACGGCGCTCAGGGAAGCGGCCGCGGTTCAAGCGTGCGGTGTGCTCTCTCTACCACGAAGACCACCGATAGCTCGGCACCAAAGAGCTCACGTAGCATGTCTTCAACAAAGTCTTCCATCTTGGCAATATTCGTGGACTCTGGAATTCCCATTATTCAGAGGTTATTTCTGGGCGAGCCGGATTCCAAGTCCTCATTTTTAGCTTTTATGATTGCCAGTACTTTGTCCATCTCTGACATTTTCCTTCTGTCATCCGTTCTGAGGTCCTCCAGGTCTGATATACGTGTCTCCGTATGTTCAATCCGGTCATCGTGCGCATCAACCCTGTGTTTGACATGGTCTAGGCGGGCAGTGAGGAGGTCCAGTTTAGAATCTATTGTTTTCAAGCTGGACTTCACATCAATTAGGAGTGTGCGGATGTCTTCGTGTGGTAGTGTTGTGTCAGCCATCTGCGCCGGTGGCTCTTCAGAGTTCTGGGCCAATTCATCGTGTCTGGTGTGGCGGTGACCTTCAAACGCGAGTTTGGTTTGTTTGGTGTCAGATTTGCCCATTGTCTCGCTCAGAGCAACACTGTCCCCTATGTGGTCCTTATCCGCTAGCGCATTCTGTCAGCAGCAGGGAGGGGGGACAGTAATATTTCCAATGTAGGCGTATATCTCCCGCCTCAGCACTGTGGTGTGATGTTTCGGGAGTCAGGATTTAAGAGACACAGGCCCCCCCGGCTGCCCAGCACAGCGTGCGCCCAGGAAAGGCCCAGGGGGAGGCTGCCGGATCAGCCCAGGAACCTCAACAGCAGACAGAGGGAACCCCGCAATGTAGACTCCCCACGACGCAGGGCGGAAGAAGGCAGCCCAGCCCCAGGTCTGTCCACCAATGCGCATATGTCACTGTGCATAAGGCGCTCCCATCAACGCCAGTGTCTGTCACCCTGGGAAAGGGCGGATATTGTGCTCTAGGGTGATATCTCATCCTCTGCCTCGAGACGCGACCCCCCGTGCCTGTGAGGTAGGTCTGGCTTCAAGCCCCAAGTTCACAGCATTCATCGCGCAGGGTTCGGCACTGACAGTTCCTTACAGCGGGTAGGGAAGACCACGCACTCATCACTCTGTCACAGGCCGCAGTCACAGCTGTTGCTTCAGATCTTCTAGTTGCCAATCCATGGGGTCAGAGCACCCGCTCCACGCAGCTCGCCTGCAGTTTGCTCAGTTCTTGGGCCCACAGTGTCGTCTCAGGGCCCTCCAGAGCAGCAGTGCAGCTTTAATTAGGTCTGGTTCTGGGTCGTAGCATGTGGCGTGCGGCGGCCCGTGCGTATCCGCTGCCGCCACAGTCCGGTAGCCCCAGGCCTGCGCCACCACAGCGTGCAGCCGGTACTATCTTCTCGCCGGACCAGCCCAGCACAGCTTTCCGCGATCGGCGGGCTGGCCGGCACACACAGGGAGCGCAGTTAGTCGTGCGCGCCGACCGCAATTAGGGATAGCCAGTCCGGTCCACACACCTGCAGACCCACGCCACAGGTGCCGGGTGTCGTCAAGGCCTCCACCTCAGTGCTGCCGCTCCGAGGCCGCGTAGATCACTGATCCGGCCTCCACGTCTCTCTGCCTCATGGTTCGCACACAGCAGACCGGGCCCAGCCCTCGTGTTCAGGCAGCTCCGCAGTCCCCGCCAGGGCAGTCGCAGTCGTCAAACACTACCAGGCAACGCAGCTCAGTTGAAAACAGGCTAATGGTGGCACAGAAGGTGTATGAGCCCCATATTGTGCACGGATGGTGTAGGATTTTGCCTCTCTGCCGGCACAGCCCTCTCAAGGTGCGGCCATCTTGCAGCCAGGTGAAGCCACGCCCCCACTATAGTTACTAATGTGAAAGATAGTCAAGACAAGAGGGTTCTGGTCAAATTAATAGTGATTTTATGATAGTTGTAAAGGTAGTACTCATATCCACCTCAGGCTCGTATGAACTAAAGCACATGCCAGCAAAAGTTTCATTTATATGAAGATCTCATCATTCTTCCAGATGTTTGTTTATAGAAAGTTCCTTTTAGATAATGAAATTTCAATTACAAATGTTTCTTATTTCGACTAATTATTGACTCAACGAAATGTACCTCTATAGAATAATTTTTAAATGTAAATATGATGTGTTGAATTGCTCACTGTCCTTTTAAACATGGCACTAAAAAACCTGCGCCTTTTGCAGTATTTCAGTAAATGTAGAGTGTGCTACCTACTGTGAAGATCATTGCTTTTGATTATTTTTTGAGCTGTAACAGCTCTTTTACCCCGCAGGATTCCCTCCTAAGTATTCCATCAGTCACGGGATCCAACCTCCTACACTATAGTAATGTAATGAGCCTCTTGGGAGGTTTTAAGGTTTTTCATAACACTGAACATTGCCTTTCTATAAGAATTTGCAGTGAGCAATTCATCCTCAACTTCAGGACTAGGGGTCACAGCAGAAGGTGTGTATAATTTTTTTCAGATCGGTTCTCAGTTCACATCTTATCATGACAACATATTGATCACACTTTGTTTATTCTTGTTTACGAGGCTGTGGACCCATTAATAGCTCGACGGTATTGTGTGCAATAGGTCTTGAAATACAGAGCACCATGGTCTTATTCTGTTTTCATAGAAGTCTTTTATCTTGCTGAGTTTAAATTTAAGTTTTGTTTAATTATTTTTTAACTGGAGGAAGTAAAACAGTGTTTGCCTACTGTAGTTGTAAGCCACACCCGATAGTCTATACAGCATTCAACTAGGCAGTCACTTACAGACTGCTCAGTGAATCAGTGTAAGAATTATAACAGCATTGGTTTCTGCATGAGCAGATTAACACATTTCTTTGGTTTTATATATTCCTACTATTATATTATTATGGAGACAGTGCGTTACTGACCTCTGCTGTGCTTTACATAAGTAAGTAGTGAATACACAAACATGGCATTGTCCTGTTCGATGATGGTGGTTAATGCTTGGGGGTTGAAAGTCAGATAAGGTTGTTTTTAGCAATTTGTGATTACCCACTAGCTTTCACATGAAATTTCCTCTCAAATGCAGAAGTAGTGAAGAACATTTCTTAACATTTATGTACCTCCTTAGAATACTGAAATGTTGACAGATGATTGAATACAATGGAGTAGCTGCGGGCTATAAACACTGGTATATGCCCACTGTTGTTAAATTTCCAATGCCCTAATTCACACTATCTGACACTCCAACTCCCCTGCCTCTCCACAGGCAGTGTGGATGGTAAACGAGAATGTGAGAGCCAGAGTCAGCAGATTGGGGCACAGAGAGAAGTTTCCCTCTCCCCTCCTCCTATTGCTCTCAGTGTCACTGAAGCCTCAAAGACCTGAGGAGGAATTCTCCTCAGCTCCTGTCTCCCTCAGCTCTTTCAAATGAAGAAAAACAGTTTGGCAGAGCCCAAGGAGAGTGGGGCTGACTGCTTTACAGCTCTTGCTGTGACTGAGCATGCTAACAACTGCCGGGCGCACATACAGCAAGAGCTGTGAAAGGTGTTCAAGCTTAGGATGCACACGGAGCCATAAAACCCCATAAACACCCCAGAAGCTGCTTTTTATTCATTTAGGACATTCCACTCTCATGTTCTAATAGTCTTATAGCCTGCTGTGGTAGACTATAATGGTCACTAAAGACTAGTTCCCCAATTATAGACCGTTGCCTTTGCCTCGGGCCTATAATTCTGAAGTGGGTCTTTAATGGCTGGTATAGCCCACTACAGTGGGCTTAAAGACTATATTAAATTATCCCTGATTGCACTTATTAATATGCACCTGCCAGGAATTTACACCGTGTGCCTTCAATCTCTTGATCCTGGCACTTGTGGGTACAACATTACACAAATTGGGGATGTTCTGCAGTGATTTTGCAGGTGTTTCCTTTTCTTTCCAACCAGCTAGATCATCTCTATCACCCTTATATAGGGGTGAATTTGTGCTAGAGTCTTTTGCAAGATGAGTCTGCTGTGATCCACCATAGTATTGGCCTTTAGGCTTGCTCTCAAAGAATAGTGGTGAAATTTGCCATTAAAACCAGACTTTGGGGATTGTTTACAGTTTGGCATGCAAGGTACATTCCCACTAATGCAGCAGACTATCTTGTCTGCCAAACTGATGATCCACCCTGAGAGTCCCTTGACTCTCATGTTTTCACTTGTGGTGCTCCTGCTGGCTCTTGCAGCAGCAGCAGAAACCTTAGACCACCCGGGTGATTGCATAATGGATTTGGAGCCGTTGGTGTAAACCATAGGTCTCCAAAGAGTATCTCGGGAGCTACTGATAGCTTGCCAACACCCTTGAAGTAGCTCTCCAAAGGGATGCACAGTCCAGTACATTTTTGTAAGGGTTTATGCACATTAAAGAAAACAGCATTGCTGATCCCAAGGACGATATGGTGGCAGGCAGCAAAATGAATAGAATCACTTCATGGCAAGATATAAACACATGCTGTGTTAGCCTACAAGGCCTGCAACCTGATATTTTGTATCCACTCTAAATCTAGTAAAGTCACAAGGAGATTGGACAGTTGTGGGCTCCATTCTATCGGTCACACTATGTTTCTTAACAAGGGGCCAGGAAACAGGAGTGCTTGCGGTAGCCAGAGTGGAGTCATGTATGTGTGGGCTGGCAGGAGAAGGCAGACAGAAAGTGTGTGAGTTGGGTGCATGATCAGTCGAAAGCTGGAAAGAGCAGAGGCTAGATTCAGAGCTGAAATCCACTTTTGATAATCACTGTGCAAGCATCATTTTATATGCATCATGTGTGCAAATGTATGTGTGTGTTTATCTGTGTGTGTGTGTGTGTGTGTGTGTGTGGCACTGTTACTTGGGACTCACCTGTTCCTAGTCAAATGTCCCTGTTCAAGTTCCAAAACGTGGGCCACTTCATCTGTATTCTGTAGATCTCGAGGAAAATGTGTTCTCCTGTAAATATTCCACAGAGTTTTGGTGGAAGAATGAGTCACATGAACCCTTATTCTTTACGGCACTGCACGGGTAAGACAATGGTATGGGTGTACTGGTACCACAGGGGAGCTGCAAAGTCTTTCTGTATGGAAAAACACAAAGGATCACAACTCAGCAATATCACCAATTTCCTATACAAAATCAATCTGGTAAAGTTTTACAAAATACAAGTTATGATTTACAAAATTATAGTACATCATTGTAGCCTCAGGTAATTTTGACCAGTCATTTCATCATGCTATAGTGCTTTCAGTGAAAACTCAGATGCAATATTTGGAAATTTCTTTAAGATCCTACTTTGAAAATAGTACACTTAACATTATAGAAATGTATGGCTAATAATAGAATGGCATCATTTTCAGTTATTTAAGAGGAGAAGTGGTTAGAGAAAAGATATATGGAAATGGTGCTAATTTTCTAGGAGGTATCAAATTATCTTTGGTCTCCAATTGCAGTGATTTTCCTCTTCTAAATACTCAGGGATCTGGCGCACATATATGCCCTTTATCAAACTGGATCATCTATGGATCTCCAAATACACACAAGCAGAAACACGTTTGCAGTTATGCAGAGTTATGTGGATGCAGGACATGTGCCAATCATAGGTGGTTTTCCAGTGTAACCCTGTAAACTCTAAATAAAAAAAACAGGACAAGACTGATTTTCCACCTCTGTTAAAATCTAAATAACTAACGTATTTCTTGTTGAATCATGTATTTCTTCTTGAATCAAGGATGATGACTTCTTTTCACAGAAACATTTTGTAAGAAATTGGGTTATTAGTTCAGGAGGGATGAGAGCGCCACTCAAGTAATAGCCACAATCCTTGTCAGAGTAAGCCACAAACATCACTAAATAAACCTGTGCTTGACCTTCCGGGAGCTTGGAACAAAAACAGTCAGGCTTAACTTAGAGGCAATTTGTAAAAGTATTTATGCAGCACTCAAACACTAGTAAAATGAAAATACAAGAAAAGAAAAATCTCAGGAAAAATAACATTTTTTAGTGAATTAAATGACATCAAAATGACAAATATCAAACAGTTGAACTGAAGATATGAGTATTTACAATTTCAGGTAAAAATAGCACCAAAAGCACAAAGCACCACTCGCAGTGTTCTGGTTGCACTGTTCCAAGTTAAAGACACAAGTTCAGGCTGGCCGCAGTGGTGCGCAGGTTGGATACAGGGACTAGGTTCGTCCCACTTCTCAAGTTTATGTGAGGAGCTGCTGTTGGCGGTTGTCACGGATGGTCACTGTTGGAGCAAAATGCAGGTCTCGCTGGAGCTTCATGTTGGCGGTCATCACGGCTGGTCACTGTTTGGCATGAGGAGTTCACTACATGGTCATGAGGAGCTCAAAACTTCTGGATTTTCACATTTTGTTCAGGAGGAATACACTCTGATGCCAGCCAAGCATCCAGGAACTGTGGGGCATCTTTTGGGTCATTCGAGCAGAGGGCAGCAGCAGGGCTCTGTCAGGTCCAGTTGGTGCTGGTCAGCTGGCAGTTGCAGGGAGGCCTCTGGAAGCATTTTGAGTTTATGTAGCTCAAGCAGGAAGTCAGACAACTGACCCCTGGAGTCACGTCTGGGAAGCCTTGGTTCATGCCAAACAGGTACAGTCTTCCTTCTTCAGACAGAAAGGCATTTCGTTCTTCTGAATAATCTACAGGTCCAGGAGTATTCTGCTGAGAGGTTCTGAAGGTGCTATTTTTATTCCCAGTGCCACTCTGTGGGTGTGGACACCCCCTTTATCTAACCTTTCCACTTTCCTGAGTTTGGCTCCAAATTGTTTAAGGATAAAAATTGGCAGGCAGTCCTAGGTATGAGCTGCATTTGTCAGTGGCAGGGGAGGGTGCCTTTAGAAAGGGGTGGTCAAGCCCTGAGGATACTCTGTGAAGCTTCGGAAGGGAAACATCCAGAACTACACAGCCAGAGCCACGAGTTCCGGAAGCCCGCAAGCGTAACCACGCTTACCCAAACAACGAATTTGCCTTAACCACGCATATGTGTGGTTAAGGCAAATGCGCTCTAGTGTTCGGAATGGGTGGGGACTTGGATGAGGAGCATCGGGAAGCGGACACAGACAAGTATGTGGGGCTGGGGCCAGGTCTGGGGAGATCGTGGTAGTTTATAGGGGTGGTGGGGGTTCGTGGTAGCTTTGAAGGGTGGAGGAGGTTTGGGGTAGTTTTGAGGGGTAGGGGGGTTTGTGGTAGTTTTCAGGGGTGGGGGGTTTGGGGTAGTTTTCAGAGGTGGGGGGATTCCGTGGTAGTATTTCAGAGGTAGTTTTTAGGGCTCAGGGGGGTTGGGGTAGTTTTTAGAGCTTAGGGGAGGGCGGGTCATTTTTAGGGCTCAGGGGGAGGTCGGGGTAATTTTTAGGGTTTATGGGAGGGTGGGGTAGTATGTAGGACTGGAGTCAGGGATGTTTGTAGGGCTAGGTGGGAGGGGGTTGGCTTTCAGGAGGGAGGGGGTAGTTTTAGGGCTCAGGGCGGGGGTCGGGGGGTCAATTCTTAACCACAGAAATGTGTTTAACATACATGCTTTGACAACGCACAAATTGTTTTCCTTCTCAAAAAAGTATTTCAAAATCCAACTTTACTATTCAAGAGGGTTTAAAATTGCAATTCATTTGAGTGGAAGAGTCATTTCTCTATCTGCTCGAAAACTGAAGTTATCACTTATTAAGTGTATTAGGGTAACCCAGTGTTTGTTTATGAGCTAGATAACCTTAAATCAGAACAACAGGAAGGATTTGGAGAAGCATAAGCAGTATAAGTGAGTTTGGAAAAGGAGGCCAATAGCATATCCATTGATCAGTTAAAGAAGTTAAAGAGCATTTGAAGAGAGGCCCATTGCAAATAAGGACCAATAATCGACATGGCAAAAAATAATCCTGCTTGGTGGGAAGCTAATTACTAATGGTTTGAATATTACTTTTACTTGGCAAAAGAACATTACATGGCTGACAATATTTTAAGAGAGAGATGCCAATTTATTATTATGACCTTGGAGAACTATAAACTCCCTATGTAGGAAATTGGCTTATTAGTTGTGTGGCCTGCACAAGTAATAGGTCCACAATTCTCCTTACCGGAAACCAAGCACCCCATTGTAGCATTTGACTCTCTCGTGGTAACGAGGTAAAGCAGTCCAAGCCCTACTCAGGGGATGTGGTGTGGGCTAGTATTTACGGTCCGCTGGCAATAATGACAATCAATAAATGATTGCCCATTCAGTACTTTTTATTTAGGAAAAGGAAAAGTGCATTTATTACACACACACTACTATATACTACACAGTTATTTACAAATATATTCATAGGTAAATGAGAAATACCAAAAATGATATCACATAATTGCCTTTGACCCCTTAAACGAGTCACACAAACTTATAAAGTAAGTCTATTGGTTTGGTCAGTGGTTCAAGAGCAGAAAACCACATGTTAAAGACATAATTGTATAGGTAAATGCAATCCTCATTAATAATAATCATGTGTAAATTAACTTATTACTTTGAATAAAATATATACACTTTGATAAATAATCATTGTCAGTACTATGATGTGAATAAAGCATTTAAAATGCGTCTGTGTGCTGTTGTAAACTTTTTAACCGTGAAAATGCTATCATGAAAATAACCACTAGAAGGTATCCCATTAGGATTAAATAGTACTGAAACCATAGCCCATAGAGGGTACTTCAGTGCATGTATCTCTTTTGTACACATTCAGGACACAATAATTATAACCAGAAATACAGACCCTAGAGGGCACAGCACTCCCAGATGTAGAGTAAAGCTCCAGACTTGGGAGTGCTTGAAAACATTGGGAAAATCCTGGAGGGGACCTGGATTCTATGACCCCGCAAACATAGGGTCATTACTTTTATAAAAATTGCTTGGAGGGAGGTGCTGCACTCCTCTAGCCCACCCCCATGCTCTCTCTTCAACGCTGGTGGTGGCCCTGCCACGAGTGATGAAGAAGACGTAAATTTAAGACATCATGGGGTACTCCTCTGGGAGAGGTGCATATTGTATGAGCAGCTCACCTGCTGTGCCGGGGAGAGCTGCTGTATTTTCTGTGCCACATGGCCTCATGCACGCTACTTTTCGCTTTTTATTTGGGGGAGCCCAGTCCCACCGGGCACCCCCATGTGCCCAAAAGTTGGTGGCAGCTGACGGATCCCATCCCTCGCTGACACGCCATCTCTCGCGTGGCCCGCAACTTCGTGTGCTGCTATGGGAGCCGTAAGCTTGGTGCAGATTTTAAGTCACAATTCTTATAATGACACTTTTGGAAAGTTGGCTTTTTTTTTTACAAAATCTAACTGTGCCTTTCTGCCAGTAGCCAGGGTCACATGGCTGTGGCATTCTCTCTTGTGATGGGTTGTTGATTCCGTCAAGATATAGAGACTAAGGGGCTTAGGCGTGGCCATTATCCATCTGGCAGGATGGCTGGGGGAAGAGTTGTACCCTGCCCTGATTACATTTCGGAGGGTTTTACCTGCAGAAGACGCAGAGGAACCTGCCTTCAGGCTTGCTGCAATATGAGAACATTGGACTTTTGTTAAGGGTATTGAATGTTGTGAGGTCAGCATGGAATCTGGGAGACTGGTAGGCAGTTGGTGCTCTGAGGCATTGGACAGTAGCTTTGATGGTTGGATGGGATCTTCCTTAAGTACAATAAACCTTTATCTTTTTCCAACTACTATTCCTGTGGTTACTGAGAGGGCACCTTTGTTACACTGGTGACAAGATGGGATATGAGAGGGAGATCCCAATGCTGTGATTCTGGACAGTGCCTGTGTACCAGTCAGGACCTGATCTGACCTGGTTTCAACCTTCCCTCAGTAGGATTGAACCTTTTCTTTCCTCTATTTGTTTTGAACTGGACATGAAGCTTTATCTGCCCACATATTGAGTTTGTCTGGGGATTGGGGGTGATAAAACCACTGCGCTTTGTGGGTTTATTTTATCTTGGAGCCAGGTGTCAGCAGATTGGAGAATTTATAAAACTAGGGTTCTTTGTGGGTTTTTTCATTTGTGAGCAAGGTGACAACAGAAATATTATGGCATTTATAAGTATGGACTTTTGATTAACTGCACGGCGGTTTTGCTGGTCTTGCTGGAGTTCCAAGTTCATGTGGGCGCTTAGTCTGGATAATGGCCTTGGGCAGCATGAGCATTGCTCACACCCGGAGGCTCAGTGCTAGTAGGGGCCTCACTTGGCACGAGCATTGCAACCTTTCGAGGCATGAGCGTCGCTCATAGTGTAGTGTAGTTCCTATTTCCCTAAAAGGCTCTGCGCATTGGAATAATATACCCTATAGGTTTGTTATGTTATGTTATGTTATTGGTATTTCTAAAGCGCAAACGGTTACCCAAGGGTGTCCTGGCGCTAACTGCTTTCCTCTGGGCATTAAGATATAGACACAAGTTATAAGTTAAAAAGCCATGTTTTCAGTTGCTTCCTAAAAAGTAGCAAATCAGTGGAGTTTCTCAAGTAAAAGGGAAGATCATTCCAGGCTCTTGCTGCTCAACCTATAAAGCTTCTTCCACCCCATGAAGCTTTTTTTATGGCTGGTACTGATACCAACTTTGCCCCCAAGGAGCGTAGTGTTCTTATGGGTTGGTACCATTGCAGTCGCTGCTTAAGATATTCTGGGCCAGTGCCCTGGAAAGCCTTGTACACTGTACACAGGGCCTTAAAGCGCACCCTTTTCCTCACCGGCAGCCAGTGGAGTTTTTTTGTTTCATTAGCAATAGGCATAAATTTGGGAGTGTTAGTAAGCATAGGACTGAGGTCAGTATGCCCCTATCGAGTATATTAAACTTAATTACTTTGTGCCAGCTAACTCAGAGCCCACTAGAAACTCCTTGTAAACAAGAAGGGAGTAGTTTCTGGCAACCGCATAAACATGACAACTTTGTTTCCCTTTAGAATCGGAACACTCTCAGAATCGTGGAAACAACAGATAACAGTTTCACTCAGCTAATCGTGCATGCTTAGTTTCTTCAGAGTTACACAGAAAGAATAGACGGGCGTTTCAATAAAAGGATTTATTGAACAGTCTTGTTTCTCGTGTAAGAGATATGAGCTGTTACAATCGTAAGACAGTATGAGAGATATATTATGTACAGCGTAAGCAGTAGAAAGAAATAATACTGCGCTAGCATTATCTTTTAGCTATGACACATATATTCATATACATAAATAACATAAGCTAAAAATGCGAGTACTCATAAGATGCTTCTCTAACTCGTTCTACCCCAGTGTACTTAACCTAAGTGTAGTGCAAGGTAAGAAGTAGGTGATGTATTCTATAGTACGGTATGCTATAGTATGCCAAGTCTGGTATGCTAAGTCTGGTATGCCAAGTCTGGTATGCCAAGTCTGGTATGCCAAGAGTCCCTCTAGGTTCTAGTCAGCTCCATACCTTGAGAATGAGAGAGGTGGGAATCTCTTTCCGGGTGTCGAACTCTAACACCTTGCGAAGGGAGTCAGAACACTGGAAGCTGGATTCTCTGCGAGCAGGGATGACAGCGTCTCTTGTCAGTGCGTCAGGCCGGGACACGGGCTCCTCTAAAGTCGAGGTCTCCTCCTACTTGCTTGGGCAAGGGAAGGTATATTTATACCCGGTAAAGTCGGGCAGAGGAAGACGTCAGGAATGAACCCTTAAGGAATAGCGGTTCATGCATAATAAACGAGTTCTTGGAGAAATCAATAATCCTGTGCTAGGGGAACTCCCAAGAGCTTAAGGGTCTGGTTTCTAAGAACTCGTTGTGACGTTAGGGTGGACGGATGTAGGTGACCATGCCTGTATTTGGATAGCATGGCTAATGCCTAAAGAAGGACTGGGATCTCATGCCTATATAAGGGCAATGCGAATTGTGCCTATATAAGGACATGTATCAGGAAAACCTATATACGGACACCTAAAGCGGAATACAACAATAGTAAGCTCTGACATGAGCGGATGAGGCCGCTTGTAGGATTCACAGCCTCAAGGAGCCCGACCTAGTCTTCATGACCTCATGCAGTGGAGCGACTTGGCTTGGAATACAGATATTCTAGGGAAAACTCTTAGTAAGAGTGACTCGTGCTTTGGTGTCCCAGTGAGGCAGAGTGTTTTTTCCCCTCATCTTCAGCCCCGATAATGAGTGAAGAGGCACCGCACCAACTTGGCATTTGCACAATGTAAAAACACAATCTAAGGAATATGTGGGAAAATAAAATATACTTACAAATGTCCTTAAGCTTTTTGCTCCCTAGCAGCAAGGGTACTTTCAGAGAGGAAGTATTCTTCATAGCACTTCCTTTTGGGCGGAGCATTTCCCAGGCAAAATCAACTGGTCTGCTAACTGTCGTTGAAGGTTGGAACACTGTTGGAAGACTGTCAAATGAGAACTGAATGAAAACGACTCAGAGAAATGGAATAGAAAGAACTTTCCTCTAATGTTGATTGCTGGATTTTAATGTTAATCATTTTTTTAATGCAGATTTTAAAAATGTTTCTGTCTTTCTTGAGGTATGTTTAACCTAATATTCCTTTACAAGGGAATCTCGGACACACTTCTCGGGTGTTGGTGAGTGCAGTTCAGTTGTTGTGAACAGTCTGAGTTCATTTGGTGTCATATTTGTTAGTGAGGCTATATGATACACATTAATGTGCTAAATGCTATATTATCGTATTACAATCTTAACTGTATCAGTTAAGAGTAGTAGTGTAACAGTGCAATGCAGACCTTTACTGCTGTTTTTTTTATAATGCCTGGAATACCACACATTAAATGGGAAAAATGGAAAAAGCTAAGGATAACAGCTCTAGTATTGCATTGTTTAGGTACAGACGGTCAGGAAGTCTTTGATGTTATGTTATGTTATAACAATTTATTATGCGCACTACTACCCGGAGGTGTCTAGGCGCTCACGGTCTCCAAAAGAAGTGTCAGACAAGCTAGTTTCTAAAAAGCCATGTTTTGAGCAGTTTCCTGAACTCAAACAAGGAGGACGACTTCCTGAGAGGGAGCGGAAGGGCATTCCACTCCTTAATAGTGTTATAACTGAAACTCCTTCCCCCCCAATTAGTCCTTTTAATTCTGGGGGTGAGCATCAGGAAGGCATTGGCTGAACGAAGCGATCTGTTGGGAGAGTACCAGCTGAAAAGATCCTTCAGAAATCGTGGTCCTTCTCCATGCAGGGCCTTAAAGGCCGTGCAAAGTGCCTTAAATTTGATCCGCTGGCCGACTGGTAACCAGTGAAGTTCCCGAATGCCTGCACTAATAGACTGATATTTAGGGGCATCCAGGACCAGTCTGGCCGGGCGTTCTGTACTGCCTGCAACCTTCTGAGTAAATTGGATTGTAGATTGATGTACAGTCCATTACAGTAATCCAATTTGGATAACACAAGGGAGGTCATCACAATTTTCCTAGTCTTTATAGGAATGAAAGGCAGAATTTTCCGTACCATTTTAATAGTGAGAATTGCGGAAGAGACCACTTTTGAAACTTGGGACTTCATGTTGAGTTTATCATCTATAATGACCCCCAGATTCTTAGCCTTGGTCACTGGTGTAGGAGTAATGCCCAGTGTGTCCGGCCACCAAGCTGGTGACCACTGAGGGGAGAGGTTACCAAATAGCACCACCTCAGTTTTTCCTGAGTTCAACTTAAGGCAGTGCCTACCCATCCAGTTGCTCAGGGAGACCATACAATCATGAAGTTTGGTTGAATAGTTGATGTCCTTATCCACTGCTGAGATGACCAACTGAGTGTTGTCAGCATAAGAGGTTGGACATAGGTTAAAACTTCTAATCAGAGAGGCTAGTTCAGAGACATAAATATTAAACAGCGTGGGGCTCAAAGAGGACCCCTGTGGCACCCCACATGGCAGGATGAAGGGTGCAGATTTAAAATTGCCCAGTTGCACAGTTTGTGTTCGATCCGAAAGGAAAGACGTTAAAAGGGAAAGGGCCCTTCCTCCTATCCCAATGGTTTTTAGACGTTTGACCAGGCTCGTATGGTCCACGGTATCAAATGCCGCGGACAGGTCGAGGAGGACAAGGGCTGCTGACCCCCCGCCGTCTAGTGTTTTTCTGATCTCCTCAGTGGTTTTTATTAGAGCCGTCTCTGTGCTGTGACCCGCTCTGAGGCCAAACTGACTCTGATCCAGGATTTTGTTTTCCGCAATAAAGGTGGAGAGTTCAATGTTTAGCCGTTTCTCAAAAATTTTAGCGGGAACAGGGAGTCTAGCAATAGGACGGTAGTTAGCAGGATCAGTTGTATCTAGATTAACTTTTTTTAAAAGAGGCAGAATACAAGCCTGTTTCCATATTGAAGGGAAATGCCCTTGCGATAGCATCTGATTAAACATGTTAGTTAGAAATGGGCTAATAATGTGGCTGATGCTTTTGAGAATCCTGGGGGGACAAGGATCATCCGGGGATCCTGATTTGGTAGAAGAGAGAAGGGTGGATAGTTGCTCGGAACAGGCCGGGGAAAAATCTAAGAAAGACACTTTGCCTGCAGGTACTTGTACTGCATTATTAGTGACTGATCTGTGCATGGTGAATTGGTCGTATATTTGGTCCACCTTGGACTTGAAAAAGTGGGCAAGAGTGTTGCAGAAATCTTGGTTAGAGTTGGCAGTGTCGTCCTTGCGTGCTGAGATTAGGTTCTTTATAGTCTTAAAGAGTTCCTTACTGGATGTGCCAGCCCCTTCAATTTGCGTCGTATAATACTGACTTTTTTCCGCAATTAACTTTTTCTTATAGTCAGCCAGTTCGGCTTTATATAGTTCTTTCTCTACTTCTTCATAGCTTTTCCTCCATCTTCTTTCCTGCCTTCTGCAAGCTTGCTTATATAATCGTAGGGCCTCTGAGAACCAAGGGGCAGATGGAACTTTCCTATTTTTATTTATCACTAAGGTCGGAACTACCCTTGCAAAGTTTGATTCTAGCCATGCAGTGTAATTCATGGCTGAGGCTTCTGCTTCCCTCTGAAAGCAGGTTGGCTTTGTACTAGCTTGGCATCCAGGGTACTCTGGTCAATTTTATGCCATGCTCTGCCGAGAGTCTTACTGCTGGCCGTATTACCAGCATAAGATCGGGGCATGTTGTAGCTAAACAAGACAGCATAATGATCCGTCCAGGTCAGAGGGAATGAAGATGTCTTAGAGATGGCTGGATTGTTGGTGAAAAGTCCATCCAAAATGTGCCCTGCTACATGCGTAGGATGGTGTACGATCTGCTGTAGCCCTAATCCTGTGGTGGCATCAAGAAGTTCTCATGTATCTCTCTCCTCTGGGAGATCAAGATGGAAGTTCATATCGCCTAGAATAGTAAAGAATTCCGAATAGAGCCCTAGCTCTAATAGCGAGTGACGCAGTAGTAAGGAAACTATTTCTGGGGCCGGGAGGACGGTATATTAGTATGCCATTAAATGTCTTTTGGTCACCAATGGAAATTTTAAAATGTACTGCCTCACAATCCGGTGTAGGTATGGATGAGCCGAGGGTATTAAGCTCATCCTTATGAATGATTGCAAGCCCTCCCCCTTTTTTAAGTTGTCTATCTTGTCTGACAACTTTGTACCCATGGGGGGCTGCGATACTGAAGTCCGAATCAGATGATTGGTCACCCCAAGTTTCAGTGACAAACAGGATGTCCAGTTTATTATCAGTGATAAAATCTGCAATTTCGTACTTGTGTTTGATCCAAGTGTGGCGGTGATGTGCTGGACAGACTTCAGTATGCAGAGCACAGACATGTCCATGTGGACATATACTGCTGGTGTTTGTAGTGTTGTGGACAGTGGACGCAAACAGGTTACCTCAGGCAGTGTGGAAGACCTTGGACATGTAGATTTGTCCCCCCCCCCTGTAAGCGTGAGCGGAGTGGCCTTGGCCGGCGTATGTCATGAATAAATAGCCCGGGGCTCTGGGCATGGTTCAGTTCCGGGATGGCCACCAAAGTAACTATTGCGTGTGTCTCTGTGTCTGCCATATCCTGTCCATAGGCCTACACACACATGGCCGACCACCTTCAACGGCCAGATTTACACTGGAGATGAGGTGGCTACGTCCCAAGCCAACCCGCACACATCTCGTCATTGCAAGCAGGGTCGTGTCTGCCAGGGCAGCGCCCCCCACCCAGCCACGAGGCCGCCCCGTGACCGGTGGTGCCTGCGTGATCCTGCGCACCCCAGCCCTGGTCCCCAGACCCGTCCGCCGCCCAGCGATGACTGGCTGCCCCTGCGCACCCAGGCCTCAATACTCACCTGCCGCCACAGGCATGTCTCCAAGAGGGCCCACCACGTGCCGGTGCAACCTCCTCAGCCGATCGCTGGATTCCGCGTCATAGGCCCCCAGCGCACCCTGCGGCACCGCACCACGGAGTCATGTGTGTGCTGACTGCTGCCTTCGGCGTACACTGCGGTCCAGCAGGGCTTTTAATTCAAATCAAATCTTGATTGGCAGGACGGCGTATCGAGCTCTACACATCATCGCAGGCTGCAAACTCGCTCAGCTCTTCAGGTGCCACTACCTCAGTGCACTGCAAGTCACCGTCCCATGGCGGTAGGCCCGTGCCGGCCGCAGTGCATCGGGTGCCACTAACCCAGTGCGCCACAAGCCATGGACCCTTTATGATTGAGTCTCGTGGTGCGGACGCCATCATGTCACCTTCGGCAGTGGGGAATGTGATGTGGTAGGCCCCTTTTATTGGCAGGGTCACATGTCCTGTGACGCCTGTGCTGGATGGGTGTGGTGTGGGTGTAAACCAGCCCTCAGGGAGTGGCTGTGGCATGCTGACAACTAGACCAGTGATCAGCAGATCACTACAGGGAAGACCTGGGACATGTAGCTTTGTCGTCCCCCCCTGTAAGCGTAAGCGGAGTGGGCTGGGCTGGCGTATGCCAGTCCAGCATAGGGGTGTGAACAATGAGCCCGGGGCTCTGGGCGTGGTTCAGTTCTGGGCTGGACAAGAAAGTAACTAATGCGTGTGTCTCTGTTGTAGTATCGGTGCCACCCGGACCGCAATCGGCAATGTTGCACCCTGTGACTCAAGTCCCACAACATGAGCAACATGGACGTAAGGGGGAATCACTGACCCTACATTCATCCATACTTTCATACTTGAATGATCATAGGCATGACACATCTGTGTGAATTTGAATGTTTTATTCACATTCAGTGGAGTGTTGAAGCTGGAGCAGTACAGGGCCATGCAAACCCCACTTTACATTGTTGCCCCGTGGAGGGCCAGCCAGAGTCCTTTAGGGAATGACAAGTTCATCGGAAGAGGAAGAGTTCAGTCCGCAGTCTGATTGCTGTGTCATTGGTAGCCAAACAGAATATGGCAGTCCATGTCGAGGTCCAAGGTGAGTGTCGCAGAGTGTACCGGGGGACAGTGGAAGGTGATGATGCAGAGGGCAGAACCAAGCAGAAACAGGCCATATGGCGGAGATGAATGCTACCGCTTCCTTCTTACCACTAAGGCAGAATCATCCGCATCTTCGTCCTCTGATGTTTCATGTGCCTCACAAGTGGGTGGTGTTGTTTTGTCTGCATCACTGTGTGGCAGTGACACATCAGTGGCCGGAGGTGGATTGTCTGCAGCACTGTGTGTCACTGACACATCAGGGGTCGGAGATGTGGATGTAGAAGCAGCAGCAGCATTCATCGGCGCCAGGCCTTGTGGCGGCAATGCCATGATGAGGGTCTGCAGGGCATGGAAGGACCCAGCTACATCTCGCTGGTGTGCAGCCGTGGCAGCCATTCTTTCCGCCTGCATCCGCTCCATGTTCTCCATGATCCTCCGCATGTGTCCCAACTCCCGGCTGACATCGCTGGAGCCACTCTGACTAGACATTTGTCCTTGTCTCAGAGTCAGGACTCCAGCGATGTCAGCCATGGATCGTTGGAGAGCATGGAGCGGACTGTGGGTGTCCGTTAGGGACTGTAAGTGGGCCCTGATGGGACTTAGACACCCACGTATGGCATCTAGTTTGGCTGCCATGAGGTCGAACCCCACCCGCACCTGATCAGCCAACTTCTCCTGGCACCCTAACACATGGCGTTGGAAGGACATGTGTTGTTTGTGGGGGTCCTGGGAGACAGCCATGGTGGTGGGTGCTTCCTGCTGTGTGGTCTGTGCAGGGGGTGAGGTCTCCTCGATGCAGCTGGGCTGCCCTGCTCCTGGAGGTGAGGTGCCGAAGCTGTCCATGAGCTCTTGGAGGGCGTCGGTGTCGAAGGTGTGGAGGTCCTCTTCGTCATCAGTGAAGAGATGTTCGGTCTGCTCTGCAGGAGGTGTTGATTCTCCCTCTGCAATACGAAGGGGAGATGCAGTTTAACATTGTGTTCACATGTATGTTGACACATTGTACAAGTTTACATACAGACTGCATGACAGTGTACATTGTGACTGTTTGGGAGGAGCTGACTATTTGATGCAGGACAGTGGACATTTCGACAACATCACGGATGTGTGTTTGTACTTGTACATTATTATCTCACATTTCCCTGCTATGCCAAATGTGATTGGCCAGTTTCTACACACAAGCGGCACCAGTTGTGTCCTCTGTTCTGTTGTGAACGTGTTGCAGTTTGTACCACATTGTTGTCAATATTGATGTGCTCTGAATGTTATGTGTGTGTGCTGCATTTTGGGAGAGTCGCCCCTGCAGCTCTGATTTTGCTGCCCCTTATCCCTTTCAGGCGGTGTGCCTTTGACTTCTGTGCTTATACAGTGCTGAGATGTTGCATACTTGGGTAAATTGGGCTCTTGGTGGGAGTTGGGACTCTGGGGCATGGTTTGTCCGCAGATGTGTTGTTGACGTCAGGGGTTGTTTGTGCAGGTGGATGTGTCAGAGTGTGACCTGCTCATTTACGGATGTGGTCCACACTCAGCCACCTCAGTGTCGTGGCGTGCAACATGTCATGATATATTGACTGCAGCCATGCTATTCGTCATGCAGTGTCACTTGCATTGTCAGTGTGGCTCACAGACACACCGCTTTGCTGAGTTTGGCACATGTGCATGGGTTGGTTGTGAGATTGGTGATGTGTGGGAAGGGCCCCCTCTGGGCACATAGCCGGCAGGGTGTTGTCATGGAGCCATGGTGGGATATATAGGGAGCAGATGTTCAGGGTGGTACTCTCACAGTTGCCCGACATGGCCACATAACGACCAGAGAGATCATGCCATGTGCAGTGAGGAGTAAGGGGCAAGGATTTTGTAACCAGTATGCCTGTTCCACGTGAAGCAGTGGTGTAGCCTGCATGTGCCAATAGCTTGTAGCCAAAGCGATCAATATTATTCTTTATTGTCCTATTACTGTGAGCCTTCATGACGATTGATTTTATGTATTTAACTGAGACTTACTGCATCAGCACTTTATTATCTTTGTGTTGTACCTTTTGAATTTTTGTAAGAAATATTCATAATTCTCTAAATCTGTTCTAGAACTCACCTATTGCCACAGCTCTTTTTTGCTTAACTATATTTTTGGTGTGCTGATTTTGTACCTTAACTTGGGACACACTGTCTCATTAAATTGAGGTTAATACCGTCCCCAATTCTCCCACCTGTGGGTGTGCTATTGAGATGTCTTTTGGGGTGTAAGATTTAATGGGTACGGTGCGTCACAGTATCATTGGCTCAGATACCATGTGCCCTTGTGTTCCCATGTCTAAGACTGCTGCATGCAGGAACACCAACCGGGCCTGATTTTACTGGACAGAAACACTAGCTGGTAAAATCATTTGCAGATTGGGCCAGAGCTGCTGGCGTATGTAGAGCCTGGGCCCCGCTTACCCTGACCCCTACAGCATAGAGGGAATGTGTTTCTCACCCTCATCTCCCATGGGCCTACCTGGGACTTTCCCACCAATACCCTGCCATCCAAACCGTAATGGTCCACGACTACCAGTTACCATTTACTCTAAGCAGGTGGCATTAGGAAAAGGGCCCATTATTTCACATGGGGTAGGTATTGGCATGCCCATTGTGACCTAGTAGAACTGAGTATGCATGTTATTCCCTATTCCGGGAATAATAACTTGTAATAGATGGATTTAGAAGACGGGATAATGGCTGGAAATAGTAATCTCATTCACACGACACTCCCCACCTAAATCAACCTAATTCATAATCTGACCCTATTTTAGGGTTTTTCAAAATAAGCAGTGTAGACAATGCAATTACAGAAAAAACAATTGCAGGGCCCCAATCTACACCTGTGCTCCATACTGAACGAGGCGATCATGATTCAGGGCCATATTATGAACATATGCGCTGGTGCAAAGCATATCTGTGTATTTGTTTCTAAAGCGCACTGAGTAAACTCACAGCTCAGAAATGCACTTGCCTCTCCTTGTTCCGGAACTATACTGTCTGAAGAACATGCACTAACTCGAATCATTTTCTGGTGTAATGTCTCGCTTTAAGCAGTGCACTGTCTTAAGAAACAGGTTCACAGAAAATACATCAGTTCATGAACTGTCCACAGGTTTTTAGGTGCATAATGTGCAAATATATACTGCCACTATGTAAACGAAGGTGTCCATACCAACCTTTTCATAGCATTATGTTCACAAAAGACATTAACTACTGGGAAATAGCAATAAGAAGCATTCTTATTACAGTAGCAAAATTGCAGCAATCTATCTGAAGTTTGGAAAATCAAATTTCGTTACTCCATTAGAGAAAGATTACCTATAGTTCGAAGAAGGCCTCACAGCTCTGCTTCCATGAAGCTGAAGGGGGGAAAGCACGCTCTGAAAACTACAATCTATGCCTAATATGTTTTATGACATATATAGAGAAAATAAATTGTCAAATTCTCTTCCTACAAAATGTTAATGTTTCATTCTGGCAAGAAATCCACAAAGACAAATATGCAAAACCATTCACAATATGAAAAAAAAACATCCTGTGGAATTTAAAGTAAATGACACAACAGCTTAGACGGCTTCTGGAAATATATATTCATAACTGGGATGCGTTAGACTATTTTAATTGATCGTGAATTTTCAGTATACATACTTTTATGTGACATATTACAAAATAGCATGGCAACAATTCAGAACTGCAGCTGTCAATATCTTTCACATTACCGTTATGCTACAGTCTGTCATTTACAGTGTGTATGCTGCTTGAGATTATGGCCAAAGTGTGACATGCCTTCATACTGATTGATATACATTTCAGTGAAATTCATATGTAATAAAGCATTGCATGTATTATGAGTGCTAGCATATGGTATTCAGGTACTTGGAAACTTGAGCTTCCTTTTGTAACTCATTAGTAAAGTTAGACAACGCACCTATTTATATTTATTTTCTGTTAGACCTGGCACCTTTGGTGTGGTATTCCCCTTAAATTGTTGCCTTCACTACCCTGTTTTTGCTGAACCCGTTTTTGTTGGCATTAGGACTCTGTGCACTTTCCCCCCAACTAACCAGTGGTAAAGTGCTTGTGCTCTCTCCCATAAACGTGTAAAAATTGGTATACACCTAATTGGCACATTTAAGTTGCTCATAAGTCACTTGTATATGGTACTGCTTGTACCCAGGGCCTGTAAAATCTTTTTTTTTTTTTTTACATCCGACAGCACGGCGGTGGTGCTACCGCCCGGCATCCTTTTTTTTTAATTTTTTATTTTTTTATTAAGCATATCCAGAAATATAATTACAATTTACATAAGATTCATAGAAGAAGGAGACCAAGAAGCAAAAGAAAACAGCAAATAAGAGAGAGAATGATAGCTATAAATAAATATTAGTAGATATTACAATGGGAAGATCACATAGAACAGCAGACTATTTGGATACAATTTGATATGAATTATACAAAGTACGTAACAAAAAAGAGCCTAGGCCGCGGCTTTAGCAATATGATACAGCTGGTTTTACGCCCCCAGCTCCCTCCTTGTGACTCTACTCCATTTGGCCATATGAGCCCAGATCCTCCTCCCTCGGGCTCCGGCCTGTCTACCCCTACAGGCATAAATTGCCAGCTCTTGTTTGTAAATTCCGAGGAGCCTCGCCAGCCACATATGAAAGCTAGGTGGCTCAGCATCTTTCCACCTGGCGGCTAATAGTATCCTAAATACCGCTGCCCCCAGAAACACACCATATTCTTGTACCTTATTAAGACCCAGAGTACTATCGTGTCCAAGAATCAGCAAAGTGGGGGTTAATTCTAGTCTGAGACAAAATAATTCCTCCCAAAAGCCCAGCAGGCCTTCTTTCAATGGAGCCAATTTATCACAATCATATAACATATGTATCAAGGTGGCAGGTCCTGACCCACATCTAGGACATTTATCGTCAGCCCTTTTCCCCCAAAGATAAAGTTTAGCAGGAGTGAAGTAGAGATTAAATATAGTTTTATAGAGTTGAGCTTTTAAATTTGACGATAAGAAAATTTTGGCAGTTAGGGAGAGGCTCATATAGATATCAACATCCGGGTTTCCCAGTTTTATTGCCCAGGATGCTTCAGTTTTTTCCAGGTCATCGGGGCATTTGTCAAGAAGTATTTTATAAAAATCTCTGATTCTGCTCGATTCCCTGGTTACAGCTTCCAAAAGTGGAATCTTGTCTAGCTTAATCCTAGGACTCCATAAAGTAAGAATATTGCTAATCTGGACAAATTTAAAGTAATGGTTGTCTAAAACGCCAAACACCCGTTGTAGCCTTAAAAATTGAAAATCATGTTCTCCCCCACAGAAATCCCCTATTGTTCTTACCCCATATTTTTCCCACTTTTTCCCCATATCATCGTTAGCCAGGTATGGCAATAGAGGCGAGCGCCAGATGGGGGTATATCTAGAAAATTTAGAAATTGCCATAAATTTAGAAACCTGCTTCCAAATTTTCCAAGAGCTATATATCACTTTAAACCGTACTTTTTTATAGTAACTGGGTTCCAGTTGTCTCAGCAGCAGCCCTGAGGCTTCCTTCCCTATCGATAGTTCATAAATTGTAGGTATTTTTATGCCCTGTACTGGTTCCCTAGTATGGTTCACCGATAAAAGGGTAGTCATCTGATGTAAAAGTGCTGCCCAATAATATAAGGTGATATTAGGAACAGCAAGTCCTCCCCTGTCTTGGGGTAATGCTAAATACCGCAAAGCTCTCCTAACCTTCCCATATTGCCATATAAAATTGGAGAAGGCTGATTCCAATGCCCTTAATAGATTGTCGTCTAGAGCCAGCGGAATTGCCCGAAACAAATACAGTATTTTAGGTAACATGGTCATTTTGAGGTAATTCCCTCTCCCAATAATAGATAAGTGTAGCCCATTAACCCTCCTTAATTCATCCCCTATATTTTTTATCAAAGGATCAAAATTAATCCTACAGATCTCATCCACCTTAGCACTTATTCGAACCCCGAGGTACACTGCGGATGTTACTCTCTTGGGATCATTAAAAACTATGTTATCAGTACATAGTACTATAGTTTTCCCAGCATTCAACGCATACCCCGATAAAAGACCATAATCCTCGGCAATCCTACTAATCTCTACAATTGCCTCGGCAGGATTAGGGGTTAACACCGCGATATCATCGGCGTAGGCCAATACTTTTGTTTCAAAACCACCGGTAATTATGGGTTTAATCTTCCGGGTCTGTAGCAGCTTAGATACTAGGGGATCAATATATAAAGCGAATAAAATGGGGGAGCAGGGGCAACCCTGTCTAGTCCCTCTAGATATATTAATACTACCAGATTCCCTCCCCATAAGTTGAAGTCGGGCTTTTGGCTGGGAGTACATTGCCTTAATAGCCTTTATGATCCGAGGGCCAAAGCCCTTCAGTTCCAATATCTGCCATAAAAACTCCCAAGACACCCGATCAAAGGCTTTTTCAGCATCCAGGAGGATCATAGCCATTTGGTCCCCCTGGTTATAATATCAAAAGAGAGATAACCCTACGGGTATGATCCGTTGTGCCTTTACCTGGGATAAACCCGTGTTGCCATGGGGATACCAGGTGCTCTATGACCCCTCCTAGCCGATTGGCCAACATTTTAGAATAAATTTTGGTGTCGGAGTTGATCAAAGAGATCGGCCGATAGGAAGAAGGATTATTATCCAATGGCTTCCCTTTCTTGGGAAAAATTATAATGGCCGTCTCTTTCCAAGATTCGGGGGAGGTCCCATTATACTGTACACCCCTGAAAAGATCCAAAAGCATGAGTATTATACCTGGTCCCAGAATTTTATATACCTCAAGAGGTATCCGGTCAGGAGCCTGCCGCCTTCCCTGTAGCCATTCCTGAAAGTGCAAGTTGCACTTCTTCAAGTGTAATTTCTGCCTCTAACTCCTCACTAGTATGCCTATCCAGCCTCTCTCCAATGTTAATATCGGCAAGGCTCTCTGTCATGCCTTGAGATACCTCCTCTCTGCTTTTATTACCGTCATCTTGATACAGGATCTGATAGTAATTTTGGAAACCTCTAATTATGTCCTCTGGATAAGTATAGGCTTGCCCCCCTATCCTAATCATAGATATAGCACTAAAAGATAACTTCTGCCTAGTACAAAGCGCTAGTCTCCTTCCGACTTGTTCCCCTGTTTCATAAACACTGTTTCGATGAGATTGATACTCTTCAGCAGATTTCTGCGTTAACCAGTTGGTTAACTCTGCTTTCAGTGCGATTATTTGCCACTGAGTTTGAACTCCCTCCTGTCCCTGTGCTATCAGTGAAATATGCTCTTCTTCGGCCCTAGCTAGATCCCACATCAATTGTTGATTCTTTTTTTCTTGCTGCTTCCTTGCCCCAATAACAAAAGAGATGGTTTCACCTCGGAAGGCAGCCTTAAAAGAATCCCATACGGCCCCCCTGCTAGCACTGAACCTATTTGTATCAAAAAATTCCTGTGCCCACTTCCTCATATATTCAACATACGCACTATTTACAAGAAGTTTCCTATCAAAGGTCCATTTGCTCCGTAATCTCTTAAAACCGGCAATATCAAGTTCTAGTATCAGAGGGTTATGGTCCGAAATTATTTTAGGAAGTTTTAAAATCTCGGCTTGCCCTACAAGATCTTTTGTACAAAAAAAATAATCGATCCTAACGTATAATTTATGTGGACAGGAAAAATATGTGTAACCGGGGTTGGCCGGGTTCTTTGTAGCCCATATGTCGACCAGGCCATGGCTAATTTTTAAAGAATTAAATGCCCTATACACCCAAGGCTTCCGACCTGAATACCCCCCAGGCCCTTGGTTCCCTAATCTAACATCCAAAGAGATGTTAAAATCCCCGCAGAGAATCAAAGGGGTCGACCAAGTGGCCAGTTCAACTTCCAAAGCCTCAAAAATCTGAGGATCGTCCTGATTAGATCCATAGATTGCACAAACAGTGCCACCCATGGCTAGTTCAATGATCACCCATCTACCCAGGGCATCCACTAATTTACGTTTGGCCGTACCCAAAGAAGATTTTGCTAAGATAGCCACACCGCGTATATTAAATGTCTGAGTGGTGCATGCCAGCAGATTATACCCTGTGATTCTCATTACTTCCCTTTTCCGCCATGGAATATGTGTCTCCTGTACGCATATTATATCGGCATGGTTAAGTCTGATAAGTTCAACAAATCTTACCCTTTTTGCCCGGTCATTGAGCCCCGCAACGTTCCATGAACAAATAGTTATCTTCCCCATCTTACACTGGGCTCAGATTCTCGAATTCCTCCATGGGACCTTCGGAAGCTTTTTCCCCCAATAAAATCACGCTTCATATTCAGCCATCTATTTATCGCAGGGCCTGTAAATTCAATGCTACAAGTGGGCTGCAGCACTTATTGTGCCATCCACAACAATAGCACTGTAAAACATGGCTCAGGTCTGACACAGCAGCCTGTAGTGCAGTTTTAAACTGCCATTTTGGCCAGGCAAGATAAACCTTTTGCCAGGACTAAACCCTCTTTTTAATAATCATAAATCACCCCTATGCTAGGCCCAAAAGGCTCATAGGGCAGGGTACACGTGTGCCTACGTTTTACATGTCTTGACAGTGATAAAACTCCTATAGTCATTTTTCACTGTAGCAAGGCTAACTCTCCCAGAAGCTAACACTTGGTTACCTTTATCGCACTTATTAAGTAAAAACTTCAGTTTGGGAGCAATACTACATCCACTCATTTGAACTGTTATTTAAAAACCTCACTGTTGGTATATTTGGATTTTAAATTACTATTCTGATAAATGCCACTTTTAGAAGTTGTAATTTTTCTGCCTAAATCAACTGTCCCTTTCTTCCAGTAACAAGGGTCACATGACTGTTAATGGCTCTCCTGTAGTGTAATGTGTATTCCTTGCAGACGAGAGACAAAAGGGCCTTCGGAGTGTGGCAGGGTGTTCTTCTCCTGAGAAGGATGACTAGGGAGGTTGTACTCAGCCCTTCCTGAGTTTCAAAGTGTAGCCTGAGAGGTATACCCACCCCCTCCCTGACGTCTGCAGCTGCCTGTCCTGTCACTAGCAAATGTAACTAACACCTGGGCCTGCCTTTTGTCCTCCTAGACATTTTGGAGCAAAACCCAGGGGAAGAATTGACTAGAACCAGTTTAGGGGTAGACAAAATGGGAGACCCCCACACATAGGCTGCCACTGGATGTAAAAGTGGCACCCTCAGAACCTCTCATTAGAACACTCCTGAACCTGTGAAAGATTCAGAAGAAGGACTGACCTGTTTGCCTTGAATCTAGGATCTCCAGAAGTGTCTCCTAGGGTCAGTTGGATGACCTCCTGCTTGATCTACAAGGACATAAGTTTCCAGAGATGTCTTCTGGTTCCTAGCAGACCAGACTCAACTGGAACTGCCCTGGCCCCCTCTGCTGGCACCTGTGGGATTGAATATTGACCCCCCCCCCTCAAAATGCTGTCCTCAAGGTCCTGGACCCTTGGCTGGAGTTAGAATATACTCCTCCCTGCGCAATTGAAGGTTTCATCAGGTTTGATGCAGCACAGCGCAGGACCTCACATCACAGCACCTCACAGCTACTGACCGGCAGCCTCACCAGATCTGACACAGCATGGCACAGGCACATGAAGGACCTCACATTGCAGAACTTTGTAGCGCCGGATAGCGGCTTCATGGACCAGACACAGTGCAACACAGAGCCTCACATCGTAGCACCTTGCAGCCCCTGCATCACAGCCAAAAGAGTCAGCTTCCAGTGAGCTGCACCTGGTCCTGTACCTAACCCATGCTCCATCATGGTCGGCCTGAACTTGTGAATTGTCCCAGTTTGTGCGACCAGATACCCACAGATGGCGCTTCATGATTTTTGGGTGCTATGTCCCTTAAACCTTAAAAATGTATACATCAGGTTCTACTGATTGGATGTTTGTCTTTTTAGTGTCATTTTGTCATTAAAACTTACTCTAAATTAGGTTTTTTCTTGTGTTGTGTTTTCACTTTAATACTGTTTGAGTGCTGCATAAATACTTTACATATTGCCTCTAAGTTAAGCCTGGCAGCTTTTGTGCCAAGCTACCAGACGGTTAAGCACAGGTTTATTTAGTGATTTTGGACAGGGATTGTGTTTGTTACTTGTGTGGGGCTCACACCCCTCTCAACTAATAACCCAATTTCTTAAATTCTCCCAATAAATATTATTCCTTCTCTACACATTGCCATACCTGTACATAGTTACAAAACAACTACACCATTGGGACACTTTCTATACAATTAATATCAGCTCCAATAATTGTAAATAAAGCAGTCAAATAAATGAGGAACTTGTGTCCTTCTAGCTTTTTGATTACCCAGAAACTTACTCCTTCATGGGTGTGTACTCTATGTTTTTGTCACTTCTCCACTGATATATGAGGGAGAGTAAGAGACTGAGGGCCACTTTATCTTTATTTCACACAATGCAGCAAGACACCTTGCTGTGCTGTGCTACATGAAAGGGCAGGAATGTGCCCTATCTATCAATATATGGTGCATTCCTGCTCTCTTCTTGCACTGGCGCACTTTTGACTGCCTAGCGCCAATGAAGGCACCCTTGCACCATTTTGCAAGGGTGCCTACGTTGCAGGCAGGATTGTTTTTGTGCAGGAAGGGACACCTTTGAGGCTTGAATGCAGAATTGAGCACATGTAGAAAGAGGTTAAACAAAGGGAAATAAAGATATTTCTCCTTGTTGCGCCTCCCCCGGGAAGGCGTACCATTTTGACACATTCCCAGGTCTACCACTCATAGTAAATCTGGCTATGTGCCAAAATCTATGGGTAGATGTGTGGGAAAGCCCACTCTCCACCAATGGAATGCCTCCCTGCGGCTGAGTAATGCAAGGCAGCAACTTGCGCCACAGGGCCACACGAGGTTGCCTTTCATGGCTTTGTAAAGCTCATCTAGGTTTAGCATCGCCCTTGCATTGCCTTGCGTGGTGCAAGGACTATGCACATTTTTGATAAATATACCCCAAAGAGAGAGAGGGGTGTTTGCTAGTTATTAGGATTTTTCCTTGACGTAAGTATTAATTGATAATCAAACCACCTTTATTAATTGTCTGAACATGCTCCCTTATGAAAGTAACCTAGATGTTTCTATTAAAAATCAAAACTTTCTTATTTCCATTCCTACAGCTAGCAAGAAAAAAGTAATGAATGCATGCAAGATTATTTGAAACTCCATGGAAGAGTAGGAGAGAGAAAATTTCTAGAATATTCAATACATACTTTCGCTGAACTTCCACGGCAAATGTGCATAGCAATCCCAGTATAGCAGAACAAAAGCTACCTTTGAACTACCCTTGACCCAACCTTCATTGGTGCATGCCAAGATTTAGTACTGCAGTGTCCAAAAAAGTGATGGATGCATTGCTTGAATTAGTCAGGCACAGCTTGGTTCCAGTGGCACAGTGTGCATGGGACCCATGTCTGGGCATATCTGTTCTACTTAGGGCGTCACATAGAAGTATACAAACAACTGATGAATGCAATGCTTGAATTCAGCTGTCATGTGTCTCAGTTAGGCCCAGTGAGAAATGCTGCCATTTTACTTGCACAGGTTTCCTAAATTGCCTTCTCTTTCATACGATGACCTTTAACACAGATTTGTGTTGTGTGACAGTGTAGATTTAGTTTCCATGAAACTACATTTGCTTACAAATTCCACTTCGTAAGATTACTATCATGACACCGTGAACATCCCATACAAGGTCTGAACATACATTGTGCAAATGTGTCCATGCGGAGACGCAGCTATCTATAGATCATCAACAATGGCGGCCTGACTAAGGTCTTGGCATGGAGCAAGGATGCTTTTTGTTATAAATAAACAAGCATTTCTGGGTTTAGGCAGAGGAGCACTTAAGCACTTACTATCATTGCAAGGTCACTGCATGCTGAAACCTCAGCCCAGCTGCTTGCTCATCCCTCTGTGAGGAGGGATGTCCAACTTGTGATCAAGTTGGGGACCTATATTCTTTCCCTTCAGGAAATGGGGGTTGGATCATCCAATAGGGGATTCTTGGCAGAACACACACACACACACACACACACACTAGACAGGTTAGGGAATGCATAGTAGGAGTACACTATCTGGATATTGTTTTATATGCTCGCATAAATACATTGTTTAGCAAGATGGTTAAACTATTCATTCTGTTCACTGTCCTTATACTGCTAATTACTCTTATCTGCTTCTGTCTATTGATCATTGCAGAGCATATATTCTATACAAGAATCACAATGGTTCAATAAATATTGAAAAAAAGGGGGAGTGGCTAGCAGGCAGCCGAGATGGCCGCACCGTAAGCAAGCTCCAGCGGCCTGCCACATAAAACCCCAAATATCCGTACACATATCCACTTGCCACACTGCTCTGAGATGTAGTGGTGTCCAATAGCTGCCATGGAGAGACTGACCATGCCCTCGATCCCTGTACTGGATAGTTAGAGAGTACTGCCTGGTGCGACTGTGGCTGCGAGGTGCGGCCTAACAGGAGGCGGATCGACCCATGTGTGGAGCCCAGCCGGGGTGTTGAGGGAGCCAGCTCTGACCCGGCGGCTGTGAGATTGACTGCAGGGGAGGTGACAGTGGAGAGGCCCTGGGGCTGATGGAGCTGTGAGGGGGGCACTGCGCCCCTGTCCCTCGAGGCGAGAAGAGCTGTTGTGTAGATATCGTAGGCCACAGCATACATCGACTGGGGTCTGCCTGGTCGTGGAGCCGCGGCCGAGGGGAGGTTCCTGCCTACCTGCGGTGAGAGACGACCACTGACCGGAGCCCAGAGTGATGACGCAGGACCAATTCTCAGACCGGGAGCGGATACTGTGATGTGGTGAGGCCGAGGATTGCTGTGGGGGAGCTGGGTTTTGCTGTGCTCAGGATCACAGTGGGCCCTGGAGGTCCTGTGACCCATCCTGTGAGTTGGTATGTTCGGGGATGAGGTGGGGGTGGTCGATGGTGCGACGGCCCCCCCGCAGTGATATAGTTGGTCGACTTGAACATCTTGAAGACCACGTACAAGAGCTCTGCACTACTACTACTACTCTAGAGCCGAAACTTGAAGACTTTGAAGGACGCACACGCATAAATAATATCAGAATCCCAGGGGTGCCTGAATGAGCGTAGGGCCCGGCCATTGGTCTCTTTGTTGAAGATCTTATAGTAAAACAGCTGCAGCCATGTGGTCTTTCTAACTACTTCTCAGTGGAGCGAGCCCACTGGGTACCGGGGTCCCGCCGTGTCCGGGGGCGCCCCAGGGTCCTATAGTGGTAACGATTTTTAACTACAGAGACAGGGATGTAATACTACAGACGGCTCGCTCGCCCCCCCCGCTCAAGTATGAAAAGTATGAAAATGCCACAGTCACATTTTTCCCGGACATTACTATTAAAGTTCAAAGGATGCCCTCTTAACTTCCTGGAAGTTAAGAGGGCGCTACGGGAAAAGGACCTAAAATATGCAATGCTGTTCCTGGTCAGACTCTGAGTGGCGGCAGAAGAAAAGACATGGTTTTTTGACTCCCCTGAAGAAGCCTGGAGCTGGCTAGATGGCTGGTGGTACCCTGGGAGCAGACGACCGAATATCTACCATCAGAAGAGCAACAAGGTAAAGTGGCGACAGGGACTACAACAGAGTCAGGAGATAGATGTGGCTGAGGAGGGGTCTTCTGAGACTATACCGCTGTAGTGCCTTTCCATTTGGACCTGTTGGAACTTGGAGATGTCTTGAGGCCTATCTACGCCCAAGGGGGCCCACATTGACTTGTTCGGAGGTACTAATTTTGAACTTACAAAGCTCCGCCTGGCTTCCACGCAGTGGAACTACTGGGGGTTGAGAATCTGGGTTGTGGACCCCCCGAGGAGATACTAAAAAGACCCTGGACCCTGTTGCGTCCCTATTGAACTGCTGCAGTGTGGTAAAAACTTTGCATGCTACACGGAGGGGTTGTGGTGGGTGGACAGCCGGCTGGGACACACTCCCCGACAGCAGGATAGGTTACACAAGGACTCTGCAAAGTTGGGGTGGGCAGTTTCGATACCACATTGCAGGGAGGCAGGGAGGCAGGGAGGGGGGAAGTGGGGGACTGTTATTTAAGTTGTTCTTATGTGTTTTATAGGCAGTTTATGTTGATGGCAGTGATGATGTTTCTTGGCAAGTGCTTTAAGCTATTGGGCAATACAAATCAAACCATCTCCAATGTATTCCTGAGGGCATGTGAAGAGGGCTCCCCTGCGGTTTCCGAATACTCCATGTTTAGACCGAGAATCTCTCCCAGGGCCGCCAGAATATCCAAATGCTATATAGGCAAGATATCTGAACTTCCTACAAAATCCTTTCTTGGAATGTGAATGGTCTGGGGGACAAAATTAAAAGTGGTGTGTGCTACAATACATAAAACGCCATGAACCAGATATAGCCCAGCTGCAAGAAACTGACCTGCGGGGAACCACCTACTGTGCGCTTAATAGATGGGGTTAAAAACTAGTAGCACATGCAGGTTATACTAGAGGCTTGGGAGGGTTTGGTATTCTTCTACCCAACTCCTTCCCATTTGTCATACAGAATATTACACATGACCCCCCATGGGTGATTTGCAGATCTATCTGGACATTGGGAGGGTTGATTGTTCAATATTAATTCCCTCTACATCCCCCCAGGACTCCACACCCCCACACTCACAGACTTGGGCTCACTCATTGTCAGCTTACCACAGGGAGAGATGCTTATTAGGGGAGACTGCATTGCAGCTCTCTGTGGAGAATTGGCCGACGAGACAGAGAGACACACTGGAAAGACCCTAGCTGACTTTTTATTAGCAATGGGCCTGGTAGATGTGTGACGGGTGTGCAATCCACTAGCCCACCAATACACCTTTCACTCTGGTGCACATGGAAGCTTATCATGTATTGATTATCTGTTCGGACTAGCTGGACAGCTTCCGAAATTCAGTGAGGTGAGTCATCTCCTGAGGGGGTTCTTGGATCATTTGCCGCTATGCACAATTTATGGAAGGAGACCTCCATCCAGGAGTAGCATGATGCCACTTAATCTGTGGTATCTTAAGGTGCCACTCATCCGAGCCAGCCTACAAAAGGCTACGGCTTATTATTTTGAAGAAAATGAGGGGTTGGTAGAATCGGCCCAGGTCCTATGGGAGGCCTTCAAGGCTGTGATAAGAGGCCAATAGGTTTCCTTGATAGCGGGTCATAGAAAGGAGAAATTAAAGCAGCTAGAGACGCTGGAAAGAGAGATCAGGGAATTGGAGTCTGAGCTGCTCTTGCCAGACCACACAGATGCTCTGCATAAGCTGCAGGTTAAACAGAAAAAATATACAGATATTGTCAAGGAGGCAGCCAGAGCAAGGGACCGGGCGACTTTACATCGCCTTTATGAGGTAGGTGATAGAGCAGAAAAACTCCTAGTGTGGTTGGATAAACAAGAAGCGGCTTCTAAATGGGTATTTGAGATTACCGCAGATGACAGGCTGTCGGTTAGGGATAGACAGGGGATAGCCGATACCTTTGCAGTATACTACAAACAGTTCTACACACCATCGTCACGAACTACCGCGAATGAAGCGCAGGAGCTATTGGCCACTCTTACAATGTCCTCCTTGGAGGCCGCCGATACAGATAGTTTAGAGACAGATATTACAGAGAGTAAAGTGGTTCAGGCCATTAGAGCGCTGAAAGCTGGGAAAGCGATGGGCCCAAACGGCCTCCCGATTGAATTGTATAAATTAACACCATCCAAGACTGCCCCTTATTTAATGAAAATGTATCAAGAAAGTCTCAAATTGGGAAAATACTGGACAATTAAAGACTGGCTAACATTGTAGTAATTGTGGAGCATTCACAACCACATTTTTGGGCTGTATGGGGATCAAATATTCCCAAGTCACTATGGAATGAGCATGCAAATGGTGATGCATGCTTTCACACAGAATCTCATACTGGGATTCCACATGACACATTGCCCAGTCACAAAGTATGATACTAGCACACGCGGTTACAGTAGCCAATACAGTCTGCTTTTATTTTATTTTCAGGGTGGACCTAAGAAAAAACAACAGAATACAGGGCAAGTATATGCTTGTCCACTTAGGTGCAGGCAGACACCTGCAAATTACTTTATATAAAGTTTGGGAAGCCTCTTGAACTTAACACACCAGGGAGGAGAAACTGATCACCCTGATGGAAGCCCAGGACCCCGTAGGGCCACAGTATAGGGCTGAAACATGTTGGTTTTAGGGTCATAGGACCATCATATCCTCAATACCCGACAGATTAACCTTTTAATATCCCCAACCACTCTGTGAATAAAGGGATACGTTGGAGGATTTTTAATCTTTATGCCCCCAGGTCTACTTCTTTTAAGTGCTCCCTGAAATATTGTCGAGCCCACCCTGACGTTTAGAAATCAGGGTGAACCCAATGATGAAGCATAACACTACTAGAGTGTGAGAGGGTTATATAAAGAAAAGGAATTCTTTCCTTTCCTGCCTTTAAACAGATGGTGTACCACCTGAGGAGACTAGTCCCCTGCGTATCATACGTTTACAGGGTGGGATACTTTTGGTTTATGAGTAACAATGTAGTAAAACTTAAAACTGGGAAGCCCCCGGAGAGTTGCGCTTCTTATAGGCCGATTTCCCTGCTGAATGCTCAGGTTAAGATTTTGGCTAAAGTGTTGGCAACCTGATTAGCTCCAGTGCTGCATTAGTTGATCCATCCCGATCAATCAGGATTCATGTCTGGAAGGAATACCGCGCTTAAACTGAGACGCCTACATGGAGTGTTGGGAAAGGCAAAATATATTCTGGAGGAGGCCATTGCGGTGTCATTGTATGCTAAGATGGCCTTCAACATGATAGAGTGGCCTTTCCTGTTCGCGGTCCTCCAGAGAATGGGGTTCGGGCCAAATCTTTTAGCATGGATATGTCTTTTGTATACGGACCCCTTAGCACAAGTAACGGTAAATGGAGGGCATTCAGCGGTCTTTAAATTACAAAGAGGCATGAGACAGGGATGTCCCCTCTCCCCTTTGATCTTAGCCTTAGTTCTGAAGCCTCTGGTGGTGTGAATACGGGGAGACCTGCTGATCATGGGGCTCAGATGGTCTGAGAATTGGGAGGATAGGATCTCCCTGTATGCAGATGATATCTTTCTCTACGTGGCGAACACCTACTCCTCCCTGCACAGGATACACCATATTTTCACCCTGTATCAACATTATTCAGGATATAAAATAAATTGGGATAGGTCGCTGATATATATCCTCTTTGGCCCGGAACTGTGAATTTCCGGATCATGTATGGCAAGAGTTGTGACAGAGGGATTGTGATACCTGAGCATCGACATTACTAGAGACCCTGTGGTTTTTCATGAGCGCAATTTGGAGCCCCCCTTGCATCGCCTTTGGGATGATGTACAACACTGGAGGACTTTGCCATTGTCGCTGCTAGGGAAGGCTTCTCTATATAAAGTGATGGCATTACCCCGCTTTTTGTATATTTTACAAAACACACCATATCTAGTTTCTCCTACATATTTTCGATATAAGCAGTAGTACAGATGCTCCTTTGGGACACCATGGATAGCTTTACAAAAACTGACAATGATCTGGTACAATGGAAGGATTGCTCTTCTGGTGCTTCAGTATTATTACTGGGCGGCGCAACTCGCTGTGGTCAACCACTGGGTTCATCTAGCACAGGACGAACCGGCCTATAGGATGAACAGGCATAATATGCAACCAAGGGGCTACCTTTGGGCCATCTATGGGGGCAAAAGTAAAACACCAAAGGCCACCCCAACCTCTGAGACCATTAGAATATGGCATGCAACGACGGTGGCAGCACTGGGGTGGCAAGATAAGATCAACCGAGCCATTCAGTTATGGGACTCGGTACAGTTGGGTCTTCTGGGGAAACACCCCAGCTTTGATAAGTGGGACCTTATTGGTCTTTCGAGGGTAGGCGACCTATGGGCAGATGGGGAAGGTAAACCTTTTGTCGACCTCTAGAGGGACTGTGAATTGGCGTCAACAGAAACCTTTCGATATCTCCAGATCAGGCATGACCTACAACATCGCAGGGGACAGATTTCCTGGTTTCCTTCCCTCTGGAAGATAGGTTGCTAGACGACTATTTGCAGGAAAAGGCCATATCCCTAACATATTGGAAAATATTATACAATTCCCCCGACATCCTGGAGAAACTACGTACTAGATGGATGGAAGACCTGGGGCGATTGGATGATGATGAGAGGCAGGAGGCGCTCGTGTCTCCCAGGGAAGTGGCGATACGATCCCGTTTCAGGTTAGTCACATTACAAGAGGTATCACATTACAAGAGGTATCGTTGAGAAAAACCTCAAGAGAGTTACCATCTTACAAGACCCCAATACTATATCTACCAAGGCCCAGCTAAAGGTTATCCTTCTAAATTGTAGGTCGGCCGCACGCCATGCTGCTGATATAGCTGACCTCATACTAACCAATGAACCCGACCTCACAATTTTAACTGAAACTTGGCTTAATGATTCATCCACGCCCATCCTAGACATACTAGTCCCTCCGAATTATCACATCACAAGACTAGATAGAATTGATAAGCTTGGAGGCGGTATTGCTTGCATACACCGGAACTACCTCTCCGTGAAACGGCTCACCTCCCGGTTTTTCCTCTTGCGAATATCTATGCCTGGAAATCTCTAATAATAACAACCCAGTATGCTCACTTCACGCACTCTACCATCCACCAGGTAACAACCTCCCCTTTATTGAACACGTAATGGATATCCTAGCTACTCATGCTGGACACCAGAACACGCAGATATTCCTAGGAGACTTCAACCTCCACTGGAATGACCCGGATGACCCGGAGGTCAATAGCCTTAAAGCTTTCTTAACTGACCTTAACTTAACCCAAATTTGTGACAGCCCTACGCATGAAAAAGGATCAATCCTAGACCTAGTTATATCTAAAGCGGATTCCACCCAGCTGGATTCCATCCTACCGTGTGACTGGTCCGACCACCACATCATCAGTTTCCTTATAAATGAAGCAGTTAAACACCTCCATGTCCAACCCAAGAGAACAAAAATCTGGAAAAGAAACCTAAAAACGTGAATCCCACCTCAATTGCAACCGCTAGTCCCATCCTAACGCTCCCTCCTGACAGTTTACATGATGTACACGATCTGACCAATCATTACTTCCAATCTATGAACATACTTTTAGACAATTTAGCTCCACTTCAATTGAAAAGTAGTTCCAACAAAGTCTCAAACCCATGGTATGACGGTAGGCTAAATGAAGACAGAAGAACATTAAGAACAATTGAACGTCAATGGAGAACAACACCTTCCTCGCCTCACCTCAAACTACTCAGAAGCACGAGAAATGCCTACTACAGAAAAATCAGACGTTCAAAATTAGACTTCATTAGTAATCAATTGAACCAATCCAAGAATCGCCCAAAAAGACTATTTGAAATAATCAAAGCACAATCGAAGGGAGTCTCCAACTCGCCTCAAGTTAACTCAGACACACTACCCAATTGCGAGACATTCGCCTCATATTTCACAACAAAAACTGAAAACATAAAGTCAGACCTAATGAATGACATGTCAGCCCTCACCAATTCTAACATGATCGCCTCATGGTCCCCCTCAGGAACCCACTTAGTGGTTCCTCAAAGATCGACCTCAAAAACAATGCAGACTGGTCATCTTTCAACCTCTACAGCGAAGAAGCTATTCAAAAACACTTACAGCCTTAAATCCCGCCAATCACTTCTCCGACCCACTCCCAGCATCCCTCCTAAAAGATTTCATTCCGACGTTAGTGCCTCTATGGACTAGGATTATAAACTCCTCTCTGCTACAAGGAACCATCCCTGATATACTCAAAGCTGGTCAGGTCTCCCCCATCTTAAAGAAATCATCGGCGGACCCAGTTGACCTAAATAACTATCGCCCTATATCCAACATCCCTACCCTGGCCAAATTACTAGAAAAATGTGTTCACACACAACTTACCTACCATATTGATCACTACAACCTGCTTGATAAATTCCAATCTGGTTTTCGATCAGGGCACAGTACCGAATCCGCAATGACCAACATTATAGACGACGCCTTAAATATACTGGACCAAAACAAAGCCTGCTTACTTATCTTACTGGATCTATCCTCCGCCTTTGACACGATCAAGCACGACAATCTATTAGACCTCCTGAATCATAGAATGGGTCTGTCAGGAACGGTCCTCAACTGGTTCACTTCCTTCCTTCAAAACAGAACACAAAGTTTTAAGGCTAATCAATCCCTCTCCAAACCTTCTCCTGTCACTTTAGGAGTACCCCAAGGATCCTCTCTCTCCCCGACACTCTTCAACTTGTTCATGGAACCACTCACCGAGCTTCTCAACTCTGCAAAGGTCCAATACCACATGTACGCAGACGACACACAACTCTACATTAAGGTACATTCGCTTGAGGACATCAAGTCCCTCAATTCAACGCTACAAAAACGCAGACCTGGTTAGCTAATAATCACTTAAAATTAAACACACTAAAAACAGAATTCCTCCTAATAGCGCCCCCCAACCAGACAACCACCATCATGGAATGGATGAAACACCTAACAGCACTGGATGGCCAACCGCTCTTGATTGATTCGGCCAAATCACTTGGCATAACGCTGGACAATAAGCTAAATATGCAAAAACACATCAGCGCAGCAAATAAAGGAGCAAACTTTCAAATGAACATGTTAAGAAGAATTAAACCCTTCATACCCGCAAATGATTTCAAACAGGCCGTTCAATCTCTAGTAATCCCAGAGTGGAATATGGGAGTGTCGCTCTCTGTGGCCTTCCCAGAACAACGACAGCCCCACTAAGAGCATCAATCAATGCAGCCGCTAGACTTATCACAGGCTCCAAAAGAAACGATCACATCTCCCCTGATTTGCGTGCCCTTAACTGGCTACCCTTTGAGGCCAGAGTTCATCTGAAGATTGCTTGTATGACACACAAGGCATTGCATCACAAAACACCACAATACCTTGCAGAGAAACTAATACCATCGGGGGTAACAGAACGAACAGGAGTTCTTCTAACCTTTTATTGAAACCACAAAGATTTTCCAAAAGAAAACGTATAACCGCTCCTTCTCAGGAATGGCCCCTAGGATTTGGAATGCTTTACCCCCAAAACGAGACAGAACCCTCATGCGGCATCCTTCAAAAATGAAGTTAAAGCAATTCTCCTGGCCAAATTCACCTGATCCATTAGATGTTGGCTGGCCGATATCTGCGAGGATGAAACAGATACCAATGTTGGAACTATCATAACCAATAATATTCTGTTTTTATTTGTGTTGTATACGTTGTAAAGCGCTCTGATACCCGCAAGGGTCTTGTCCGCGCTATATAAAACCTTCAAAATAAAAATAAAATAAAAATTGTCCAGCTGAAAATATTGCATAGGACATATTATACAAGCACAACATTAGTTGAAATGGGCAGACTTGACTCACCACACTGTCCCAGGGGTTGCGGCCAGGTAGGCATGTTTTTGCACATATGGTGGGATTGCCCGGTGATTCAGGAGTACTGGAGGGGGGTCATATCATGTATGATGGCAATGTGTGGGAAAAATGTAGAGACCTTGCCTCAATGGTGTTTACTGAATATTTGGGATACAACAGACTTAACGGCAGGCGAGAAATTGAGGGTTACGCAGGGCCTCACGATGGCTAAACGCAACATAGCAAGAAAATAAAGGGCAGCTACGGGTCTTGCACTGAGTGAATGGAAAACCGACATGGATTGGTGCATGCAGGCAGAGAGGGTGATATACGAGGGAAGAGGTTGCCCAAATAAATGGACGAAGATTTGGGAGCGTTGGAATGAGAGTAGAGGGATGCTCTGTGTGCCTGTTAGCAGGATTCCCCGGCCGGAGGATGACTGAGGGCAAAAGCAAGATAGTTTCAGCACCGGGATATGGAAGTTGGAAGAGGGATAAGTTGAGTGACAATGTAGAGATGTAAATGTAAATGTAAATCCGTATTTGTAAAGCGCGAACTACTCACCCTTATGGGTCTCAAGGCGCTGGGGGCCATCGTGGAAATTAAGTGAGCTATTGCCCAGAGTCACATGGTGCTGAGCTGAGCTGCCGCCAGAGCCCGAACCGTGAGCCCTGTGCTCCGAAGTCAGCTGCCCTGGCCGCTGCACCACACCTCTCCACTTCATATGTGGGTGCATTGATGTGATACATGCCTTGCCATTTATGAAGCCATTTAATTTGAGATCTGACGTCGAATGTGATGATTATCGCTGTCATGTGTTTATTACTGCAATAAAAAGATTTTTTTTAAAGTATATTGAAAAACATCCCTCTGTGTATTCCATGTATTTTCCTCTGAGAGAAAGAAAGCACGAGTGATTGAGCGAAAGGGTTCTAGATCTGTAACCATGATGCCTGGGAGGGATCAGGGTTGTCACTACCTGTGGTTGCCGAAACCATTTGCTACCTGTCTAGGTTTAGGGGTACTTATGGTGGCACTGTGAGCTATCAGGCCTCTAGGATAACATGTCCTGTGGGGGTGCTCAGAATCAGTCTGGCACCATCCCAAAGTTTATGTTGCCCACCAAACGCGCAGTTCCTACTGGAAAGTGGAAACTACACGGCACAGCCACTGGTAATTACTTGGGCTGGTCCCAGTCCATAACTATTTGGTACACCGTGCCACCTCAGTTTGGACCCAGTCATAGGCAGATCAGTCTTGACATTGCTCCTATAGGAACAGGGCCGGACTGGCTGTAGCGGGCACCAGGCGTTTCCCCGGTGGGCCGCTAGGGTGGGGGCCGGTTTTGGGCCCCTGGGGGGCCTTTTTTTGTTACTGGGGGTCCGCAATATCGACCCCCTGTAACAAAATCGGCCGAAGCCGGCCCTCGCAAACTTCTCGGCTGCACTCCCCTTCACCCCAGAGGGGGGGGGGGGGCGGCTGAGCAGTTTGCCAGGGCCGGTTTCTGTTCCCAGTCCAACCCTGTATAGGAACTGTCAGCAATGGAGGTGCTTTGGGTATTGACACTGTCAGTTTAGGAATCTTGGTAGAGTGTCTTTTGGAAGTGGAGACGATAACACTAATGCAGGTAAGCAGAAGAAGCAAGGACTAACAGAACAAAATAATTCATGCCTGACAATGAATGAGTTAAATTGCACATTATGGGCCAGCCAGCAAAGGCTTTAGTGGATCACACTGTGTGCCGTTTCACAAGGTTGGAATGGGCTAATCAAAATATTTCCTTTTCACACTCAGTACAAAAGTAAATTGGAAATACCAACTTATAGAATAATTAACTCAATGTACAATGTAAATTGTATTGGTCAATATGATCAAAACTTGCATTATATTTCCCTTTTTCCATTGCTTGTAAGTGAAAATACCTGTGTAATCAACATGTTAAAATCAGTTTTTCATAGTTTTTTTTAAACTATTGTACTTTTTAATCTCTCACCTTCAAGTCCTATTAATGTGCAAGTCACATCAATGCACCCACAAATGAAGAAACCCTTGGTGCTCACACTAGGGGGTATCCACCTTAAGCTTCCACCTAGGGCTGCAGAGTAAGAGCTTCCCTTGCATCAGGAATATTTTTTGTGAATGATTGTTAGTGTGCAAGCACACCAATGTCATAAACAATCAAACTGAAACTGCTGGAGCCCTTCAGCTTTACCAGCTTTCAGTGTGTGCAAACCTTGGGGTGTGTGCATCTCAGCTCCACCCCAAGCACTGTTTTTTACATTAGAGGTAGCACTGAAAGGGCAGACTCTTAGCTTTTCTGTAGTACATCCCCTGAATTGTTTCCTGCTTGTAGAGTGGTGCAGAATGGGCAGGCATCTACCCAAATAGACCACCCAGACTGTTTTCATGGGGGATGTTCCTATCCTCAGCGTGAGTAGTACTCCACCGACAACCTGCATTCCAGGCAGTATTTTTGCCTAAATGGGATTGATGAATTAGGATATTCAGACCAATATGCCTACCATAAAGGGGGAAGAAAGTACATTAATCTCCAAGGATAATATTTATAATGTATTGTTTGAGGGCCTGCCCATAGTATCAATGAGATTACAAACTTTCTGCAAACCTGGCATAGGTCTACTTCCAATATGCCTGTCCTAGAGGAGCATAATAGACAAGCGACAATATCTCAACCGGCATTATTGAGAAGAATAGTTATCAGGCATGCACAAAACGGTGCACAGACATAACATCGAGTTTTTATTTTCGGAGTACAAAAATATCGAGTTGGAAATATCGAAGGGACTGAATATCGAGATCAAGAATATCGGTGACCAGACTATCGACATGAAGGTAAGAAATATTGTTTTTGTTAAAATCGAAGTCAGTAATATCGTTAGTATAAATATTGTTGTTAATAATATCGATGTTTATATTAGTGTTATGTATTTTAGTATGTATTTTAAATGTATGTGTTCTATATTTTTTGTTAAGTATTGTATTTTTTTAAATATATGTATTACATTTTTAGAAGTTATTAATGTTTTTTAAAGTAAATTTTGCGTTTTAGTTCCGTAGCGGGTTGTGGGTTTAAAGGGGAATAGGGTGGGAAGTAATTTAATTATAGTAAATTTAATAATATTTTTTAGAAATTATTAACTATTTTTAATTACATTTTGTGTTTTTATTCCGTTGCGGGTTGTGGGTTTATAGGGGAATAGGGTGGGAAGTAATTTAATTATAATAAAGTAATTATTAATTTTTATTTATTGGTATTGATAATTAATTTATTGTTAATTAATTATTAATTGGTAATTAATTTTTATTAATTGATTAGTTGATAATGATATTAATTGTGTTCATTTTTTTAGGAGCGGGTTGTGAGTTTATAGGGGAATAGGGTGGGAAGTAATTTAATTTTAATAAAGTAATTATTAATTTTAATTTATTGGTATTGATAATTGATTTATTGTTAGTTAATTATTAATTGGTAATTAATTTTTATAAATTGATAATTATATTAATTGTGTTATTTTTTTAGGAGCGGGTTGTGGGTTTATAGGGGATTAAAGTGGGAAATAATTTAATTATAATGAAGTAATTATTAATTTGTATTTGTTATTATTTATAAATAATTTATTATTAATTAATTATTAATTGGTTTTTTAATTAAAAATTATTTAATTGATAAGTATTTTAATTTTAACTCTCTGCTATCCAACACTTTCCCTACGGTTACACTCTCTGGAGTGGGAATAGTAATTTTAACTCCTACGCTATCCAACACTTTCCCTACTGTTGCACTCTCTGGAGTGGGAATAGTAATTTTTACCCTTACGCTATCCAACACTTTCCCTTCTGTTGCACTCTCTGGAGTGGGAATAGTAATTTTAACTCCTACGCTATCCAACACTTTCCCTACTTTTGCACTCTCTGGAGTGGGAATAGTAATTTTTACCCCTACGCTATCCAACACTTTCCCTACTGTTGCACTCTCTGGAGTGGGAATAGTAATTTTTACCCCTTCGCTATCCAACACTTTCCCTACTGTTGCACTCTCTGGAGTGGGAATTGTGATTTTTACCCCTTTGCTATCCAACACTTTTCCTAGTGTTGCACTCTCTGGAGTGGGAATAGTAATTTTTACTCCTACGCTATCCAACACTTTCCCTACTGTTGCACTCACTGGAGTGGGAATAGTAATTTTTTCCCCTTCGCTATCCAACACTTTCCCTACTGTTGCACTCTCTGGAGTGGGAATAGAAATTTTTACCCCTATGCTATCCAACACTTTCCCAACTGTTGCACTCTCTGGAGTGGGAATAGTAATTTTCACCCCTACACTATCCAACACTTTCCCTACTGTTGCACTCACTGGAGTGGGAATAGTCATTTTAACCCTACGCTATCCAACACTTTCCCTACTGTTGCACTCATTGGAGTGGGAATAGTAATTTTAACCCTAAGCTATCCAACACTTTCCCTACTGTTGCACTCACTGGAGTGGGAACAGTAATTTTTACCCCTTCGCTATCCAACACTTTCCCTACTGTTGCACTCACTGGAGTGGGAATAGTAATTTTTACCCCTACGCTATCCAACACTTTCCCTACTGTTGCACTCTCTGGAGTAGGAATAGTAATTTTATCCTCTCTGCTATCCAATATTTTCTCTCCTGTTTTAGTTAATGTAGAGTATAATTACAAAAGAATTAACAGAACACAACCACTATACAGTATTGTAACTGACCTTGTAGTCAGTTTGTTTTTAATAAGCCCAACTGTTTATAATACAAAACGAATATTCATAGAAGTTTTTACAAAGGCAAGTAATCTTTTGAAAGTCTTAATTCTGTTGACACGAAGTACGTATCGTAGATGAAGACAGCCGACACGTGTTTCGTCGTTTATACGACTTTTCAAGGCTTAGAAAAAATTCCTGTGGCTCAGAGTTGAAGAAACTTCTTTGAACTCTCGAATATTTGAAGAGAACAAAGTCACGGAGTATAGACACAAAGTTTGAATCTTCTAGAACACTCAAGATGACTTGAAGATGCTATTCAGCATATTCTATTTCTATTGTAGACGGTGCGTCAAGAAATTGTAATTTAGATGCATTGTAAATATGAGTCACAAATAGTAGTACTCTCGTACGAACAAACGCGTCCCGCTACAGTGGAGAGATGCTCGAGGATCTCTCCACTGTAGCGGGACGCGTTCGTTCGTACGAGAGTACTACTATTTGTGACTCATATCTACAATGCATCTAAATTACAATTTCTTGACGCACCGTCTACAATAGAAATAGAATATGCTGAATAGCATCTTCAAGTCATCTTGAGTGTTCTAGAAGATTCAAACTTTGTGTCTATACTCCGTGACATTGTTCTCTTCAAATATTCGAGAGTTCAAAGAAGTTTCTTCAACTCTGAGCCACAGAAATGTTTTCTAAGCCTTGGAAAAGTCAGATAAACGACTGAAACACGTGTCGGCTGTCTTCATCTACGATACGTACTTCGTGTCAACAGAATTAAGACTTTCAAAAGATTACTTGCCTTTGTAAAAACTTCTATGAATATTTGTTTTGTATTATAAACAGTTGGGCTTATTAAAAACAAACTGACTACAAGGTCAGTTACAATACTGTATAGTGGTTGTGCTCTGTTAATTCTTTTGTAATTGAATTGTGTATGGAAAAAATTCATTTTTTCCATATAGATCAACACTGATCAATGGCACAGTGTTTTACATTGAGCACGCTTAGATTACTATTAGAATTTTAACTACACTAGGGGAAGATATTACGGAGGTGCTGGCTAGGTCTCTCTTTACCACTGCCATTTGTTCTAGAATCCTTCGTTAATGTAGAGTATAATGTATTTTAAAAAGATTAAAAATATTCTAATTTTTTAATTTGTTATATATATTTTTTATATTTTTATTTATATTATTGGTGTATGTGTATTTATAATTTGTATTATGTTTTTTAACGATTTATAAGTTATTAAAATAATTATTTATAAATATTATTAAGTATATATTATATTTTATACATTTTATGCGTGATGACATATTTGATTGGATCCAAAGATGGATAGGGATTACCTTTTGGCTCTTATCCCCTGGAATCTACCCCCTCCTCAGACCTATTTACTCACCTGGGTTTACTTGGAGTGCGGTACTTTGACTTTCTAACTCCCGCAATTAAGTTTCAAAATCTTCTAATGAACCGTTCATAGTGTATCGACCGCGGAGCCCGAGCAACATGGCTGATGCCCGGTGGAGCTACCAGATAGCTATAGAGGAGACTGGCTCTGGTTTACCCCTCGGCCGTCACCTACCCAGCCGGACATTGGGCACAGTTTTACTAGTCTCTCCGTTGTGTCTCCTTCCTCCCCCACCTTCATGACGAATCTCCAAAGATCTGCCGACGGCGGAGCCAATTTCAGCGCGGCCGATGCCCGGTGGAGTTACTGCACGACCCGATTCTGCGTTCCTTTCCCCTTTATACTTTTCCCCCTCTACCTTCTTTGCCCCATAGGACGTGTGTCTTTGTTATGCTATGCTCCAGTTACTCATGTTACTGTGTCACACTGTTTATTATGTTGTCCTTGTTATGCTATGCTTTTTGTTACTAAGCTCCTGTAACTGATGTAATTTTGTAACTTGTAACTCGCTGATCCTCATGTAAAGCGCTCTGATACCTCCGGGTCTAGCCAGCGCTATATAAAACTCTGTAAATAAATAAAATAAATAAATAAATGCATATATATGTTTAATTTATTTTTACATTATATGTATTAGTTTTAATTTTAAACATTTTAAAATAATTTTAACTATGTTTCATGCAATTATATGTATTATTTACTTTATTTTACATTATTTTTTAAACATTAAAAAAAACGATATTTTTAACAACGATATTTTTGACAACAATATTTTTTTCTCTCGATATTTTTGTACTTACCATTATGTAGATAGGACTTCGATATTCTTGACATAGATATTTTTGTGTCGATATTTTTGTACCTCGATATTCTGACTGTCGATATTCTGTCAGTGATCCGCACAAAACATTGCAAGGAAGGAAGGTAGGGAGACTCATAGTTGGTTTTAAATGTGCCAAAGGCATCATGTATTTGAAAGAGTACATGGCATTTGCAAAACAATTGAAACAAGGGTTATGAGAAATTGGGAACAGTTGTATCAGCACTGTAAGCAATTATTGTGTAAGTAACCCGAACCCTTGTTACACAGCCGATCCCAGCATGACGGCTGCCTGAGGATCGGGGACCCAACCCAGGAGAAGCATACGAGGAATCCGGCCTCCCTAGGCCTCGGCTGCTTTCTCGACTTTCTGTTTCGGCACTCCAGGCCGTCCCATGCAAACCATCTGCCCTGACAGCCATCTGTGGATGGGGGATCCAACTCAGGTCGCTAGCCTGCCTTCAGGCCCCTGGCTTCCCAATTTTAAGCATCGGCTCTGCCGCCCCCGGATTCCACCCGAACCGGGCCTATATCTTTCCTCTCTTCACATGATGCTGGTCTACATTCACTGATCGGATTAGCCTCATCCAGGCTGCCTGACTAGTAGGACTCGGCCCTCTGGTCCCCATGTGTTCCTCTCCGGCCTTCCTCTCCCTTCGTCGCACTTCACCCCTGCACTTTCATTGAGTAACCTGGTCCTGATGATGATCCTTAATTGCTAGGATCGAAACGCCATTGACATACCAGCGCAACCTCCGGCGCCTTTTCACTATGGTTCACTAAAAATGCTTACATTTGTTACATTTATGTAAATAATTAACTGTGAACCACAAGTCCCCTTGTATATATTTGTCGCTTCTCCACTCTGCACCTTTGCTGTTTTTGCACTTGTCACCTGCGCCGTCCACCTTTGAGTAGTTAACTATCAATGGGGTAACCCGCAAATCCACTGGACTCGGGTGCGAATTGGTACAAAAAGAAATGTCCCAGTGGAAGGTAATCCAACACAAAATACAGTAATATACACAAATGGTCTATGTTGCTAAAAACTTTTGACACCACCACCTTTGGATTATACCATCAAATGGTTATGATTTAATCTCATCACCAATTAGAATAATCAATTCATATACAAAGTACAATACATGTAAATCTTAAAGGTTAAAATTGGTGCAACCTAAGAGAAAAGGAGGAAGGGTTGTGAAAAGTGCGTGATGTGAGGAAGGGAAAGGTAGTGTACATGTGAACATCAAAATTCAATATTTACAACCTATCCAGCCAGTTAACTGGCTTGTACATATATGGAAAATCAAAACATCAAAGGGATGCAGATAAACAATCTCTGTCATCCATGTTTGAAAGAGAGAAATGGTCAACGTTTCGACCCCTATATGTGGCAGGGAGCTTTATTCCTTGCGGGCGGGGTCTTCATCAGGACTAGGGCACATTGACGCGGAAGCACCAAAAGCAGCAAGAAGGATTCAGGCTGAAGTAGAGACGAAAGGGCCTCGCAGGCTCTCATATGACTAGCAGGTGTGGATTCGGGTAAACATGAGCCAGGGTGATGAGTAACCGGTGGCTCGCAGTTGCTGGTGAAAGACCGGTCTGACAGCTACCGCGAACGTTGACCATTTCTCTCTTTCAAACATGGATGACAGAGATTGTTTATCTGCATCCCTTTGATGTTTTGATTTTCCATATATGTAGAAGCCAGTTAACTGGCTGGATAGGTTGTAAATATTGAATTTTGATGTTCACATGTACACTACCTTTCCCTTCCTCACATCACGCACTTTTCACAACCCTTCCTCCTTTTCTCTTAGGTTGCACCAATTTTAACCTTTAAGATTTACATGTATTGTACTTTGTATATGAATTGATTATTCTAATTGGTGATGAGATTAAATCATAACCATTTGATGGTATAATCCAAAGGTGGTGTTGTCAAACGTTTTTAGCAACATAGACCATGTGTGTATATTACTGTATTTTGTGTTGGACCGCCTTTGAGTGTCACGAGCACCTGCGTGCACAAAGTTTTGGGGTTACTTACGCAATAATTGCTTACAATGCTGATACAACTGTTCCCAATTTCTCATAACCCTTGTTTCAATTGTTTTGCAAATGCCCTGTACTCTTTCAAATACATGATGCCTGTGGCACATTTAAAACCAACTATGAGTCTCCTTACCTTCCTTCCTTGCAATGTTTTGTGCATGCCTGATAACTAGTCTTCTCAATAATACCGGTTGAGATATTGTCGCTTGTCTACACTTCCTCAACCAGATCTCAACCTGGTCTATGGGTTTACTCCTGTTGTTTATACTTCTAGAGGGCCATAAGACACCACTTAACACCTGGGATAAATACATGTTCGGAATGGGGTTGACGGAGTACACCTTCTGGCACTTGGTCTTACCTTCCTGGCCCACATGACACTATCAGTCGTTCTGACCGCTTGGAGGACAGACTGGTGAGGCAGCAGAGTGCTGTACAGGGTCAAAAACAATCATTTACTAATAGGAGAGACAGCTGGGTTCTGGGAGCAGAAGTGTATTGTTACCGCAATAGCATTGCAATTAATGAATACCTAAATTTGAATATTTTTTTCTTTTCAAAAGCTTTACAATGAATCTGTTTTCTCACAGTGTAATCACAAAATTATCAGCTTCCACATTTGTGGCACCCCTCTGAAATATCTTACACAGTGTCTGTAGCCATTTATAGTTAGGTCAGAGTTTCCATAGGCAGAGCATTTCTTTGCGCCGTCTGATGAATTGTCATGAACCGTTCCCCCAAAAAAGTTCATCCACATCAGTTCTTTTCCGTAATGTTTTACGCCAATGTCTCGAGCAGGGGCCAAGAATACAGGTAAAAGCCAGGTGAACGGAATTGCACAATATTTGGCAAAAAGCTAGAACTTTACTCAGAAAGTATGCCTTTCGTAATTTGGGGTAAATCTGCTCAGCCGTTTTCAAAACATTTGCATTTAAAAAAGTACGTGGCCGGTCAAGAAGGGGTTACAAAGATTGTGATGTCTGGACTGTTGGTGCCCAGATTAGCTCTGATCACCTACTTTAAAGGGGACTAGTCAGTCTTTATTGGATGGACATATTCTCTGCATCCTGAAAATGAACAAAAACAAATATAAGGGGTCAGGGTTAAGCACAACCTGATCTCAAGGGGCATGTAAGGGAGTCCATCTTGATTAGCTGGCCACAACATGAACAGCATATTGTGGCAGCTATAACAGGACTGTGGGCATGGCCCCATTGAAATTTATGTAGTGAAACCCTGGTTAAGAGGGTGACAAAAACGAGTGCATATGAAGGGTGATAACAGATTTTAGTCACAATATAAATCATGTGTTGGTTACCATACTAATTTTACGAATGGTGGTATGTTCTAAGGTGATTTTACCCAGGAGAAACTTCTGACCCTCTGCTGGGATTTGATTCACTATGTTTGAGAGAAACTCATGGGTTTCTGATAGAGATTATTGAAGGTGGTTCAGAAGCTAAAATGAGAAAACATTTTCAAAAATGTCACACTATCTTCTTCAGCCATGTGAAGATAAAGTCTGATATTCTGAGTAAAATATGTACATCCAACAGCAGCAGCAGTCAGTTGATTTCCTATGCTCTACTGTAGCTTCCCGCAGTGGTCTAATGAACAACTAGAGCACTAAAATTCTGTATTTATGACAACATTGTGGCAAACCTGAAGCTATCTTGATGAAATCAAAACAGTAAAACTTTAAGTATTTCCTTTTGAAGTAAACAAAACAAGGGGGTTCTATTTGTCACAGAAATGATGTTTAGTGCCCTAGAAAGCTAAAATGAAGACACATTTTCTGAGTTCTCAAATATCTTCCTCGTCCATATGAGTAAAACATGCAGACATACAGACAGAAACATGTATTTTGAACAGCAGGCTGTTTTTTAATTCCGCTGCTGGGGCAGATTTACAAGCCTCTTGCGCTACCAGTGCGTCACTTTTTGTGACGCACCGGCAGCGCATTTTTCTGCCCCATATTTACAAGGACAGGCAAAGCCACCCCGCGTGGCTTTTCCTGTCCTTGTAAATACGGTCCCTTTACACGCAGCACTTTCCGTGAAAGGGGCATTCCATGGGTGTTGCTGTGGGTGTTCGCACGCAACACCCATGGAACCAGACACATTTCCAGATTTACAAGATCGGGAGGCGTAGGGAGGCGCAACGAGGAGAAATGTATTCATTTCTCCTTGTTTTTTTACCTCTTTCTAAGCGTGCTGCATTCGGCAGCACATATAGAATGAGGAAATAACCTCTAATGATTGTTTATATACAGGAAGGTGTCCCTTCCTGCACATAAACAATCCTTTAAATAAATGACATTTTACAAGTTCTATATGTGCTAATGTAGCACACATAGAAGTTGGAAAACACCATTTCTGATTGTTTATGTGCAGGAAGGGAACCCTTCCTGCACATAAACAATCTCCCAATGATGCAGGCATTCTTGCACCATGGTGCAAGGGTGCCTATGCTGGCGCATGGCAGCAGTTTTTGCACCAGCGCAGGGGGAAGCACAGAGATGCAACATATTGTTGTAAATATGTTGCATCCCTTTGCTTTGAAAGTGACAGTGCAGCACAGCAAAATGGCTTGCTGCACGCACTGAGTCACTTTCCTTGTAAATCTGGCCCCTTGTGAGCAACTGCTTTACCATAGAGTTCCAATAGGAAAATAGAGAGCTAACATTTTGTATTCAAGACAAAACTGAGGCACTCCTGAACCCTATTTCTGTTTTTTGGGGAATAGGAGCTGTTGAATTTCCTGAAGAGTAGACTGAAGTAAACGAACATTGAGATGTTAATGCAGGGCTGAAACAAGAAGGTTATAAATGTGAGGGAGGTGTGAATTTTTAGTAAGTTTGAAGACATGATGTATTTTTAAAGGAGCTAAAAATAGTTAAAGAGCAAAATGTCTGCATAAGTGCAGTATTACCTTTCCACATCTGTTTACTCAATTATAAAATAGTAACACTTTGGTAATTGATGACATTACTGATGACATCAGTAATAAAACCATGGCCATAAACAGCATACAGTTACTGAGTGTTCATATGTGGGTTGATAGCTTTAAATAGCGTAAACCCTGGAGACAAGTGTTACTGTTTATTTTAAAAGTTAGATGATGTACTGTTTACTAATCACGAAGTTTAACAGGGTAAAAGCTGTGTGCACCTGATGTGGTTGCAGAGGTATATTTGAAAGTATTTTGTGGCTTAAAGCCAAAGCCTGTTCTAAAATGTCTGCGAGAATGGCCAAATCTGCTGTTGATAATACATTAACCATCAGTGGATACCTAGGCACATGTCTGTTGAACCTTGGCGTGGTTCTCCCCTAACCTTTTGCCTTCAACCCTCCTGTCTTGCTGGCTCCATTTTTGCTGGCTTTAGGACTCTGTGCACCTTGTCACTGCTAACCAGTGCTAAAGTGATGGTCCTGCTGATTATTTTGGCTGGGCTCAGTTCAAGGACAATCCAGAAGAATTCAGACTGTTTTCTGACTCATATGTCAATGTGGGAGGGTCCATACACTTCTTCACTGTGCAGACGAAAGCAAACGCCTGCTGGTTGCAAATAACCAGATGAGAAAATATGAAAACGATGAACAGTACTGAGCTCGGCCTTAATGCAATCAAGGCAGAACTAAGAGCCATCCGCCTCATGGTGATGCACCATCGATATGTGTTGGATTTGATGACCGCAATGGAAGGAGGGGTGTGTAATGATATTGGTGTATCCTGTTGCACGTTTATCCCAGGCAGTGACATGAACAATGGGACTCTTACTCTTGCCACCCAAGCACTGCATCGTTTACAAACAGACATGCATAAGGAGTGAGGTGCCCCATAGCAGGACTGGTGCATCATTTGGTTTTCCTGGCTTCCCCAGTGGGTGACAGGACTGTGCATGCCATTGCTGCCTATTACCATTTTTGTACTGTTTTGTCTGGTTTCCTACAAGTGGGGGTTTCCTGCTGTGAAAACGCAGTTCTCAAATTGTATAGAATGCAAGGAATACAACACACCTCTAATATTGTGACTGTTATGAAGTATGGGGTAAATGATGTAGTTGAAAATTCAACTAGAGAGGGGAAGGTTAATATTGACGTTGATATACTGAAGGATACATGTGTGCATAAAATCAAAATTGAATCATTGTTGTTGAAATCACCCGAGATGAACATGCCCCATAACCTAGGCCTGAGGCACCTGATTAACAGATCGCAGGTGGGGTGGCACATAACCAGCAGAATAAACGCACGATCAGGAAAAACACAGATTATTCACACAGATTGGCAATGACACCACAATGGTCTGGGAAGATTGGCCTCAATAAAACCTACATGGCCGGAAGGGACGCATGCTTCTAAAACATCATAAAGTTAGATGCCCCATGAAGTTAGGAACACTCAGCCAATCAGTACACAGCACATGCAGTGATCACCCGCTCCCCATGCCGGACATCTGACACGTTACCTGCTGGCCCTCATAGTGTCCACGCAAGGTTGAGACCCACCTACATTTGTCATCAGTTGGGAACAATTTATCGTTCAATGACTAGGCCCTCATTCCTCTCCCTAAACAGGATCTATTAATTTTTATGATGTGCCAAGAAATGTATATAAGGAGCTCAAAATTATTGTGCTTTGAGTCAGTCTTCAGACCTGTTTCTCTATGCTGTATTCCCAGCTTCAGTGTTTAATCAAACCAACTGTTCCTGTTTTGCCAAACACCTCTTGTCTTTTTTTTTTGTTCAAAGTAAAATCATATTCGAACAACACTATGTACAGGGAGGAATGGGAGCATGGGGAAAGGATGATGTGTCATCTTTGGATTGGGCAGAGGTCTCTACTTTCTGGATCTTTCCACCCCCTTTTAAATACCCCATGCTCACGGGAGAGATTTTGAGAAGCACTGTGTTGAAACATGCAAAGCCTGCAGGCTAAATTTAGTTTCCTCTTAGTCATTACAGTATGCCCAGAAGACAACAACAATACCCCCAGGGGGGCCACGACTACTATTACCATGTAAATCAGGTATTGAACTACTCACAGGGGCTCATCATCAAGCTCTGTTCTGTGGTGCCTCCTGTTCACTAGTAACTATGTGTTAAGTTTTTGTCACACGAAGTCTGGGTGTGGCATGGGTGTGGTCTGGGCAGGGCCTGGTGTAAACACATGGCACAGTGGGCATGGCCTGTGTAAGCACATGCTGTGGCAGCCATCTTGTTTCCTTAGGCTATATAACTCTCACCCTGCACATGTGCAGGTGCTTAGCTTTTTAGATCCTGCTTAGTGAATGTGTTCTCCTTACCTGCTCCAAGACTCCTGTACCGCTCTTCTGTTTAAGTACTGCCTCTCGCCACGGTGCTACTGTGCGAAAACTCAATCCCTCAAAAAAACTAAAGGAAAGAAAAAATGAAACAAGGTTAGTGACAATCCGATTTGAGTAAAGTCAGCTCAGCGCTCTACGCATTAGAGAAAGGAAGTGATATTTTATTTCAGGGAAAAAGCAAACACTATAGGCAATATTTATTATTTTAGGTTGTAGAGCTCCAACTTACCATGGCATCATCTTTATGAACAAAGTGTATGTTCAGTGCGGAGAGGAAACAACCAAAAAAGGAATTTTGTGACAACATTCTTTGTGCACAAAATTGCTTAAGATTTTAATTGTTAAGCATGAAAGACTCTGTTTGTGTGTGCGTAATGAGTCTGCATTTCCAAAGTGATTGTTAGACCAAGACTGAACATGAACATTCATTGTAAGTACACAAGTTCCTTGGTGCAGTGTAGTGAGAGACCTTTTATTAGAGGAAAAAACATTCAGGTGTCTTTGATAATTATCATATTTTATATTTAGGAGCCTTGGAAGTTCGACGGAAAGTATAAATAGCCAAGAGTCAACCTGTGGAGCACATTTGGCCTAACAATTCCTAGAAGACTCAGAAGAGAAGCACGGGTACCTTCACAACCCCCTTTCTCCTGGTCTGATTCCTCTTGTCAACTTTGTCTTCAATTTATGGGCATGTCAGGTTAAGGGAGAGGTAAAATTCACGTTGCTCCAGCAACAGAAGGACTCCTCATGAATGGACCCCAGCCTGGAGTAGTAGTACACACTGGAGTTGTACTAACTTGGACTCGTGGACCTGTGTCTCCTGGTCCAATGGAACTGACCTCCCAACTTCGTTTAGGGGCAGTAGAAGGTGGACTTGCTGGGGACCTTGAAGGGGGCTCCCCTGGAATTTCTATGGAATGGACGTGTGAGGCTACCTTGAATGTAGAGCCCTTGGCTCCAGCTGGACATACAGGTAGGTGCCCTGCAAGTGGCCAGAAGGCAGTGTGCCCTTGGAAATTCAGACAGGGAATGTAACCTGCCATGGCAGCCATGGAGTACCACTGAGCAAGACCCCGTGCCAAGGAAATTACCAGGAGCCCAAAAAGTGTAGCAGGGCCTGGGTCCTGCAAGGAAGCCTTGGCCAGCAGGCTGTGAGGAGCTACGAAGGCCCTGAGCTCTCCCTCATCAAAAGCAGAATGGATAAAATCAGCAAGTAGAAACATCAGAATTTAGATGCCAAGAGTTCTAAAATAAATACGCCTGGTGGCTGCTGCTTTTTATGAGGAGAAAACTACAACTTCCGCCTGTAAGATCTGCCCAATTGGGCCTAAAAAACAGCCAATAGAGGGCCTCTTTATTTTGCACTTCGAGACCCTAATACTACTGACACTGAAGTACATACCATGATAGCTATTTTATTGGGAACCTCAGGGAGAGCCAAGATGCCAGGGAAAGACCACACAAGAAGCACCGAACACTCCCAAACCCCAACCCTTCAATCACCCTGGGGAGGACCAGCTCTGTGATCTACATCCTCAAATCTCCCCAGAGTGCAAGAGCCCTAGAAGCACTATTGTGTGCCACCCCTGCTCCCCATACCTGTGTCTGGAAAGAGTGGGGAGTGCAGAAGGCAAGATAGCTGGCTCCTGCACATTAACTATGTGTCAGGCGAACACGCCAGTTAGGCAGTGCAGACTTGGGCTCCCTCACAGCACTTTTGCCCCCAGGCTTGGGTGTTACTGTCCCTTCTGTGTGGTAAAAGAATGGATGTGTCAGTAGGCACATAATAGAAAAAGAAAAACACTGAAGCCGGCAGCACATCCAAACAAAATGCTGTGGGCAACTCGGAACTCCTTGGAAGACACTGAGCCATCTAAGAAATGTGCATATTTGTCTGGATTTTGCCTCTAGGTCTTCTAGTTAACTTTGGGCTCCACATGAGAAGCAGTGCAGAGAGTCCCTTTCTTGTCTTGTTGTAGTCGAATCCCTAAGTCCCATAAACTGCATAGTATTGAGCAATGATATCTTTATTGACAGTAACAGTATCAATGATGAATCAGTAGATGTTAATGAAAGACTGTAACTTCACACAATGTTTTAATATTGATTGCACTGTATTTTGAACTGATAAATCTGCCTTATAATTCTCCCTATAATAATTGTGCTGACACCCAGGCAAAGCCAGTATGCCTAACTTTTATTAACGTGTTTTGCAGAGACAAGGGAACCCAAATGGTGGTCAGGGACCTTGAGTACGAAATGTTGTTTCTGTTAGAGACCATTGTTCCTTAAAACATAAGTTTTATTAACTGCAGCCCAATATGTTTTGTTACACAAATGTTGGTAATTGAGTTTTTATTGTTCATGGCTTGCCAGTGGGTAGACTGTTAGAGGTGCTTCCAGCGCAGTCGTTCCATTTAGGGAGTTGACCTTTTCTGTGGAACCAATCTTGGGTGTGTGCCCCTATTGGTTGTGAGGCACTTTAGAATGTGTCACTACAAGCATTTCCAGCAGCCATTCTATATATATTAATGTTAGGAAGTCATCTTTTTGGCCTGTTCACCTTCATTTTTTTGTGCTGAATGGAACTGGTGGTAGATACCTGTGACTGTGTCCTGGGCTCTGCTAGTCAGGCCCAGGACCAGTGCTATGTTAAACACAAACATGCACATTGAGGTACACTTATAATTGGCATGACCTACCCTATAAGTCCCTAGTAGATAATAGGACAAGGGAATAAAAACTCCCTATAAGTCACTAGTATATAATAGGGCATGGCAGCCTTTGTTGCACTTGCATGTGTGCACTGCTGCGAGCTTGAGGTCATTTTAAAATGAGCCCTGTGTTGCAGCACTGCTTTTAAAATTAACATTCGCTGCAAACTCGATTTTGGGGGTATTGGCACTTTAAAAGTGATAATCTACCTTATTGTTACATTGTGTGTACCCCCAAGGACTCCCCTTGGTGTTGCAGGGGTAGACGGTCATGTAACTATAAGCAGGGTCCCTATAAAAGATATTTTATAAACCCTGGTGAGTGAAACCCGCCCATTTTATTTTTCCCCAGTGTAGGAAATTCACTACAAAGTTGACTTTGGTCCTGTGGGCACTGTGAAGTAATAACAAAAATCATTTTTGCATATTAGAAACCCACCAGGTCTCCCCTAGGTGTTCCAGAGGTGGGGGGAGTCCTGTAATTATGGGCAGGAGCTTTATAAAAGAGGTTTTATAAACCCTGGTGAGGAAATAATTGCACATTTAATTTTCCCCATTGAAGATACTTGGCCTTATAGGCTAACATGGCAATGTTTTATGGCTAGGAAAGTATGAAAATGTCATTCAAAGACAGAACGGTATTGATAAATCCTACAGTTGCTCTTGTTGAATTAATCCTAACTTATACAAAAAAGAAGTTATAACATTTTCTTGTCTATAAGACAAATTCCAGATTTCCTGCAGTCTTCCCTGATTGGTCAGTGCTAACAGGCTTAGCAAGGCTGCCTTTATTCGTTGATAAGTGACTACCCAGGGGAGAGGCTATTGCTGGAGAGAGCTCTGCAGCTACACAGGAATGCCAGAGGAGGGGTGTTGTTAAGCATACTACTTCAAAGCAGAATAGGACAGGCAGGGAATGCCAGGCCTATCTACCCCGGTCCCATTGCTCCAGTCAGCCAACAGGCTTGAGGAAGGAATTTACAGATGTTAGGGGGAGGAGAGCTATGAAATTGAGCCACACTGAGAGTAGGTTTAGTTAGCTCTTGTTGCGCTGCTGAGATTTCATTCATGATGGATTTTAGAGGAAAAGTGCTTTCTCGGAAAAGAAAATGCCACACTTTGGAGGAAGTGGTCATGCGCCTGGGTGGCACCCTGTATCCCATTTTCCTGAAGCTGAGATTAAATATGTGAGAGATGCATAGCCTCTCAGTTCTGCTGCCTGAAACTACAAGAAGAAGGAGGATTGTCCGGCAGGAATCCTGATGTGCACCCATGGGCCTCCCTAGTGAAGACTGCGCCTGCTGCACTATCTGAGACTACAGCTCTGAGGACTTTGTCTTGCATCAAGAAGGAGGAAGGAGTGGACTCCCTGAACTACAGCTTAACAGAGCAAAATTGACCCTTCTCCAGCTAGAGTCCCCCTCCTGGAGTGTGTCCAGTGAAATTTTAAGGGGTTGACCAAATGCATTGTGTGAAGTGAAATCCAGGCCTGCCAAGGACCATCTAGGAGATTCCATACCCTTGGATTTATGTTTTTGTCACTTGGAACCGACCAGGAGATCTTCTGGAAGGATCTCCAGACGTTTGGGAAAGTTTAGAAATCTTTTTGGTAAAAGCTCCAGGAGGTGACCGACCCGACCGTGAGAGCCAAGCCGGCCACCTTCAACCGTGACGCAGCCCAGATTCCAGGTTCATCCCACTGAAGAGTTCCGGAGGTCCAACTTCCAGAGTTTGACCAGGAGCTCCATGAAAGTCAAACCAGTGAACCCTCACTGAATCCAGACCAGTGGAGTGCAGCGAGGACCCTCGGCGGAAAAAGCTCCAGAAAAGTTTCTAGGTCAGAATGTAAAATGTTGACAGAGGCCTACTGCGAGAGGTATCCAAGCAGGGCCCAATCACGGTTGGCCTCAAACTTTGACTTTGTCCTGGTCAAGCATGACCAGATGTCCAGAAGTGGTGTGTGATATTCTTCATTGTACTTTGTTTGTTTCTATTAATTCATTCTGCCTCTGCAGAGTGTTCTACATAGAATGTACATAGTTGAATATTCTGCCTCTGCAGAATATTCCATTCAGAATGTATATAGTTGAATTATCAGATTGGTGACAGTTGTATTTCCTGAAGATGTACTTGGATGTGGCTGGAGTTTCCTTTTGGTAATAAATACCAATTTATCTTGAACCTGTTCCTGCTGGATTATTTTATACTCACTGGAACTTTTACATGGTGCTATTGGTTTCTAAGCACTAGAAAGTGTTTATTCTTTACAAATTCGTATCTCTGGTTCCCTACATTGGATTTTCATGGCTTTGGAGTAATTTTAAAGATAAAAATGTGTTCTATATTTATAAATTGGTGTGAGATTTTTATTGTGTGTTGGGTATTAATTATTTACTGTATTGGTGTTTTTTAAATGCTTTACATGCCTATCTCCTAAGTTAAGCCTCATTGCTCGGAGTCACATACCAAGGGTTGAGCAAGGGACTCATTTATAGAGACTCTATTTAGGACCCAGTACTGTGTTGGTGGCCTTGTTGCTGGTCTTACGTGCCTACCTACCACTCCCAATAACCCACCTTCCAACAATTAGTAATTAGTAGTCTTTCTTTTAATAACTGAAGCACTGACTGGGCATTGATGTATGACTTGTTGTTTGTTGTGTCGTTTCATGCTGAGTTTCTTGCCCTCAGCACCTTACGTGAACAAGCATGTGACTGCTTTGGGATGCTATACAGAGAGTTGAGTGCTAAAAAAGCGTTACTTGGATCCCACATAGGGGCTCTGCTCTGCAAGGTGGGGCCCCAGGACACCAGTAGTGAAAGACCTCATTTATTACGTTTGGGTCCAGTACTCCCTGCCTGCCATGTTACCACCTGACCCAGATTACGGACAATGCCCTTCCATTGATTAACAATTTGCGCGCATAACACAATGAATACTGTATAAACTGCATTTTAATTGTTTTGTACTGTATCCGGATTTTATAATAGCCCCTTTTTATGAATATCATGACTTTGCGTGTTTTGATGTATTATTGTATGAATTTGCCCTTTTATGGATATGTTTTTATCCGAATAAAATAAATGAATTGAAATGAATTGAATTGATTAACAATTCCATTCTTTCTCTCACGCTACTATATCATTGACTGAGCAAAATCGTTTCTGATTCTTTGTCCCTATTACGTCTGTTCCTGCTTAGTAAGTTCCCCTTTAATTATGCAACACATTCCCCCAAGCGCACACATTTCAGCCCTTCAGTCCTTGGTTCCTTTGTTGTTCTGTGTTAATAATTGGGACCTATGGGCCAGTCTCCCATTAGATGTAATTATCAGTCCTGGCCTACAGCTTCCCTCCTTGTATTCTGAAGTTCACTGTTGTCTTGTTTTCTTTTCAGCTGCATTTCGGGCCATATTGGTTTGTCTTGATGATGAGCCTTCCATCTATGCAGCTCAAAACACCATCAACATTTTCCCATATGCACCAGAATTAATTTAATCTTGATAAACTGTAAATAAAAACAGTTTTCTTGTACAAAACGAACAGCTATATATGGTCATAGATCTCGTTTACACTTGTTTTTTCATCATTATTGTTGGAAATGGCCCTATCTGCAGGGTCAGACCTAAACTTTTTGCCTTCCTCCTCCCCTTTTTTGCTGAATTCCTATTTGTTGGCTTTAGGACTCTGAGCACCTTACCACTGCTAACCAGTGCTAAAGTGCATGTACTTAAAACATGGTAACATGGTAACATTGGTGTATCCACTAGAGCATATTTAATTTACCTATAAGTCCATAGTAAAGTGGACTGCATGTGTTCAGGGCCTGTAAATTAAATGCTGCTAGTGGGCCTGTAGCGCTGATTGTGCCACCCACTTCGTAGCCCTTTAACATGTCTCAGGCCTGCCATTGCAGAGCTTATGTATGCAGTTTAAACTGCCATGTCGACCTGGCAAGATAACCCCCTTGCCAGGACCAAACCTTCCTTTTTAATACATATATCACCCCTAAGGTAGGTCTTAGACAGACAGACTCAAAGGCAGGGTGCAGTGTATTTAAAAAGTTGGACTTGTACTTTTAAGTTTTACATGTCCAGGTAGTGGAAAACATATACTTTGCCTGTCTCTGAATACACATCTGGGGTGGGTGACAGCTGGGCTTTGTGCATTTCCTCTAGACACACAGAGTGAATTGAGGTGTACCAGATGGGTCATTCTCTTCCTGATGGCCCATGACAGAATACCACCAACTCATAAGGTCCATGAAAAGGCCCTTCATCCGGAACAAAATCCTCACCAACTCGAGCAACTCAAAGGAACTCTACAGCATCATCCAGCAATTCCCCAAACCCCCCCAGCGTAGCCACGGATGTCACACCCTCCCAGGACCTCTGCAACAAACTCGGATCCTACTTCCACCTAAAGATCAAGGCCCTCTACGACAACTTCAGCGAACAGACTCCAGAAACCACCCTTTCCACAAGCAACGACAGCCAGCCCACCATCACCGCCTGGACCCCGGTCACCACCGAAGATACCACCTCGACCATGAAGAGCACCCACTCAGGAGCCCCCACGGACTCCTGCCCGCCGCACATCTTCCACAGAGCCGCCTCCGCCATAGCATCCTTACTACGTCGCACCATCAATGCCACTTTTGAATTCGGCACTTTCCCCGAAGTCTGGAAACAGGCAGAAGTCAAGCCCCTCCTCAAGAAGCCCTCTGCAGACCCGACGGACCTGAAAAACTACCGACCCATCTCTCTCCTTCCCTTCGCAGACAAAGTCACCGAGAAGATCGTCAACGCCCAGCTGACAAACTTTGTCGAAGAGAACTCCATCCTCGACTCCTCCCAATCCGGATTCCTCAGTAACCACAGCACCGAGACCGCCCTCCTCTCCGCCACAGATGACATCCGCACACTCCTCTACCAAGGCCACACCGCGGCCCTCATCCTTCTAGACCTCTCCGCAGCCTTGGGCACCGTCTCCCACCGCACTCTCGCAGCCAGACACCACGATGCCGGCATACAGGGAACCGCCCTCGACTGGCTCTGCTCCTTCCTCGCCAGAAGAACCCAAAGGATCAGACTCCCGTCCTTCCTCTCCAAACCCACAGAGATCAACTGTGGAGTTCCCCAAGGATCGTCGCTCAATCCCACGCTCTTCAACATCTACATGGCCCCCATCGTCATACAGCATGGACTCAGCATAGTATCCTACGCTGACGACACCCAGCGCATCCTCTACCTCACGAAGAACCCCGAAGACACCAGACTCAGCTTCCAGGAAGGAATGAAAGATGTCGCAGCTTGGATGAGCAGCAGCTGTCTGAAGCTCAACTCGGAGAAGACAGAAGTCCTCGTCCTTGGACCCACTCCCTTAGCCTGGGACAACACTTGGTGGGCCACCGCACTCGGCAACCCCCCCACACCCAGGGACCACTCCCGGAACCTCGGCATCATACTCGACTCCTCCCTCACCATGTCCTCACCATGTCCTGCCAGATCAACGCCGTCGCCGCCACCTGCAAGAAAGACCGTCACCAACGCACTCATAACTAGCAGACTGGACTACGGGAACGCCCTCTACGCTGGAATCAACAAATCCCTGCTATGCAAACTTCAGACCATCCAGAACACCGTGGCCAGACTTGTCCTCGGCATCCCATGACATGAGCACATCACCCAACACCTGCGAGGCCTCCACTGGCTCCCCATCGAGAGGAGAGTATCCTTCAAGCTACTCACCCATGCCTAAAAATCTCTCCACAACACCGGACCCAAATACTGCAGCGAAAGAGTCTCCTTCCACGTACCCAAAAGAAACCTCTGCTCCACCGACCTCGCCCTAGCGAAAACCCCGCGCATCCGCAGAACCAGAGTGGGTGGAAGAGCCTTCTCCTACATCACAACCAAGGCCTGGAATGAGCTCCCGGTCAACATCAGACGCTCCCCTACTCTGCACATCTGCAGGAAGAGCCTCAAGACCTGGCTTTTCGGCTAACTCGGAGCTGCACCCCCCCACCCCCAGCACCTTGAGACCCTCACGGGTGAGTAGCGCGCTTCACAATTCCCTGATTGATTGATTGATTGATCACCAGGCTGATGGGTCTTCCTGTGCTGTATGAGAGGGTAGAGCTGACACGTGCACCTAAATAGGTCTGTGCCTCTCCCTGCACAAAGAGCTGCATTCTCCCTTGTATTATCTCTGAAGCCAAGGCAGGAAGGGCAGGGACTTTGTGTACTTCAAAAGCCTCTCTTTGAAATTTTCCCACTTCAAAGGCACAACTGGGTGTAAGCACTGGACCCCTGACACCACCAACTCAGTACACTCTTGGACCTTAGGACACTCTGCCAAGAAGAAGGACTGCCACTCTGCTGGACTCTGCTGGACTACTGCTCTGATGTGCCTGCCCTGCTACCTGCTGCCTTCCTTGCTTGGTGGTGAGAAGGACTGGACCTGAATATCTACATCCCCAGAACCAAGTGACCCCAAGGGCTTGCTGGCTTGCTTCCTGTTCCCAAGTTGTAGGGACATCAAAGACTTTCTTCAACCCTTCTACAGCCTCTGGACTCTACCAACTGTGAGTCATGACCTGCCAAATGGTGCCAATACAGTCCTGGAAGTGGGTTTTATGACTGCTTCTGCAAAATCCATGCAGAGTTGACTTTGGGCTGGTCGGAACTGATGCATTCTCTTCGACACCGACGCTTCACCACTTTGAGGACATCACAGCACCGACAGCGCGGCTTGACGATGATGCATTGCCTTCATCGCCAGAGGTTCTATGTCAACGCATCCCTGAACTGCGCGACTCGTCACCTAAAATCCTTTGAATCGACGCTGACACATCACCTCTGACCGCTCCTCGCAGCTGCTCCTCGAAGTCGACGCTTCCTCCGTGAAGGTATTGTTTCAGCGGGACCTGCATGGCTCCTGTATGTCACCTGTGCTCCATCGAGGTTGGCTTAACTTGTCAGATTTGACCCAGTCCAGTGCAACCAGATAGCCCCGGTTGGTGCTTTATGACTCTAAGCACTATATTTCAAGATATTCTTTCAAAATGAATAACTCCGGTTCTACTTTTGTCCTTTTGGTCTTGTTTTGTTCATTAAATTAAGCTCTATTTTTCTAACCTGCTATAGATTATTTTTGTGTGGTGTTTTTCACTGTATTAAGTGTTGCACAAATCCTTTACACATTACCTCTTAAGTTAAACCTGACTGCTCTGTGCCAAGCTACCAGAGGGTGAGCACCGGTTAATTTAGGGTCTGTTTCTGACTTACCCTGACTAGAGTGGTGGTCTCTACTTGGACAGGGTGCATTCCTCTGCCAACTACAGATCCCATTTCTAACAATTTTTATTAGCATTTTACATTATAATTTATAACCAGTTTCTGTATAGGTACCCAAGTGACCAAATAACTTGTTCATCTGGAATTGATAGTTGACACTTCAGAGGTAATATGCAGATAATTATCATAATGGTACATAACATTTCTGTTAAAATTACAATAAAACTACGATTGACAAAAAGAACAAGTATCTTACAATGATGTGAGTAAGTATCTCACAAATCTAAACATCTCCATAAGTGAATGTAACAAAGAGAGATGGAGAGCATACAAGGAACTACTATAACTAACTAGGTGCACTATCTAGACCATGGGTACTCGTAAACATTAGCCGAGGGGCCATAACGTATGGTCTGTGGTGTGACTGAGGGCCGCACTGTGGGTCAGCGATTGTGTAAGGAGGTCTAAAAAAATGTTAAATAAACTGGCAAGCATTCATTTGCAGGTTAACTAAAGTTAAGTGGTGCACGACACCACAGTAGTTACTTCATTTGACCTGCAAATAAATGCCTTGCTACTGTTCACCAGAGAGGCCGCATGTAAAGGTCAAGAAGGCCGTACTTTGAGTATCACTCATCTAGACTATTCCTAGATGAACACATGGAGGGAGTCGGCCCGTCCAGGCACTGCACTCTGCTGCTGGTGAGGAGCAGGCCTGCTGCTGCTTTCAAGTGCGACCCATGTCATTGACACCGAATCAGTGATGCCCGTTTGCTTTTTGCAGGGCCACATGGCGGGACAAGGGCATCAGGAGTCATAAAGCCTGTCAAGACCTGGAATCCAGTAGTCTGTCTCCAGTCCCCAGCACCCCCTCCCCCCATTGGCAATCCAGTAGAGATCCCACGGGGAAGTGTCCATAGCCGTATGGAACCACAGCATCTGTATCCCATCCGGCCCATGTGGTGCGGCACCCCACAGCCTGCCGAACCCAGGCCAGGCCTCTAAGACTGGCCGGATACAGCAACAAGCATTAGCAAAGCCAATAGGTCTCTGCAATGTGAGAGCTATTGGCTTTGTCAATGTCAATCTCTTTGAGCAATGTTGTGTAGCAGAATGGCTTCTGTTTAACATGGCTGAAAGTCAGGGAGAATACTATGACAACGCTATAAACATGACTAAAAGACATTGACAAAGTCAATAGCTCTCCCATTGTCGCAACCCACTGGCTTTGGCAATGCTTTTCTTTAATTGCTGACAGGAGGGAGGGAGGAACTGAAATCAACACAGTGGGACGGCATGTGGATGGAGGTAAGACGGACAACGGAGGGTTGCACTGCCTTGAGAAGCAGGATTGTTGCTATTGTACACCTAGCTCTTCAAGCCAGCCATGCCAGAAGAAGGCTGACTTTGCAGACGTGCACTACACAAATGAAGTCAATCATTTGCTTTATAGATATATTTATTCATGTATTTTTTTAATGTAACAAGCAATTATTTCATACACACAGTCAAAATGTCTTCATCCATTCAGAAACTAATCCATGAACTTATTTATTCAACCATTCGCTCGCATGTACGTCAATTCATCCATCCATTGATGAATTCAATAACTCATTGGTCCTCCAAAGCATGCATTCATTCAAGCATATGTTTTTATGTGCTCAGTTATTTATTCAATCACCCATGCATGTGTTTATCCATGCATTCAATAATTCCTTTCTTCAGTCATGTATTCAAACATTCATTCATGCAATAAGTCCTCAATGCATTTGTTTATTCATGTGTGAAATCCTTCATTCAGGTATTAATTCACACTTTTTACCCAGGCATTTGTTCATTAAGGCATTTCTAGGTAGATGAATTGCGCTCTCTACTGTTAGCGGTGTCACGTGGCAGGAATGTGTCCCAGTATTGCTGGAATGCTCCTGCCCTTCTCAGCCACATTCAGATACTTCAGCTTGCATCTTGTATAAAAGGCTTTTTGCATGTGTTCCCCCACTTTGTGCACTGGAGCCTGCTAACTAGACGCCAGGGTTCTCTCCCTAGAAATGATGTATATGAATTGGTAACCCCAGTTGGCAAGGACTTTAATCCGCTCATAAGTCCTTGGTAAGTGGTACCAGTGGTACCCAGGGCATGGGAGATAAAGGGGTCACCAGGGCATGTAGCACTGATTGTGTCAACACGAGTGGCCCAAGTAAACAGATGACAGCAGGCCTGTCATTGCAAACTGCAGGAGCAGTGCAAACCTTACCAATTACACTATGCCCTCACCACGAGTGGCAAGGTCACAGAACTATTTTTTATATATGTCAGTCACCCCTAAGGTAAACTTCCTGAGCCCAGAAGGCAGGGTGCATTATATTAAAGGTGTGAACATACAAGTGCAAGCTTATATTGTAGCCTCTTTCCTTTAAGGATTACTATAAGTGATCAGGGGGGCATAGGCTAACATGAGCTAGCAACCGGAAACTCAGAAGTTGCCAGCTCCATAATGGTCCCAATTGAAGTATGTCATGCTTGGTATCAAACAACTTGTCTTCTTAAACATGATGTGGTCCCCATGTGAGATTTGATGTGCCATGTACCCAGGTGGCTACCTTAAAGGTTGCCCACTTGGCTGCGCAGCCTTTCCTGTGCCCTGGCTGACAGCCTACAGCTGCTGCCACCAAGACAGGAATCTGACCCCCTGCCAGGAGGTGTGAACACTCTCAGGAGTCTGAAGCAAAGGCCTGAATGGGAAGGAGGGGACACCTCTCTCTCTGACAGGATGGCTAGTGAAGGGGCATATCAAGGCAGAGAGCTTCAAAGCTTTCAGCTCCTCTGATATGCAGCCCGGCTGCCTCCCAGAGGAGGACACAGCCATCCCCCTATCCCCCAGGCACATTTGCTCTCGGGCAGGTGAGAAAATTAGACAGTCAGAAGATGTACACAGCCAGAAGGCTAGCCACACCCCAAGGGTGGGCTACCTGTCCCGGACAGCCAAGAAAGGTTTCAGCCATTTTAAAAGTGGCAGAATAGAGGGTTCTGGGCAGAAACGGTGACACCCGGATGTGGTCATCTCAGGGGTGGATTGGCCACTTGCCCCCACACACCTAACACCCATAAATCTAGGATTTAAGGGACAGCCATAGTACCAGTTCCTCCGATCTCTTCTGACTTGCAATGAAGGACAAAGAAGAGGGACTTCAGGACCTACACAAAGAAAGTGTATGCGAAACTCTACACCTGCAGCAATCACCCAGCATCTTCATGACTGCAATGACTTTGACTCATCCCAGACCAGAGACCTCTTTCCTCAGCACAAGGAACTTCTCTGAGAGCCAAAGGCAACTCCAGAACTCCCTTGGACTAGAGGCATTAGTCGTCTGCAGCCTGCAGGCACAGAACACTCCCTAAATCAAAGATTCACTGGCCAATTGGACCACCGAGGGATCCCCCAAAAGTAAATTATGTAGTGTATTGTGGGAAATGTATTCCTGACCTTCAGCAAGTTTCAGGTGGCTACTGCTTTCCCCCGACTCCAGGACTTTGAAATAACTATATGCTGAGCTTGCCCCTACCAAGACTTGTTGGAGACCAGTCTGGCAACCACTACCTTTGTTCGACTCTGCACCTTGAGGGATCTTCACAGCACCTTCAGCTGACCACCGCAGTGGCCCCATTGTTGACCTTTTGGTTCGATTTCCCCACCAGAACCATCTGAGCTGTAAAACCAGCTCCCCATGGATTCCACTTCAGCACCAGGGACCACTTTGCACCGGACCCTATGAGCCAGGTAACATTCAACTGACTGGCATGGCCTGGTCCTGGGACCTGCAGCAACCTATCCCCAGAGGGTTTCACGCAACTCGACCTACACGTGACCTATCGGTACTAGTGCTTTGTCCCATTGACAGCAATGTTAAAGTTTTGCAGTATTGAATTGCACTGATTTATTTTTCCTTCTAAAATCCATAACTCCGGTTCTACTCATCCGATTTTCTTTGTTTAGGTGTCTAAATTTATATAGAAAATCTGCTTTAATTTTATAAATTGGTATCGGAATTCTTTAGAGTCGTGTCAACTACTTATAGCCCATATTGGTACTCTGAAATGCTTAACACATGATCCTCCAGTAAAGCCTGACTGCTCTGTGCCACTCTACCAGGACTAAGCCTAACCAGCCTCACTGCATACTTCTCTACTTTCCTACACATCTGGATCACACTGTTCTGTTTACAGAACAGCGGCATGTCAAACAGTGCTGGTGAAACACACCTTACCCAGCTGCCAATTGGAAAGCACAGCCAACTCTGGGTGCCTGGAGCAAGGACCTGTCAGGTGGTAACATGTGCTGTCACCCACTTAGGCAGGGTCTAATGCATGCTTGTAATGCAGCTAAATGTGCAGTTGCAGGTCACATACTCCCTGATAGTGCATGGGATTAACGCTCCTACAGCCAATGTATACAAACTGCAGATCAAAGGTGCTACTCTCAGGAAGACGGTTTATGTGGTTATACCTGGTATCTGATGATTCTGCCCCAAGAATATCGACATGCGAGGCATATGCCTGTATCTAAATGTATAGTTTTCCGGCTTTGTACAGCACCTACCACAGCTTTTGCATGAGTGGTAAGAAATCCCACTTTTGGAAGATATGAAGCCTGAGGCACCTGAGGTAATGTGGTTTGCTCAGCATAACACCTCTGACGAGAGTTGTGAATTCTGCACCATTCTCAACCAAGTCAGATCAAAGTCTAAAGTCAGGGAAAACAGCATGTTTACAACTAAATGTGTCTGCTCACTGGGATCGGGGGGACAGAAGTAATGAAGGAAGAATTAACCAAGGGTAGGTTGAGGGCAAGAATAATGCAGGCAAACAAATAAGGAAGGTTTGCATACGCATTTGGAATAAGAGAAGGAACTGACAACTACAGAAGAGCAGTATGCTGGCATTTGAGGGGTGGGGGTGTACGTACCGTTAAGGAGATGTGCAGAGGGCACCATGGACAATGGAAGGGAAGGAGGGTGGGAGAGGCCAACACCACAAACAAAGGAAGGAAAGGAGTGTGGGTGTGTAGAAGGGGCAAAACCATTAACAGTGGAAGGGTATGAGGGTGGTTGGGTGTTTTAGGGCAAAACTACTTACAACCAAAGGGAAGGAGGATGGGTGCATAGGAGGTGGCAACACTACAGACAACATGAGCAGGACAGGTGGGAAGATCAGTGAGGTGGGGAAGTACTTGAGGGAGCCTTCTGAAATAGGCACACTATTGTAGAGTGCTTACACACCAAGGAAAAAGGAGCACCTAATTAATTTGCAGTGGAGGGACACAAGTAATGCATCCATGCTCCTGGAGAGGGATAAACACACGAAGAGGAAGGACACCTACAGCAGCTAACCAATAAAAAGCAAAGAAATGTGAGTGAAAATGAGCCACCAATGGATAAGTAATGGGTGGGCTCTAAGCCCACTGTAAGATACCAATGCATCTCAAAGAGACAACGCATACGCTGTCAAGCAGAGACCTAAACATGGGCCGGCCATTGCCAGTAGAATGCCTCTGTTCTAGACTGTGCTGCACCCCAAAGTGGCCGGAAGGGAAAGAAAAATTGCAGATTACAAGAGCTCCTCACTGGAAGCTCTCGAGCTACACATCAGCCATTTTGGGAATCCAGGCCATGTCCCCATGCTGTTCGCATTTGTTAGCTCGCAAACACACATACTTCGAACTCTGATCGCTACTTGCACCATTCACTCTTCTCCATTTTTCATTGCTGCATTATAATGAATAAAGTGTCTTTAAAAGTTACAAATATTGGCAGCACTGAAAATACATCTAATGAAAGAGACTTTGGTTTGGTTGTATCATTTCTATTTTTAACTTCCATGGTATCTTTCAGCCTGCTTTTTATTAATTGCCTACGACATTAATTGTCCATAGAATTATTTATGATAACCGTCTTACCTGAACCACTGTTTTGTAATTGCCTCAACCTTACCTAAGGCTGACCAATTGCAAGCTGAAAAATTGGGAATGAACCACCAACAAAGGCTGTAATTTGAAATGAAAGAGTGAAGTAAAAAAATATAATGTCAAAGTAAATATAAAATAAAAAAGTGAAGATGCAGCAGAGAGTGAGGGTATAAATTATCCGGCTGTCACTCATGATCACCACTGGTGTTCTGATATCTGTTAAAGCCCTCTTATGGCACTAGGTCCAGTGCTCAGTAATACTTCCTGCCCCCTGGATGTCATGTGGCACCAAGTGTGGTCTGGTGTAAGATGAAGGATTCCAGTTGATTTAGTCGCTAAGCTGTTGCACCAACTCTGAGCATTGTTTATCAACTAGGGCTACAAACTGACTGTAAACACAAAATAATACATGGGGTCAGGGATGATAGTGCTAGGAGGAACATAAATTCTGTTCATCTTCTAAAAGCATGTTGATCTCAAGACACGTCACACTCCAAACCCTTACTGAACCTGTAACGCTGTGATTCACCCCGATGGGTGTGGCCTCACAAAGTGGGTATTATGAAAAGGATTGAGAAGGAGTACCCGCTTGAAGTTAAGGATCACTTCATGGTAATTTCAATATTTAAATGAAGAGAACACATCACAGACACATTTTTAGTGTGGTGCCAGCATTCCTTTCTCTTTACTTATATTAGTAATCTGCCTGAAAAAATACATTTAATCTAGAAACAACTTTTTAATGAAAATATCTTGAGATCTTCTGACAATGTATGCTTAACATTAGCAGGCAATGAGTAGATATTATTTTAGCAGCTTATTTTTTCTATGACCTCAAACACAGCAATACCAACTTCGCATTTTAGGTTTCGCCTGCACAGTGCTTGCGCTGTGCTTGTGAAATCTATTGTATTCAATATAAATCTTAAATGGGGCTTACATCGCCCCTCTTGCTTTTCATTGGTTGCTGTGCTTGCCACTTACATTTCCTCCATTTCTATTGGCTGCAGCTTACTATTTACTGTTCTTCCTCATGTGTTTGCTCTTATCAGTGTCCCGAGGCCCAAGTACTGTTTTCATCCACTTTGTGGGACTTTTATTAAAGCTTTTGCCTGCACAGGTATGCCCTGTGCTTGTTTTTACTTTCTGTCGAGTGCATGGCTCTCTACAATTTGTCTCCATCCCTTATGTTGCCCCCCCCCACACAAAAAAAACACACACACTTGCTCTCTCTCTCTCTCTTTCGAAGTCTTGGACAAAACAGCTCCAACTTCAGCCATTCGTAAACACATTAGCCATCTTGGATAGGATGTTTCATCATAGAATTCTAAAGAATGGCAATTGAAAGACAACATAAGAACGAAGGCATTTATAAAAGAGCCATTTTCTAAAGTTGCTTTTGTAAAAGTGTAAAAAAATTGTGTTTAATAGTAATAAATTATATTTCTCAAATTTCCTTCTAAACTATTTTCATAAAAATATCTAAAATATAAATTGATTTGCTTATGGAAAATATATATTTTTAGTACAAAATTTCCCTTTGGCTAGAATGTGTTTAATTGTAACAAAGCTTCTACACTTCAAAATGGCCAACACATTTAATAAAATGGTGAACTATCCCTTCAAGTCCTATTTCTAATCCATATCTAAAACAGACCTGCCGGTTTCCCGCATGCCGCAGTCTCCAAAATCTGACAGTTCTACATCGACCAGCATCTCTCCATCCAATCATCGACTGCAGTGGGCAGGGCTGGAAAATACATGTTGACGTAGGTGTCGCACAGCAGCAGCTGTTGAATTTGGGAAGTGGAGATGCTGCTGATTAAGGAATTGTGAATTCCTTTTGCCTCTGTAAAGTGCTGAAACCTCGGGTGCAAAAAGGTCTTGTGGATTGTAGTATTCTTCTTCACCAGCACAATTATATGGCCTTAATATGCCTGGCTATTTACTCAGTTTGATGGGAACTGGAGTGCAGATTTTATTTTAAAGTATACCAGCTGTGTCATGGTGTAGTGAAGAACGCCTGTCATATCAGTTGGTCATGGTTTTGTTTCGTCCGATGGACTGTGGTGACTGCCTGTGGTGCGCATACACTGAAAAGCAATCTATTCTGCCATATGTGTAACTGCTTTGCTCATACATATATTGTAGAGTGCATTGACCCAGCTTTGTCCCATTTGCATCGGCTCTTCCTTTGTTGCTATGTCCCATGTGCAGGCTTATCCCCGTTATATATTGCTAAGGTGTCCTGTTCACAATGTGCAGGTAACTGGAGAAGCTATCCCCCTTAATTGGTAAAGCAGGTTTGCAAGGCGGTGTTTCAGCTTTGTACAGTGAAAAGGCTCTGTTAAACCTTTGACCATTGTCTCGATTGTATTGGGAGTGCAGCGGTGCTACACAGTTACGCTTTCTCTACACTGGAATTCTTGCTCATGCTCTGATGCTCGAGGTATCTTCTCAAGGCCTGAAGATGCAAACCCCAAGTCTGACCCTTGTGTAGTGGTCTAATTAGGACAGCCATGTTCTAGATGTGTCCCTTTTGGAGTGCGCGTCACTCCTACCATGCGGGGCTGTGCCTTTTCTTGTCTATTGTGGAAGCTGAGATTGTGTCACCCTTATCAAAATCTTAGCTCTGTGACTGAAACCACATGGCCTTCAAAATGCTGATCAAAAAATGCAATCTAGTTTGTTACTCCTGGTGTTGAATTTAGTACTCCCTGCAAGCACTGTGAAATTCCCTTTCAATATTAGTGATTTATACATAGAAATGGTAGAAATATGGTGGGCATGACTGCAGGTAGCCCTTAGATCAAACACTCTAAATAGCAAATGCAATTCGTCCTCCTGTTTAACAGTTTATCAAACTCGTATTACGAATCCTAGGGGCATATTCTCAAGGAGCTATCGCCGAGTTAACGGCACTTTATCGCAGCCAAATCCGCGATAAATTTATCTCCCCATTCCCAAGCTGGTGCTAACAGCCCATAACACCAGTTTACCTGCGATAGCATTCGCAAAAAACATCGCCACAGAGGAGCCCGGCAACTAACACTAATGATATGCAGAGTAGGCGTTCCCGTGCCAAAAGCCGCGACAACACCACTCCGCAACAATCTCAACGACCAGCCAGATCGGCGATAAGATCCCAAAACATGCGCTAAGCCGCGTTACCAGCAAGAAACTAACACCTGCTCCTACCTAGTGTAAAGTCTGACGACAACGGGCACCAGACAAGGGAGCACCGCCCAAAGCCACACATGAAGAACAACAGATGACCTGGAGCAACCCATCATGCAGGCCTGAGCCCCAATAGGACAACAACACCCACCGCCACCACCCCCAGGACCCCACCCCTATGGACAAAGATACTGTACATCAACCCCACGAAATCATGAACCAAACAAATCGCCTGAAAAAGCACAATCACAACACCCAACATACATTTGTGGCCAGAAAAAGGGAAACATACACCCATATCAAAATATCCAAACAATATGTTTATTACAGAACAAAGCACACAAAAAAGAATCTGAAGAGGCATGGTGGGTCGTCTCAGTACATCCTGTAAGTCACAGCCTGCAAAACAGAAATCTGGATCAGAAGGTGTGCCATGCGCCCATCAAAGTACAGAGGGAGAGAGCAAAAGAGAGGAAGAGAGAGGGAGAGAGAAAGAGAGAGAGAGGGAGAGAGAAAGAGAGGGAGAGAGGGAGAGAGAAAGAGAGGGAGAGAGAGGGAGAGAGAAAGAGAGAGGGGGAGAGGGAGAGAGGGAGAGAGTGCCGACACTGCAGACCTAGGCCTCACTGCTCACCTGCTGCCACTGGTGTGTCTCCAACCACGTGCCGGTATTCACAGTAGTCCCCCAGGTCCCTCATCTGAAACAGTTTCCAGAGACATGAATGGCAGAGTCCATACAGTTGCACACGACATCATCGCTTGCCTGCCCCTGCGCACACAGGCTGCTGCACCCCAGCCCCGCCCGCCGCCCAGCGGTGATTGCCCGCCCCTGCGCAACCCGGCCTCACTGCTCACCTTCCACCACTGGCGAGTCTCCAAGAGGGCCCACCACGTTCCGGAGGGATCTCCAAGCCCGGTGCCCGAGACCATGGCACCCTCCACATCATGCAGCCCCGCACCGCAGGCCACCAGGTCACACACCTGACTCTGGGTCTTGATTACGCAATGGTAGAGACCACATCAGTGCACACGGCATCATCGCAGGCTGCACACCCGCTCAGCGCTTGAGGTGCCACTAACTCTGTGAAGCGTGATGCAATGCCACATGGTGGGAGGGCCGCACTGCCCGCTGGCCCAGGCCTACACTGCGGCCCAGCAGGGTTCACATCAATCCTTACCAGTCCGGACCGCCAGGACGGCGCATCATCGCAGGCTGCACACCCGCTCAGAACTTCAGGTGCCCCTATCTCACTGCACCGCAAGACACCGTCCCGTGGCGGGGTGCCTGTGCCTGCCGCAGTGTATCCAGTGCCACCAAGTCTGTGCCCCACTAGCCATGGACCCTGAACGATTGAGTCCCGTTGTGCGGACGCCATCATGTCACCCCGGGCACTGGGCAATATAAGGTGGCAGGGCCCTAGGCCCTCATGCACACATGAGAACCACACGGAGACACACAGTCAGAGAGAGTGGAAATGGCGTCCAGCACGTGCGCAAGGCCATTTTTATTGCCAGGGTCAGATGTCCTGTGATGCCAGTGCTGGATGGGTGTGGTATGGGTGTACACCAGCCGTGAGGGAGTGGCTCTGGCATGCTGACAACTAGACCTGTGAGCTGCAGATCCCCACAGTGATGACCTAGGACATGAAGCGCTGTCATCCCCTCCTGTGTGCGTAATCGGAGTGGGCTGTCCTGGCGTATGCCAGTCCAGCCTAAGGGTGTGAACAATGACCCCGGGGCTCTGGGCGTGGTTCCGTCCTGGGCTGGACAAGGAGGTGACTCATGGATGTGTCTCCGTTGTAGTGTCGGCGCCACCCGAACCAGAATCGGCAATCTGTCACCCTGTGACAATAGTCCCACAACATGGGCGACATGGACGTAAGGGTGAATCACTGACCCTACATTCATCCAAACTTCCACACTTGAAAGATCATAGACATGACACATCTGTGTGGATATGAATGTTTATTACACATTCAAGGGAGTGTTGCAGCTGGAGCAGTACAGGGCCATGCCAACCCCACTTCACATTGTCGGCCCGTGGAGGGCCAGCCAGAGTCCTTCAGGGAATGACAGGTACATCAGGAGAGGAGGACTTCAGACCGCAGTCTGATAGCTGTGTCATTGGCGGGCAAACAGAATATGGCAGTCCACGTCGAGGTCAGAGGTGAGTGTCACAGAGTGCATCGGGGGACAGTGGAAGGTGATGATGCAGAGGGCAAAACCAAGCAGAAACAGGCCACATGGCAGAGATGAATGCTACTGCGTCCTCCTGACCACGAGGGTGGGTTCATCCGCATCTTTGTCCTCTGCTGTTGCATGTGCCACACATGTGGGTGGTGGTGTACTGTCCCCAGCAATGTGTGGCACAGACACATCAGGGGCCGGAGATGTGGATGGGGTGGTAGCAGCAGCATGCATCAGCGTCAGGCCTTGTGGCAGCAATGCCATGAGGTAGGTCTTCAGGGCATTGAGGGACCCAGCTACCTCTCGCTGGTGTGCAGCCGTGGCAGCTGCACTTTCCGCCTGCGTCCGCTCCATGTTCCCCATGATCCTCCTCATGTGTCCCAACTCCCGGGCGAGATCGCTGGAGGAACTCTGGCTAGACAGTCGTTCTTGTCGCAGAGTCAGGACTCTTGCGATGTCCGCCATGGTCCGTTGGAGGGCATGGAGCGGACTGTGGGCGTCCGTTAGGGACTGTGAGTGGTCCCTGATGGGACTTAGACACCCACATATGACGTCTAGTTTGGCTGCCATGCGGTCAAACCCCACCTGCACCTGTTCAGCCAGCTTCTCCTGGCACCCCAACACACGGCGTTGGAAGGCCATGTGTTCGTCGTGGGGGTCCTGGGAGGCAGCCGTGGTGGTGGGTGCTGCCTGCTGTGTGTACTGTGCAGGGGGGGGCTCCTCATGGCAGCTGGGTTGCCCTGATCCTGGAAGTGGGCTGCGGAGGCTCTCCACGAGCTGTTCGAGGGCGTCTGAGTCAAAGGTGTGGTGGTCCTCTTCGTCATCAGAGAAGAGAGGTTCGGACGGCTCTGCAGGAGGTGTTGGATTTCCCCCTGCAATGTGAAGGGGAGATGCAGTTTGACATCATGTACACATGTATTTTGTGGCATTGTACATGTCTGCATTCAGACTGCATGACAGAGTACATTGTGACTGTTTGGGGGGAGCTGCCTATTTGATGCGGGACAGTGGACATTCCGACTGCATCACGGATGTGAGTTTGTACTTGTACATTGTCAATTCACATTTCCCTGCAGTGCCATATGTGATTGGCCAGTTTCTACGCACATGCGGCACCAGTTGTGTCCTCTGTTCTGTTGTGGACGTGTTGGGGTTTGTACCACCTCGTTGTCAATGTTGATGTGCTCTGCATGTTATGTGTGTGTGCCGCATTTTGGGGGAGTCGCCCATGCAGCTCTGATTTAGCTGCCCTCCTCCCTTCCATGCGGTGTGCCTCTGGGTTCTGTGCTTCTGCAGTGCTGAGATGTTGCATGCCTGTGTGCATTGGTCTCTTGGTGGGAGTTGTGGGTTTGGGGCATGGTTTGTCCGCAGATGTGCTGGGCTTAATTGTGCATGTGTGCCATTGTGCCCATCTCCCCCCGTCCTCCCAGTCCCTGGTGGTTACTCACCCTGTTGCTGTTGTGTCCGGTCATGTTGAGCAGTGTCCGGACCCCCGACTCCGGCCACCGTCTCCCCACTGATGACTGTGGACACCGTTTCCTCCATCTCGTCCAGCTCCTCCTGTGGCGCAGGACTGCCACCTCCAGTCTGCATTGCTGCCTTCCGGTTGTTTGCGAGTTTCAGCTTGGTTTTGCGCTTCACATCATTCCAGCGCCTCTTGACCTCGTCCATTGTCCTCTTCAGCACTCCGACTGCATTCACCTTGTCCATGATGGTCTGCCATATTCCATTTTTGGCTACCAGTGACACAGTGGAGGTGACGAACAGTGATTGATGGTGTTCTATCACCTCCGTTATCAGGATCCTGTTTTCCTGCGGACTGAACTTCGTCTTCCTCTTCTTCTTGTCCTTGCCCTTCCCTGACCCCGAGGTCCCAGGCTGGTCCTCCGTGGGGCTTGTGGGGTTCTGGTTGTCCTCTGTACTTGCTCCGGCTGCCTCCATTGTGCTTCGCTGTTGTTTGGCTTTTGTCAGTATGTTTTTTTCTGCTTTTATGGTGCATTTTCCCACATGACGCGTGGAAATTGCAGGCCTGTGGCTGGTTTTCGCAGATTTTTGTATCGCGATTGGCGTCATCGCTACTATTTTTGCGTTGGGGTTTCTCGTTTTTGCGGCATTGCGTTGTTTCTAACGCGTTCATTTGACGCGTTGTCCTGTGACTATCGCATGGTACCGCCGTGTTGTGAATACCACGTTAACACGGAGTTGTTTTCCCGCGATGGACTGCGATGTGGAGGGTTGCGTTAAGCTACACTTACGGTAGTTATCACACGTTCTTGTGAATATGCCCCCTAGTTTATTGTGAAACACTACAAACCCTCATCACATGTAAATAGATATGCATCACAGAACAGAAAACTTTAAGCAGCAACAATTTGCAGTACTCGTTTCCCAGTCATATCCTTAAGTACTATGAAATAATGTTCCATAGCACCCCTGGCCTCTTGAGTAGCCATTATAAGATTGCCTCCTGCCTACAGTTAGGAAAGCTATGCGCTATGGTTTTGGAGAATATATGGGGCTGTTTTTTAGAAATCCTTGGCAGTTGGTGGTTGGGCAGTAGGTTAGGACTCTTTGCGGAAGGGTGGTTTTAGTTACCACTGGTAATTATTTCAAACATTTATGTGGTCATGTCAGGTTGTTTCGCTCTAGTTTCTGTGATATTATCTTGGGATGTTTACCACTCCATAATAATGTGTTAAATATCTTGATCATCTTTTGATGGTGTGAGTAAAAGGAAGTGGCTGCACGCATTTCAAACGTGCTTGGCCTCTGCATGTTTTTTTTCTTTGTCCTCCTCCCTTTACCTAATCTCCCGCATTATATTACCACCAGTTACTGCACAATATATTGGCTTTCTCAATAAACAACTCATAACACTTTTATGGAGTTTCAGTAACTTATATTGCACAACTGCTCACCAAGCTAAATCTTACAACAACAAAAAATATATATAAATCACATAGGCGAAACCTATTGCATTTACCAATGTTAGTTTTTGTTGCTGTTTGTCAAGTTCCAAACGATTTTGCCGTTTTTCTTAGGCTGGCTGTTAATTTATACGATTGCATATCCATTTAATGATGGATATAATGGGTCATGTCTGAGGCAGCAGCTCTTGCCTGGACTCTCCGACCCCTCAGTGAGGACTGTAAATCTCCGAGCTATCCATCCATTTGCACGCTAGTATCTAGTTCCACCCCATTCATTATTTACAAGTCACCATTGCATCTGCTTTTGAGGAAAAAACATGCTCGTTAAAATCACGAGCTCTAGTAAATAGGATTTACGAATCCCTCAATATGTGATCAGTTTAAACACACACAGGATGTGTAGTCAGGCAGGGCCTCTACTATTGTTTGCAGCCCATGTAACATTTTCCATGTAGGCAGCTGTCCAAACAAAACGGAGTAGCTTGGCAAAATAGCTTTTTTCAGGTAACTTGCGCATTTGAAAGAAAAGAAAATAATGTTGACACTTTACTCACAAAACATGTTTGCATAGTGGTTTATAAAAGTCAAAAAGGTCTTCCATTGGACACACTTTTAATGACAGTTGACAGACACAAAAAAAGCTACAGCCGAACATCTTTCGGCGGACAACCCAGCTGCAAAACATTAGCAGACAATGATGGCTCCCAGCAGGACCAAAAACAGCCCTGCAAATTTTATCAGACCAGCCCTCATACTCCACGTAGCGAGCATAACGAGTGAGCATAATAAACACTGCAAGGTGGGTTTGAGGGGCAAAGGGCCGCCACCAAGATCTTGTTTTTAAAAAAAATGCAAAAATGGTGTTTTACAACACATTTATTATTATAGACCCGTGTTCAATCATTGGATAAATGAATGGAGATTGGAGACATGGCTGTATGGCTCAATGAATGAATGGTTGGATGAGTGAGCAATGGATGGACGAATTAATTCAAGAATGGATGCCAATAAATAAAGACCTTCAGCTGACTGGAGCAAATGGTCTCAATGTAGTGACCAAGGTGGGTGCTATAGTTTTCATTTTATTTTCCACATTAAAACATCTTCCTCCCAAACACAGCCCCCACCAATTCTTGTGAAATACGCATAGCCAGGCTGTATTTAACAGAGTACACTTCTTTAACGCCACAAATACAAAGCTTTAAGCTTTGGTCTAAAACAAAAACAAAAAAGAAAGCGATAAACATGTGGTGGACAATTTGGCCATAAAATCAGGAAAGCTTGCGTCAATACTGGCAATTACATTTTTCACTGTGCCTCCCTTTACTTCAACATCCCATGGGAGCAATTCACCGTGTGTGTGCTGCACAAAAACGAAAGACTATAATATTATTCATTCTATTGAAACACCATATGACACATACAGGGGCAAAAGACAACTAACTTTCCTCTTGGTTCACGAATAGCATTGTCATCAGGGCAGTGACTAAGGTGTATAAATGTTTCTAAGTTCGTAATCAGAATCAATTTAAAAAAATTGTTAGTCAATACAATGGTATAATTTAACTTAACAAACTGAAATGCATTTAAAAGGCACAGTGTTAGACCTGGCCTCCTTGGCGTGGTGTGGTTTCCCCTCACTTTTTTTTGCATTCAGACCTCCTGTTTTTGCTGACTTCATTTCTGCTGGCTTTAGGACTCTGTGCACTTTACCACTGCTAATCAGTGGTAAAGTGTTTGTGCTCTCTCCCTAAAACGTGGTAACATTGGCTTAACCCATAATTGGCATATTTAATTTACTTATTAGTCCCAAGTAAACTGCACTACAGATGCCCAGGGCCTGTTAATTAGTGGGCCGGCAGCACTGATTGTACCACCCACCTAAATAGCCCTGAAAAAATGTATCACGCTTGCCATTGCAGAACCTGTGTGTGCAGTTTTCAACTGCCATATCGACCTGGCAAGATAAACCTCTTGCCTGGCCTAAACCTTCTTTTTTTCAATACATATAAGTCACCCCTAGGGTAGGCCCTGGACAGCCCGGAGAGCAGGGTGCGGTGTATTTAAAAAGCAGGACATGTACTTTTAAGTTTTACATGCCCTGGCAGTGAAAAACATTTAAATTAATTCATTTCGTTCCATAACTTTATTCGATCTAATTTGAAACATAGATCATCAAAGTATACATTTTTAAAAAAAGAGAAAACAGTGTCATTCTTCTCAGTGCAATGTACAAATTCAAACCCCAAAGCAATAAGGGTAAAAATTGAGCTGTGCAAATTACGCAATTCAATGGCTATTATTTGTACAGGAAACATGATAAAAGAATAAGTGCTGAGCTGCAGGTTCCCAGTTACCCCATAGATACATAGTTTTAAAAAGGCAGATAAAAATTACGAAAAGGCCCATCATCCTATGTTCGAGGAGACAAATAAATTTAAGACTGAGGGTTAGCATAGGTCTCCAGTTCTAATAAGTGTCTCCTACGCTTACAAGCCCAAAGAAATGAGGCTACACAGAAACATACAAAAGGATCATGAAGCTTCTTCAGATAGAACAGGGCAACACAGCACTGCTTAAAATCATGGCGCATTAAAAGAGGTTTACTATATCTGGCTCTCTGCTCCTTATAAAAATGTCAAAAAAAGAAGAGGTGGAGCAGACTGAGCTGATAGATTGTCGCATGGGCAGTTTGTCAAATCGCTATGAGTGTACTGTTTTAGCGGAAAATCCAGCATTTGGGGAATTAAGTTTAAACGGAACCTTAAAAGAATAAACCTATGCTGCAGGTTCCTTACCAAGTCCAGATAAAGGTATTCACCATCTGTCACTCGCGGCATCGAGTGATAGGACTTTACAGTTATTTTTAACTTCTGGGACTCCTCCCTTTCATATGCTAGCTTTGCCAATATTAGTGCCTTTAGCCTCTTCTTAGGGAACATGGAACACAAGGTGGGATTTACATACAGCTCAGGGACTCCTAGTGAGTGCAAAGTTGTTTTAACGTACTCCAGCCAGGGGATCTTCTGAGCTTTATCCAATGCGAGGCAATTTAGTATAATAGATTGATTAAGATCCACTGTGTCCCGATTCCATATGGAATGCCAGAGCATGATCGGAGCTACTCTCACCATGTCAGACACATAGGGCATATCCAGCTCTAGGTGAGTGACATGGTTTGAAAATGAGGGAGGTAGCAAAGCGATCTTCTTGAGAAACCAATTTTCCAGCTTCTGTAAGGAGTCGGTTGGTGCTGTGCCCCAAACCCCTGCCCCATAGATCGCTTTGGCGTTATAAATCTTTTTTATTGTTGTTAGGGGTTTTGAGCCTAGATTTTTGGTAAAACCAGCGACTGCCGCCATGGTACGCTCCATTGTTTGAGCCCTACTTCTCACCATATGTGACCAGGTTTGTCTGGTGTCAAAAACAACCCCTAAATATGAAAAAGTCTCTACAACGGCCAATTTACGGGTTCCAATATGGAACAACGGAAAGTTTTTGGGACGGGGTAGTCCTGCCACTAGGATGAGGGTTTCGGACTCATTGGCCTTGAGATCCATCGATGACATAAAGGCCACATAGGTGTCAATTAGGCGTTGCAGTGCTACACCTGTCCTGGCTATCAGGACGGCGTCATCCGCGTAGGCCAGGATTGGTAACGGCCCTGAGGGGAACTGTGGAACGTCAGGCGTGCACGTTTTCAAGGCTCCCTCCACTCCATTTGTGTAAAGTGAGAATAAGAAAGGGGCGAGGACGCAACCTTGCCTGACTCCTCTCATAATCCTGAAGGGTCTGGTGCATTCCCCATCCCTTCCATAGCGGACTGATGCTGTTGCCTGTGAATACATTTGCCTTATAAGAATAATCAACCTGGAGTCTATGCCCATCGCAGCCATGATTGTCCAGAGTTTAGAATGGACTACACAGTCGAATGCCGCCGAAAGTTCCATGAAGGCCATGTATATATTCCCTTTCTTTGCTCTAGTATATTTGGAGATAATCAAGCTTAAATTTAAACATTGGTCAATAGTGCCTCTACGCTTCTGGAATCCATATTGGGAAGGCATCAGGACATTGTTTTCTCTTGCCCAGTCTTCTAACCTATTGAGTAAGACGCGCCCCAGAAGTTTGGCAGTGGAATCCAGAAGAGAAATAGGGCGATAGTTCTGGGGGTTTGATTTGTTCCCTTTTTTATATATTGGCACTATAGTGCTTGTTCTCCATGATGGAGGTGGGCCAGTCTTAGAGATTTCATTAAATATGTTAGTTAACAATGGGGCCCATAGGTCTTGATGTTCTAGAAAAAAGTCAATCGGGGTCCCATCCGGTCCTGGTGCTTTGGCACAACTGCATTTAGCGAGGGCAAAGATTATTTCCTCCAGGCTAAAAGTTATAGGCTTAAAGGGGGTCTCTAAGAGGATATGAGGTTCATCCCCTGCAATAATCACACTCCCAAATATCACCTTGAAATGCGCCACCCATGTGTCTTCCTCCACATGGTTATCTAGTAATTTTTCCTGTTTTTTCTTAAAGAAAGGGGCATTTACTATCTTCCAGAAGTCCCTACTACTATTAAGGGATGTGGCTTTAGCCAGGTTTTCCCATGCCTCATCTTTTAGCTCGTCTTCCCGTGTTTTACGGGCTCGCTTATAAACCGTTCGTAGCTCCTTGATCTGAGGTTAATTTCTGGGCGATACTTTCAGGGCCCCACGAAGGTTCTTTTGAGCCTGGGTGCAGTTCGCGTCGAACCATGATGTTTCCGGTCTCTCCATGTTAGTTTTACGCCAAAACAGGGCTAGTTTTATCTCCTGAAGGATTTCTATAAAATTATTAATTAAGATATCTGGTGGAGTAGCCAGGTCCAGACAATTTGTGACCAGATTCAGCTTATTAGTTATAACTTCCTGAATGGTTTTAGTCTTTTCTTTTCTTTTTTAGTCCTCATTTGTTTTCCATATGCTTTAAACTTAAGAAAAGGGGTCTTCCTCCCATCACAAGTAGCCAGGATGGTTTTGAGGTATTCCGGTCACTCCACCGGGGAGAGCTGGATACCAAGTATCTCCGGATTCACCCCTGTGGCTTCCTTGTAATGTGTCCAACCTCAATCTTAGTTTTTTTTTAATGGAGCAATGGCATCCCTACCAATACACTCCATTAATATCATATTCTTAATCATTGGACCAAGAAAATAAAATAAGAATAAACAACAGAGAGGCTTCACAGGGAAACCAAAAAATTCATATAACAAAGCTATAAATCTGGAAATCAACATAAACTAAAGACGGCGGACTTATATATATTTTTAAGCAGGGAGACTCCTATCCACCCAGTTATCTCAAATTTCCCAAAATTTGGTTTTTTTATTCTTTGTTCCAGATTGGTCTAAATTTGATATTCTCTGAATGGAATGTATCCATTCCTCTTCTATAGGAGGGCAGGCTAAGATCCATTTAATACACAGCTCTCTTCTAGCCAGAAGAATCAAGGTGAAAAACAATGCTCTGTATTTTTTTGTTAAGAAGCCGCCATCTAATTCCCTCGGAAGTATCCCAAAAATTATGGACACAATCGTTAATTTTATTTCAAACCCCATAATATCTGAAATGGTCTTACCCACATTCTGCCAATAAGAAAATATTACCGGACAGCTCCAGAACATGTGCACCTCATCTGCCTTATCTTATCCACATTTTGGACACTTCTTAATCTCTCGCCTTCCCACTTTCGATAGTTTCTTGGGTGTCCAGTAGGCTTTGTGTACTGTGAAGAGGTGGTTCTTTTTTAAAGGAGCAGCATTTACGTAAGACCATAAAAAAGACATAGATACTTGCCTGATATTTTCGAGGTCTTCATCATCCGGCAGGTCTTTCTTCCAAGTCTCATTAAACGAGGCCTGCATCTCTACTCCATTCTGGACTAATAACCAGTACCACTCTGATACTTCTTTTGACTTTATCTGGTGAGAACGTATTTTCGAAGCCAATTCCATATTGCCTTTTATCTCTTTACTTATAGACTTTACCCAACTATTCAGCTGATAATATTTAAACTTGGAGATTGAGTTCTCACAAATCGCCGAAAAATGAGGCCAAGAAATCAATTCAGCATCGACGATTAGTTGCCCCCAAGTGGTGATGCCACAAGCCCGAAGAGGAGTTGCCAAGGCGTCTTCCATACACATAGGCGTTCCTGGGGAGTCCCAGACTGGTGCTACCTCGTTGTAGTACGGTATTTTTAGGAGGCATCTTACCTGGCACCAAAGCTTCATAGCTGATACCAGAGTCTTCAATTTAACCTTCTTGAAGTATTTTGGGTGTCCAAATTTTAAAAGAAAGCACCCTGCTTGCTGAGAGAACTCTGTTGTAAGAGCTTTATGAAGGGGGGAGAAAAATTCACTTTCCAACAATAATTGTCTGAGATTTTTTAGATGGAAGGCACAAAAGTATAAATATAAGTCTGGAGTTGCTATGCCTCCATAAGCCTTTTTCTTTCTTAGTTTCTTTAAAGCAATTCTGGGATGTTTATTTCCCCAGATAAAACTTGAAAAAAAAAACTGCACCTTTTTAAACCAAACTTTTGAGAATTCTAGGGGGATAGTATTAAATAAAAATGTATATTTTGGCAAGATTTACATTTTCAATAAATTGGATTTGCCTAATAATGAAAGTGAAAGCCCCCCATGTTTGGAGTTGCATTCTTACTGTTTTTGTAACTTTTTCGCAGTTGCCCAGTGCTATTTTATCAATGTTTTGAACTATCTGGATGCCAAGGTATCTGATTTCCTTCTTTGTATAGGTACACCTGAAATTGGTGTTCCATTTCATTAATTCAGTTTTTTGTTGATTTATAAGGTAGCCAGAAACCTTTCCAAATCTCTCAAGTTCAGACCATATCTCTGGGGACGATTTTTCTAAGTTACTAGTGTATATTATAAGGTCGTCTGCATATAAACCGATTTTTTTCTCCCATCCATTGCATTTAAAGGGGATAATATTTTGGCAGGCTCTCAATTTACACGCTAAGGGTTCAATATAGATATTAAAAAGTAAAGGGGACAGAGGACATCCCTGTCTAGTACCCCTTCCTATTTGTATTGACCTAGTTAATTTCCCATTAATTAGTATTTTAGCTGTAGGATTTTTGTAAAAAGCTTTAATTGCTGTCCCAAAGGTTTCCCCCAGATTAAGATGTTGAATTACTTTAAACAAAAAAGACCAATTGACCCGGTCAAACGCTTTGGCAGCATCGAATGTCATTACTGCTAAAGGGATCTTATAAGTCTGGGCCATATCTATCGCCCCAGTTAGATCATGTGTTAATTCACTGAGTTGTCTTCCCTTCATAAACCCTTTCTGGTCTTGATGTATTAAAGGACCTATCACTTTGTCTAAACGTTTGGTAATAATCTGGGTATATATTTTGTGGTCGCAATTCAAGAGTGAAATCGGTCTATAAGACTCACAGAGTCTTGGATTTTTATTAGGTTTTAATATAATTGTTATAGTGGCTTCTTCCCACGATACGGGGGATTATGACCTTCTAAAAAACATGAATTAAACAGTTCAAGGAGAAAGGAGGCAAGTTCTTCTTTCAGGATAATATAGACTTCATTGGGAATAGAATCCGGTCCAGCAGCTTTTCCCTTTTTTAAAGCGGTGATCGTTTGAATAATTTCCTCCCTAGATATAGGACGATTCAGTTGTTCTTTTTCATTTTGCTGAAGTGAGGGAAGAGCTAAATCTGAGAGGAATTCTTCCATACTATCTTCATCTAAAGTTATCTCATCAGTATATAAATTTTTAAAAAATTGGACGAAGGCCTCCTCAATTTCGGAATCATCCGAAATGATGTTAGCAGTATTCAAACAGCGGAGGTCTCTTATCCAGTTTCTCGTCTGATCGGCTTTCGTTTTCCACGCTAGCAGCTTACTACACCCCTCTCCATATTCGTGATGGCTAATTTACTTGCATCCCATTTTTTTTTAACTATTATTTCTAAAAAATCAGCTAGCTTATGTTTCGCTGTATTTAATCTTCCCAAGGCATTGATGTTCTCCTGATCTTGCTCAAAATGTTCCTGAAGCTTATATATTTCTGCTTCCAATTTTTTGGTCTCTTCTTGCACCTTCCTAGACTGATAGATCGATATAGCTATTAAAGAACCTCTCAAGTAGGCCTTATATGTGTCCCATATTACTTGAGGTGAAGCTGAATTAAGATTAAAATCAAAAAATTCTTTAGTTTCCATCTTCAGTTTATCTACTGCTTCATTTTCTAAAAGCAGTGCTCGATTAATGGTCCACCTCCGAGAAGGGAGGCTCACTTCCATAACTAATTCAATAGTGACTGCGGAGTGATCAGAAATATGCTCTGGGACATGGCTAACTGAGGTAACATTTCTGCTTGTGGCGATATCAACTAAAAAAAAGTCAATTCTGGAGCGATGTCCACATTTTTTATTGTAAAAAGTAAATTTCCCACCGGATGTCTTAGATTTCTGGGCCAACTCTCTCCAAATATCCACAAGCCCGATATCGGACATTAGTTGTCTCAGGGCAGTTCTCATTTTCTGCGTATTTACCGCTACTCTAGGAGAGGTAGAATCTTGACTTGGATCAAGAATCAAATTAAAATCGCCCCCTAATATAATGCGATCATTTGTTTTAGATAAGTGGAGTAGTAAAGTATACAGAGTGCCAGGATCGTCTAAATTTGGCCCATAGTAACCTACAAAGATTAACCATTTATCATTGATCTTAACTCTGGCTATCGTCCACCTTCCCAAAGGGTCAACCATACATTCCCCTAGCATAGCATGGGCAGATGTTTTAATTAAAATTGCGATCCCTTTCACTGTACAAGATTGAGTTGTGCAAATACAATATTCAATCCACTTTTGGTGCTTTAGGACCACTTCCCATTCCTCTTTAAGCAAATGTGATTCTTGAACACGAAAAACATTACAATCAGACAGCCTTAAATACTCTAAAATTCTCTTCCTTCTAGAGGGGACCCTTAGCCCGTTAACGTTCCAGGACATAATTCTCAAATTTTCCACTTTCTCGTTTTTAGTTAGCCCTTTCCCTGCCATCATTTATCCTTAAAGACAGAGCGCCAGAGGTTACGTAAGGCCCCTTAACTAAAGTTAAAAAACGAGGACATTTTTTTGCTTTTCTCCCACTTGCTCCCCCACCCTGTGTGTAGAAAAAATAATTTTTTATTTTATATGTTTTATGTGAATCCCACCCCCCTCCCTTGGGGAACCCTCCCTTACTATTACTAGAGGTAAAATTAGATACCTCTGGTTTTTAGGCTCTCTCTCTCTACACAGGTTTAAATCCAGTGTTTTTTCACTTGGATGTGCTCTTTATTTGATTTATTAGGGCGTTTGCCTCCTCCGGATCCTTGAAGTTGAACATTTTATTGTTCCACATTACTTTGAGGGAGGCGGGAAAGCGTAGATTTGCTGTAGCACCCAGATTTCTTAATTCCTGCATCGATTTCCCCAACTCCCATTGTTTATCCTGAGTAATGTGAGAGATGTCTGACCTAACACGAAATGTCCATCCAGTTCTTTTATACACCCCTACTTTTAACCCTGCTACTAGAATTTTCTCTTTGAGTACATATGATTTAAAATTCACTAGGATCCTTCTTGGATTTTTTTTCCCAGGTCTTTTTGAATATGGATCCCGGTGTACTCTTTGTACGTCATCCTCAAGAAGTTGTTTCTCGATGTCAGGGTGTAATTCTGTGAGGAGGTTAATTATAAAAGATCTAATGTCTCCTCCCTCCACATCTTCTGGTATATTCAGGAATCTAATGTTGTTCCTCCTTGCGTTATTTTCCAGACTTTCCAGTTTTTCTTTTAGGGTTTTGTCGCCGCTTTTTATCGTCTGGATCTCACGTGCATTTTTATCTACTTGCATTGTAAGGTCCTCCATGGCTAGCTCTACGGCCCCTACTCTTTCCGACATATCATTCAATTTAGCTTCTAGAGTCTCACAGACCATTTGTATTTTCAGTTGATTACTTTCTGAGACTGCAAATTTGTCTCTTAATTCAGTAAGGAGAGTCGTTAGCAGTCCCTCTGTAACAGAGTGAGCCCCTGTATTACAAGTTGTGTTTAAATTCCTTGCTAATTCCAACTCCTCTGCTACTGGGTTATCTCCTTGAGGGGGGTCTAGTACCTCCTTACTACTAAATTGAGTCTCAGCACCATTAAGCTAAAACGCCGCATTGTCTTTTCTAGTTTGGGGAGGTGGGGGAGCATCATCACTCTCATCAACCAGTTGGGAGAGAGGATCAAAGGCATTTTTTACACTGACAGACTCCATTACTGTCCTTAAGGAAGACTTAGTGTCCTGAATTTTAAAATATGACCTTAATGAGGGCGTAATGCGGGTAGTGCCTGAATTAATTTTAGACTGTTTCTTCTTCCCCCTACAGAGGGGGGATTTACCTAGAGAGTCCTTTATATTCTGGCCGGAACCTGTACTTTTGACAATTTTTAAGGACTTAGTTACCGGCACCGATTCTCTACTAACAGGCTCAGGAGGGGATTGATTTTGGCCCCAAATGTCCCTACTTCTAAGGGTATATCTGTTTAATCTATTGGCCCCTGTGAAAGGCCCTTCGTCTCGTCTCTCCACCCCTGACCCCCCTCGTTCTGCCTTCAGCTTAGGCCCCCAATCTCACCCTTTCCTCCTTACCGGAGTCATTTGGGGTCGGCATACACCAGAAACTGCTTCCTCTAAAACAGACAAGTCTCTCCCCCTATTTGCAGCCATTTTTTTTTCTGCTCCAATAATCTGTGGATTCTCAGGGGTTAATACACTAGACAGGCATTTCCAACGTGGGAAAGTGGAGGCGGAGATCCGGCTCCCGTCACTCCGAAATCCAACTCCGGCAGCGATGCGTCTTCCGTTTGAAATCTGTACTGCTGCCTCCGACCAGCGGCCCCCCTGCGGCGCCGCCTCCCCTCCGACCGCCACCTCTGCCCGCCTGATTGAGCCGCGCCCGGGTCCGGAACACAGACGCCTCACCGACCTCTCGCCGACACCTCACCACCGCCTCCCCATCGCCAGTGTCCACGAGGAGAACGAAAGCCGGAGAGCCAGAGAGCGGGACATCACGTAAGTCAGCTCCTCAGGCAAACACTCTTGCTCCGTGAAAAATCACATCCAATCTTCCATTATTGCAATAATCCCCTAGGCTGAGAGAGAGCCTCCGGCCGCAGCTAACCAACGGCCGCCATTTTCCCCCGGTCAATGGTTTTAGTCTTGTCTGTGTTATCCCATTTCAGCTGATATCCGTTTAGCCTGGCCAAAATTGGTTTTGGAGCCCTCTCTGCTTGTTGGGGGAGGATTCCAAGGCCAAAGAGCTCAAGAAATAATGCTGTATGGTCACTAAAGTTTGACAATATAGTATCCGTATGATAAAGATGTCCCCGGAAGTTGCAACTATAAAATCTAATGTAGAGTTAGAAGCGCCCCGAAAAAAGGTTTTTTCTAATCCTCCCGCATCTACTTTATTATACACTTCCAAATTCCTTGAGGCTAGGAACCTATTTAAGGTGTTCCCATATTCATGGTGTGTGAAATGGACTAGTGGGTCTCCCTCTATATCAACCAAACCACAAACCGTACCCAATGAGTTGGGGCATGGTTGGGAATTAAAATCACCTAACCATATGATATGGAGTTCTTTACACAACAGTGGCCTTATGAATTTCTCCAGTTCTTTGTCTAGTGAGTCTATAACAGTCACCATGCTGCCGCCAAAGTTGTTGTTGTAGTAATTTAATAATAACGAAGACTGGTGACGACCTCCTTCAAAGGCCAAAAAATGAAAGTAAGGGGAGGAGTTTTCGATTTTAATAATCTTAATAGGTAGCGTATTTGAAATTAAGGTTATTAATCCCCCTTTAGGACTTCCTGCTAAGGAGGGGACTGCATAGGTTTGGAGGGAACGATAACCATTTATGAATATTGGGTCCAAAGCCCATGTCTCCTGAAGACATATAATGTCTCGATCCTGCCATAGCGGTGTCCACTCCGCCTTATCCAGCTTTGATGCAAGGCCTGCCACGTTCCACGTGGCTAAGTATATCCCCCTCTCTTGTTGAGCCATATGGTTTAGTGGGGGCAATGCTCCTGGATCACTTAGTGGGGCATTACTATTGAATAGATTGTCGTCTAGTGTTCCCCTAGGTGGTGTTATCTGGCCTCCAGAAATCTGTGCGGCAGAGCTGTGTGAGGGCTCGCTAGTGATAGTAGAAAAACCTATTTTCCCCCCGTGGGTAGTCAGTCGCAGGCCTCCAGATCATACAGGGGGGAAAATCTGTTGACTATCTCAAGTCTCGGCGTTAATCTATAGGGGCTGGGAGGATCCCGTGATGGGAAAAGAGGGGGGCATAGGGGATTGTTCAGCAATCTCAAACTTCGAGGGGGCGGACGTAGTATGGCGCTATAAAATTTCCCCAAGGAAAAAATAGAGATGTGCGTAGAGAGTGGAGAGTAGTCTGTGAGCGCTCTCAACAGGCTTCTTACAGCATACTGGTTGTTAAAATTAACAACAACGCAGTCTCCATTAATATCCTTGGGAGAAGGGCCCACCCATCCCACCCTCCTGGCCATTATGATATGCTTGTCCGAGCTGAAGCCCCATGGGCCTTGGCCTTTGAGATGGGTATTGAACCAGTATACCGCTTTATTCATTAACTGATCCGTATTTTCCCTTTGGCCCCTGTTTAACGGAGGCACATTGGCCAGAACTAAAACATAAGGAAGTGCAGCGGGGGTAAATCTAACATATGTGGCTGGCTAAAGCCTGCTGGCAGAGCTTCTCCGGCTGGGGGTACTTCCCGGCCCCACCCTTCTCTACCTCCCGTTGTTGGTACAATGGTTTTGGTGACCCGGGGGAGAATTGTGTTTTGTGCATGTGTAGTATTGGTTGTGTCTGTATGCGGTGGGAGAAGTGGAGGGGGGGGAATGTGCTGAGGAATTGTAGATGATGTCGTAGTGACTGGGCTATGGGCCTGGATTGCCTGCCTTAAGCTTCTGTCTCTCCCATCTGAGGTCCCCACTGGATCCCCCAAAAGCCCGGGAGCACATTCCGCTATCGGAGGCTGAGAGGGAGACGTTGAAAAAATGCACCCATTAATAAGAAGGTCTATTTTTTCCTCTATTTTTCCCAGTCTACAATTTAGGGGCTTAAGTAAGCCGCGTACCATCTGTTCCAGTTTCAATATCAGGTCCTCACATATCCCCGTCATAAAGTTTTTTCCCGCCCCGGGGGCGCTGTCGATATGAATGCATCTTGGGCAGGCTTGTTTGCTCGTGTGGTCCTTGTCGTTCTAGGATTCTGTTTCCCTACGTTATGTTTACTCTTGACCGCTGGAGTAATTTCCGACCCATTGGATCCGGGGGACTCTATTTGAGGTGGCACTGTCAAAGTCACAGTTCAGGGCAAGTTTGGGGTGGCACAAGGATCAGGCTCATTGGTCGGTGGGGTCTGACGGAGGGACGGAGGTGATAATAGCAGCCCAGATCTTCTCCCTTCCTCCAATGAGAGCCGGCGCTCTGTAAGCTCAATTTCATGTGATAGCGCACTTGCGGCCCTAACTAGAACAGAGACAGGAGTATTTACAATTGCACCCCCTGTTGTTTGCGCTGCAGCTTTGCGCTTACCCATCTTTAGATGTCCCCCGGTCCAGTTGTTGCTTGATGCAGTTCAAAGTCCTTATTTCAGCAATCCCCGAATAGTAAGAGTTGGAGGGGGGGCCCAGGCCAGCCTCTTCGGGCTCTGACGGGCGTGGACTGGCCCGCACTTGGCCAGGGCGCGTCCCCGCGTGCGTCCTGTGCGCCGGCATCTTCAATTTAGCGTGTTCTGGCAGCGCTATTGGTGCTGGGGGTTGTAGTCCCCCCTGCAGCGTTTCCGGGTTCTCCTCCGGTTTGCCTCCGGTCTTGAGTTGAAGCAGTGGTGTGCTGCAGAGCGGGGACCCACTGGGACAGCAGATGCACGGTGAGTGGCTGTGGGGTGTTTTCACTACTGCAAAGCCTATGTCTCCCATAGGATGACATTGGAATAAACATATTTCATTTTATAAGCGTAAATTCTAAATGGGAAGATATAAGCTACGCGCCACGGGATACACGAGGAATACTTTCCTCCGTCGAACTTCAGGAATAAGGACATATGGATTATTGCGACCTTATTTTGACTTTATGACTCTAGCAAATACGAGTTTTTCGAGTGCCCTGATGAAGTCTATGGCTTACAGCCTTAAAGACGAAACACGTGTTGGCATGTTTTGTGGCTTGGACAGTTGTTATGAAGACTGAAATACGGATGTATGCTTAAAAACCTCGGAATAAAAGCAAGAAGAAATCACTAAGGACTGAGATTTGGATTTTATATGTGCTTCACTTTAGTGTTTTTGCTCAGGTTGTCGATTGCTAACTATAAGTGGTTCAAGTTTGGTGTCTCTGGAATCCTAATTTAAAATCCTAATTGATGGTGAAGTCCAATTTTAAATTACAATTCTGAAAATGCCACTTTTAGAAACTTGTCATTATCTTGCCTAGCCATTTGGTGCCTGCAGCCTGTCTCTGGTCATATGACTGGGTGTAGTTGGCATTTGGGATCTGTGTTCCTCCTAGGCAGCCACACACAATGGAAGCTTAGGTGTGACTGAATGGGCCGTCGCTGCCAGGATGGGAAGGAGTAGCTGGATCCAGTCTCACTCACACCTGAATAGGCTGTTTCCTGTCTCCACACAAAAGGCTGCATATCCCCTGTGGGTAGTGTGGAGTCAGGGAAGGGAAGGCAGGGCATATTTGCACTTCAAAGGCATGCACTTAGAAGCTATGCCCCACTTGAATGGCACAACTGCGTATAAAAAAAGGACCTCAGAGACCACCACTTCAGTACACTTCTGGACTTGCGGATACTCTGGTAGAAAGATGGACTGCTGTGCTGCTGAAAGGACTGCCAGTCTGCTGGAATGCTACTATACTGGACTTCTGCTTTGCTGTGCTGACCAGCTGCCTGCTGCCTTCTTGCCTGGGTGAGAAGGACTGGACGCTCATCTCTTGAATCCAGAACCCAGAGTGACTCCAAGAGCTAGTCGGCTGGCCTCTTGATCTGAAAACTCAGGGACATAACAGTCTTCCAATAACCTTGCCCATGCATTGCAAGCACGTCGATGGGATCATCAATGTCGATGCAGCAGGACCTCACACTGCAACCTTGCCTCATCTTGGAACCAACGCATGGCATCAGCTGCGCTGTGTTTCTTCAACCCGGACCCACACAAAACTCTTGGTATCTCACCAAGTCCAAAAATATAAGATCTAAAATAACACATTCTGGGGCATATGTACAAGAAACTAGCGGAGTGCGGTGTTACACCAAAATTGGTAACACCACGCTTCGTCAGTTTCAAAACGCAGGGATGCACCGTATTTACAAAAATACGGCGCCCCCTTGCATTCCCCTGGCGCTGGCGCTAAAGAAGCTAAGAAGCTGCCTAGCACCAGCGCAGGCACTCTAGTGCCATTTTGCTAGGGTGCCTGTGCTGCAGGGGCGATTGTTTATGTGCAGGAAGGAATACATTCCTGCACATAAACAATCTTAACAGGCAATTTGCTCTATCCATGTGTGCTGCAGAATGCAGCACACGTGGAAAGAGCAATATACGAGGAGAAATAAAACATTTCTTAATGTACCGCCTGTTTAAGACCAGGTATTTCCTGGTCTTATTTTTGGCACTGCCCCATACCTCTAAATATAAGGCAGGGTCAATAAGCAATGGGTGTTGCGGTGGAACGCCCACTGCAACACCCATTGCCGCCCCTTTCACCCTAAGTGCTGCGTGAATAGGGGCATTATTTGCAAGGCGGCATTCGGCCACGTTAAGTGGCTTAACGACGCCTTGCAAATTGGGCAAAGGACTTAACGCCACCAGAACGTAACAAAAAGTGACGTTCTGGTGGCGTTAACTCCATGTTAATATGCCCCTGTATCTCCTAATTAATTTTAGATAGAGTGTGGAAGGAAATGTTCATTTTCACAAGGTACAAGTACATTCTTTTGACTAGCTCTAGTAAAAGATTTCAGGCACACTGAATGCCAAAGCTAGGTATATGCTCTATCTCTATCATGTGAGTCATAGGGAAGATCATCTCAGGAGTATAAAGCATGTTACAGTAAAAAGAAGAGAGAGGAAGAGCCCTGCGACAAGTTGTAAATAAAATGAGTGAAACAGGATGTGCTTCAAAAGTGAGAAGGCTTGCCCCTAGGAACTTTTTTCTCATTCTTTAGGGAATGTCACCCCTCTCACTGGCTACCAAATCTTGCAAAAGTGACTCCTTACCCACAACTCATCAACACACATCTGGACTTACTTGAAGAAGAACAGAAGAGGACTGGGCCTGCTTTCTGTGATGTGTGTGGAGACATGAGGGCCTGGACCTTTTCCCACTTGTACCCAGGACTGAGAAGTGGATTCCACAGGTCAGTTGGCTGACTTCCATGTGACTACAGAAACACAACAGCTACAAGAGGCCCTTTTTCTGGAGAGACCAGCTGACCAGTAGCAACTGCACCTGGACTGGACCCTGCTGCTGGCCTCTGCTCGAGTGATTCTTGGCCCCTAGGGGCTGTCCCTGGGGAACTGAAAGTTTTAGAAGAGACCAACAGGAACTGCTACAGAAAGTCTGAAGACCAAGACCTCCAGATCATCACTGGGACCTCCTGGAAAAGGTATCTGATTTTTAGAAGACTTCACTAGGTTTCAGCTTCAGGCTTGCCCTTTCCGAAGGTGAAATCTTGATCGGGCGAAGACGCAAAAATGTTCCAACCCAGGAGAAGACTTTGGAGAGCCCAAAATTTGAAATATGCCACTCAGAGCTTTGCTCATCAAAACCAGCAGGTGCAGCAGGACCTAATCCAATGGTCATCCTACTTCAAGAAGACTTCTCCAGATACAGCCTACAGTCTCGTTTGAGGATTTTGACTTCCATTTTAGCACATTAGGGCCTGATTCACAAAGGTAAACTTACACTTTTGTGTAAGTTTACGATCTTTCCCTACTCAGAAAGGTATTCTATGAGTAGAATCCTTACAACTGCGTAGTGTCCTACCTCGTGATGGAGACACCACACATAAAAAGATAGCACAGTCCTATCTTTTTATGTGCGGACTTTCTGCCTCAAGTGTGGAGACTCCAAAGTCGTAAATGTACTGCTCACAAAATACCTTTGTGAATCGGAAAATATTGTAAATTCACACAAAAATGTACATTTAACTTTGTAAATCAGACCCTAAATGTCTGATTTAGAGTTTAGTGGATGGTACTCCAGCCCAAACATGGCGAGTATCCGGTCTATCTCATTATAAGTGCATTGTATCCTAATGCACTTTTAATACGTTTGGTGGTATATTTGTCATGTTTGTGAAGGAATACCCATTCACTAAACTCTAAATCAGGCTCAGTGATCCTCCACCCCAATTGGTCAACATGACTCAGTTTGCACTGTGTAACTGGTGTTTTGCATGTATGAGATAGGCTTGATAATGAAGCATACTACGAATTGGGGGAGAGGGCCTTTTTATCTAAATAGAGTGATCACATCTTGTGCATAGGTATATAAGCACTAAATTGGTGTAATACAACTTGCTATACCTTTTGTGTTATAAATAACATAATTATACCTGTAGGACCTAGAAATCTTCCCCCACATATCACAACAAGCAATGGCAATACTTAGAAACAAAGAGGAAACACAAAATATGTATATTAATGGTGGAAACTCTCTTGCTCCAACCAGCATAATTAAGTTATTCATAGTGTTACAATATTTTTATAAATTGACCTGAATGAAATATTGCTTCCCCTGTTATGTTTTCACAGCACCAGTCTCTAGGATTGCTGGGTAGTCCCTTCATCTATAACTTTGCTTCATGAAAGAGCAAATAATCTTTGCAGAATAAATGTGGTCAATGAAATGTAGATGGAAATGACAAAAATAGAAAAATCTGGGTTCTATTACAGATTTGAGCAATTCATGAAATTCACTTTTATTTCCATCTCTTCCAAAATATTGATTTATTATTACATGTTTAGTGTACTAAATGAAGGCGTATGAAAAAAGAGAAAATGGTGAACAGATAGAGTGCACTAATCTTTTGAGAATTGTGAAAAATCGGGTTGTTGGTTGACTGGGGTGTGAGCCCTGGTCAAGCAACAACCACAATCCTTGTCAGGGTGAGGAACAAGCCAACCCCAGATTAACCTGTGCTCAACCTTCTAGTAGCCTGGCACAGAGCAGTCAGTCTTAACTTAATGGCAATGTGTAAAGTATTTGTGCAACACTTTAAACAGTAACAAAGTGAAAACACCACACAAAAAGAATCCCACAGCAGGTCAGAAATATTGAACAAGATTTAATAAATACAACAAGACCAAAATTACAAAAATCCAGACATTAGATCCGGAGTTATGATTTTTAAAGATTTTAGTGAAAATAGCACCAAAAAGCACAAAGCGCCAACTAGAGATATCTGGTCGTGCTGGGCTGGGTCAAAGTTACACTTTCAGGCTGACCACGATAGAGCTCAGGTCTACTGCAGTCACCAGGTTAGGCCCGCTGAAGTTTACCTTCTTGAATTCATGCCAAGAGTGTTGTTTGTTTTGGAGGGGGCTGAGAGGAAAAGGGAGAGTGTCACAGGAGGCTGTTGGTGTAGCCTGAAGATAAGCAGGCCGGTATCATGGGTGGGCGGTGCTGGAGCTTTGCGTTGGCAGTTCCTCGCTAGCAGTTGATGCTGTAGCATGAAGAGGGGGCTGCCGGAGCTTTGCATTGAATCGTGGTGTGAGCAACGAGGTCTCAATGCCAGCGGGCCCATTTGCGATCACGAAAGCTTGAATTTAGCTCTCTGAGTCACAACAAGGGTCCAGGACCTCAGGGGCACCCTTGGGGGTCAGGGACTTAGTGCAAGCAGATCCAGGGGCTGATGCAGGATGTTGGGAAGCCTGCTATGTTCCTGAGCCTCAGATCAGGAGGCCAACACACTAGGCCTTGGAGTCACTCTTGTGTCCTGGTTCAAAGATGAAGTTGCAGGTCCAGTTCTCTGGTCACCCAGGCAAAAGTGAAGCAGGCAGCAGGTCAGCACCACAGGGCAGCAGTTCCTTCAGAGCAGCAGTTCAGGAGAGTGATAGTCCTTTCAACAGCGCAGCACTCCATCTTCCTGGCAGAGTATCCAAACGTCCAGAAGTGTACTGAAGAGTTGGTGTATGAGGTCGAGTATTTTACCCAGTTGTGCCTTTGAAGTGGGGAGAAGCTTCTAGAGGCATGCCTTTGAAGTGCATAGGTGCCCTGCCTGCCTGACCCTGGCTCCAGATTAATTACAGGAGGTAAGCAGCACTTTGTGTGGCGACAGGACACAGCCTATTCAAGTGTAAGTTTGGTTAGGCCCAGCTCCTCCCTCCCATCCTGCCAGTGATTGCCCATCCAGGCACACCTAAGCTCCCCATTGCGTGTGACAGCCTAGGAGGAATAGACAAAGCCCAAGTGCCAACTGCACCCAGTCATGTGACCCAGAGACAGGCTACAGGCACCAAATTGCTAAGGCTTGAAAATGTCAGCTTTCTAAAATTGGCAGTTTCAAAATTGTAATTTAAAATCAGACTTCACCATAAGTTAGGATTTTAAATTCCAAAGACACCAAACATGAACTGATCACCTGTTCCTTTTTGGAAATTATCTGTTCCCATTTGGAAGTTATACTTCTACAATGTAATGAGTAACTCCAATGTTATCCTACGGGAGAGTTTTTCACTACCAGGACATGTAAAACTTAAAAGTACATGTCCTAATTTTTCAATACATTGCATCCTGCCCTATTGGCTGTCCAAGGCCTACCCTAGGGGTGACACGTATTTATTAAAAAGGAAGGTTAGGGTCTAGCAAAAGATTTACTTTGCCAGGTCGAAATGGCAGTTTTAACTGCACAAACACAGGCAGCAATGGCAGGCCTGAGACATGTTTCAAGTGCTACTTAGATGGGTGGCACAATCAGTGCCGCAAGCCCACTAGTAGCATTACATTTACAGGTCCTGGGCACAGGTAGGGACCCTTTACTAGGAACTTACAAGTAAACTAAATATGCCAATTGTGTATAAGCCAATCTAACATGTTTTAAGGAGCGAGCACAAGCACTTTAACACTGGTTAGCAATGGTAAGAGTCCTAAGGACAACAAAAACGAATTCAGCAAAAACAGGAGGAGTGAAGGCAAAATGTTTGGGGATGGCCCTGAAGAAAAGGCCAAGTACAACAGAAATGCTTTAAAATAAGAGGATTATTAAAGTAGTCAAAATTAATATAGTCAATATTTTTTTTCTTTTTAAATGATACACAACTCCATATTAGAGGAGGGATCAAACAGTAATCATAGAGTAAACAACACATGTGTATAATAATAGAAGATGAACTCTGACCCCACTTTCCATCTCCGTTTTTTACGTTTAGATGACAAATTCCTCATAGTGCTGCTATTGAATAAAAATGTCAACCACAAACAATCCAACTGATTAAAAACAAAATTGTGGATTTTAAGGGTAGGCATAAAAAAAACCAAATAAGATATTTGATAACAGTGTCAAGTCTTCTCTACCATGATAATAAAAGATTCAAATAAATCATTTAATTTATTCTTTAAGGAAATGATTATATGATTACTGGCCTAGCTAACAGTATTTGAGAAGCAAATTCCAACATATTTCATTTTTGGTGATTTCCATTGTAAATCATGTCCTTAAAACATATCACCCATACTGGCTGTATTTAGGAAAGGAGTTCCATTTTACATAAAGTCAGCCTGTAACTAAAAACTTATGAGTAAGGCGTTAAGTGCTTTATTGTTTGATTAATTAAAATCATTACACTGAACATGATTGTGAATGTTTAATAGCCACAATAAAAGTAAATTCACTATCCAGACCAGAGCATAACGTGCTATTACATTAAAATATATACATTATCTGCCATTTCCTGAGATACGTTTGGTTGGAGTCATGTAAACACTAATGCACAAGTGGTTAAATAGACTATAAAATAACCATAATTGAACAGACTATAAAACAACCATGATTACTCATCTGGAGTGAGTCGTCAAACTCCCTTTGTACGACTCGGAGAAAAAAGTGCTAATGCATGTTTGAAATTGCCCACTCGATGGCTTCCTTCCTCTTGCCCTGAGTGCAACAAACCCCTAGCCACCCCTGAGGGTCGTCGACAGGAGAATGTTTGTCAGGAGCAGATGTTGATAACAGCATATGAAAGTTTTCTGGCCACGAGGAAGATTCCAACAAACCAGCCAGGGCATGAAAGTGCTAGTGCATAAAAGGTGGATAACAGGTGGGCCCCCTTTCTCCAAGCCAATCCCGGTGAGTGGTCAGCCCCTCACCCCACTGTGGGGTGTCAAGGTACTTCTAGCTGTCTGGATGCGTAGGCGAGGAACCTCACTGCCTTGCATGATGCTTGGACTGAGGACCGATTTAGCAGAGCAATGACTGCTGAGTGGCATATCCTAACTTGTAGGGCTTTTAAGGTTGGCAGTAGAATAATTTGCAGTTGGACTATGAGTGCCTGGCACACGCAGAGCAGTTGCAGAAAGCTTTCCTATTTATATCCTCATAGGCGATAGTCATTGTTGGACAAAGACTGCTTCCAAGTGGGGACCAAGTCCTTTGATGGATGAACACCAAGATGTATGTACAGCAGGGCATATTTCATAGACGCTGAAAAATGGGTGGTCAAGTATAGCTATGGGGGGGCGTGGCCTGGGGTCAGCCAAGATGGCTGCGTAAGAAGAGAGCTCCGCCGAGGCCGGGAAGAAAGCCCGGAATATCCTGTGTATATCCTGCAGTTGCAGTGATTTTTTTTTTTTTTTTTTAAACTTTGTTTATTGGTTTCAATCACAGCCATTTATCACATAATTGGACGACATATTCGAGGTTATCGACAACATATGTAAGCAGACAGTGTTTTGGTTACATATTAAACATCTCCTACAAGACTTGCAATTCTATGCATCTCCATTTCAACCGTAGGCGACACACAGGCCCCCCCTCGATATTTATTCCAGTGTGCCCATTTCCTATCCCACTTCTTGGGACACCCCCGAGCCTTAAACACCTCAGTCTCCGCCAACATACATCTATCCATTTCTTTGGCCCACAGGATGACGAGTGGGGGGTTCACTCCCCCCCACCCTCTAGCCAGCTCCCGTTTCACCAGCGTGTATCCCAGTGTCGTAAATTGCTGTTCAACCTCCGTGATATCAGTCGCTTCCCATATGTTCAACAGTCCCAGTTGTGGTGTTAATATTATGTCCTTCCCCAGAGCTGTACGCATGTGGTCTGAGGCTCCCTCCCAAAGGGCACGTATCCTCGGGCAGGCCCACAGGGTATGATAAAATGTGGCCTGCTGTCCACACCCCCTCATACAACGGTCGTCAGGTCTGGTTCCTATTCTTGCCAAAACTGTCCCGGATATGTATGATCGGTGCAATATCCTAAGCTGGATCAGCCGAAATCTCTGTGTGATAGCCGCTTCTCGAGGGGACATGAGTGCCGTCTGCCAGTCCTCGTCATCTATAGGACCGATATCATCCTGCCACCGCTCCCTGAGCTTCTGGAAAGCATCTGGCAGGTTATTACTCAATTTCCTGTAGGTCAAAGATATTGCCCTTGAAGTGAGGGGCCCATCCATCAAGCGGTCTTCCAGAGGTGATGACTCTGGTATATCTTTCAGAGATGGAAACGCCGCTTGTAGCGCATGTCTGATCTGTAAATACCTATACATTTCTCCCTGCGCTAGGTGATATTGTTTCTGGAGCTCACTGAAAGTAAGCACTGCTCCCTTTTAACCAGATCTCTCACCGCTGATATCCCAATGAGGTCCCATTTGGCAAACCCGGGCTGATTACACAGCATGCCCAGTTTCTGGGAGAACCACAACGGCGTAGCCTGTGAGAGGACGCCCTTCCATCCCAGCCGGGAAGTAGCCACCCGCCAGATTTCCAACGTATGTTGGGTGGGCCCAAAGAACCTCCCCTTATTTTTCCGATCAGTAGTGTATAGGGCCCCCAAATATCCAGAGCGGTCAGTTTGGTAGCGATCAAGGGCATACGCTGGGTCATCCGGGGGGCGGTACATCCAGTGATTGACGGTCACCAGTTGCGCCGACCAGTAATAACGCTGTAGGTCCGGAAGGGCTATGCCCCCATCGCACCAGCCTTTTGTTAATTTCTGCATTGCAATTCTAGGGGCCTTGCCATCCGAGAGCAGTGTGCGAATCTCCCCTTCAACCGCTTTAAAATATGAGTCCGGGACCCTGTGGGGACAGTTGTGCAGTATATAGAGAAAACGAGGAAGGGCTAGCATTTTAAATAGTGCCGCCCTCCCCACCAGTGTTAAGGGCAGGGACCTCCAATGTTTTACGTCCGCTCGTAATCGGGCCAAAGGGGGGGCCAAATTGGAGCTGTAGAAACAAGCCGGATCTGAAGTGACAAAGATCCCCAAATACCAGAACCCCTCCGTCACGACCGCTATAGCGCAGTCCGCCGGAAGGCGGGGAACTGCGCCTCTCAACATAAACAGTACAGACTTGTGCCAATTTATCGCATATCCCGAATATTTACCAAAATTCGTGAATATATCCAACACCACCCTGATCGATTTATACGGGGATGCCAGGTATAGCAGTATATCGTCTGCATATAGGGATATTCGATCTTCCACGTCTGCTGCCCAGCGCAATCCTCGCACCCTCACGTCTCTACGCACCCAGGCCGCGAGAGGCTCTAGCATAAGAGAGAAGATCAGCGGGGAGAGCGGGCATCCCTGCCTAGTACCTCGTCGTAGCTCGAACGTCCTAGATGTAAAACCATTAACTCTCACCTGTCCCAGCACACCAGTGTATAGCAGCTTTACCCATGCCACAAATTTAGGGCCCATTCCCACCTTCCCTAGGACCTCGAACAGATACGGCCATTCAATGGAGTCGAATGCCATGGAGGCATCGAGAGATAGCACCGCCGCATCTTCTTCCACGTACTTCCTACGAGCCATCACATTGTGTAAGCGCCGTATATTAAGGGCCGTATTTCTACCTGGCATAAAACCAGATTGGTCTGGGTGAACCAGTGATGAAATAACTGGCACCAATCTATTCGCCAAGACTTTTGCCAACACCTTCGCCTCCACGTTGATCAGCGAGATTGGCCTATATGAGCCACATTTGTCCGCTGGCTTACCCTGCTTATAGATGACTACAATGGTGGCTAGCCGCTGATCTACTGGTAGCCCACCAACTTCTAAACTTTCTTCATACATGGCTTTCAGGTGTGGCACAGTCAGGGAAGCAGTAGCCTTCAAAAACTCTACTGGAATTCAGTTAGGCCCCATCGCCTTTCCAGACTTAATCTGCCCCAAGGCCTTGCTTATTTCCTCGTTCGAAAGGTCTGCCTCTAGATCCTCCCGTTCTACCTCCGAAAGGCCCGCCATTTTACTGTCATGAAGGAGCTGATGGGAGTCCTCCGCCGTGTATTGAGTGGAGGGGGAGTACACAGTTTCAAAATGATCAGCAAACTTCTCTGCTATTTCTTGCGGGTGAGTCACTGCTTCACCCCCCGATGTCGTCAATTTGTGTATCCATCTGGACCCCTGCTCTCGTCTTTCCAGCCACGCCAGTGTCCTGCCAGCCCTATCTCCAAGCTCATAGAGTCTATGTTGGGTGGCACTATGTTTAGCCACCATTTGTTCCCTAGTTTTTATCCTGTATTCGTCTTGCTTCAGTAGGAGTCTATGGCTAGTTTCCGGCGAGGGGTCTCGTGACTGCTCCCGTTCTAATTCGAGGAGGTCGGACTCTACCTGGACCAAGAGTTCGCGCTTTTTTGCGATATAACTCTTCTTTAGTGACAGAGCTTGCCCCTTAAGAACCACTTTGTATGCCTCCCAAATTATTTGTGCGGAATCGACTGAGCCCACATTATCAGTAAAATAATTCCCCGTTTGAGTACGGAGTTCATGTCTTATATCTGGTATACGTAGGAGCCATGGATTAAGGACAATAGTGGTGCGCGGTTGTCGTTCCCAGTGCGTATACTCCGTCCATACCGGGGAATGGTCCGAAATACCTCTGGGTAGAACTTTATACTGGGCAAAGTTACCGATCGTGGACAGATGTGTAATAAAATAATCAATACGTGATAAACTACGGTGGACACCAGAAAAATACGTGAATAATTTATCAGTGGGGTGAAGCGCCCGACCCACATCTGTCAGACCCATCGCCTGTACAAAATCTGCCATTAGGTTGTTCGATTTCTGTCTAGACTTCGGTGGATGGCGGTCAACAGTGTCATCTAGGGTCATATTGTAGTCTCCCCCATTATAAGTGTGCCCTCTCGGAGTCTCGTCAGCCTGTTCCCTAGTTCTTCCAATGCCGCCTTGCCCAGAGCTGGCGGTATATATACAGAGAGTATGTTGATGTCTTTTCCATCCCACTGGACCTCCGCCCCCACGAATCGGCCCCCGTATCCGCCCATGTCTGGTGAACTATAAGGGGCGTATTTTTCCTTACCAATATAGCCGTCCCCCTCGAGCCCGTGGTGTAGTCTGCGTGTACCAGAAGTTTGTATCCCCACCTAGTAAGGGCCTTGGATTTCTGACCTACTAGATGCGTTTCCTGCAACAGGACCACATCAGGTGAGTGTCTCTTCAAGTATTGTTGCACAATGCCCCGTTTAATTTTATCCCCAACCCCATTGACGTTCCAGGACATTACTGAAAGGGTACGGTCTCTATCCTGCCCCATTGTCGTGTAACCCACTCAATTCCGGTACTCGGATCATTACAATGTAGGAAATAACTTGCGTCTGTCCACTCATTAACCGCCGCCCAATTGTCAATATGTCTCCTTTACGCTTTCGACTTACAGTATCACGTTGCTTACCAATAACACGGTCAAAAGATAACATTCCCCAATTCCCAGCCCCCTGGTCCCTTCCCCCTCCCCTTGCCCCGATCCCCATCACGATGTACCCTTAAACCCCCCATTCCCCAACCCCTCAACTGTCCCCCCTCCCTGCCCCCCTGCCCGTGGATTTAAAACTACCCACTCCCAAACCCGGCAGAGTGCCTCTCTCCCCCCCTGAAATGCTAGAAATGCACGGGGCGATCAACTCCTATCCCCGCCCGCTCACATCACAATTAACTTGAATTTTCCCCCCCCATCCACTGATCGCACAGTCCAGTCACATTCAAATCACATCCGTTTAGTCCCATCGGTCTCAGACCTTGTATCGGGTCCCTTTTGTAAGTCTCACCCCTGATGGGTAAATCAACCCCTCACCCGCTCCCCCCTACTTGCGCTGTCAGTTTGGCGCTGGTTCTCCCTCGATGACACCAGAGGTCCTCATTCCTGTTCCTTCAGCGGACCTTCTGCCTCTGCAGGGCCACTCGGCGCTGCGTCTGCACGGACACCCCTGCGTTGGCTAGTCTTTTCAAAGCGTTCACGTCTCTGGCCCCCCACCGTGCACCAACCTTCCATCCAGTCCCAAACTGCATCCGGTGAATCAAAAAACCACGACTTGCCATTCGACTCCACTCTCAGCTTTGCAGGAAAGAGCATAGCGTATTTCACCTCCCGGTCCCGCAGTTACCTCTTCACCGCCTGAAAGCTGCGACGCTGGGCTTGGACCTTGGCCGTGAAATCCGGGAAGAGGGCCACCTCGTAGTTGTCTATTTTCAGCGGAGGACTGGACCTAGCCGTCTGTAGTATAACATCCCTATCTCGGTAGTTGAATACTCGGGCAATAAGGGGCCTCGGAGGTGCACCTGGTTTTGGTCTACTGCCTGGTACTCTATGAGCTCTTTCAATAGAGAAGTAATTAGATAGAGACTTAGGTCGCAAGTGCTTCAAGATGAGGTCTTCTACATATAAGTCCGCTGCCGGCCCCTCCGTCCTTTCCGGAACCCCTAGGATGCGAATGTTATTTCGGCGGGCCCGGCCTTCATAGTCATCTAGTTGCTGTTCCATCCTGTCCTGTTTCTTCTGCATTACGAGCATCTGTGTCTGAAGTTCCGAGGTGTCCGTCTGTAGGGCATTGGTGACCACCCTAAGCTCCTTGACTTTCTCGTCCATCTTCCTGAAGTCCGCCCTGATGAGAGAGACCTCCACCGTGACCGAGTCCACCGAAGCACGCACACCATTAATAGCCGCCATGACGTCATGCAAAGTTGGCTCCGGGCCATGTTTGGGGGCAGCCACCCCATCATCCTTCTCCGACTGCGGCGACTCACCCTTGTCTCCCACTTTGGACCATGCGAACTTGGCCAGCTGCTTGTGGGCGGTCGCCTTGGACCCCTTCCCTCCCGTCGCCATGGGTGTGTGGCTATGGACGTTCTTCTAGATGAAAACCTGGACCAGTTCCGGAGATTTGACTGCTTGTCTTTGACAAGAGTGACTGAGTTCCCAAGGCTCGCTCTCGGATTCAAGGTCTGGGTGCTTCGGCCTCAGAACATGGACTATCTTGGCTGGGCTTCCAACCAATCCGCAGCCCACGTCAGTACGGCTTGGTGATCTTCGTCGGCGTCCTGCAGGAAGCGTCTCCTCCCTCTATTGACGGCCCTCTATCTCTATATCTTCCGCGGAGCTGGAGCTTGCAACGCCCCCGCGTAACAGCGCGGGTCAAGTACAGCACACTGTCCGAGCTCTCTTCCGGCCCTCACCGCCAATGCTGCAGTAGTTGTTGGGAGTTGTCAGGGCCAGCAAACCCCATTCTCAGGTGTCCCCTACTGCCATCCTCTGTCACTACTGGTCAGATCTCCCAGTTCTGATGCTTGTCCCGGAGTCACTCATGCGTGGGACTACCAGCTCAAACCATGCGTTTGCTGTGGGCCCACTCCCGGCGGATTTGACTGGACAACGGACCTTCCAGTTACTGCCTCTTCTGAACTTAGGCCCGGGGGTTCCCACTCAGACGCCCCTCACTGTGCCGCTGCCGGCCCACAGGGCCACGTACGCTATAAAATATCAAAGTGCGCTTACTTGGCTTCACCAGCTGTATTCAATCCTTTGGAGGCCTGTATTGTCGGTGACCTCGTTCACGCAATAGTGCCCCAAACTAGGTCTCATGGCCATATGTCCGACAGGGCAGCTGTTATTAAGTAGGGCTCCCGCCCCGCCGCTCAGTATTTCCACACCTCCGGCTGTGAAGCCAGGATCTTGCGTAGCCCGCAGAGTCTGATCTCCTCAGGCCCGGGGCCACCACGTCCCCTCCAGTATGTGAGCAGGGAAATGTGCGTCGGTCCTCGCAGTGCGAGGGTATCCAGGGCCAGATTCCCACTGTGCCACCACTTCCCGCCAGGAATTTTCCCCGTTACTGCCCCTCAGGATACACAGGGCCGACGGCAACGGCCTCGGCATACAAAGGCCTCGAGGCCGGGGGCTCTGGTGGTTGAGGCACTCACCGGCTCCTCCCCTTCACCGCAACACCGCTCGGCGCGGTAGCGTTCAGTCAGTCTTCTTTCGCACCCGGCTCTGCGCCGGATCAATACACTCCGGGATCTCTTGTGGACCCCAACACTGCTTGGCTTCGTCAACGTCCCCCGGGCAGTGTCGACGCTTCCCTGCTTTACTCGCCCTCCATCGCCGCCATTACCGCCTCATCAGGGACGTCGCAAGAGGGGGCGCCGGAGCCGTCAGCCGAGTCGCTGCACCCGTCGAGTCTCTCCCAGAAGGTGAGGGGCGAGGTACCATATATTGCTGCAATTCCGACCAGTGGATGGCGGCGGATATTGGAGGATTTACTGCGGGGGTTCAGGAGCCCTCTCAAGCAGCAGCCATTCTCGTTGGCCGCTAGCCACGCCCCCCGCAGTTGCAGTGATTGATACTGCGCGCTCATTAGTGGGAAGCTCACCGCTACTGAATGCGGCCAGTCGCGGGGCGCTGTGCCCTGTGATCGTCGAGCTACGCGATGACAAAGTCGGGAGAACGGCCGTGCACAGAGGCCTCCGGAGCGGCTGTGCGGTGCTACGGCGGCAAGTAACTGCGCCACCCTGTAACGCGCGGTGGGGGAGCCACCATGAATATCCTGCGAGTGATGGAGCGGGCCCTGAGGTCCGTATGTCGCGCTGCCATACCCGCCAGCTGAGCACTTGAGCGCCGGGCGGGGCCGGGTGGCTGCAGGCCCGTAGAGAGACCGACAGAGGCGGCGACTCCCTGTGTGTGCCCGGAGGGAGTAGGATAGATTGAGCCCCCCAGTAGACGCGGCGGACCTCCGTCGACATCTGGAAGGTGAGCGAGGGGCAGCCCAGCTGCTGTGGAGGGGTTGGAGGGCCCCCTCGCAACCGCGATATCGCCCTCTGAGCTGCCTGGGCCCGGAGGAGGTACTCTGGGGGTGGACGGACGCACCTGCCTAACGCTTCAATCTACGCCGGCCTCCAGAGGGCCGCGGATCATGGTGGGTGGCCGGACAGGACGAGCACCAGATATTTGGATGCCCCTTTGCTTGAGATTCTGAGCGGGTGGACGGTTGGGGCCTCCCCCAGTGTTAACGCTGTGAACCCAGAACTTGTGGGGAGAACTGTTGAGGAAGTCCCGGGGGCTGAGTGGCGACCTCCGCCTTGACGGATATACTCAGCTCGGGTGCCGGGGCCCCTGATGGTGAAAGTGTGATCACATCTACCGGCCGGCGCCTTTACAGTTGCTGACTGCGCCACGGGCCTTTCCACATAAGTCTGGCCATGAGGGATTGCTTTCTACGGGTGCCCCTCCTGTTTTAATCCCATCGTCATTGCCCCGTGGGCTTAACCTTCGGCTGGGGATCGAGCGGATCAGCGAGGTAGGGGCCCCATGTGATTGGCTGCGTGGAGCCTGGGGCCCCTGCATCCTGTGGTACTTTTTGGACAGCGGTGGGACACTGCACTTGGGCGGGGCCCGCCTACGGATTTGACCCGCGTGGCGCATGGACATCCGCACCACAGCATCTCCTTTTAGTCCGGGGGATGTGGTACACTTGAAGGGTGCGAGTAGTCCACAGCGGACCCCCTCTCAGAGGGACATCTATTTTGACGGTAGCTTGCTCTTGCGGCCAGCGCCACTCGACAGTGGTGGAGGGCAGCGGGGCTACGTTGGAGGCCGGTCGTGTGCTGCTACTCCTGAGTCTGGGACTTTTACACAATGAAGCCGAAAGGGCCCCCACCAGTACAGTCGAATAAACTGGATAAGTATACAGTCTCGAAACAGCCGCCCTCGGCGGAGGGTGCTGCAGATGGCCAGGCCGGCACGTTGGAACCATCCCTCAGTTCGATTATGGCGGCCATTCAGACTCTGGGAACGGCGCTGGAGACCAAAATCAACAAGGTTTCGATCGAAATGAATTTCCTCAGAGCCGATATGAACAAAACTTCGGAGCGAGTCACAGTGGCAGAGACGAACATTGTCGAGCTCCAATCTACCACTCGTGGGCTGGAGGAGAAAGTTCAACGGCTTTTTCATCAATACCGCCAGGTGGCCTTGAAGCTGGAGGACCAAGAAGGGCGGGCCCGCCAGAACAACATCCGCGTGGTGGGGGTCCCGGAGGGGGCAGAAGGCCCTAGTGTGGACCTCTTCCTTGAGGACTTAATATTGAATCGCCTGAAACCAAAACGACTGTCCACATTCTTCGCGGTGGAGAGGGCTCATAGGGCCCCAGTCCCTCCACCAAAACCCGGTGCTCCTCCCAGAACGATTATTTCCAGGATCCTTAATTATAGGGATTGGGATGCCATCCTACAGGCGGCTCGACAGCATGGTGACCTCCCGTACGAGAAAACGATGGTGAGGTTTTTCCCGGACTTCACTTTAAAGGTGCAACAGGAGCGACGCACCTTCGACAGAGTGAAGCGAGCCCTAAGAGATAGGGGCATCACATATATGATGTTCTTTACGGCAAAGCTCAAAGTCATCGCCAATGGGAGGTCCTGGTTTTTTACAACTCCATGCGAAGTACAGACCTGGTTGGATGAGCCGCGACCGCGGAAAGACAGTCTACGGATGGCGGACGGCTGGAGATATACCTGCGAACGTTCACGAGGCTCTTCAAGTGGGCGGAAAGGACTGGACATGTGTGACCGATGCTCCCGGTGATCCAGATCATGGAGCCCAGACAGCTCCGAAGCCCACGGATAAGGACCTCACTGCTATAGATGTCTGCTTATGGGACTCATTGCTGCATCACAAAATGTATATTGTGGGGGGTGGTAAGTTGGTAAATGTACTCTTTAAGGTGACTGTCTTTTGTGGAGCTACTGCTCCACTGCAACTGTTCTTCTCCTGGGCTTGGGCTGGACTGGAGCCTCGCAGAGCCATGTGAAGGCGACGCTCGGCAACCCCCTGTTTAGTTGACTGGTTTTTGGGGCGACAGGCGCTCTGCTAGTTGGGGATGTGGGTAGTTTCAAGCCTACGCAGCAGGGTAGCAGGGAGGGGGGTAGGTTTCCAATGCAGGGTTCATTCATTCATTCATTCATTCATAGTTTATTGCATATGATTAATTAAAATCTTTACAAATATTCCAAAAATTAAAAATATGTCTTTAAATACACGATTAAAACCAGGCAACATTAATGAGATCCTTTTGGTTATTAGCTAAAGTGCAAGTGCTAAACCATCGACATATAATATTAAGGATGCATTGTGAAAATATTTACTGAATACATCATTTTCCTTGCCAATACCGTGAAAGTGCTTTCGACCTTACGATCAGGTTTTAAAACAACCAGCTGGATAAATAGAAAGCCCTGATTAAAATAGCAGGTACCTGAAAAAAAGTGCAATTATACAGATGTAAAATATGTTTTAAAACAAACTTCTAAGGTCCTGCTAATTAAATTGTCTCTTAATGAGTTTTACATTCAGTCCGTTTGTTACATAGATAAATCAGCTAGGCCCCTGCCGGCATTGATCATACTTCTTTGATTTCCTCCAAATGAACTTGCCGTAAAAGTTTCCCTACTTCTGTCAGGTATTTTACTCCACGGCAGGCCAAAATTATAGAGGAACCTTCCAACCAGCGTATCACAGCTTGCCTGCCCTTGCGAATATTCAATTTGTTAAAAATGGGTTTTAAATACTGTCTCCTCAGATCAATAACTACTGGGCATACACATAGCAGATGAGTTAAGGATTCCTTGTAAAAGCCACATAATCGACAATGAGCTGCTTGTTGGGTGTTTTTCCAAGATGGCTGTAGATCTTTTGAATCATGCAAGCCCATCCGATAGTCTGTGAAGCTCTTTTTTAACTGCAGGCTAAAGTGGGCTGTTAAATAAGCTTGTGGCTTTAAGGTTTTGTAAGAATTAATCACAGTCCACCCATGCCGCCGTTTAGAAATTGCTTTTTTATCTTCCAGAAAAGATTTCTATTTTGCTGCATCATTGACAGCTTTACTAATACTTGCTCTGTCTGCCATGTTATCCCATGTTGTTTGTATTTCCAGCTCAGCCAGTGATGTTCTCAAGTAACTTCCCCATGAGTTTGGTGTTTCTTGATCCATCTGATGTTTAATTTCATCCCAGCATAAACTGTTCATGGTCTCCGGATCGGAGGAGCGGAATTTATGACATAGCTTAACAAAGCCGCTCATACCCCGGAATTTCTGATTCTGGAGGCCAAATTCCAGCCGGACCTGAGCTGGAGAGGCAGACTTTGGCAAATTGAAAACGGCCTTATAAACCTTCGTCTGAAGTTCGTTTAACAAATCAGCCTCCTTGCCGCACCAAGTGACTAGACCGTATGACAGTGTAGGCAGGATTTGCGCACTCATCACTTTTAAGAGGTGGTTGTGATTTGGGCAGTCTAGTTTTTTATGCAGTAATCTGTATGCGAAGATTAACGATTGCACTTTGGCTTTTTCGGCCAATTTGTGTTCCTTATGTGTTGTACCCCGCCCTATTATTATGCCAAGATATTTATAGGAAACTTGCTCTTCCACCGTTGCCCCTTTTACGACCCATTTAAACTTAATTTTTTTGGTGTCCACTAGACAAACAACTTGGGTTTTCTCTTTGTTTAATTCCAAATTTTCCTGGTCCAAATAGGTTACTAGGTTATTTATTGCTCTTTGTAATCCAATGGGACTTTGGCTCAACACCACGATGTCATCGGCGTACTGTAAAAAGGCAATTGGCTCATTGGCCAGCTTCGGCGGATGACAATCGGCTGCTTGCATGTATTTGCTGATATCTGAGAGAAATAAGTTAAATAGGCTTGGCGCTAAGACGCAGCCTTGTTTGAGACCTTCCTGCGTATGGATGCTCGAGGTTGCACTGCACCCATCGCCCAATTTCACTCTTGCCCAGGTATCACTGTATAAGGCAATTATTGCGTTCAGTAGTTTACTCGTCAATCCCCATGCATTTAGTTTTTCCCAGAGGCGGTTTCTCCTCACTCGGTCGAAAGCTGCTTTTAAATCGACAAAACATGCGTATAGCCGTGTTTTCTTTTTTACCGCTTTTTCAGTTAAAAGCGCCAAAATGGCCAAATTTGTTATTGTGCCCATCCCTTGCCTAAAACCTGTTTGAAATTTGGGAATTATGTTATTTTCATCCATCCAATCTTGCAGCTGCGCTAGGAGACAAGACGCGTAAAGCTTGGCCTCTACATCAATCAAAGATATCAATCTATAATTTCCAGGCGTACAGCGATCTCCATGTTTGAATATTGGGTGGATTATGTTCCCTTTCCAGGAATTGGGGACGTTGTTCCGAGTATAAATCTGGTTAAAGAGCGGCGTAAGATAGTCCGACCAGAAATCTGGGTCATTTTTAAAAAGCGCATTGGGAAGCCCATTTGGACCTGCCGCCCCCTCGGTCTTTAGTTTTTGAATTATGCCTCTTAATTGTTTTATGTCGGTCAAGTTGTTTAGTTCATTACTACATATCTCTAGTCCTAATTCTTTGCGTTCTGCCCGAACCTGAATCGGTGTCGTTTGAGTTTTTTCCGGTTCGAGGGAGGGCTCTCGGGATCCTACTACGGCCCCAGATACCGTGCTGCTATACATGTTTCGCACATGTTGAGTCCACATATCCTCGCCGATTCCTGCTTCTTGTTGCAGTCTTAGGCCTTTGGTCAAATTATTTATAATGACCCAAAAGTCCCTACTGTTTGGCAGTTTGCTTGCACACAGTAGTTTTGTCCATACAGTTTCTTTGTACGCTGCTTTCGCATCCCTTAACATCTTCCTATAGTTGTTCCGTATTTCCTTCAGTTTACTTTTATCTATATTACCGCCCATTCTTGCCACCCGTGTTTGTACTCGCACCTCTCGTGCGATCCTTCTCTTTTGATCTCGTAATTCAATATTAAACCATGGTTCCCTCCTGGTGTCTGGTCTTTTTTGGCTTCCATGGATGGCTGGAAATTTTTGAATGAGGACAGAGGCCAACTGTTCCCAGTTTTTTACGCGCTCCTCCTCCTATCGACGGCCCCAATTTGCTCAAGTATTCCTTGATTGTGTCCTGTGTGATTTTCAAGTCCACTCCCCTCCATTTTAATTTTCGCAGATTAAACTTTTCTGCATGTCGTGCGAGGGATTTTATTTTTTTGGTTTGCACGAGAGTAATGTTAATTCTCGTAATGTGAGGAAGGTGATCACTTTCTATACGCGGATCGATTTGGAATGTATCGATACAAGGGACTAAATTACTGCTGGTGATGGTGAAATCTATTATTGAACGGGCTTTTCCACTCAAGTGTGTTATTGCCGCTAGTATATCTCCTTTTGTATTACTGTTCAAAATTGTCAAACCAAGGCTTTCTGATTCATTGGATATTATTATTCGTGCTCCCCAATTCTCCAGCCTCTTTCTTTCGTTCCGATTATTGGTTATGAGATTACAGTTGAAATCTCCTGAGATAAACATGGGGCATCGCTCGTGAGATCTTTGCATCGCTTTTATCAAATTCATTAAAATAGTGAATTTTTCTTTCTGATTCTTTCTCTCTGGGTGAATGTAAACATTAACTAGTAGTAATTGCTAATTTGATTTGTTCAAAGGGAGCTTACCAGTAATTTTGATCACTTGAACCCAGTTAACCCCAGCGTCCAGTTCTTCAGTTAACCAGTCATGTTTTTGGGAAGCATATATCGATAAACCGCCTCGCGGGTGGCCATAGATTGAAAATCTTTCTGCAAGAATATGGTGTTCTATGTATCCTGAAATTGAAACTGGGTACATATTCCAAGTTTCCTGGAGCAGGATTATGTCTTGTAGTTGGAAAAAGGATAGAGTTTCATGGTCCTGACCCATGTCTTTAAAGCCATGGACATTCCATGAACAGATTTTAAACATGTCCGGCTGTGCCTCCCCCCGGTTGTGGTCCTGCCTCTTGTCTTCCGTGATTGACTTAGGCTCTTCGTTAGGTACGCTTGTTACTTAACACCTTTGGCACCCAAGACCAGTCCATGCTATCAAATATTCGGCCTTCTGCGGTTAGTGGACTCACTGTGATGTTGGCCCCATTTGCGATGGGAGGCAATACCGGAGAGGTGGATCTGGCGCCACGTACACATGTTTTTTGGCTTTTCCCAGCTGTATCTTCCTCTTTTAAATTTCTAGAATTTTTTAGGAGGGGATAGGGGTACCTTGGGCGTTTGTGTAGCCTCAGCGTGATTCCCCAGGCTCCAAACCTTGATCTCATTGCATATATCTTGTCCACTAATTCCTTTGTGGACCATGTTGTCAATGATTCTTCAATGTCTGGAGTTGATGTTGATTGTTGAAATTCCACAGCTATTAGATCTTGTGAGGCTATTCCATTTAATTCTGGAATTTCTTTAAACAACCTTAACAAGTTCCCTCGATTCAAAATGTCTTGCCTTCCTTTGGTTGAATATTCGGGCGCAAATGTCAGTTTTGCTTCAAACACCTCCGACTGGTTTTGGTTGCTACTTAAAAATTGTAAAGTTTCATTTTTTCCTACTATAGCGTTTCTAGTCGCTGATAAGTCGTGATCAGCGTGGGATTCTTGCTCCATTAGTTCTGTGTTCACCTCATCCTTTTTTTCCTCTACTTTTCCAGGGTTTTTAGATGTCAGCGTCCCTGTTAGCTCAGATTCTGGTACAATAAGGGGAAGCCTGCATCTTCGGCCCTTTCCAATTATTGTGACTTTTATCGGATTATGATTGCTTTGAGCTTTGATGTTTGTTATCTCATGCAACCTCTTGTGTGTTGGATATTCCAAGCTTCCTAGTTCGCTCCGTTTTTTACTCTCCTCATTCAGATTAGATGTTTTATCTCCTATATCTGGGCTTTGACATCTATAACTCCGAGAAGCATTTTCCTCTAGGACTGGAGTTATTTTTTCTCGGCCTGCACCTCTCTCAATTAATTGGTTTCGATCTGGACGCCACTTTTCGTATCTGTATTTTTGATCTGCTTCTTTTGCCGATGGGTGTCCTTCAGCTATATGAAGATCCTGATCCGTCTTTTTTTGGCAGGTGGAGACAATAGAGATTGAAGTTTCTTGCCTTGGCTTGGGTTCTAATGTACGTTTCAATTTATCTGTGACTATTAATGATGCATCACAAATGGACTCTTTCAATGATTTGTTTTTTTCCCCTTGGGATCTTTTGGTTGTAAAAATTGAAAAGTTTTTCTCCGGACCTGAGCTTTGTTGTAAGGGGGGGAGTTAGTTAGTGGGGCTTATTGTCGAATGTTGATGTTTTTAATGCTTCCTATTGTCTATAAATGCAGGATGGGCGGTGGGGGCTGCAAGGGTGGTACGAGGGAGGGGATGGGACACTGCACACTTCCCAGATGACTGTACAGCAGACTAGGCGACTCAAGGTGTTATCATGGAATGTGAACGGTCTGGGGGACAAGATTAAGCACACTATGGTGCTTCAATATTTACATAGACATTCCCCAGATATAGTGCTCCTCCAGGAGACGCACCTGAAAGGTAATAATTACTTAGTCCTAAACCAGTTTGGATACACCCTGTTGGCCCATGCTGGGTTTACCTCTGGCTCGAGGGGCACGGCGATTCTGTCCAAGAACTCCCTCCCGTTAGTACCCAACCGCACATGGGTCGATCACATGGGACGATACGTAGCACTTACGGGGATGTGGGAGGGCCTTACTCTGAATATTTGCTCCGTATACATACCACCAAGGATGCACGGGGTGACATTTCCTGATCTTAGCAAGCTCCTATTAGACATGCCTGTGGGCACCTTGATTCTGGGGGGAGACATGAATGAGACGATGGCGCAGGAACTCGACAGAGACACCTTATCGCATAGAACGGGAGGGGCACAGCCGTTAAATGCGTTTGTGAGTGAAATGGGGCTGGTAGACCTTTGGAGAACACACAACCCTGATACACGGCAATACACCCATATCTCGGCGGCCCACGGCAGCGGTTCAAGCCTAGATTATATATTTACACACACGATTTCGGCTGGTCTGTTTCGAGCCGGGAGCCACAGGGCCCGAGGAATATCGGACCACTCCCCGGTTGAGGTATGGCTATGGGGCCCTGGGAGAGAGTGGTCGCTACCCCCACGCCTAGACCCCTATTTGTTCAGGGACAGGGAGTTCCAGGGCAGCTTTAGGAAATGAATGGAGAAATACTTTTCCGAGAATTCTGGGACTGTACAATCCCATTGTGTTTTGTGGGAAGCGTATAAGGCGGTGTCGAGAGATTTTGTGCAAGCAGAGGTGGGGATCAGGCGCAAGGAGAAGCGAGTGCAATGCGATAATCTGGAACACGAGATATTGGCACTTGAGACGGCAAAGAGCTCTGACTCCTGGGGCGAGGCAGGGCGTAGACACGCGATTCAGCTTAAACAGAAGGAGCTCAGAGATATCGGAGAAAATTTGGCACGTGCACATGCAATAGCGACGCAGAGACGTGTCTATGACCTGGGTGACAAAGCTAATAAGGTTATTGCATGGCTTGAAAGGAGGGACAGAAGTCATAACTGGGTCCCAGGCATTCAAACCGACGAGGGCGCGCCGCGGCTAGCCAGTGCTGATATTGCGGAGGCCTTTGTTCAATACTATGAGGGGATCTACCGGTCGCAGACTGGAAGAGGGAAGGAGGACTGTACTGAGTTTCTTAAAGATATAGTGCTGCCCACGCTTGATCCGGAAGAACTGGAAACAGTAGACACGGACCTGACCGTTGAGGAAGTTCAAGGGGCCATGGGGGATCTACAGTCAGGGAAGGCGCCGGGCCCCAACGGATTCCCTGCTGCATCATTCAAATGCGTGGCGAGAACGGTAGCGCCATATATGCTAGATATGTTCAATGACGCAAAGGTAGCAGGCCGGCTGCCGCGAGATCTAAGAACGGCAACCATAGTTGTGATTCATAAAAAGGGCAAGCCACATGAGCTGTGCAGCTCCTATAGACCTATCTCACTGATTAACTTCGAGGCCAAAGTGCTAGCGAAGGTCCTGGACAACAGGTTAAGCTCAGTCATTCAATCCCTGATTCACCCGGATCAATCCGGCTTCATGCCCCATAGAAGCTTTAGGCTTAATCTCCGCCGTCTCTATGGCGTGCTGCATGTGGTTTCCAAACACCCGGAAATACCGACCGCACTCCTGTCCCTGGATGCCCATATGGCAATCGACAGCATCGAATGGGCATACTTATTTGATGTTTTGGTTAAATTAGGCTTTGGGCCGAACTTCCGGACATGGGTCAGGCTCCTCTATACGGCGCCGCTGGCACGGGTCAGAGTGAACGGGACTGTGTCCAGGGTTTTCGAGCTACATAGGGGCACATGGCAGGGCTGCCCGCTCTCCCCGATGCTCTTAGTGCTTGCGCTTGAGCCGCTGGCCTCGTGGGTGCGGGGCGATCCGCTGGTGAGGGGCATTGACGCAGGGGGTGGCTGGGAGGAGCGCATCTCCCTTTATGCCGACGACGTCCGACTCTATGCGCACCGTCCCAGACAAACATTTCATAGACTCATACACATCTTAAGATCTTTCGGGGCATACTCTGGATACCGCATCAATTGGGACAAGTCTCTAGTGTTCTCGCTGGCGGGAGCACCTCCTGTGCTAACATCGGCATGTAAAGACCTGATATATAAGGAGACTTTCAAGTATCTGGGTATCTGGATCACAAAGTTCGAGGCGGACTTTATGCACTTGAATGTCTATGCACAATTGGACAGACTGAAAGGAGATGTGGCACACTGGAGGAGTCTGCCGGTTTCGCTTGTGGGACGCGTCGTCCTGTTTAAAATGATGCCCCTCCCACGCCTGCTGTATGCATTACAGAACACTCCCTTTCTGGTCCCGGAGTGTTTTTTTCGCGCAATTGAGGCGGAGCAGTGCACGTTGTTGTGGGGGGGGGGGGAGCCCCAGAATCGCCTTACGGAAGCTCCAACTGGGGGTATATGAGGGAGGGCTGGCGGTACCGGACCTAAGAAAGTACTATTGGGTGACACAGCTTGTCAATATTAATGGGTGGGTTTTCACTTCCACCAAGGAACCAGCATATCGGGTGGATCGTATGGCCCTGGGTTGGGGCAGTTATCTCTCGGCCCTATACAAGAAACGGAGGGGCACCTCATCCCTCCCGACCCACACGGAGGCAGTGGTTGCAGTATGGCGGAAGGCGACCAAGATGACTGGGTGGGAAGCCAAACTCACGGAGCAAACCCCGCTATGGGAAGGGGATTTTATGACAGAAACTGCGCGTCTCGGGGACTTCCATGGATGGAGCAATATCGGCATAGATCTCCTGGGTGATGTCTGGAAAAAGGGGAAGATGCTGGATTTTGTTACCATGCAATTGGAATACCAGATGGGGGAGGGGGAATTTTTGCGATACTTACAGTTGCGACATGCATTGCACTGCCATTTGCAGGATGGGGACCACTTGCCAGAGTATGCCCCGTTGGAAGACAGGCTCCTGCTTGATCCAATGATCGATAAGGCCATTTCACTCACATATAAAAAACTGATAAACAACACGCCAGATCCCCTGGGACCACTGCGGGAGGCTTGGGAGTCGGATCTTGGCCTTCTCGAGGATGACAACTGGGCAGAGGCTATACAAAGCCCCAGAGAAATAGCGATAAGGGCAAGATTTCATTTAATTCAGCTCCGAATTATTCATAGGTCATACGTCCCTAGGACAGTGCAACATCGCATAGGTTACTGTGTATCTGAGAAATGTGTGCGGGGATGTGGTGAGACCGGGACATTCTTCCATATCCTCTGGGCGTGTCCTAAGATTCAAGGGTACTGGGAGAACCTATCCCAAGTAATGTCCGAGGTGGTGGGCACCATGGTCCCGATGGACGCTAGGTGGCACGGGGGATGTAGTATGGCCCAAATGGGCCACGGCCTGGCTGGCACTGGCGGGTGTAGTGGCGAAACAAAACATTGCTCGATTATGGGGCGCTAGCGAGGTCCCATCGGTGGAGGGTTGGAAAAATGATCTAGACTGGTGTCAAAGGACGGAACACACTGTGTACCAGAGTAGAGGGTGCCCGCAGAAATGGGAAAGGATCTGGGGACCTTGGATGGCCTACAGGGGTGATTTTCTGACTGATTGAAAGGGCCCTTTAATCAGAGTGCAAATGGTTTCTAGGTCATCCGCGATCACCTTGGGGACATTAGAGACCTACGGGAACTGTACATTGTGAATGTCGCTATGTCATTGTATGTGCTGCTCCACTGCTGAGTATATTGTAACATCTTTATGGAAGCAAGTTTCCTTTTTTGGTTAATAAAAAGAATTTCAAAACAAAAATGTATGGCTTTGGGCCCCAAACGGCAACAGTTGTGATGACAGCCTAGCAGCTCTGTTGTTGATCTGACTATAGGCATGTGATGTGTCCCAGGCATCCTCTAATTTTAAGGATTTGATTGGCTGGTGTAAAACGGCAAACGATGAAGCCTTACTATGTAGCTGTCTTCTGATTTCCTGCCAATAGTGTACCGGGTTTAGCAGTTCTCAGCCTCCAGCATAATTTCACAAGGGCTCCATTTCTTGCTGGGCCCTGGTGAAGGAGGCCAAACTGTAGGCTGACTTGAGTTGGAGAGACATACTGTCCCAAACTACTTTTTGAATAGGTTTGACTGTAACGGGTTTGAGGTTGCCGCGTTTTTCCCCTTCAGTAGTTCTGATCCGTAGGTGACCGTTGACATAAGTTTTGCATTAATTACCTGTAGTAGGTGATGGCTCGAAGTTGCTGTTGCGCTTCTGATGGCGGGAATCCATGTTAATGCTGTGGTACTTATATAATTTGACAGATTCTAAAACACAGCTATTTGCCCACCATAAAAAAATTGTGCTCTGCCTTTGCGAAGAAACTCTCAAAGCAGAGCACTTTGGTTATATTATAGTTAAGGTCCAGGAGTAGGTTTTGGGTGTAATCACTCAATTGCAAACCTATTGGCATTTGGCTGAGCAGGACAATATCGTCTGCATATTGGAGGCATCTTAGTGTTCCTGGGCCAGCCTAGGGCAGTCACTCACCATATGGGCCAGATGGCTGTCAAAGTCAGCCATATAGATATTGAATAAACAGTGTGCTGAGACGCACCCCTGTTGCAGACCTATGTTTTTGCTAAACCTGCATGTGGTTCTCCGACCATCCCCAACCTTGATTTGTACCCAGGTGTGGGTGTATAAGTTGATAATCGTATCCAGTAGCTCCGGCGGCACATCCCAACTGGCTTTTTTTCCCCACAGTCGTTCCCTTGGGACCTTGGCGAAGGCTGACTTCAGATCGATGAAGCTGGCAAAGAGCTTGTGTGATTTTGCCTTGGCCTTTTCTTCAAGGAGAGTGACTGCGAACAGATTTGTCATAGTGCTCATGCCTGCTCTGGAGCCAGTTTGTGTTTTTTAATGATATTTGCCTGGTTGACCCAGGCCTCCAGATTTAGGAGCAATTTTGAGCAGTAAATTTCTGCCTCTAAATCGATTAAAGTGATTAGTCTGTAGTTTGCAGGGTTTGAGTGAGCATTTGAATTTTAGATCGGATGGAATATGCTCCCACACCAGGAATCCGGAATTGAGTTTATTGCATACACATGTTTGAACAGTGGTGTTAAGTGGGTGGCCCAAACAGAAGGATCTTTTTTGAATAAGGCATTAGGGAGGCCATTCAACCCTGGTGCCCCTCGTGCCAGAGCTTTTTTTCAGGATGCGTAGGGTCTCTGAGTGATTCAGTGTTGGATGGGGAACCTCTGAGACTGATGAACTTAGGCAGTTGAAAGATTTAAAACTGTTGGGCACCGGGGAATTAGAGCTGTTGTGCGTGGAAGATTAGGGCCAGTGATCTACCAGTTGTGGCAGTGACGACTGGTTCTGTTCTGGTGGGGCGTAAACTGCGGCTATATGTGTTTCCAGACGGACCCAGTGATGTCTGCATTATGGGGCCAAAGGGGTTCCATTGATTAGCTTATTGATTTCAACCCAAAATGGTTTGTTTTTTTTGTTCGCTCACATGGAACAATTTGATCCAAATGTCCATCAGGAAGTTGTGTTTGGCAAACCAGATCACTTTTTTATAGGCGTGCCTCATTGCGGAGATTTTGGTTTTGGCTTCTCTGTCAGATTGTGAGGCCGTTGTTAGTGTCCATCTGATCTCTGCATTAAATTGCCTTTTCATTATTAGTAGCTGTGGGGAGACCCAATTGCGGGGAGTTTGGATGGAAATGCACAAATAAGGGCCTTGACTATGCCCTCCCAGAGGTGTGTGGGTGAATGGGTGGCAGTCGCTCTTGTTTTCAAGTAGGAGGTGGCAAAATACATAATCCTTGGAACCACAGGATATTTCCATATGAGGGCCATCAAATTGAAGGTTTGTGATGATGAGGATAGGCCAATTGCCACAGCTGCCCTTGGAGGAATTATGTTAATTACAAAGGTTTGGGCAAAATAATCACTCTCAACTCTGGGAATCATGGCGAAGTTGTTGATCCAAGGGAATAGCTCTGGGTCTGCCAATGTGTAATCAAGGATGGAGTTTGCTCTATTTGTCAGTCTTGTATATGCTGCGGGCTGCTCACGATGGGAACGCCTGTTTAGTATATATAGCCCCATGGCTTCCATGGCCTTAATGCTCTCTTTTCCATTCTGATCTGTTCTGGCGTAGCTGTGATTTCTTTGCAGGATCTGGGGAGGGGTCTTCTCGTGCAAGTCTTGCAGTAGGTTCATGTTAAAGTCTCCTTAGAGCACAATATGTGCTTGTGGATGAGTGGATAGTAGTGTTTTAAGCAGACCGGTCAACATCTCAATTTTTAAAGATTTGGTCTTCTTGCCTTGGTGAATGTATAGATTCAACATCAGCAATGTGAAATTCTGCTCTGGGGGGTAGGGGGTCAAGCTGATAGTTTAACACCTTGGATCCAGAACAGACCCAGGTCAAGATATTCTTGTGCCTACTGCAGGTCCGTGGCAATATAAAGTGAAAGACCCCCTTTCGCTCTTCCCATTTTGGCTTTGTTTTGATATTCTTTGGATCCTACAAGTGGTGTCGGAGTCTACCTCCAGGTTCCCTGTAACAACAGGCGATCATAGTCACGTAGGAAGGTAATGAATTCGTTCTCCCCCAGCTTGCTGCTAACGCCAGTCACATTCCAGGAGCAAAGTTTTTAACGGCTGAGCTATGGAGGACGTTTTATGCTGGGGGTCTCATGTGTCACTTTGAGATCTGTTATTTGAGTTGGGTTCCCGAACTGCCTGATAGGTGGATTCCAAGACAGCCTGTCTGGAGTTATCTTGTTATTTGTAGGTTCTCCCTGGCGGCTTCTATCAGGGTGGGGCTGATTGCCTCCCTTAGCAGCCTTTGTTGTGCACTCTGTTTTTCCACAGATATAAATGACTGCCGGAGGAGTGGGCGTGGGTAGCAGATGGGTTCTGCTTTACTCATGTCAATACACCACGAAGAAAATTGCTCCCTATAGTACCAGACCTGAGATGCTACGCCTGCATCGGACCAGGTTATGTTTGTGATTTTGCTGTCAGGTACGACTGGGTTAGGTTTAAATTCAACTGCTTCAATGTTATTGGAGCTTATGTAATTCAGGTCTTGCAGTTCTCCTATCAGTTTTAATATTTTGCTCCTGTTTAGAATGTTGTGGTGCCCTCTTGATTTATGACAGGATATCAGTTCCATCCTTGGCAGATCCTGTGTTTTGCCACCAGCCCCTTGTCCTGGGCCAAGATTGCCACGGTCTGTGATTCGGCATATTTGACTGTGCCTGGCGAACAAATACTTGTGTGGTTGGGTTCATGTCCCTGAGGGCCTTTTGTTCGTGTGGATAATGGAGTGCAGAGGCCATTGTGCTGAGTTCTTTATTATCCTACATGCAAGTAGCTTATGGGCATCATTTGATGTGTCTCGTGTTGTTGGTAGCCTTGGTAGTGATGAAGATGTGACTGAGTTCAGTCCTCCAGTGGGGCATTGGAGAGGTCGTTTTATCTTCTGTAGGTGTTCTTGAGCTTTATTGTATCGATGATCATTACGACGAAGGAGATGCCAAGAATCGCAGTTAGTAATGTCTTGCAGTGATTGTGGTCTGGTAGATGGTGGGAGCAAGGATACAGCTGATATCCCCCAGTGACGTGCTGGGACGACACTTAGTGCTGTGTTGATCACTGGGTCGTTCTTTGGACTGGTCAAACAGACTTAAAAGGATCTCCCACCACACTGCAAAGCCTTCGATGTCCTCTTTATGTAGAGCGTGATTTGGACTCTTGTGAGCCGAGACTGTTGAAGTCGTCCTAGGCTGCCACTGGGGCCCTTTCTATTGGCGGAGACTGCCCGATGGGTCGCCCATGTGCGGGTACTTGAATTTCCTCCTGGTAAACATTCTTGTTTTTTATAATGGATCCTTGGCATGTACCTGGGCCTGTACGTGGGTCCCGTGCTCACCATGTCACTGGAGTCAAGCTAGCCTGGCTGATGAGGGATGATACCCCGAAACTGGTCCCAGGTTGCTTGTTTCCGGTCCAGGGAGGACCTGACCTGGCAGTTCCAGCTGAACTGTTCCGTGAGGAGCAGGGTCAGACTGGTTTGCATATGGCTGTGTCCATCCAAACTGAGGTGGCATGGGGAGCAAATAAAACAGATGTATTTCGTCCCAGATCGCTGTACTGGGGGTTAATGTTTGACATTGTTTAGCATTCCGTCTATCAATTGTTCTTTTTTGCACGGGTACAAAGAAGGAGCACAGTTGTTTAGGTCTCGCCTAGCGGTGGAGCGCATGCGCTGCTCGCTTTGCGAGGCATGCAGTATACACTATAGGTGAGGGAAGCCCCGCCCACTCCCCCGTCCACTTTTTCATTGGCTTGTGGCTTTGTTGTTTCTAAATGCTGCCTTCTGATTGGTTTAGAGGCTGCTAGTCCCGCCTTATGACGGCCATGTCTCCTTCCACGGCTATTGGCCCCTTTACTGCGTGTTTCCTGAGCACTACTTTATACCCTCACCACCCCTCCCGCTGTACGTGCCTTCTCTCCCGCCCCACCCACTCCCGTTTTTCATGCCTTAATCACGCCTGCCCACCCGTCTGCAATGCATTTGGTCTCCCGTAAATGCGAGTCCTCTTGCATTGCAAATGCCTGTTTGGTTAATCTCCAGCATTATCGGTCGTGGGTAAAGCGAGTAGTCTTTCTACTTTATCTATGTTTTCCTACTACATGTCAAAGGCAGGGAACGCGGGTGTGCAGAATGAGGGGCATGCGAGGCGAGCAAAGTGACGCTAGGTAGGTGCGTGCTTCGAGACACGTCATACGCAACGACTACGCAGCGAGCGTTACCGGAGCAGACCCGTCAGCAGCAGCGGCCGCTGTCCGAGCGGCGGAGAGTGACAGGTCGAGACTCTGCCCCCCGTGACCACGTGACGACCGAAAGAATGAGCAGTGAGCCCCCTGTGCGCGCCCCGGAACCCGGTGAGCGAATGGGAAAGAATGAGCCAGAGGAGGGAGGAGGTCCCGTCTTGAGACAGGCCTACAGAGGGGAGGGGAGGAGAGGTTGGGTTGTTGTGGGCGAGACAGTGGCCTGCGAGTGGAAGTGGTCAGCCTAAAAGGTACCCCCAGACCTCACAGGCAATACAGGAAGTGTTATAGCTGTATAACGGTACGAGGTGTCACACCTACTATAACGTCCAGGAAACTTCTGCTTCGGTCGCTTCTCTATCAGGATCAATATTTATGTTATCTTGGTAGAGTTCCTGTACTGGTTTTGAGTCAAAAAAAGAAAGGGAAGGGGTAAAGCAGCAAATGCAGACAGATGTGGCAGCATAACGAGCTATGTAAAGCACCGCTCTTCTTCGGCCTTTTGTTCCCCTTGTCGAATTGTAAGCATTCTGTCCCCCTCCGTGGATGGGTGATTACTACGGTCTTCTAAATGCTGGAAAGCCTATTAACGGCTCAGCAAACGGTGAGATATGGGGCGGAGGGAAGGTGAGGACGCCTGGAGGTAGAGGAGAGTGAGAGAGAGAGAGAAGCACTTCTTTCACAATTTTAATTAAGTTACAGCAATGAAAATGCGTCACGGAAGGGGTCTTTTTCTGGGTATTTTTATTCACGGTACATGGTTGTTTAGTGGAACATTCACCAATGTATTTGCCTCTTGCCGCTTTGAGGTTTATTGGCAGATTGATGCCTTCGTGATTTTTCGCATGTGTGCCATCCAAGTATCTGGGTGTCATGAGCTACTGCACATTTGTACCCTCCCTGTATTTCAAGAAGTTGCGGTAAATTAATGGCAGTGCAACGCAGCATTAAAGGGCTGGAGCAGAAGCACAATGAAACGGTATAAAACTTATCAACAGTACTTTGTTATTAACAACATGGCTGCAAATCACCAGTGAGCATAAGACTGGTGTTAATGTCTGCGAAATGTAGTAACATTGCAAAAATGTAACTATTTACTCGTTTAAAAAAAAAAAAAAGCCCGTATTCACCAGGCGCGCAACCCCCTTTGGGCTCAAAGGGTTTCAGCCCCCCCCACCCACCTCCCTCCGTCGTGTGTCAGCCCGGGCTGCGACAGCTTCCCGGGCTGGCAATCGTCTTATTGCAGCCGCACCCGAGTACTTCACAGGTCTTTAAAAGACCATTTACTTGTTAACCAGGCTTTGATGTGTTTTCAGCCCTTCTTTGAGCCCCTGCAGCTCCACTCTGCCTACTGCTGGAAGTCTTAGCCCCCCCCCCCCAAAGTTTAGTTCAGGCATTTACTACCCTGTATGCTGCAACTCATTTTGGCCGCCAAGAGGTTATTTTAAATTTAAATTAACATCATATCTCTGTTCATTGGCTCTGCCTCGGATTTTAATCTTCAACTTCCTATTACAAAGTGCAATAAATAAGGACATTACAGCTGTCAAAGCCTGTCCCTGCGCTAAATTATTGGGATACGCAAAAAGTGCAAAAATATGTCCGCTCTGCACAGTAAAAAGTCCAACGTATGGGCTGTCTGACAAAATGTCAGGATCCATTTCACTCTCAGCATTGTGCCCAGGGCTGGCTCTAGGGCGGTGCGATCGGTGCCACCGCACCGGGCGTTGACTTTGGGTGGGAGCGTCATTTTCTATTCGTCTCTTTCCAAGGGCAGGTTTGATTGGCCTTGGGGGTTCATACAAATTCATGCTTCACCCCTAAATGTTTCAGCACCCAGGCTAATGTGCTGCATAGCTAAATACATATAAGGTCCCAAAGGCGAGACCGATTGCATTGCAAATGCTTGTTTTTTTCTGCGATTGCCAGAGCATTGACAACAGCAGGCGAATTCAGATCTCTAGATAGCCATAAAGTTTTCAAATAAAGGCGGTCATTCAGATATTTGTGGCTCGACAAAAGAGATCAGCGAGGGAGTTGGTTCATCAATAAGGGCAGATGGTGGAACCAAATGTCGACACGTTGTGGTCTGGGTTGATAAGGCCGGCACATCATGGAAGTGCGGAGACTCTAATATAGGTGACGGCTGAGTATTTAAACCGTTTCACCCCTTGCTTAATACTTTCTTTCTTAGGTTCGATACAAATCTCTGACGTGGATCTTGTTTTGCACCTTGTGTGATTTGCTTCTTATTTATGTTGCTTTACCCTTGGAATGTATGGCCTGTTTCCAGCTACACAAAAACATGTTGTAGCCTTATCAATCCTGATAGTAATTTTAACAGTGATGAAATATGAATAATAAGAACAACAAAACAACAATACTACAACTCATAATAATGATAAAAATGATAATGGCAGAGGAGCATGTGGTGGGATAGAGGAAATTGCGATGGATGCATAGTGCCAACAATATTTTCAAAGAAATGTGAATAAAATCAGCAACGCAACCATGATTTATACTAGATAGACAGCAGATGACTGGAAAATAAAGATTGAGATGGAAGGGAGAGGCCGTGTGGGGAGGTGGATGGCGTGGGGGAGGGGGTCGAGAAACAGTGATAGATATTGGCGCAGATTGGAGACCAGCCTCGGCGGTTCCTACCAGCGGGAATGTTTGAACCGCGCCGTGCCGCATTTCATCTTCTTGTCCACGATTAAGCAGCGAGGGAAAGCTTTAATGAGAGTTACTCAGGGGGAAGAAATAGAAGCGCAATCAACACGTTTTCGTATGCCACGTAACCTCCAGCAAGAACAGTGACTGTGTAGGCTTGTTGGTTGGCTGCTCTGTAAACAGCCTCTTGGCGTGCCGCTCAGAAGCACTCGATTAATTGCAATGTACAGTTCTGCAGAACAAAATGATTTCTGCCTGAATGTGAAACACTACTGTAGGGCGTGCAATCATTTGCCTGGCAGAAATCACCGGATTTCATCGGAAACGCTTCCAAGCTAGTGCGCAGAACAGCGAGCGCGTGATCCTCACGTGTAATTATGAATGTTCCACTGACATTGGAGCTTTTCTTTGACATGCGTGTGGATGACTGTGTGCAATTCTATGTGTGTTTTTGTAAAGATCTAAGATAGGATTTATGCTTAAAGGTCAGCCTTGAAGTGCTGGAATAAAGCCTCGAGCAGGGCCGTCAAACTGGTTTGATTTTAATCAAAAGGTCAAGGGCAGTGTGACCTCTTCCAGATTTCCTCCATGGCAGCCTCAGGCCCTTTAAAATATTGCAACCACTGCAGGCTCCGAGATAACAAATGTAAACTGCAGCGCTCGGCAATAATGCGCGAGCTGTGCTACATATTTGGCGCCTTATTTATCCTGTAAAAGGAGTGCTGTCACGAGTTTATTGGCCCTTAATTATTCACACTCATTCATCTGTATTATGTATTTGTACTATATGTTTGTGTTTACATAATACAGATATAGTACATAGTTAGTATTTGTATTTTATATGTGTATAATATATTTATCGTATTATACTTTGACAAATAAATGATGGGAAACTTTAAGATCATATCAGCACCAAAACTCGCCTTAATTCTCTTTCACGTGTAATTGTATGCTCTTCATAAGTAGTTATTTTTAGGTTTGGCCGTTGGAGAAATTTTTTGCTGTCTTGACAGGCTGTATCTAAAGGTGAGATTTAAACAAATCACATAATATAGGGTCGATTGGTCAGCAACCTTTATCTATTGGTCTGTTAGATTTTCAGTCACCTTTTGGTTCTTCCCACAACAGACCTCACGGGGCAGCGGGGCACCCCACTTCATCCACTGTCACCCTGTGTGAGTGACAGCATTCTACCTTGCACAATATTGTAATTCACCCAGAAAGTAGTCCAAAAGGCTGGTGGACAATGTTCTTTTTTATCAATATTCATTTTTTTCTCTGCTTGCTAGGGCTTGGCAGCTCTTCTACAGGGCTGCTCGCTTTTGTTGCTATTGGGGGCATTGCTTGCATACTTTCTTATTTCTTATTTTAAACCATCCTGAAAGGCCACACTTGTGTACACCTGTGTGTGTACGCATGTGCCTACATGTGCTTGAATGGGGTGTACAATCAGCAGGAATGAACACTGCAGTTGTCATAGCTCTTCCTCATCCACGAAACAGCAGGGGTATCCTATGAGAAATTACATGAGTCTGCCTACCTGTAATTAAGAAACAGTCAGTGATATCACAGAAACAGTATATAAAGGATTTTGCCTTCACGAGAGTAATTAAATAAACATGGCTTCACTTACGCTTTGATGACTATGTACAAGTTTGCTCCTGTAAATATGACGGATATTAATTGTACAAATGTATATTTCTTTCATTGACTATTTCTTCATTGATCTGAATATATGTTCTATGATGGGATTGTGCAATCACAGGTTCAAATAATATGTTACTTTACATTACATCAGTTGTATGTAGAAAATGTTAAATATACTCATTAAAAAACCTTAAGCGTGTGGTCAACTGGCCAGGAAGGTGGGAGAAGAAGAGCTACAATGGAAGAAAGAGCTGTAAGGATGTGACTTCCAAGTCATGAGGTAGGGTGCCTTACAGAGTAGGTGATACAAGTGAAGGGGTCAGTGCTATCAGAGAGGAAGGAAGACATTTGAGTAACCAGGGATCAGGGAATGGAGAGAGCAAAGAAGAGAGAAAGAGAGACATAAAATAATAAGAAAGTGTGTGTGTGTTCTATATATTTTGTGATGAATATGGACCTGCCATTGGGTTAAAAATGAAGGTAGACTGTTGATAGACTTGCACCTCTGACAGTGTCTGTTTTCAGCAATCAATCAACCACTTCTCACTGATCTGCACATTTACCTTTGGTGCCGAGAGCTTTAAGTGGGAGTTAGCAGCATTGTACTTGGTCTACATTTGTCCATCCATATCTTTAATATTTGGAGTGAATTTGCATAGATTTAGGCTCAGTTCCATGTGTTGCAGCTTGTGTATCAAATTCATTCTTTAATGCCTATTTTGGCATCCAAACTGGCAGAACTTCCACTGATAACATTTTCAGTACTGTACACGTATGTTTTTAACTACTCGCTGAATATGATTTTTAGGGTTTCTAGGTTTCAATTAAAACCAATTTTAACTGATAAAACACCACCAAAGGGGTTATTTCCTTTTAAGTAGAAACTGGGAAACACCAGATTTTTCTCTGCTTTTACTCCTTTGGTTACCCTTTAGTATTGAAGCTGTAAAAGAGCAGGCTCTCACTCCAAGCACTTTTCTGTGATGTGTGCTCCCACACCCACAATGGCCTTCTTGAGCTATGGTAAACTACTTAATATGTCGCTTTGATCATGCTCTAAGTCCATGGAGTTATCAAGCTTACTTCAAAAGCCCGCTTTGGGAGCTTGGCTCACCTCATATGGATGTAGCTCACTGTTCACCGCATATTGCTGTGAAGTGGCGAGTAGGTGTACGGCAGAACTATAAACAGGGTGTCAGTCCAGAGCAAGAGGCAACTCTATGTTGTCATCCCCCATCAATAAGATAGAGAGAGAGTTGTTTTCTCTCTGGAAGCTCAGTGTTAGAAACTGGGTCTCTAGTTGGTAGAGGTATGCACCCTGTCCAAGTAGGGAACACAATCCTAGTCAGGGTAAGCTAGATATACACTAAAATATAACCTGTGCTCACCCTCTGGTAGCTTGGCACAGAGCAGTCAGGCTTATCTAGTGAGGCAATGTGTAAAGTACTTGTGCAACACACACTCACAGTAGCACAATGAAAACACCACAAAAATACTCCACACAGGTTTAAATTAATAGAGAATATTTTAATGAGAAAATCAAGACCAAAACGACAAAAACCTAATAAGTAGAACCGAAGTTATGAATTTCTAAAGAATAAACCAAAAATAGTACTTAGAAGTCAATAGAACTAAGGGGTTACTTGAGGTCGTGTGAGACCAGGGTAAATCCAAAGTTCAGGCTGACCACAATGGAGGGCAGGCCAGCTACAGGACTCACACAGGTCCCGCTGACAGAGTACCTTGGATGGAGCGCGCTTCGACATGGAAAACTCGATGCGAGGAGTGACCGTGTTGTCGTTGATCCTGTGGATGGAGGTGAAGCATGAGTGCCTATCTGCACAGTCGATAAAGGCTTTGGCATAGAACCCCTTTACGATGCAGGCACTGCGTCAATGTCGAGCCGCACTGTCCATCAGCGTGGAGCCACGCAGTCCGTTGACACAATGTCATCGAACAGTTCCTGCGTTGAAGGGCAATTAGGCCTGGAAGTAAAATTCCGCTATGCTTGCGGAGTTTGCGGAATTTGGCAACTCGGCATTCCACGGAAGACGTGGAGTTACCGATAAACTCCGCACTCCGCAACTGAGCGAAATTGTTTGGCGCGTTTGCGAGGAGCGTGACAAAACAGTGGTTGAGAAAGGGGGCCGGGTCACCTCACTAATCCAACTGTGGGAGACTTACTTGTCACAACAATACAGGTTCTTGGCCCCCAACGACCCTCAGAAGCCAAGGGGACTTCATTCTACCAACCAGTAGTGGACCAGGAGGAACCTGTGCAGAGTGGTTGAGAAAGGAGGTGAGGCCTCCAACACGCCTTAGCAATCCAGCTGTGGGGGACTGTTGGAAGCCGGAGTCCCAGTCACGCACCACTGTCACAAATGCGAGACCCGGGACTCCTCACTCAACGTTATGGACACCGTTTGAGATAGCCCTGCTCACCCCCTTAGTAGCTTGGCACGAGCAGCCTGGCCTATCTCCAAGGCACGAGTGTACAGTATGTGCAACCACACCCACAGCAACCCACTGGTGACACCACAAATGGACTCCACACGAGTTTGATAAAAACGAGTATAAACTTTATATAAAAAGATACACGATCAGACCACACAATACAAAAGCCAACATATAATAAAGGGTAATATTCGTTCCGGCTGGCTGGTAGGTTCAAATCCCAACCACTGCTTTCAAAATGCTATGCTGGTCGCAATGCTAGAATCACACACGTTGCAATGGACAAACAATAGTGCGCTGCGTAACGATACAATCCTGTGCTGGGCAAAGGAGAAATAATAAAATGCGTAACGATACACCCCGGTACCTTGCAATGGGAGAAATAATGCAATGCGTACCGCTACAATCATGTACTGCGCAATGAAGGAATAATGCAATGCGCGTCACACCCCAATCACGTACTTTGCAATGAAGAAATAATGCAATGCGCACCGCTACAATCATGTACTTTGTAAGGGAGAAATAATGCAATGCGTAGTGCTACAATCGTGTACTTCGTTATGCAGAAATAATGTCAGGCGTCATAAGACAGTCCGGCAGTTCATTAGCAGCAATATTGGCAATGTGTATTACGACAGTCAGCCTCTTCGATAACAGTTGCCCCCCACACGCATCAACAATGACATAAAATACAGCTTCTCACTCTGGCCCCAGTACTGCCACTCCTTTGGTCAGTACGGGCCCCAATCTGAACCGAAGCAAAGGCTCACATCGCCAGAAGGACTGAGAGGCCGAGAGAGTGTCCCTCCGAGCCCGCACCCCGCCCAGGCAGTGATCCACGTTAACTGGGGGTGCGACCCCACTCTCCTCTCCTCCTTCAGCGAACTGGGCCTTTCGTACAGAACTTTCTCAATGGGCCTCGGCGGCTCGGCCTGGCAGCTCAGCTCCTCCGGGGCTGCCGGTCCGGGCCGCGACTGTTAGGAAGGTCTCAGGCGGGCGCAGGGCACACGTACCCCACACCTCTGAGATTACGTTACTCCGGGTGCACGTTCACCACAGCACCCTCCGGGTCTCCTCTGGCACGTTCACCAGGCACTCCTTCCTGCGGTCTCAATTGGCACCAAGACACGCACACCGCGCTGCAGAGACTCACTTTCTTCCGGTGCACACAATGATCAGCTGATCATCTCCACAGTCCCAGGTTGCACCAAAGCACGCACACTGCTTCACTGAGACTTACTCCAACTCCGGTGCTCCGATATCCAGGCACTCATCACCAACGCCTTCGGCCGCACCCCGACACGCTCACCGTGTCCGAGCCTCACTTCTCCTCCGGTGCACTCGATGACCAGGCGCTCTTTACCAGTGCCTCCGGTGTACCCCGACACGCACCCTGCGCGTCCGAGACTCACTCCACGTCCGATGCACACGTGGACCAGGTGCTCCTCGCCAACGTCTTCTGTGCACCACGACACGCACCCTGCGCGTCCGAGACTCCCTTCACCTCCGATGCACCTGCTGACCAGGCGCTCTTCACCAGCGCCTGCGGTGCACCATGACACGCACCCTGCGCGTCCGAGTCTCACATCACCTCTGATGCACATGCTGACCAGGCACTCTTCACCAACGCCTGCGGTGCACCACGACACGCACCCAGCGCGTCCGAGACTCACTTCACCTTCGATGTACACGTTGACCAGGCGCTCTTCACCAACGCCTCCTGTGCACCAGGACACGCACCCAGCGCGTCCGAGTCTCACTTCTCCTCCGTGTGTCCAAGATCACAGGCACACCTTCTGAGGGTCTCAAGCTGCCACAACACGCGCCCACTGCGTCGCTTGAAACTTCTCTGAAAACTTTTATGTTCCTGTGTTTCCAAACAGGGAGCCAGCTCACCTCGGGCCCTTGGGGTAACAAGACACAACACAAAGCACAGTCTTCTTCAAGCAGGGGGACCCAGCGCACAAAGCACAGTCCCAACAGCCTCTTCCTTGGTTAAAACAGCAAACTGCAGACCAGCCCCAGATCACGAAGCAAGGGTCGGTCCTTCCCAGCAGTCTCTTCAGTTGTTCCTTCCTTAGCAGAGGTTCCTCTTGACCACGAAATGGGTCCAAGCCTTTTCAGTCTCAATCTATTTCTATTCCAACGTTCAGGGGTTTCAGCTCTCATAGTTATACCCCTAAATGTCTTTGAAGTTCGTTGTGCTCAGGGGTCCCTGACCCCTGCCTAAATCAGTTCTGGGTGTCTCCCTCCCAGTGGCACCTTTCTCCCTTTGATACTGGGGGTCTGGATCCTTAATCACTCAGCCGGAGATGGGTCAATTCTTTTATAGCCGCAACCCAGGCCTCTTCATCTCCCGGGGTTTCTCCTCGCATACTCTCCAGATGCAGGTCAGCCTGGTGCCATCTCAACCCCTCCCTTCTCAGCTCCAGACAGTCAATCCACATTCAGCAGAGACACACAGAAATGCTTAAAGCACAAAACTCAGCCACTTTCTAAAAGAGTGGTTTCTGAACACACACTGACAAAACCACTTTCATAGAAAGATGTGTTATGACACTGTGAGTTCATACATACTAAACTTCACCTCTCCATTTTAAACTTATGGGAAACTAGGCTAACAAACACAATACCCAGCCTCCCCCATTCTGTCCTATGGGCAGGATGGCCTTTCACCAGTGAAAAAAGAAATTGAGTGTTTTTCACTGTCAGGACATAACACACACCTCAGTACATGCCCTGCATTTTACTTACACTGCACCCTGCCCAGGGGTTACCCTGGACCTACCACAGGGGTGCCCACTGTGTACGCAAGAGGGAAAGTAAGGCCTGACAAGTGGTTGCGCTTGTCAGGACAACATGCTAACTTAGCAAACTGCAGGCCTGAGTTCCCTTCTCCGCGCACCTTTGCATTACTAGCCCTGGCACACACAGTGCACATCACTAGGGACTTTACTAGTAAGGCAAACATACCAATCATGGCCAACCAATTACCATTACACTTTACACAGGGAACCTTTGTACTTTGACACTGATTAGCAGTGACAAAGTACCCAAAGCATCTAAATTGGCAACTCTATGTCAGGAAAACGGTCTATGGGGAAAGCAAAAAGTTTTAGGGAACTTTAGCCAAAAAGGCCAAGTCCTACACAACCAAAAGCCAGGGTAGACCAATCATTACCTTGATGGACTTCCCGGCTTCGGGCAATAGAACCAGGACGCAGGCCCTCTACCACAGGGGCACCCTCCTGTTCCACACCTTCCTGACCCCAGAGTGTCTTCTTGATCACTACTCCCTGAGCCAACAATGCTGTTCCATTGATCCCTCCCGGCCAGGGGGACCCCTCCAGGGGTGCTGGTCCCATGCCAACCCCACCCTGGAGTGGTACCCTGGGAAGGCCCATCGGTCAGGATACTACCTCCAGTCATCCTGCCCTCCAGATTAAAAGTGGGTTTACCCTGGTCACTTCTAGGGGACCCAGCCCCACTGGCTGGACACTGTCCCACGGGTGTTCCCACTGGGGAACACAACCCTCTTTTATCCTTCCATTTATTTTTCTGGGCCTGCCACTTAGGAATGGCACCCACAAACTTTAGGACGGCAGGAGCTCTGGCTACAGACTCCCCACGCCCTCCTGACGCTAGGTGTCCTTCCTCACACCTCTGGCAAGTAGGCACTAGGCCTCTACCTGGGGGCTCTCCTACGGCCCCCCCCAATTTCCTGGGTGGTGCTGCTGATACCTGGGGGTGCTGCTTACTCTTCCTCCCCCTCTTTTGAGACAAGGGGCTAGCCAGCAACCCCTCCTCACTACTCTGGGATCTCCTTGCGCCACTAGGCCCTTCTTCCCTCTCTGGGGCCTTTTTAGGCCCCTGGACCCATGACCATGGGTCCGGTTCTCGTGCAGGCTCCCGGGAATCAAGGAGCCCACACCTTAACCCGGGGTGGCGCAGTCCTGGAAAAAAAATTCTGAGCCTAGGCTCCCCTGGGGCCAAATTGGACAACCCCTCCAAATCATTTACCATGCTAATCACTACCAAATCTTCCAGTGCACACTTGTACTCATCCACACTTGGCACTGGCTGTGCTCTGCCACCATTCGAACTGGACTCTGCTTGTTTACCCTTAATGTCCAGTTCCCTCATGCTTAACTCATGAGCGAAGAGAATCCGTTTCTCTTCCAACGCGAGAGCGTTCCTGCTCTCCTCTGCTTGAGTTTTAAGTTTTAACACCTCCAAATCATGCAGTCTGACCCTTTGGTTTTCCTCCAACTCCTCTGGTGAAAAACTCCTTCCAGAATGGCTACTACCAGCCCCTGCGTCTGGTCCCTCCACTGGCAAATCCTGTAGACCAAACCCATTCCCTGGGTCATCCTCATCCACCTCAACATCACCCGTCTCCTTAGCCTCTTTGGCTTCCCACCAGGCCCTCAAGGCCACTTGCAGCTCCTCCTTCTTGTCGCTACCCTTCATGGGACGTCCCAAAGCTCTGCAGAATTTCCTCAACTGGTCAACCTTGTAGGTAAACAATGCCTCAATGTTAAACTCTAATTCTGCAGCCACAGCCTCACCAGCTATCTGGCTCCCTTCCTGAGACATGATGTGTGGTTTAAAGGTTACTCAACAATAGAACCAACAATTCAAAACAATATGTTGTTGCGTCGTGGTCTACGATCAATTTATGATGTACACCAATTACTGTGAGTGGTTTTGCACACACGTGTTTCAATTACGTTAGGATCGTATCCCACCGCTCTGCCACCAAATGTTGGAAGCCGGGGTCCCAGTCACGCACCACTGTCACAAATGCGAGACCCGGGACTCCTCACTCAACGTTAGGCCAAGTAAGGACACCGTTTGAGATAGCCCTGCTCACCCCCTTAGTAGCATGGCACGAGCAGCCAGGCATATCTCCAAGGCACGAGTGTACAGTATGTGCAACCACACCCACAGCAACCCACTGGTGACACCACAAATGGACTCCACACGAGTTTGATAAAAACGAGTATAAACTTTATATAAAAAGATATACGATCAGACCACACGATACAAAAGCCAACATATAATAAAGGGTAATATTCGTTCCGGCTGGCTGGTAGGTTCAAATCCCAACCACCGCTTTCAAAATGCTATGCTGGTCGCAATGCTAGAATCACACACGTTGCAATGGACAAACAATAGTGCGCTGCGTAACGATACAATCCTGTGCTGGGCAAAGGAGAAATAATAAAATGCGTAACGATACACCCCGGTACCTTGCAATGGGAGAAATAATGCAATGCGTACCGCTACAATCATGTACTGCGCAATGAAGGAATAATGCAATGCGTCACACCCCAATCACGTACTTTGCAATGAAGAAATAATGCAATGAGCACCGCTACAATCATGTACTTTGTAAGGGAGAAATAATGCAATGCGTAGCGCTACAATCGTGTACTTCGTTATGCACAAATAATGTCAGGCGTCATAAGACAGTCCGGCAGTTCGTTAGCAACAATATTGGCAATGTGTATTACGACAGTCAGCCTCTTCGATAACAGTTGCCCCCCACACGTATCAATGATGACATAAAGTACAGCTTCTCACTCTGGCCCCAGTACTGCCACTCCTTTGGTCAGTACGGGCCCCAATCTGAGCCGAAGCAAAGGCTCACGTCGCCAGAAGGAATGAGAGGCCGAGAGAGTGTCCCTCCGAGCCCGCACCCCGCCCAGGCAGTGATCCACGTTACCTGGGGGCGCGACCCCACTCTCCTCTCCTCCTTCGGCGAACTGGGCCTTCCATGCAGAACTTTCTCAATGGGCCTCAGCGGCTCGGCCTGGCAGCTCAGCTCCTCCGGGGCTGCCGGTCCGGGCCGCGACTGTTAGGAAGGTCTCAGGCGGCCGCAGGTCACACGTACCCCACGCCTCTGAGATTACGTTACTCCGGGTGCACGTTCACCACAGCACCCTCCGGGTCTCCTCTGGCACGAAGCCACACACACAACGCTGACGGGACTTCACGTCGACTCCGAGTGCACGTTCACCAGGCACTCCTTCCTGCGGTCTCAGTTGGCACCAAAACACACACACCGCGCTGCAGAGACTCACTTTCTTCCAGTGCACACGATGATCAGCCGATCACCTCCACAGTCCCAGGTTGCACCAAAGCACGCACACTGCTTCACTGAGACTTACTCCAACTCCGGTGCCCCGATATCCAGGCGCTCTTCACCAACGCCTTCGGCCGCACCCCGACATGCTCACTGTGTCCGAGCCTCACTTCTCCTCCGGTGCACTCGATGACCAGGCGCTCTTCACCAGTGCCTCCGGTGCACCCCGACACGCACCCTGCGCATCCAGGACTTACTCCACTTCCGCTGCACACGTGGACCAGGTGCTCCTCGGCAACGCCTCCTGTGCACCACGACACGCACCCTGCGCGTCCGAGACTCCTTTCACCTCCGATGCACCCGCTGACCAGGCGCTCTTCACCAGCGCCTGCGGTGCACCATGACACGCACCCTGCGCGTCCGAGTCTCACGTCACCTCTGATGCACACGTTGACCAGGCGCTCTTCACCAACGCCTCCTATGCACCACGACACGCACCCAGCACGTCCGAGTCTCACTTCTCCTCCGTGTGTCCAAGATCACAGGGCACACCTTCCGAGGGTCTCAAGCTGCCACAACCCGCGCCCACCGCGTCGCTTGAAACTTCTCTGGAAACATGTATGTTCCTGTGTTTCCAAACAGGGAGCCAGCTCACCTCGGGCCCTTGGGGTAACAAGACACAGCACAAAGCACAGTCTTCGTCAAGCAGGGGGACCCAGCACACAAAGCACAGTCCCAACAGCCTCTTCCTTGGTTAAAACAGCAAACTGCAGACCAGCCCCAGATCACGAAGCAAGGGTCGGTCCTTCCCAGCAGTCTCTTCAGTTGTTCCTTCCTTAGCAGAGGTTCCTCTTGACCATGAAATGGGTCCAAGCCTTTTCAGTCTCAATCCATTTCTATTTCAACGTTCAGGGGTTTCAGCTCTCATAGTTATACCCCTAAATGTCTTTGAAGTTCGTTGTGCTCAGGGGTCCCTGACCCCTGCCTAAATCAGTTCTGCGTGTCTCCCTCCCAGTGTCACCTTTCTCCCTTTGATACTGGGAGTCTGGATCCTTAATCACTCAGCCGGAGATGGGTCAATTGTTTTACAGCCGCAACCCAGGCCTCTTCACCTCCCGGGGTTTCTCCTCGCATACTCTCCAGATGCAGGTCAGCCTGGTGTCATCTCAACCCCTCCCTTCTCAGCTCCAGACAGTCAATCCACATTCAGCAGAGACACACAGAAATGCTTAAAGCACAAAACTCAGCCACTTTCTAAAAGAGTGGTTTCTGAACACACAGTGACAAAACCACTTTCACAGAAAGATGTGTTATGACACTGTGAGTTCATACATACTAAACTTCACCTCTCCATTTTAAACTTATGGGAAACTAGGCTAACAAACACAATACCCAGCCTCCCCCATTCTGTCCTATGGGCAGGATGGCCTTTCACCAGTGAAAAACGAAATGGAGTGTTTTTCACTGTCAGGACATAACACACATCTCAGTATATGTCCTGCCTTTTACTTACACTGCACCCTGCCCAGGGGTTACCCGGGACCTACCACAGGGGTGCCCACTGTGTACGCAAGAGGGAAAGTAAGGCCTCACAAGTGGTTGCACTTGTCAGGACAACATGCTAACTTAGCAAACTGCGCGCAGGCCCTACACTGCAGGCCTGAGTTCCCTTCTCCGCGCACCTTTGCATTACTAGCCCTGGCACACACAGTGCACATCACTAGGGACTTTACTAGTAAGGCAAACATACCAATCATGGCCAACCAATTACCATTACACTTTACACAGGGAACCTTTGTACTTTGACACTGATTAGCAGTGGCAAAGTACCCAAAGCATCTAAATTGGCAACTCTATGTCAGGAAAACGGTCTAGGGGGAAAGCAAAAAGTTTTAGGGAAATTTAGCCAAAAAGGCCAAGTCCTACAGGGACATACTTGTGGCAACAACAGGGGTTCTTGGCCCCCAATGACCCTCAGAAGCCAACGGGACTTCATCCCCTAACCAGTAGTGGGCCAGAAGGACCCTGTGCAGAGTTATTGAGAAAGGGGGCTGGGCCTCTGACCACATCTCAGAAATCGTCTGTGTGGGACTTACTTGTCACAACAATGGGGGTTCTTGACCCCCAAATGAGTTTTTCGGCAACTCTGCAGAATTCCACAGAGTGAAACTCAACCAGCTCTGCCACGGCCTAAGGGCAATGCATCGGTTTCAATCAGCGTAAAGTCGTCACTGCATCTATTGTGAAGCAAAGCATCTGCAGAACCCACTTCTGAGGACTGGATTGGCACCTCAGGTAAGGGAGGACTCACAGATGGCAGAGTCCAGCAGCTGGGTTGCTGGAAGTCTTTGATGGCCCTGAGGCTTCAGAACAGAGGGCAAGCCAGCAAGCCCTTAGGGTCACTCCGGGTTCAAGTGACATGGGTCTAGTCCTTGTCCCCAGCAGGGCAGAGATTGGCAGGCAGCAGAGCAGCTCAGCAAAGCAGAGAAGCAGTTCCTTTAGGACAGTCAGTTAAGCAGAGCAGCAATCCTTGTTGCACAGCAGTCTTTACTCCTGGCAGAGTTCTTCACAGGTCGAGTAGTGTACTGTCTTGGTAGGGTCAAAGCCCCAGTATTTTTGTCCAAATGTGCCTTTGAAGTGGGGGTGATGTCAAAGCAGGCCCTTGAAGTGCACAGGTCCCCTTTCATCCCAGCCCTGTCATGGTAAATGTGGTGGTAATCAGCCCTTTGTGTGGGACACAGGACACTGCCTATTCCGATGTAAGTGTCAGCTCCCTCTCCCGCATCCTGTCCAGGAAGAGCTATCAGAATATAAATGAATGCAGAGGAGTTCTCGGTCGCACTCACCCTTCTTGTGTTTGTGGCTGTCTTGAGGGAATGCACGAAGTGTAGCTGTCACCCGCCGCAGACGTGTATTGGAGACAGGCTGTAAGGCACACAGAGCAGTAAGACCAGAGAGGTGTCCACTTTCTAAAAGTGGCATTTCTAAAACAGTAATGTTATATCCAACTTTACCAGTAACGAGGATTTATCATTACCATTTCAGAGATATGAAACATGATGCAGCTACTCAATTGTAATCAGGAATTACAGCGTAAAAGTGTTTTTAAGGAATTCCCAATGCTAGTCTATGAGAAGAGTGGGCTTCGCAGTAGTGAAAAATGAATTTAGCTGTTTGTCACTTTCGGGACATGTAAAATTGAAAAGTACATTTCCTATCTTTTAATTACACAGCACCCTGCCCTTAGGACTACCGACGGCCTACATTAGGGCTGACTTATGTGTACATAAAAGGGGAGTTTAAGGCTTGGCAAGTGGTTTTAAATGCCATGTCGAAGTGGCTTTAAACTGCACACAGTTTAGCACTGGTCAGCAGTGGTAAAGTGCTCAGAGTCCTAAGGCCAACAAAAAGATACAGCAAAAAATGGAGATAAGTAGGCAAAAAGTTTGGGGGAAGGTGACCCTAAGGATGACCGGTCTAAAACTCAGGTATTAAGACTGTGGCAGCAAAGATCACAGTGCATACGGATGCCTCTGGAATTAAAGTACTCCCATAAAGTGCTGTACCTAACACTCCTGATCTTAGATTTACAATGTGATAGTTTGCAAAACATACCAATAAATGTTGCACCCCATCATACAGAAGGATAAGAACCACATCATGAACATCTTCAGAAACAAAGAACAGACCCAGAAGAGAACCATGCACAGGTTTGTAGGTTTTGCTGAAACTGAGCTGCCTACAGTGCATAAATTAACTCAGAAAATCTACAAGTTAGTGTACACGTTACAGACAGTGTATCTTAGAAACATGAAGAGATACTCACTGCTTTGTGTTTCTAAATATGTGCAACAGACACCACAATTTGTGCAAAAATAGGTGTATTGACCCTTTCTGACCCTACATACTGAAGTTGAACATGTTCATGATGGAGCCCCAGGATGACCAAGTTCAATTTCCATTCCTAGTGCCTTCAGGTCAAAATGAAGCTTGGAACCTATGGTGCCAAAAGGAGACCTCGTGCTTGATTAAATCATCTTTACCAGCAATGGTGATGTATTTAATGAAATTATACTGAGCTATGTTTGTTCTTTTCTCCAAGATGATAAATGCACTAGAAAAGGGAATGCTGCAAAGACACAAGAATAAAGTGCCTCGGCTAACTCCCACACATACGTGGAAGGAGCATAGTTCCTGCACTGCTTTCAAATAAACAAAGGCCTACATGCCTGTTAAAAATCAGTCCTTGGCAGTCCTTGTGCCAGCTTTCAAATAAATTCAGAATCCCAAAGTTATGGCACAATAGTGCAAAATAAACTTCATTCATGTTGTGAACTGCACAGTCAAAAACCCAGGGCAGCCTGCAGATCAATACATTTCTATATTACCTAAGCTGCACAGCAGTAGAGTTTACTGTCACCAAATATAATATATCTACTGTCATATAAATACATTCTTTAGCAGGTGTCTTCCCTCTGTTCAAGTAGAACAGGAATATACCCAGATCAGACAGTACCACCACGTTTACTAGCCCACACCTTTCTTCGTATCTCAAGACAAAGAACAGGGCAGTGTGACACTGGTTCAGAATAAAAGAGCACTGGACATCCCAGAATATATATCCGGGGGCATATTTATAAGAAAGTCCTGAAGCGCAGTGAAGCAAGTCACCTTACTGCGATGCAAGACAGGGAAAGGGCAGGAATGCACCATATTTAAAAGAATATAGTGCATTCCTGCCTTTGTCCCTGCACTGGTGCCGTTTTGGCTACCTAGCACCAATGCAGGCACCCTTGCACCACAGTGCAAGGGTGCCTGCGTTGCATGCAGGATTGCTTTTGTGGAGGAAGGGACACCTTTCTGCACAAAAACAACCGTGAGAGGCGTATTCCTCTTCCTATGAGTGCTGCAAAATACAGCACACAAAGAAAGAGGAAATAACAAGAAGAAATAAAGATATTTCTCCTCGGTATGCCTCCCCTGAGAAGGCGTATCTTTGTGGCACATTCCCAGGTCTACCACTTTTGGTAAATCTGGGAATGCATCAAAATCCATGGGAGTTGGGTGGAAATGCTCACACAACACTCATGGAACGCCTTCCCAATAACACAACACAGCGATTTGCACTGCATTGTGTTACTCTGGATTTATGAAGCCACTCAGTGCCATGCAAGGTGGCCTTAGGTGGCCTTAGGTGGCTCATGTATCGCATTTTGGGCTTGTGTCACATATGTACCATATTGCGTGGTGCAAGAGCAACGCAACCCCAGTCATAAATATACCCCAAGTAGAAATCTTTCTTTAGTCAATCTTTATCATTTGTCTGAAGAATGGAGCAGCAGGAGGTGTTTTAATTTCTCACTATTACCCTTTTGTCTGCTTAATATGTTATGTTATTATGTTATGTTATTAAAACTTATATAGCGCGCTTATACCCGTAGGTGTCTTGGCGCTTTCAAGCTCAAACATACTACGCTGAGAAAGCTAATTTCTAAAAAGCCACGTCTTAAGTTGTTTTCTGAAATCGAGGAGGGTAGGTATCGTCCTGAGGTATAATGGGAGGGAATTCCACAGCTTGATGGTATTATAGCTGAAACTCCAA